>CM026076.1:29079620-30279620 GCA_014839685.1 Anableps anableps
CAGAATGATGGCTGGGGTTTCCTATGAGGTTTCTACCTGTGTATTGTTTGAACAGATGAACGTGGTACCTTCAGGCATATGAAAATCATACCCAAGGGTGAGATAGACATGTGAAGGTTCAAAATTCTCATCTTGATATCAAACTTGATTTTTTCTGATTTATCTTAAATGTCACACAGAACACGGTGTAAGGCTTCGTCTTGAATTACATCCACAGTTCCTGACCATTCAAGACATAAAGCCATGACATCATCATCATGGATTCAAAATTGTTTCAAGGCATAGTAGTTTTCATAGTAAATTTCTGGACTTGAAGAAAGTAAGAAAAAACCCATCTTATTCTAGAAACCCTGTAGAAAACCCTGTTATTCTAGAAACATTCTGGTAGTCATAACTAAACTAAAACAGGAAAAGTTTAGTCTGGTGTTATGTCAGACAGTGAAAGAAAAGATGTTGTGTCTTGTAACATTTGTGGACATGTGTGTGCGTGTGCACGTGTGTGCATGTGCGTGTGGGTGTGTGTGTGTGTGTGGGTGTGTATACATCTGGTGACCGCTATAATAGTATCCAAAGATACGCCATCAGATATATGAATTAAATGTCTTCTGTTAGATCTCAATGGAGGGTTTTTGCAGTGACCTTTTTTTAGGCATATTCCATAAACCCTTAGTTGTTCAAAAGTATGTCTTAGATCATTAGGAGTCACAGAAGACACAAAAATGGCATCAAATACAGAAATTTTTCTTTTTTTTTTTTGTTTACATTGTCAGACCCCATTCAGTGATATGTTTATGCTTTATCATGCGGTGCTCAATGTGTGCATGCTAATACACAAAGTCACACAGTGTTACCCAAATGTACCAGATCACTAGCATTCAGCACACACTCGGCCCCTTATTTCATCTGAAAGGTCCGCTTGTAATGCTATCATTCTCAAAGTCCATTTTTGCACTTTTGCTCTTCTAATCCCAATTACAGAGCTCATTCAAAATGATGGATAAGGTCTCTCGCAGTGCCTAGCAAAAACAATTTGGCCGCTGTACTCGGGGAAACCTAAGAGGCAAGCCGAACCGCACACATCATTTTTCAACTAGGATTTACAGGACTTACGGGTTGTAAAGGAACTTCTGGGTGAGCAGATGTTTGTCAAAATATGCAACATGAGCTACACATACAGAAACATATTCTTCAAGAAAGTGGGGAGGAGAAAGATAGGAAACATGATCTAGATGGGAAAGGAATATTTTATTAGAAAAAGAGAACTAGAGAGCCTAAAGCAGAAGCATGGTGAAACCAAGAGGCAAAAAGAGACCAAGGAAACCAACCAACAAACCAATAAGGAAGAAGTGAGGATGAAGAACCACAATTGTCGGCTGTAGATGTTGTAAGTCAGATTGAACCTTTCAGCAAGAGGCTGGTGTGGTGTGGACTACAAAATGGGCCTGTTCCACCAGGTTCCTGATGACATGACTGCTGTGAGTGTATGCAGTAATTCCTGCAGTCAGGATTAGCTACCAGGGCTTTGGGGTTTGGCATACACTCATGTTTCCACAGCACAGGGACGTTTTCACAGGATTTATTTTACACAACTTTCTCTTCACTGAGTGGTTTTCTGTGTATGTGTTTTGTTCAGTGTCTTATTTTAATTGTCAGGTGATGTTTATCACATTTTAAATGTATTAAAAAACCACCTTTTCCTTAAAACAACAGCATTCAGTCTTTGGCAGAGGTAACCAACATCTTGACTCGGTAATCTTTTTCCTCTCTACATTGCATATGTTTACAAATGTAAGGTTGTCTGGAGTCCCTAGTTATGTGTACTCAGATCTTTAGTCAGATTTCATTCTGAGTTCTGGCTCAGCCATTCCAAAACTTTCTAATTTTCTACTTATTAAATCATTCCTTTGTTTATTTGATACATGGACCGTGAAGCTGCAAAATGAAAGCCCTCTTCATCTTCAGCTGTCAGATACAGGTGGCCTTTGGATCAAAACCAACTGGTATTTGGAATTGTTCATAATTTCATTCACCTTAACAAAAAAGGTTACTTCAGTCTGAAGAAAAGATACCCAAGATTAGGTTTATACTGTCACCACATTACAATAAGTTTGGTTTCAACTAACCATAACACATAAGTTCGAGTTCTTTCATCATGGCCGTGATGTTTTCTTTGGAAAAAAAGACTTATTTTTTCAATCCTACTTCTTTGTCCAGAAATACAACCAATACAGAACTTTGTTGTCACCTGTAGAATGAAACTAGGGCTTGCCAGAAATTCTTTCAAGTGCCCTCAAGTTTTGGTGTTGTCTTTTGACTAAATATGGATAGACGTCCTGTTTCTGTGACGTCTCTGTTGTCAATTGTCAAGCATTTTCTCCAGTATATGATAACCGTTTTTATGGTGCCAAGATTTTTTTAAAATGTTGTGGAATTAATTTTACTGACACCTTGACTTGTATAAAACGCTTTTTTTTTTTCTTTGTAACATTTCCACAAGCTAGATGCAAAGAGCAGTAATAGTTAAAGTTTTAAAGTTTTTAAGCAGTTTTAGTAACTTATAACAGGTATCGCATAAGCAAATCAGTGCTCAAGCAACAAGCACTACACAATAATGGGTTTAGTAAAATGGGGAAAGATGAGATTTCAGCAACCTTTTTGAGAAAACTGAGAATGATCCATTTTTTTTGTATTGTTCTACAAGTTGAGTAAACATTTCAAAATTTAGAAACTGTCTTAAGGAATCTGTAATCAGAGGTAAATATCCCAATAATTCACTCGGCCATATGTTGCTTTTTTCTGCTGGTCTTGTTCTAATGAGTTGTTGATGCCAAAAACACATTGTAAATGCTCCTATTAGTGTTTTCCCAAAAATAATTAAATGTTTAATAATCTCAAACTGTGATTTAAAAAAGTTCTGCTTTGTCTAGAATCACTAACTTTAGATTTAACATCAATATGAATGTCTCTATTCCTGGGACTCAGCCCCTTAGTTGCAATAAATGGTTCAGCATACCAAAACATTTTGGACAATTTCATGCTCCCACCTTTGTGGGAAAAGGTTTGGTGATGGCTCCTTCCTGTTCCAACATGACTCCACACCAGAGCACAAAACAAGGTCCATAAAGACATGGATTAATGAGTTTGGTGTGGAAGAACTTGACTGACCTACACCTCTTTTCTTTTAGCAAAAGAAACTGCATTGCCTAAAGTATTTGTCCATATGCCTTCACACACATTCAAACTTCAGTAATATCCCATTCTTTATCCCTTACTTTTGGCAATTCAGGCTCTTTTAGAAAAAACAATCACATTTAATTTTAAAAGAAGACCAGATGTTTTTATGTCAAACTAAAAATAGAGCTAATTCAAAAGGAGAGGATAAAGAAAAGGAAAAGCTCTGGCAGTGAATGCATTTCAGAGATTTCCTGAAGCAACCAGTATACCTGCAGTATTCACAATAAAGGAGTACTGAGGGGTGATGAGAGGCAATGAGGAGTTATAAATACTGTTTCTTGGGGCTTAAGGCCATAGGGAGATTTGTTAGCAATAAGTATAAGTTTTGAATATACTGGCATATTTCAAGTCAGTGTGGAGCTGCCAAAGCAGGTAAAATGCATTCTCTCTCTTGGCATTGCCTGATGCTCATTATTACCGAGTTATTGAGTTGCTTAAAAAAAGCGCAGATTTACATACTTGTTCCAAATGAGTTCCGGCTTACCAACTTTTTCATAAATATTTCTTTTATATTTGTGTTTATTTATATGGCAGTAATCAGTTTTCCCTTTACTCTCTAATCTTTTCTTTATTCCTCTCCTTCCTGTCTTCTCCACATCCCCTCTGCCCCTCTTTCCCCCTCTTTTCTCTCTGCCCACCTCCAATATCCCCCATCTCCTCCCCCCTGCATCCCGGTGGCTGTTCCCCCAGCGGATGGGTGCGGAGGGCGCTGGCTGGCGGCGTGATGGATGACCATTAAGGCAGCTTATTGGAAACAGTCTGATTTATGGGCGAGTGCTGCCTCGGCCTAATGGCTTCATTTCTTTCTGCCACCACATGATGTCACAGCCAAGGTCACCGCGGCAACGGCCCCCCTTTGTTGTGGCTTCGCTCGCTGATGACCTTAGAGGACTGGATGGATGGAAAGAGGGAAGGAGATGGAAGGAAAAAGGGGAGAGAAAGGAGGGTTTTGAGGTTTGTTTGCAATAGCAGAGGTAATGTACGAGCCGTGGAGTTGAAGCAGGTTACGTTTGCAGAAACGCTTTTGAATTAATTCTGTTTGGGAAGGAATTTGAGCTTTTTACAGCTTAGCCTTCACCTTCATTCCTAAAGTCTTACTTACTCTGCTTTGGTTGCACTTCCTTTCCTTTTTCCCAGTGCTCTCCTGTGCTCAGTAAATTAAAACTCTCTCCCCTTCTCCTCCTTCATGTCTTTCTTCCTCCACTCTTGCCTTCTCTCTATAATGACGATCTAAAAAAAAAAAAAAAGAAAGAAACAGACACACACACACATGCACAAACAGTTTTACAGCCTTCCCTCAGACAGCTATTACTCACTTCTACTTTAAATGAGGGCCGTCAAATATATGGCCCCGCCATTAAGAAGCCGATCAATAAAAATGCCATTAGGGGTGGAGTAAAAATGCTGATATTAGTGAAGCTCAAAACAAAATATTTGATTTTCCCTTTGATAGCTAAGTGAGACTAGCTTGTTTGAGGAAGTGCTGTGCTGAGATTGAGTCCAGGAATCTGCGTTCGAAGTGTGTGACAGTCACTGGTTCAGGATTTTTCAGGAACACAGTATGACATTATTTTCAACTAATTTGCGCATTAAGGAGCTTGGCCTGTGTAGGTTGCAGGTTAATTTGAAGTTATTTTAAGTGTATAGAAACAGTTTGGAAGTGTGGAAGAAAAATGTTTGATTGACTAAGTTTGCAGTACCTTGAACAAAGTATTGACACACATTGAACTTTTCACAGTTTGTCTTGTTACAGCCACAAACCATATCCTGAGAAACACTCAAGAATTACATGGGAACTCTGGAGGAGGTGCAAACATGCGAAAGGAGGATATCTGATCTGATAAGACCAAAAGTAAACTTGAAAGGCTTACATGCAAAATGCTATGTGGAGAAAATTACCCCCCAACTCACCTTAAAAACACCATACCCATTGTAAAATATGGTGGTGGCAGCAATCATGCCACAAAGCTGGTCAGAGTTGATTGGGCACTGGATGGAGCTAAATACTGGGCAATCCAGGAAGAAAACATATTAGAAGATGTAAAAAACTTGATACTGAGGTAAGGTTCACCTTCCAGTAGGACAACAACCCTAAACATACACCCAGAACTACAAAGGAATGACTTCGATTAAAACATATTCATCTGTTTTAATATCCTAATCAGAGTCAAATTTAAAATCTGTTTTATGACAAAGAAATTGCTTTTCACGTACGATCTCTTTAAAATCTATCTGCATTAGATTTTTTTGCTCAGAAGAATGGACAAACATTTAAGCAAACAATTAAAGCTGGTGGAGACAGCTTTAATTGCAGAACAAGATAGTTCTATAGAAAAATTAACTCAGGAGAATTGAATACTAACGCAAACCATACTTTTCAAGATCAGTTTTGTAAAACACTAAAAAAGCATTATTTTTCCTCCCTATTCACATTTATGGACTACTTTGTGTGGCATCACATAAATCCAAATAAAATATATGGAAGTTTTGGCTTTAATGTGACAAAGTTAGCAAAGCTTCAAGCTGTATGAAAACTTTTGCATTGCTCTGCAACTGTTTTACTTATGTATGCATTCTGTGTGGGAAACCACTGTGCAGTTTTGTTTAGGTTCATTTAAACCTTCAGTTCATAAGTTTTAATCACTGCATAAACACAGTACTTTGCCTTCACTGATGATTTACTCCTTATCAACAAGATGTTTTATGTGTAGACCTGGAAGTCAGGGACATTCGGCTTCTTCAGCATTCAGGCATCTGGTGTGTGTGAGTAGGTGTGTGCTGGTTGTGTGTTTCATTGTGCTGTTTTAGCTGACCACTGATGCAGTGAGGCGTAACCCACATCAGCCAAGTTTATGTGCCTTTTTATCTACAGAAGTGAATTCACTGCACAGTGGTGGTAGGTAAATCTTATGTAAGTCAATTTTTGTTACATTCCAGAAAGCAAGCATTTAATGATCACATTATTACTTTTTTGTCATTTAAATTGTCAGCATATCACCTACAAGGTTTTTTTTTTAACTCACTTTCAAAATTCAACCTGGAATTTTGCATTGAATCATAATTTGGTTTTAAAGCAACACAATGCCACTTCCTCAAAAAACACTTCTCTTTTATTTCTAAATTATGATTTCATAGTACAATATCTCACTATTTACACAAAAATGTATTTAAAACTGAAAAATAGCAGTTATCACTATTTCTGCTCAAATAAATAAAAAAAAATATTTAAATACAAAGGCTAGCACAGAAACATAAAATAAAACTTATTGTAATAATTTAGACTAATAAAATCTAACAAGCTGTTATTAGGTCACTTGCAACTTGGGGCAGAGCCTGCAATCCTTTGCTTAAGTCAAAACAAAAGATTGTTGTATGTTTACTGATGGTCTATCATCACTGTTCTGCCACCACATATTTAAATAAAGGTTGTGTTTGATTGGCCAAAACGGCCACATTAAATGTCTTCCACTAATTAAAATGTGTCTGTAACAAGAAACAAGCATTTTAAAATGTAACAAATGTAGCAATAAATATTCCAAAAATTAGCGTGTTCCTTTTTAAAAAATAATGATACTAATTTACATTATGGGTTTTAGCCACATTGGTTCCCCAGACTCTACATGAAGGCAGAAAACTGTATTAGTATGAAATAGCAAAACAACATTCAAAACAGCTCCAAAAAAAATCTCATAGAACATATTAACAAGAACAAGCAGGAAGATGGGGTCTTTATACAAACAGATGATATGAAATAAAAATAAAAAAAACATACTTGAGTGGAGAAGGTGATGAAGGTGTGGCTTTAGGCTGGAGCTCTGGACAGGCCAACAACACTCTTAAATCTCAGGTTCCTGCCCACCACGCAGTTCTCCTCTCAGGCAGTGCAGCGTTCCTATGATTTATGATGAATCCTTCTCTCAATTTATCACTGATGGCAGGAATGTATAATTCAAAACATTTTACGTTTTGCTTTGTGTGTCGCTTCTGTGCATCCCTGCACACAACCCAGCTGCACAGCAGAGTGCTGCTTGTGCATTTTGTAATTTGCTGCATGCACAAAAATAGGTTTAAAAGCAAATATGTTCCTGAATAAAGATATTTGATGCAGGAAAGTGGCATTGATGTGGGATAAATTGTTTTCAAAACATGACTACATGCATGTTTCAAAGCTATGTCTTTTTTTACTGTAAACTGCTGCAACATGCAACTAAGACCAAACTGAGTTCTTCTCCCTTGGACCCTGAAAGCTATTAAATTTGTCTGCATCCCTTTGCACAGTTAAAACGCAGTCATAATGTATCTCCCCACATACACTTACTGTCCACTTTATTAGGTACACCTTGCAAGTACCTGGCTGGACCCCCATTGCCTTCAGGACTACCTTATTCTACAGTGGACCTCAGGTATTTGTGGAGGTTAGGGACCATCGCTGACTACGAATAACTAAAATCCGCAAATACTTGAGACCCACACAGTGGTTTGCACAGTGGAAACCATCTTTGCACTTCTGCAGAAGCTAACATCTACAGTCTTCTTCTTTATTTATGCTCTTGAGGGTACAGCCAATCACTGCCAAGGAAAATAAATGGAGTTCCTGGACTGGCTGCTTTGTAAATGCCTGCCAATAGTGTGTCAACTTGCATTGTGCCTAGATATTTCAGCTTTCCAAGCTACACTTTCTTTCGAACATTTTAGATATGCTTTGTGGAAAAAATCCACAACTGGGCAGGTTTTCCGAGAGTAATTTGGAGTCACGTTCCTCATAAAAATCCTCAAATAGGTGAATAGTCCGCGAGTAGTCCACTGTAAGCAGTATTTTTTTAACATGCTTTGCATTTCCTATTTGATGATTTAGATTTCATAGCTTGCCCAGCCATGGTAACATTGATAATGGCGGCAAAGATTTCATCAAGATCTTTTAATGCTGCGCTAACCAAGTACTGTCAATATGTAATGTTGATTATCATACTCACAAGATTTTTTTTAAAATAATGGGCATTAAAAACAGGTAGGTCCTGTGGCTCTCATTCCCCTCTCATTCTTTGTGAGCACCAAGTAGTTAAAAGTTTGGTAAAGTCTTTGAATTTTACGAGTCACCAATCTTCCGAATGCTCACTGTCCCCTCTGGTTGAGTCAGTATACCCAGTGGATAACTATAAGGTCCATCAGTACTAACATGTTGTGGGGTAAGTAATGAATATCCTGTTGTGTGTGTTTCAATTGCATGCCCAGTTCCTCTTATTTCCCATGGTGCCCTTGGTAGGTCAGTCACCAATGGTGCTTCAAGCACATTTTCCCTCACAGACTAATTTTGCATCCTTTAATATTGCATGGAGCTCATTTGGAGGATGTGGTGTTGGGGTACAGTAAACACACTGACACACAGACTTACACAAGCATGCAAGCCGCCTTTTCTGTTGTAATTTACCTCAGCAGTTCTCAGGGGTGCATTTCAGGATGTAGGACCGTTTTGGATTGATGTGGTTACACATGTCAAATTATGTCTGTGCTGTGCGTGTGTGTGTGTGAGTGTGTATACACTTAATGTTTTTGTGTCTATGCATTTTCCCTAGTTCTGCGGAAAAGTGATGCAAACACCCCTTTCTATGCTTCTCTTGGTCATCAATCACCTTGCCACTTTAATTTATGTGCCACTTCTGGGAACGTTGTCGTTTATTTTCAGGGGAAGGAATATCACCATTGCACAGCTCAGGGGAAAAGGGGCTCCTGTTTGCCACAATATATTGTTCCTTAACCCTTTATGGGCTACAAGACATTTACTAGATTTTAGATTTTAGATTTGTTTGGTAGATGTTGGTAGATGTTCATATAAAATACATCATATTTATAAATGTCAACTTCAAAAGGTGTTGGGTTTTTTTCTTTAACCCAAATGCTGGCTTTCATAATGTTGGGAAAAAAGTTGAGTCATTTTAAATAAATCTTGGGTACAAGTTATGACACAGTTTGTTGGTCTACAGAAAAAACTAGAAGGGAACCTTGTTATTCTACTCTAAACCTTCTACAGGATAAACTAACAAATTGTGAGATGTTATACTAAATCTTATCTTGAGAAAAAGTTTGTTCACTAAGAGTAGCATTAGCCTTTTATCTATTAAGTTAGTAGCTATAAGCAAGTATTGGCTATGTTCAACATTAACACTTTGATCAAAGGACTGTTCATGCAGTAAAAAGGCATTAACATAGTGTTGTGTACTGAATATGATTTTTGCCATTTTGATTCAGTTGTTTTGCAATATAAGTTTGATTAAACATCATGAATAGATTTTTTTCTGCAGTTGGTTTAGAAAAATATCATTTGATGCAGATGAAAGTGTCCCACACTACCTCTGAAGGAGATCTGAGAGTAGCCATCCACAATGGGTTTTGAGTGCACTCAAAACTGTATAATCCATTGCTAGAGACAGACAGGAAGAAGTGTACTGGGTCTTTTTTGCACTGTGAGGGACTGGTGATTGACCACTGGAGATTGGCACCAGACCGATGGATGGATGCATCATTCACTCGAACCCAAATTTTACTTGTTTAGTAATCTAGGTTATGAGTTGTTCTTTTCATCCCACATTTTGGCAGTATCAGTTTCATAAATCTATTCTTTGGGTTAAAAACCCTAACCCACGTGCATTGTTAAACCTCAAACATTAAATGAGTTGCTTTTTTTATTTTATTTAATTTTATTTATTTTTTTTATTTAAATAAATAAATAAGTTGTTAAATCAACCCAGGCCTGGATAAGACCATATTTGAATTAGGAGTATGGATCGGTCCTTACTTTATCCAGACCTGGGCAAGCAAAATAACCCAAATCGGGGTGTTTTATCTCAGAAGTTTTAAGAAAATGCAAATTGGTTATGTTTAATACAGATCTCAATATTGCATGTCTTAACTGCTGTAAATAGTAAACATTGCTTCACCACTAAAATTAGGTAGCACCTATATAAAAAAACAAATGCAGCTAAAAAAATATGTTCTGGTTCTGTTTATGTCTTAAAGAATCTGACAACACAGGTCAGAGGTTGCAAGGTGAGGGCCAGGCAAGCCATGACTGGTTGAGGTCAATGTGAGGTTACTTCCGTTTGGGGATTCCAGACTATTCCCGTCCATCACATAAGGCAATCCAGAAGACCTCTGCAACCCAAAGCCTCTACTCCTGCCCTGCCTGTCATAGTGATGCTCAACAGAAGGCAATAGATGCTGAGAGTAAAGGAGATTGAAGGCAGTCTGTTGTGAGAAAGTCTACACACATGCAGACTTGGCTGGTGACTGACTCCTCACTGGGAAAGCTGCTGCTGCTGTTTTAGGATCTTACAAATTTCAAGAAAACATATGGGTCAGAAGCTGCTTAGATGTAATACTCACAGTTCTCTTCAGGGGGCATTATGAAGTAGTGTTAAAGCTAAACAAGGTGACAGACAGTAGCAAAACAGGTGGGAAATCTTTTTTGCTCCTGAAGACCTTCATTTATCTTTTAACTTTCTTAAAACAGTTAACCCTGGAGATAAATAAGATTTGATCACACTGACACAGGAAGCACCAACTATGAAAACACTCGTGGCTTTCTATGGCAGTTTACACGACCAGGATGATCCAATAAGCCACCTGGTTTTATTGACTTCGTGAATCAGAGTAAGCATTGATTTGGCGTAGCTATGAGCTAAATGCTACATGCTACACGCGAATCTCCAGTGTATAACTTGATACAGGCAGAACAGATCTCTCCACTCTGCTCAAGGGATCTTTATCTCTGCAGCAGGATTGAATTATTTCTTCTTGCTCAGCTGTGGGAATTAAGTTATAGTGACCATAATCCTCAAAAACAGACTGCCTGTGTCATAGATCTGTGTAAAGAAAATGCGAGCAGAGCACACAGCCAGATGCTAATTTGGCTGCAAGTCAATGCTTCTGCTGACTGTTCGGACACTTAGAAGCAAGTAAGAGAGACAGTGAGAGTCAAGCCAAGACGAGGAGAAATGCTCTTCATTTTCCTTTGACAAAGACATTTTCACAATAGCTTCTAAAGTTGGGAGGATTGTATGCAGCTTATTGATTCCTTTGTTGCAATGTCCGGGGGATGGCGCCGAGAAAATGAGGTCTGGCTTGAAGGTTTATGTCCTGCCACCGTTAGGAGGAAACGTGAGCCGAGGATTCAGCTGGCCTTTTATTGTAAATGTGCTCCCTCTAGATGGACTTAAAGTGTCTGTTTTCCTGGCTATCGGAGACGAATTAAATATGAAGAGTATCAGTAAATGGGCAGGAAGACTCCAAACGAGTGCTTAGGGACAGTTTCCCATTATTGTCATCTATTATCGTGGACAGATAGGGATATTGTGTGGTCTGTCATCAGTTGCAATTGCACTGTGCATTGCTAAGGCAGGTACATAGGTTATGGGGTTATGTGAAAACAAAGTGAAGCATTTGACCATTAAATGGATTATTTGTACTTACTTTGCACCACAAAAATATATAGGAGATTCATAATTAATGTATAAGGCGAGACAATGCACAAGACAGCACAACTGAGTACAAAAGAGCTTCCAAGTGGTGATTGTAAAAGAAACAGAGCTACTTAGAAATAGAAATGCCCAGAAATAGAGCTGTTAAACAAAATCAACAAATTTTCATCTTGATAAGCCCTGATTTCTGATAGGTGAAGTGGAAAATTGGATCTTTTTACAAATGGTGTGATTCAGAGAACACACCATATGTAAGCACAAACAGGGCTGCAATAACAACAAAACTCGTCAGTGTGGATGCTATGACTGATTACAGAAGATGCCTATCTTCTAGAATCAGTATCAGCCTAGGGTTTAAAAATGTGATCAGATGAAGCAAAGAGATGTAAGAAGCTATTAAAAGAAAACTCCACTTACAAAGACATGCAGGGATATGTCTGTGGCTCAGTTGGACTGCAAGAGCACAGTAAAGTTACTCTGATTTATCAGTTTGAGAAGGTATGGATCCTCATTCTCTGGGGCCATAGTTGATACAAGTATGCTATGCTTTGTGGTACTCAGAAGAATCTTTACTTTAGCACCACCATCCATCCATACATCCATCCATCCATGTACGCCTCACAGAAGACACAGAACAAACAACCACACAACTGTCACCACAGTTATACCACTAGTTCCAAGCTGAAAAACCAGTGGGGTTTGTTTGGTGTGGCCAGTGACCAGGGTAAGTATTATTAGCACTGTCACTGTCACAACATTTTAATATGAAATGGAGCCATATTGTTTTTTGAGATTATGGTTGGTGAGAAACGATTGACTTTCCCCACCAGAATTTTGAGGTTTTGATCATTTTTCTGACTTGAAACTTGAAAATTTCAACTTTAGAGTAAAAATAGAGTGCGGAACTCATTCATTCTTTAACCAATCATGGAATGCCAATGTCAATAACAACAATTTTAAAAAATGTTTTTATTACATACAACAACAAACGAAAAAGTGCACATCCTGTTGCCCTCCTGGTGGTACTACCAAAATGTAGTTTTATGAACTTAGTTTGAGAACTACTAATTGCTGATAAGATACAAAAGACATTTTGCATAAACCTGTAATAATTTTGTATTTAAAATACTTACAAAACCCTGTCTTACAGTGACTGCTGTCCTCCGGACATTTCACAATGTAGCCTCTCCTTCTAATAGAAATAAATGATGACTGCACATGTCAGGAAAATTTTCTAAATATTTAAAACATTGTTTTAATCTCTTCTTACATGATAGTTCTCAAAGAGAAATCAGAAGGTCAAAGGTTCATAAAAATGGGGAACAAAATTCTGGTCGGCACATCTCCAAATAAAAAATTATTATATATTCTAATTATGACAAAGGTTATCATATATAAACTTAACACATGACTGACGTGCTTCTCCAACCATGGGGCTGTACAGTGTGACATTTGCGATGAAAAAAAAAAAACTGTTTGTAATATTAATGCCGCACGTGTGCGGCAACGCTGTGACCAAAGTCTGCAGTAGTTGTGTGGGTCTTACAGCGGAGACTTTAAGTGACATATAACAGCTGAATCATTTAGGATTTAAATCAGTTTCCATGGTACAGCTTTCCACAATAGTCTGCATTTCTATCCGCCGCGCGACTTCACATCACGACGCTCTCTATTGCGCGCTGTATCCAAGCTGAGCGGATTGTGGCGCAGTGGTGGGAGCGAAGCAGGAACCAAGAACTACTGATGCGCACATAATAATATACAACCGAACATATTTCAGAGCTCTTTGCAGCAGGTTCTGGTGCAACTAAGGAGAAAAGCAAACTGGTCCAGATCACCATTAACACACTCAATGCTGTGCGCACCGCAGTGAATGACAGATAGCAGTTTCATGGACTTCATCCATGGGGAGATTTTTCAGTGGCAGAACAAACAGAACAAAAGTAAACAAAACAAAACAAACAAACAAACAAAAAAAAAATCAGAAATAAACAGAGACTCCTCTTAGACAGCTTAGATTATTAACCATATTTATTCCTCAATACCACTGTATTTAACTATTAAGTGAGTTTTAATTCAATTTGTCATATCCAGAATATTTAAAGGTATTAAAGCTCGAATATTAATGTTTGTAATAAATGCCTCCGTAAGACTGCTGAGCAGGGGTGTATCCAGGAAGTTTTGAAAGAGGGCTAAATGGGGGCCAATGATGATCTTGGGGTGTCACACTAAAGCAAAAATCCAAGCAGGAAGCAAAGCTGTAATACAAAGTGAGTGACTCACAACATGAAGTCCAAAGATTGACATAAACATAAATACATAAAATACAACAATAATTCTGACTAATTTGAAGCCACTTATCTTATTTCTTAAGTTATTATTCATTAAATATTATCCACATAAGATTTTGTCTTCGGGATTGAAGGGTGAGGTTAAAGGGGGGGGATGTAATCTGTGGTGGTTCATAATTATCAGAATCATCATTGTCCTCTTCAGAAGCTGTCACCATAACAGTGGTAGCTATAATTTACTGTATGTGTAAAATTCTTATATACAATATTTAAAGTGCAGTGTAAAATATGAAAATATTACAGATAGATACAATTTTGCAGGATATGGCTGCATTGTCCTATGTGTCTCAAAAATGTCCTGCCTGGGGCGTTGCATGACGCAGTGGTTAGAGCAGGCACCTCGTATACAGAGGCTACAGACCTCGACATGACCATCTCGAGTTCGAGTCCCGTTCTCAGTTCCTTAGCCACATGTCTTTCTTCCTTCTTTTTGCCCCCATCCTGTCAAATTACTGTTGAATAAAGGCCACTAGTGCCAAATAAATTCTAAGGAAAAAAAAAAGGTCTTGCCTGAGACACTCCCACATCTGCCAGTTTGGCAGACATAGCTCAAAAGTTTTGGCGTACATTGTTGTTGTGCTATAATTTTTTTTGTGTTACACCATCCAAGGAGAAAAATGACACATGTAATATGCAAAATCGAAGAGTAGAAAATTTCACATTTAAACTCGGGAGACTGTGTTTCCGAAAAATAAGTTCTTCCACAGATAGAGTCCACCATTTATGTGTCTGGAGATGCGTGACAGTAAGGATCTTTCTGGATGTTTGGACTGTGTTTGATACTAGTGTAGCTCCAGGCTCACCTCTGCATATGGCCATTGTAAAACATTGCTCCTCATACTGACAGTCACTCTGAATAATAGGCCTGCAAGCCATAAATGTCACCCCTTTAAATCATGCACAGGCCAAAGCTGTGTCTTAGAGAGAGAATGCTTCATCACCGCTTAAGCTACAGATGCCCATTTATAATGTGTATGTTTATAAATCACTAAGGAGACCTCGCATTCCTGAAGCCTGTAAAATGAAGGGAGTGCGGTAAAAATGGAGACGACTAGAAAAGGGAGGAAAAGAAAGGAAATCAAAAATATATGAAGTGTAGTCAACATCAACAACATATTTTATAGCTTTATACGCCAATGACCATGATGTTGAATAGTTTGAAAAAGTATGGTTTTTTTCTTTAGAACATTTATTTTATTTTGTTGCATAAATGTATGCATTTCTTATCTTACATGAGGACTATTAAACACAGACTTAATGAGTATTAACTGTGAAGATCAGATAAAACCTAAATAGGTCAAATTATTTGGTAAAAATGGTTCTAATGTGACAAAACTATTTCTATTTGTGAGGTAAATTACAAAAAAAATCTTACTTCTGGATACAACTATTCCTATGAAGAATTAATAAAAAGTTAATCCAGGTATTGGTCATACAATAGACAACTATTAAAGGGGCAGTATTATGTGTTTTACAGGCACATAGAATCATTTCATAGCACAATCAAGTAACTATGTTACCTTCTGTTGTTACAAAAACGCTGTACATATCTAATGTGACTTAAAAGAAATTTGACTTCGTAATTTAACGCCTTGAAATTGGGCCTCTGTCTCTTTAAGAAAGTCCTGCTCTTTCTGAAACTTCACCTTCAGGAAGTCATCACAACAGCTAACCCTTTAACAGCATTTTTATCAGCGTTGCGCTGAGAAGTAGGCGGAAGCTCGGAAGCTTAGAAACTGCAGCTTCAAGGAGGAGCTGAGTCTCAAACGTGGTGCTCCGTCTATCCAGGCATTTTGCACAGCTGAATGGCTGCCACGGGAGATAACAGGAGTTCTCAAACATGCATGAAAGAATCAAGGCAACACTCTAGGTATGTTTTTCATGAGGGAATAACATGATGTAAAGTTCAAAATAAGTTGATTTTACATAATACTGACCCTTTAAAGAACAGCTTAAGTGCATATGAAGAAAAGAGCAACAGCCAATTTGTGAGCCTACATTTATCTAGTGTTCAGCCTTATTGTTTATCAAGATTATCGTGTTCTTATAATTCTTTCATATTTATGTCTTTATAATAACTCAACTATGAAACACTGATGAATTCTTTATATGTATAGTCTGAAGTAAAAATATTACCTTTAATAAGCCCAAAAATACAGACATGGAGAGATAAACATTCTGTTGAGGATTTTACAGAACACCATGATATATTAGTATGAAGTGAGACGTATTTAAATGTGAAAATGTCTATCCCAATGGCCTCTGTGCAGTCTGAGTGAAAGACATGTTTTACTGCACAGACAGTCTCCTTCAGCCGTGGTATCGCACAGGTGTCTGCACAGCATCAAACAGCACCACCTTTCCACTCGGACTAGCACTCTTTTGTTCAAGACAGTTAACATCAACACTCAGCTGACAGTGCATTTCCAAACTGCTGCCAGGGACACTGATCCACAGACAAAAATAACTCCTCCAGTGAAGATGAGTTAAATAAGCCAATCCGCTCTTTAATCCTGGCCCTTTTTACAGTCCCAGCTTGGGGATTTATGAAGTACACCAGTGAGAGGTCCAACTGGGGAATACATGTACAGTGTATGCATGCTTTTTATGGATCAGAGTGCTCCATAAAAAACTCTGCTGTTCTTTGATAGTTGTCTGCCCTTCATTAAAAAATGGCACATTCCTAAATTGCTTTTCCTGTTTCTTCTACCTGTTCAACCTTTTTAATGCATTTAACATCTTAGAGTTGCACAAAAAAGAACAAAATTCAAACATTTACATGTTTGGAAATTTGATATTTATTTGGAAAGAAAATTAAAAATAGCTATGGGCTTTGAGACGTCTTAATTGTGTTAACCAAATTTATACACACACACATTTAATGGTAGTGCACTCACTTTATTGTACTGTGTTAGCTACCTCTGCTGAACCATCATTGTCCCACTTTCTCTTTTCCCAGGCTGCTCTGTTTTCCCTCAGGTTCTGTTGGTAATTAACCAAACAGAAGAAACCACATCTCATCTTAGATCCAGCTTAGATCTTGGTTGCCCCAGGACACAGTGTCTCACTTGAATTTTGAATTAGGGTTTAGTATAATTTTGTCAAGGAGTGGTGAGGTTGACTCATAAACTTCTAGGTAGTATAAGGTTGCCAATCTAGGACTGATCCAAAACTTATGAAATTAAAGTAATTATTTGGTATGGATGAAACCAAAGCAGTCTGAGATGTGTCTCTGGTCATTTCACTGTTTGGACATTTCATACTTGCACATAGCGACACAAAAAGAAGCCGTCTGCCACAGAACATCTTGCATAAACCGTGTCAATTTATATCCACTTTGAGGATGATTTGTACCCAATTTCATCACCAGTGCTTTAAAGTAATTTTCTTCAATCAACTCATAATCTAATGTAAGGAAACTTATTTATATTTAATAGGTACCAACAAGAGAAAAGTAGCTTAAACAAAACTGAACCGGTTGTAGGACCACAGTTTATATCTATTTTCAGGATGTTTCATTCCCAGTTTGACAACCAATGATTTAAAGTGATTTTCTTTAATCAACCCTGTCTACTGTCAGGAAATGTGGGTTTATGGCTCCAATAAAAAAAATATCTACCAGTAGGATGACACGAGCATGTACAGAAGGAGCAGTCTGCTCCAAGACATTTCCAACCAACCACATGTTGTTTCATACTCATCTTCAGGATGCTTGACAACCAATGAATTAAACTAATTTTTGTTAAATAACCCATAGTCTGCTGTAAGGAATTGTGGTTAATGACTCCAGTAAATGACATCAACAGGAGAAAGGAAGCGAATACAAAATGGAGCCATCTGCCATGAAATGTTTCATATCAGCAGTGTATTTGTTCATGCTTTTACTTGGAATGTTTCGTACTTGCTTTGATCGCCGGTGACTTAGTAATAATTTTTTTTCAATCCTGTAGTCTGCTTTAAGGAAATGGGGTTTTATGACTGCAATAAATCATATCTACCAGCTAAAATAAATCGGCCCAAACAATGCTCATTAATTGCGAAGTAGGCAGGGATGACAAGAAAATTATGAATTACTTTTACTTGCTTTTTATGTTTGTAAGTACAGTGAAACCTTGTGGTGTTTTATTAGATTTTTAATAATTTTCTTAATGTTGCTGTGATCATTTCTAAGAGTCTTACAACCCTTTCTATTTTTTTTCTCAGGTTTTTTATTTTATCTTTGTCATTGTCATGGATTGTTCAATGTTTAATAAATATCTCTTTAATTGAATAAGGTTAATTATGTTACTGACTGAACATCTAGTGCTCTCCCTTTTGTAGAGCAAATTTGCCAATTACACTGCAAGGTAACCATACCCACTGGGAAAGCGTGGGTGCAAAAAGGGTGTACAAACTTGAAGAGACCTGGAAACCTCCCATTTTGTTCAAAGGCATAGTGAGTTATATGATGTTTAAGAACATGTTTTTCTCAGAAATGTTGATTTTCACCTTCACTTTACCATAAAAATAGAGCACCTCAGCATCAACTGAACATGTAGTGCAATGGAAAGCAAGGATCAGAGTGAGAGGCTTTTCCTTCAGTGTTTAAAAATTATTTTTCAAAACTTATTTTTCCTTTTCCAACTTCACTATCACACTGATATTCTTATGGATCTTGATAAACATCTCTCTTCTGCGTCAAAACATCATTTGGGAACTCTAGCAGTCCATGTACATGTCAATACAACCCCCGGCCTGGTCTTAATTGAGACATATCTGTATCGAGCAGCCAAATCTACAAGTCACTCATTGAATATGAAAAATGGAATGTGGGAATGAGCGGAGAGGGCGGGAGAGAGATCAATGATATGGATCTGCATGTGCAGACTGAGCCTCCACCCTTGTGTGCATGCATGCGTGTTTGCACGTGTGTGTTGCAGGCACTGCAGCATTATTGGACATCTGAATGAGTAATGACGTCGTCCCAGACAGGGCAATTACCACCAGCACTCATTTATTAAAGAGTGGATAGAGAAATGGAAGGAGGAGGATGGTGGCTCTGGTGCTGAGGGAATAGACGATGAATAGATGGAGGAAATGACCCGGGGAACAAATTTGGGAAATTCTGTATTTACTCTATGTAATTCATTGAAAATGCACTTCATCAAATGTGCATTTAAACCTTTTTTATGAACAGATGTGACACTTAATCTAAGTACTCAGTTTTTGGTTCTGGTAATCATGATGCGTTGATTTTGGTGGAGCTGCTGTTGAGAAGCAGCTCAGTGTTTCCCCAATAAATCGGATTGATTCTGTTGTGAGATTATTTTACCTTGTTAGTTCACAACTATATATCACTCTTGGCCTGTCATAGATACATGTGAGATGCCTATTGGTGTGTAGTTGATCCAATAATTTTTATGATTCACAATTAGAAAACAACAAAACATTGCCTCTTGAATGCACAAATGAATGGCTCCCATGTCAGTTTGAGCTAAGAAATTTCACTGAACATGTTTTGTTTTTAACAAACTGCAGTTGTATACAGCTGTGTGGTTGTGGATAAACTTACCTATTCTCACAGTGGCCCCATGTTGGAACCAGTGGGAAAGTTAGGGGTCCCACATGTGTGATTCCACAGTGTGTGGTAATGCCCTGCATGCCAAATAACTGTGAAGTATAACCACCTGGCTTCATAAAAATCCAAAATTCAACACTTATTAAACTCTTTCAGGTGAATTCAATGCTGAATTCAATTATATAAATTGACCTGTTTATTACAAACTAATTTTTGATTGATCACCAGATAAGCAAGGCTGGTGCAGATTCTTTTTCTGGACATTTCAAAAACTTTTGTGACACAAACAGAACACGCTATGTGCACAGCACATATGTGCCACTGCTGCAGGACAGAGGGAACTATCTCTCAGCTAATATCTCAGCAATGACCCAACATTAACATAATGACATGATATGATAATGACTCATTTATCCCAGCATGCTGGTTGCTTGAAACAGAATGTGAAACTGACAGCTTTAGCTACTTTGTGACCAAATCCAACCACTTCGTTGCGCTCCTGGAATACTGAAATTGTATCTCCAGATAATAAGTTAATGTTTATTATTTCTGTATTGCCCTTTGATGGACTAGTGACTTGTCAAGGGTCACAAAAGTCCTTCTTCAGGTCCTCATGCTTAGACATATGTGACAGGAATGTTTCAGAACACCAGCATGGCAAGACAGCAGACAGTGCGACTACAACTTTAATTGGCAGTTCTTTTTTAATGTTGTATGTATTTGTAAATTAGATTAGGCAATATAGCTCAGATTTGTGGGAAAATCTTAAATAATTCCAGGGTGGACTAGAAATAGGGAAACTCCATCTGAGTTCCCTCCATCCTGTAAAGCCAAAAGAACATTAGGTTCACATTTTATAATGCTAGTTGTGACAGTTGAGTCAAATTTGACTTTCCCCTTTTTAGGACAGAGCTATGTAATTGTTTGCCTGAATCTTTGTCTCAAACTCAAGCAAGATCTATATTTCAGGATAGGAAAGGACAGAAGGACATTCTCCCACTCCCACACAATCTTTCTCTGCTCCTTTTCTCCCCATTTTACATTTCCCATTTCTCACCTCCTCCCTTTTCTCACCCTGTCTGTCTGTCTGCATGTCTGAAATGCTAAGAAAACATTGCGGCTATGTAGGCTATGCTGAGAATCAGTCAGCAGCTGCTTGGTGATCAATGGGAAAGAAAATAAATCCCAGCCAAAAAGAATTTGGGTTTTGAACTTTCCCCACTCTGCTCATAACCCAGAAATCATGCGAAGGAGTAAAACCATTTGAAAAATGATGGACAGCACAGAAAATTGTTTGTGTGTGTATACATGCTTCCATCTATCACTGCATATGGAAATATAGAGAAAGAACTGTGTCTATTTAAAAATCACGAATATAAACTGGTATTTGCATTTGTCTGCTTGAACATCCGGCCTAAAAATAACCTTTTACCAGCCCTCAGCTCCATCACATGAACAGCGGTTCAGAAGTAAAACCCTTCTGTCATGTATAAACACATTCATAGTTTGGCACGACGTGCTTGACTCATGACTCAACCTCAGACGTTTGCCAGTGTCACTGTGTTGTTCTAGTGGTGCCACAGCAGTCGAGCCATCCTCACTTTAGCCCCTCTGTGTCACGAATGCACACAGAGGGAATATTGTTTGTCAAGCTTGGGAAAGACCAGAGTTCAAGGGCATTGATAGCTGTAATGTGTAATTTCCCTCCTGCTTTCTGCTGCTCCACATCCTACTCATTCAGCATTTGAGAAATTATGGTTTGGACACAGGGATATTTTTTCTGGGAAAGTACCATTGACAAAACTTGACTGTTTTGACTCAGAAGCAACTTTCTTTTCTCACAGACATTTCTTGTTATGCACATCCACAATAGGTTTTATATAGTTTTTTTGCAATATACAGTAGATGTGGGCAGATCGATCCAAAATATCAATAATATCGATATCAAGTCAGTATCGGTATCAGATCAATACTAACGTAGTAAGATCGATACTTAAGTTTCAGATTCCTTTATGAAATCTTGTTTTATTTTTGTGTTTATTCTTAACTCTACCTCAAGAAAGATTTTGTTTTGATTTTTTTCTCAAATGATCATTTTTTTGTACTTTGTTTATTTAGAGAAAAACGAACACAGATTTGTTTTGTTGTTATGTTGTTTCTGTTTAAGTGGTTAATATGTTATTAAAGTTTTTTTGCAAACACCTATAAACATTTTTCAAATTCTTTCTACGGTTTTAACAACATAATTCAAAGAAGAAAACCACAAAAACACCTAAATGTCAGAAGTTTGATATATCAAACTTAAATAATAAAAAGTATCAGTGTTAGTATTGGTATTGGCAATACTGACCATGTATTTATTTGGTATTGGATCGATACCAAAATATCCAGTATCTCACACCTCTAATATACAGTTGTGGTGAAAAGTTTACATGGTAAAAGGGATGAATGTCCCTTAGTACACGGCAGAAAAAACGCACACTATTTGTTGCCACAAAGAACCTTATGGTTTAATTCTGGTTGAATATTTAATCTGTTTTGTAATCAAGAATGACTTACTATCAGTCAACTTCATGCTTAGTTCATAACCGGTTTTGTCATTTCTGAACAGTCAGCTGTGTCCAGGTTTCAACCATCCGACCCAAACCCCCTCACTCAGGGGAAACAAAATTGGTTATGATGCTAAACATCAAAGCTCAACCCTTTCAAAAAGTTGAAGATGCTGGAAGATTCTGACTGCAAGTCAGATACTGGGTTAAAGAGAATGAGACGAGACAACATTATGATATGAATCAGATACCAACCTTAGGATCATTTGCCTGCAGCTGTGCATGGTTCATTATTTTTTGTCACTTATTTCATAAAGTGAAACTCATATATTGTTTTTCTTCATAACATATAGGTTGAAATATTTCCAGCCTTTATTTCTTATAATTTTGATGATTATGGCTTATAGATAATGGAAACCTCAAATTCAGTGTCAAGATTAATAAAGAGGAATATATTACACAGAAATATCAGACTTCTGAAAAGTAGGTTCATCTTAAGACTTGATTGGGGCTCTTCTTGCATGAATTGCTGCATCAGTGCAGCGTGGCATGGAGGTGATCAGCCTGTGGCACCACTTAGGTGGAATGGAAGCACATGTTGCTTTGATAGCTGCTTTCAGGTCATCTGCAATGTTGGTTCTGGTGTCTCTCATCCCTGTTTCAGCAATACTCCAGAGATTCTCTCTGGGGTTCAGGTCACTACCTTTGGCAGTGTGGGTGATACCAAGTCCTGCTGGAAAATGAAATCAGCATCTTCATAAAGCTTGTTGGCAGAAGGAATTAGCAAGTGCTCTAAAACTTCCTGGGCTTTGGCTCAGTTGACTATGGACTTAATGACGTGGCATCCCAAATCATCACTGACAGAAAACTTCACACTGGACTTAAGCAACGTGGATTCTGTGCATCTCTACTCTTCCTGCAGATTTTGGGGCCTAAATTTCCAAATTAAAATACAAACTTTACTTATACCTAAACATTGGATAATGGACCACTGAGCAAGAGTCCAGTCCGTTTTCTCCTTAGCCCAGGTAAGACACTTATAGCCCATGTGCGAGATTTTGTCTGTTACGGCTCTTGATACCCTGACGTCAGCCCCAGGTCAATCCTTGTGAAGCTCCCCCAAATTCTTGAATGGATTTTGCTCGACAATCGTCTCAAGGCTGGGTTAATCCCTGTTGGACTTTTTCCTGCCACACTTTTTCTTTCCACTCAACTTTTTATAAATATGCTTGGATATAGCACTCTATGAACAATGGCTTCTTTAGTGATGGTCTTTTGTGACTTACCCTTCTTGTGGAGGGTGTTAATGTCTGTCTTCTGGAGATCAGTCCACTCAGCAATCTTTCCCATGATTGTGTAGCCTGCTGACCCAGACTGAGAGACCATTTAGAAGTTCAGGAAACTTTTGGAGGTGTGTTGAGGTAATAAGCTAGGGTATGATACCATGAATCTCCAATATCTAACTATTTCTCAATATTAAAATTTTATGAGATTCTGAATTTTGGGGGAGTGGGTTACCTGTAAGCTACAATCACGAAAATTTCAAGAAATAAAGGGCAGAGATATTTAACTTTATATGTGATGACTCGATCTCACTTTGTGAAATGAGTAACAAAAAATATAAAAGTTTTTCTCTTGAGATGTACCTGTACTCCTAGAGTGGTTTCTAAACACAAAACAGAGGGTCACTGCCAGACAGAATGGTGCCCTGGGAGGTGATCCATATTGCCTATATCAAAAAACAATTGATGTTATCCGAATACCAAATCTTTCCAAATTGCTTAAACATAAGATTAAATGCAGTGTGGTGTATCTCAGTTTTAATAGAATTCCATAAAATAAATGAAAGAAAGTTAATACATAGTTGTGATACATCAAAGCTGCATATTTTTTGTCCAGAAATAAACTTTAACAAATTTTATGGCAAGCTTTGTATGTAAAATCTGATACCACCAAAAGAAAAAAAAAAAAGCACATTCAGCCTGGTTTTCATTTAATTTTTGGAAAGATAAATAAGATTTTTGAATACTCTTTAAAGGTTGTTATAAACTTTATCTACATAACAGGGTATCTAAATATTTCTAATGATTTGTTGTGAATCTGAACATTGCATGCAGCAATATTTCTTACATAATAAGGTTTATATTTATACAAAAAGCTAATTTATTTTCTTCTAAACGCAAACTTATGTAAAAGTGAGGACTGTACTAACACACTGTTCTAGAAATCTCTCCAGACTCAAATCAACAGACAAGGTTCAAATCATATAATAGAAAATGTTATAACCTATGTTCCTCCTTTTATACATACATTATTCACCTATAAGCCAGCATCACATCAAACGTGACACACAGGAGCCTGAAATCATTAGCTTCACTTTGTCTCTTTTGTGATAATTGCAGAAACCAGCATCATCTTCAGTGTTATCTTATTAGTCAAATATGAAAACTGAATACCAATTTAAAAGACATAATTGTGGCTTTAATATGAAAGAATTTTTTTTATTACATGGATTCATGTGGAAACTTTTTAATATTTCTGCTTAATTAAAAGATTTACTGTAAAATGGCATGAAAGAAGAGGGCTCCTCCTCAGATCTTTGTTGTAAATATGTTTATTTTGTAAGTAATTAAATAGTTACTATTCAGTGAAACCATCTGTTAATTTATTTTATTTAGTGGTAGTACCATGTTTTTGCCAGCAGCAATTTTGCACATGGAATACATGGCTCTCTGCCCAGGGCAGCATGAACAAGGGACGGTTGTGTGTGCCAGCAGCACTGAATGGTGTAGAAAAAAAAAAAAAAAATTTATTGATTGCCTAAAAAAAAAGGAAAAGCCTTACAGAGCATGGTTACATACAGCACCTCACATTGCATGGTCCATCACCTCTTTTTTCGCTCAAGTTTTTGTCACACTTTTTTTCTGTTGTTCGGCCAGAACAGATCCTTGATCAATGACTCTATATGGTGGACTACATTATGCAATAACACTTGAACTTTGCAATAGAACGATAATTATTAACTGAGTAAGGCAATATGTTTACAGTTTTAGCAATACACTTACTCAAGTGCTACATTAGTGTTTCCAGTCATTTGGGAGGGATGCCAAACATAGCGTTTTACACCATGTAAGGACTGTAAGAAAATCAGGCTATAAAAAGAAAAAGAAAATCACATGGTTGATCATCTTTAGTTCCAAAATACTTCGACTGATCAAACTTAAAATGGATTATTCTGAACAGATATTCTTGAAATAAAATGCAAGTTTAATGAAACCTTTATTCTTATCATAAAAAAACACACAAAAAAAGAGCATTTCTATTGTTTATTTTTTTGTTGCCAGTAGGATCACCTTACACTGTGACAAACATGAGTAACAAAATGTTTAGTCGGGTGATCTATGAAACTCTTTCAGTAAAGCATGAGAGTAGCATCAGACAGATCCATTGTTTAGTTTTTAATGGTTTTATTAAATTATTAGTGTTCAGTGAGGGAGTGGATGTGTGTTTGGTTGAGTATGGAGACAACTGGAGGTGAAGGGTGCAGAAGAAGGGGCTCGCGCATGGTGGCATTCAGACAACAACCGTCATCACTAAATTTCACTCACAAAACCAAGCGTTTTTCCTTTCATTAAAATTATTTATTTATCTATTTGCTATACGGTTCACACCCATTTCTTTCCACAGAACAATTTATGCAGACAGTGGCTAACATTGACAAAAATACATATCTGAGAGGCTTGAACTCAGCATGCAAAGACTGCGGGCCATTGTTTTATTAGAAGTGTCACAGATATGAATATGAAATCAGCATCTTCTTTATACCTCACTCCTCTGGCTTTCAACACCCCTGTGTTCTCTTATTTTTATGTAAAACACATCGTGAAAGGTCAAAGAAGAGACGCAGCAGAGGAGAAATGAGAGCATGAGAGAGTCGAGGATGAACGTGCATGCATGTATATGTATATCTATTTGCGAGAGTGTCTACAATTATGGGTTCATGATGTGTGTGTGTGTGTGTGTGTGTGTGTGTGTGTGTGTGTGTGTGTGTGTGTGTGTGTTTTCAGCAGGGGTTTTAGCCTGTCTCCCATGCACGCTGTGCTCATTGAGAAGTGGTGTCTTGTGCCTGGGGGGGGTAGCTTGCAAGGAAGGGGGCAGACGGGCGGCGAGGCGCCAAAGAAAGAGGTCACATCCATATTCATTGCGTTGGACATGCACATGTAAAGCACTTTTAATATGCCGTGACAGGGGAAAGTTGTGTTGAGGCGGAAGGAGACAGAACGAGAGCACAAGGGGAAGGCAGCCACAGTAACAAACAGGAATATTGTGAGAAATGTCCACATGTGCGTCTTCATCAGGATCCAAGTGGCCTGAATCTCAATGACCTGCAAAATCGAGTGACAGAGCATGGGCAGTTTGCACATCATTATCATTGCTGAAGAAAGAGCTAAGTGGTGCATTCCAGATGAATTTGACTTGATTAATACATTTGCCCTTACATATTCAGTTCAAGTTAATCCATGGGATTTAAACTTGTATGACTGACAATTGACTTGATAGATATAAAGTGTCTTAAAAACTTCGTATCCTTTAAACGTTTTCACACTTTAGGGGTTAAAACTACAAATTTCAGGGGTTTTTTGTTCCATTGGTTTTATATGATAGAATAATACAATGTAGCACAATTTTGAAGTTGTAGAAACTTTTTTCAAAATTGAAAATAACAAGCTTATCTAGAAACTATTATTTTTGTCAATTCCAATTGCAAACCTCAGGCTGACTCAGACTGGATGGAGAGTATCTCTGAACAGCAATTTCAGTTTTGAAGTCTTGTGGCAGAATCACTTTTTTGCTTTGGTCTCGACTTTGACTAGCCCATTCTAACACATGTGCTTTCATCTAAGCCACTTCATCACAGCTCTTGCTGCATGTTTAGGGTTGCTGTCCTGCTGGAAGGTAAGCCACCCCAGTCTCAATTCTTTTGCAGCCTCTAACAGATTGTCTTCCAGGATTGTCTTATATTTAGCTTAATCCATCTTCCATTCAACTCTGGTCAGTTTCCTGTCTCTTCTGAAAAAAAAAGAAAAGTATTCCCACACCATGACACTGCCACCACCATGTTTCAGAGTGGGGATGGTTTATTTAGAGTCCATCAGTAGTTTTCCGCAAGACACTGTTTTGTTGTTGTTGTTGTTGTTGTTTTTTGCATATGGGCAAAATGTTTAATGTTGATCACATCGGACCTCGGCACCTTTGTCCACATGATTGCTGTGCCCCTTAAGGGGCCTGCATGGTCAAGCCGACAAGCCAAAATCGGCTCTCATTGATACAGTTGCCTGATCAACATCAGGTCCTTTTGTTCTCAGCCTCTAGTTGTCCACTTCTTCTTGTCACAACTCCCTGGTGAACTTTTCGCCCCTCTCTGCATGTGAAACCAGTGTCAGAATTTGTCAGAATGTTGTTGCCACGTTTGTTTATCCAGAAAAGCTCTCTAACAGCAGTGTTCTCTACTCACTCCAACTACTTAACTTCCTGAAGCCAGTTTTTTTAGCCAGAGAGCAGGATGGATAGTTTTGAGGAGCAATTGTCTGAGACTGTGAGGAAATATGTACATCTGTACAACTCTTCCAGATAGACTCACAAAGATTCACTCATGAAAAAAAAAGTCTCCTGCATGGAAATAGCACAAACGTTGTCCACAGAGGAGGCAGTGTGCTGGAAAGTGTTGCATTCTCTCTGATCATTTTGTGAATGCAGAACAATGCTGTTTCAAACCACACCTATATATCCCAAAACACCATGATGTATACAGCAGCGGGAGAGGTTTCACAAGGAATTTGGCACGGTGTGTCTTGTGGACATTGAAGGGAATGTACGAAAACAAATGTCCAGCAACCAGGTGACCACACATTGACCGACCATGCTTTTTTACATGGCTCCTGGCAAACTGCAAACAGACTTTTTATGGATTTTATGGCTTTCTTTCAAGAATAAAGCTTCCTTCATCTTGCTATTCTTCTGTAAAAGTTACATTTGTTACATTTGTGAATGGCACAGCTAACAGTTTGAGAATTGTTTATTTAGTCTATTCTGTTGACAGATTATGCCACGTGAGCACTTTCTAAACTAAAAAAAAAAAAAAAAAAAGTATCAGCAAAAATGAGGCCTTCATTCTTGCTGAGATTAAATTACACACTGGTTAAATGTAGCTAATAATTAGGCTACATGAGAAGGGAGATGGCTGCATATGATTTTATTTAGGGGCATCGAATTAAAGGAGGCAGTATAGAAAAAGCACATCACAACATTCAGATTTTCATTTCAAAAACGTTATAAACCACATACCATTTCCATTCCACTTTACAGAGTGCTGCTTTGTATTCTTCGATTACATAAAATCCTAATAAAACACATAAGAACAAAAAAATGTTCAAGGTTCAAGTTCAAATCCGAAACAATTTACAGATTAAAGAGTTTATTCAAAACACATTAAATGAGCAGAAAGCTGACAGTATTAAAAAGTTACAGCTTGAACATGTACAACAATTAAAAAATATATCTACACTGATAATTTAAGCAAAGCAGAAGACTAAAGGAGAGAAAAAGGAATGCTAGTTATAATGGGGCTCTTTGTGGTCTTTGTGGAGGCATATCATCTTCACATCATGACAGGGGGCCCAGGTTGCTAGTTATGAAAATGACAATGTGCCATTATGTGGCATCTTTTGAAGTTCAACTCTGACAGTTGCTCAGTGTAAGTGCCTGTCACAGGCTGCCACTTTGAAGTTTATGTAAAAGAACAAAAACGGAGAAAAACATAGAATCCTATCAAGTTCAGGTGTCATGCGATGAAGCAGCATCGTAGAGATTTCGAGAAAGGACTGTAGATATTGTTAATGGTGCACTGACGTACAGTACTGGGTTTGTATTGTGTGTTGTGTTTACAGAGTGAGAAGGAGACCGAGGGTAAACTATTAGGTGGCACTTCAGACAGAAGAGGAAGAACAGAACCTTTCTGCGGGACACTTAACCCGCTGTCATGAAGCGCTGCGTTCAGTCTTCCCCTGTGCGGGCCTACACTGGATCATCCCTGGGGTGGAGACAGGGTCACAGCGGAGGTCAGAGTAAAGAGATGGGATTTTTTGGAAACCTTACTCCTAACTTTTCATACGACTCTAGACTCCCCTGGGCATCTCCACTTTTTATGGGCTTTAATTTCAACAAAGGTTTAGGAGCAATAAGAGCTTCCTTAAGTGCACAAATTATACTATCGCTTTCCACGCTCCCGTTGTGGACTGAGAACGCTGCGCTTACTTTAAATAAAAGACAAGCCTTCCATCTGGAAATGCGTTTACAGTCAGTTAAATCAAAGTTGACCTGAATTTCCAAGCACATTTAGCACATCGTGAATATCAAAATTAACTCTCATCTGTTGTATTTAATGAACACACACATACATTAAAACGGCAGCATTATTTTGGGGGGCAATTAGGACGACAAGCTCCTGCTGTCCGGCGGAGCGTGGCACAGTGAATCTTTCTCCACTCTAACTTTCAGCTTCCCTCGAACAGT
Source organism: Anableps anableps (assembly GCA_014839685.1). Taxonomy (NCBI): domain Eukaryota; kingdom Metazoa; phylum Chordata; class Actinopteri; order Cyprinodontiformes; family Anablepidae; genus Anableps; species Anableps anableps. The sequence continues at coordinate 29,109,358 of CM026076.1, forward strand.
GGGGAATCCTCCTCAATCACTATAAGCAGGTCGCCTTAGCCCTGCTCATATTTTAACCAGCAGCAACACACCACGGGGAGCTGTGCAACAGGACGTCAACGGGTGTAACCCAAGCGCAAAAATTGCATTCTGAAGACATAGCCGGTGTTACTTTAAGAGCCCCGGTCTACACTGACCGTCCCCCACGTCTACCAAATAATGATTTTCTCACTTACTTTCCCCAGCAGGGGGGCAAAGAACAAATAACCGAGGGAAAGTGAGAGGAGCTAGGGCAGGCAGAGAGGAGCATTCCAAAGCAGTGAAGGAGAGACTTTACGACAGTTATTTCCGCAGCAAAGAGGACAAAACCTCTTACAAGGCAGTTTCTTAAAAGGATCTGGTCACAAGGCCGAAGTCGGGCTACTCCTATGGAGAGGTCCTGAGGGTGAAAATCTGAGCAGGCTTTTAATCAAGAAGTGCTGGACGTTAAACAAACAAAAGCCCGCGCTGATGTCATGTTGAAAAATTTCTCTTAAAACGTCGACCTCTGCTCCACAATTTAGATCCAGGTTTTTTTTCTTTATGCTTTGCATGTATGCTCGTCAGAGATAACACCTCAGACGCAGATTTTAAAAATGGAAACTCAGCCATTTGTGCCATGGAAAGAATAAAAATAACATTCTTACTGCTAACGCTAAGGTAAAGTTGCAATCTACAGCAAACATGTTGGAATTTTCATGAAAAAGTCCAGTCATCTGTCATCTTTCTGCTCATCTCTCTTCTGTAGAAGATTTTCTTCCCACACGCTGTGTGAATCGGTGGCTGACACCCACTTGAGAGCTTTGAAGCACTGTGTACACACAGCCACAAGTGGTATAACTGTTACCAGAGATCATCTTACCCACTTCCATCAGTTACATGTCTAACAGCAGCAAGGTGTGCTTAATGCATTGATACAATCCTTCATGCTGTACAGAATATCCATCATTGTCTTCTTTGCTGCTGGATGATTTCTGATATGGACAAAAATATATATCTATATTTAATTAATCTTGCTTTACTGGATTTTATCTGAATTTTGTTCTGAATTCTGTTTAGCGGTTTATGATAACATGAAAAATGTCAGCTTGTCAATTACACCTTATCCAGACTTTGAAAATATATTCTAAGTAAGCTTCCCTATAGCCATGTGTACTGTCAGCCACTCTATGTTCAAGATTTTTAAAATCTTTAGAATACATTCCTCTTTTATTGCAGTCATATAATATCACACTAAAACAATTTTAATAAATCCAATCTTTAAATTAATGTTTACTCATTATGGGTAAAAAAATTCCCATGTTAAGAAATAACCATTTTTTTTAAACAAACTTATCAATGGCACAATTATTGGAGGTCAATACTTTGCACAATTCCCTTCTGTCAAGAAGGCAGGTTATATAACATTTCACAACATTTGAAGTATGCAGAGAGAGAGAGAGATTTTCAAATCTTCCCTTTTTACAATCTCTCAAGATCATCCACTTTTGTTTTCGCGTATCTTTAGCTCATCAAGTTCAGGAAATGATATGGCCATAGAGAAATATTTAAATAAAAGAGAAGCCCAAGGGTTACATATGCTGAGGTGAGGAAATCTTTATCTGTGTAGACTAAGCACCTGCATAGCAGCATGAGATTAATTATTGTTATTGCTATTACAACTGAGTCATGTGTTTAAGTTATCAAGAGGAGGTCAATTTTTGTGTGGTTCGTGTGGTTTATCATAGCTGCAACATTCATGTTGCATCATTTTTTTATATTGGATAAACTCTGTGGCAGCCTGACGTAGCAGGCTTACATCTGTTACACTATCACAGAAAGGTTATCCTGGGAGATTATTAAACCGAAAGCCCATTATTTGTGCACAGCATTAAAAAAAATAAGACAGAAATACAAAAGTGTGATAGAACATTAAGAATTTTGGCTTTACAACAACCCACTGTGTCAGGGAATGCTATTCCCTTACTAGTACACTAGTCTACTAGGTGGCTATTTTTGGCCCAAGAGCAGGCAGTTGGCTCATTTCAGCATGAGTACCTTAATGTCGTTCTGATAGGTGTACAGTGCAACAATTAGCACTTTAGCTTTAAGGAGTTTATATGCCATGATGAAAATAGCACTTTGGGTCGCTATCGAAGGTGTGTATAAAACAACAATAAAATGATCTTTCACATTTTGCTTTTCTAAAATGTGCTATCCTCAATGTGTCTGGGGCTGATTGGTCTAAAAGCTCCTTATGTCCCCGTGAGGAAAGTTTTGGGGGGTTTTTTCCTGATAGAGCAGAGCAAGAAAATGAGTCAAAATAAATTAGCTTGAAATAAATCTGGTAAAACTGCAAAGATGTGCAACAATGTTTTAACTTGACTCATAGGACAGCATTTATCTTAACCAAGTCAGTATTAGTAATCCTGATTTCTACAGTTGAAACTTCATGCTTTACCTTTCAAGGAATTATGTGTAGCATCCATTGAGTTGTTCTGGGTATAAATATGATGAATGAACGCCAAGCAAAGGTCAATGCATAATAAACTGAACTGTCTACATTATGTTTGCCTGACATTATATGAGATTGGACATATTTATTTTTCATTGATCTTAGAGAATAGGAACACAGTGTGCGTCAACGCTCTTGTTTTTGTTCGAGTAAACTGGTCATTTAGTCATATCTCGGGACTTTTCAGGAATCTGTTTTTTTTTCTGCATAAGGTTACTTGTTTGAAAGCTCATGTATATCTGCTACTATCACCCTCTAACACTAAGGAGACATGTATCCAGAGCAGTACTCACAAACAAATTAAAAAAAAAATTAAAAAGTGCTGATGCCCGTATCCTTTCAGTGTGTCCTTGTTTTTTACGCTACCCAGCTCCCTCTTTCGTCTCCCCAGTGCCTAACCAACCTGTGATTGTAATGACGAACATCATTTATGCAAATGTAATTAGGCCCGAGAAACACGATAGTGGAGCGCAGGGTGGAAATTTATCACTGAACACTCGGGCTCTAAACATTCAATTAAAATATTGAATTTCACTGGATTTAATCTAAACGTAATAAATTAAGCAGGGGAAGAAGAGTTTGCAGTAGAGAAGGCTGACGTTTGGATGCCAGTATCACACTTTAAGATGGTCACTGATTCCACTTCTTTAACACTTTAAGTTAAAGACACCAAACTGGTGAACAGAGAAGCGTGATGTCTGGTCCGTATTGTTGTGTCTGGCTTAGTGTTTGTCACTGACACAGGAAAACAGGACAATATGGAAGACACACAGTAAAAAAAAAATGTTTTCAGGAAAACATGCATCGCATGAAAATGGAGGTGTTAGCTTGGATGAGACGACATCAGCATTTTTAAGGACAAATGAGACAGACAAAATGATTGCATTCAACTAACAATGGGCCAAAAACACATTTATGTGCAATAAAACAAACCTTTGACACCAGTTTTAAAGTTAACACTGGTTTCTCAGAGAAAATAAATTAACATTCCTGGATCATCACAGTTGAAACTGATGCTTGACATTTCTGGTTTAAATGTTTGTTCATTTCTTTTGTCTGAATTGGGACGTGTGGTTTTGTATAAATTTGATGAAAACAGCACATAACATGTGCTTCTCTGAAATTCTCTCTTAAACTAAAACTTAAATAACCACTAAACTACAATATGTTTTTTTTTCACTTTTGTATGCACCTTTATATTAATGCTTTGTTGTATGTCTAGTTAAAAGAACAAGATCATTTTTCAAACATACAAGTTCTGCTACGAATGAAAAAGCTGCTTTGCTGAAATTTCTACTTCTACTTCTTCTTGTAACAGAAAAGTCTTGACTTCATTTTTTCTGATTAGTTCATGTGTGCATGCAGCCTACCAGTCCGAGCTTCATGGTAATGAGCTGCCATTGTCCCAGTTCTGTTAATAACACATTAGAATTTCATCTCAAGGGATGGCTTACTGCAAGTATAAGAACCTTGTATGTTTTATGAATAAGACTGGGGAGCCTCTTAAACAGTTGCATTTATGCTCTTTTTCGTCCCTTGCCTCTCTGTGCAGAACATGAGCAGGGTCATGCTCTATTTCCAAACAACCCCTCTGGATCTCAGTGATATTTTGTCAAATTATGCTCTGCATTTAAAACACAGAGTAAAACCTTGCCTTCACATCTGTGGTTTAGGAAAGGAGTGTTACTCTTTCCTGAAATAATGTCATCCACAACTTATGCCTGAACACATTAACTGCTCAAAACAGTCAGTGACATACAACCTTAACCCTGTTCTGCCATCAGTTTAACACTGAGATGTCACTGAAGTTGATGCTGTGCCCATGATCTGTCTTTTAGATTTGTTCCAGATGTGTCATTTATGTCTGACATCAGGCCAGGCAGGTTCCACACTAAAATAAGGATTTTTTTTTTTTTTCCTTTCGCTAAAGTAACATCCAGTCGATTCTAACCTCAAAGAACTTAAAGCAGAGCACTGTTAAAAAGATGAATGTAAAATGTTAGGAATAACGTGTACCTTGGCTACTTTGGAGTTTGATTTAACTGACTTTGTAATTAGCACTAAAAAGTATAAATGTACATGTACACAACAGTCCCACAGAACTTAGTGAAACTGTTATGAAAGAATACATGATTAATTCCCCTGCTCACCTTATCTGCTGCCCTGCCTAAACCTACTGTGTTCACTTTCCTTTTTCCCAGTCACTACAACGTCTCCTGGGGTTTCTTTCCTGAAAAATACATTTTCCTGCAGGGTTTTATTTCATGTGAAAGGAATTTACTATCGCTATACGTAACTTGTGAAATCAGGATGAGTGCCAAAATTATACAAAATTAATTACAAATGCACCAATAATAATTTTGTTGGCCATTTTCTAATCTCTGGATTTTGTCAAGCTCTGGCTTGTCCCCACAGATTTTCACTGATTCCAACAAGAATGCTAACAAGACCAAGCTGGCTGAGCTTATGCTGTGTCTAACTGTATGTGCACTCTTTCATCTTATAGCCTTTAAAACCAGCTTGAAGCTTATGTTAGGATGTATTTCTCTTCTAAATAAGGGCGCTACTACTACCATTAACTTCCTATTTTTCTCTAACACAGAAAGTACTCCTGGACCAGTCCTTCTGTTTCTTTTTTGTGTGTATGCTCTGTAGTCTCAAACCCCCAGTTGGCTGTGACATATCGCCATTTACACTCAGTCAGGTTCTGCCGGAAGTAGCCTGGTAAAAACCAGCCCCTTGTACTACACTTTGCTTCGTAGAAAGGGTCTGGCCACTCCGCAAGAAACGATTGCTTCTTGGAGGCGTGGACTCGGTTGAAGTTTTAAATTTTACCCAATCACTAACGTTTGTCTGTGACGTATGTCATGCGCAAGTTCAATGCTATGAAGCTTACCGGAAATTGCCTGTGCTGTAAACAACCATTCTCCACTGCGAAGAGAGAAGTGGCTTTGTTCACTTCCTCCACTGCCATTGCTAAAACTATAGGCTGGCTACAATTCTAAAACAGCGCAGAAAATCAGCGTCATCATTCACAACTTCTGCTTCTGCTCACTGATTGGTCCAGTTGAAATTCTACCAGAGAATCTGAGTGAATGGAAGAAAGCCTGAAGTAAGCTGAAAGCGAGATTAGAATCAAGTGGAATAGTGCAGGAATTCAATGGCCAGGCTATGCTGGAGGTTTCTTCCTGTTAAAGGGAGTTTTTCCTCTCCACTGTTGCTACATGCATGCTCGATGAGAGGGATTGCTGCAAAGTCGATGACACAGTGCAAGTGATTGTGCACTGTCGCTACATTCTCGTCCAGGAGAAAGGAATCCTTCAAGTCAGTGAATCGATGGAATTTGCTGGGTTTCCTTAGATAGAAAACTTTTTTAACTAATCTGAGCTTGATTGCATTGCTTAACTATGATCAGTTGAAATGTTTGTATGAACTGATTGAATAGACTTTTTTGTTTAGTACTTGAAATGATGTGCTGTGAACTGGCGCTATATACATAAACTGAATTAAAAGGGAATTGTGATGCTTTGTGTGTGAGAGAATAGTTGCTGTAAAATGAGATTTCCCTATTATTTTAAAATAAAGACCAAATGATCCTAGAGTTTCGCAGTTAGCATTGTTATATCTGTGTATGTGTATTCCCTAGGGGGCTTAGAGTCTTACTTTAACTGCAATTTCTGCTGTAATGCACTCAGACCTTCCTGTTATCCCCTTTTTTAATCTCTCTTTAAGTTACAGCCTGAATGAAAAACCAATACAGAGAATGTATTTATTTTTAATAGCTTTTTACACATTTGTGCTCCCTCTGATTTCATGTTTAAACACCACCCTAAATGAAAATCCCTAGCTTTAAGTCTTCTTCCCTTTGTAATTATTCTTACACTAAAGAGTTTTGCAGTTATCTCAACCTGATAGCACATAGGTATAGAGTGGCACTGATGAACAGATTGTCAACCTTCCAATCATCAGTCATGGTCAGAAAATCTTCCAATTTTGGTCACTCTATTCATCTCTAACATAAACTTTCATGTGAAAGGAAAAAAGTAATAATTTGTGCATATATTCTGGGTTTTGACGTCCCCAAAGAATGAGAAGTTAATATTACAGTCATAGAATATCTGTTGTATTTTTTTAACACAAAATCAGTGCCTTTCTAAATGTCTTTTACTAACGTCAGTCTGATCTCTGTTGTGTCTCAGATCTACAATCCGACACCAAACACCAGCCCTAAAGTTACAGATAGCTTGCCATGACTTATTTATCTCTAATTAGCCATTGTTCATTTGAAATCGTGAAACCGCAGACCGGAATAGACAAAACTTACTCCTGCATCTGTGCCAGTGTTTCGTCTGGAAGAGCAAGATTGATCCACCTTTCTTTATTTGATAGTGCCACAATCCATTATTCACAGAAGATCAAGTTTTAAAAGCACGCCTGATTTGCAGTATTAATGACCCAAGAAGGGAAAGATTGACAAGGGATTTTTCTTGTTTTTTAGTTTTTTTTTTTTTTACTTTGAGTCTCCTCTGAGAAATGGTTTTCAGCTCATTGATGTCTGCGTCAAAAAATATTTCTCGTATTTTATTTGGACAGTCACCTTAGAGTAGCAGAGAAGATTTTTCCAGGATAAATTCACTGATCCAAGGCTAAAACATTCAGCAGATGTAGAACTAACATCCTTTACTGGATGCCCCTTTTTGCACCAGGTTATGAAACATTTGGCCTAAACTGTGAAATAATCAACAATAGCTCCTTTGTTTTTCTTTCATTTGTAGCTATTTGGTTTAATAAGTCTTTGCCTTTCAGTAGCTGTCTTTAGCTTGTCTTTATTGGTGAAGCATTTTGACTTTCAAGCAGGCAGTGATAGAAAAAAAGGGAAATCTTACCCACAAACCATAAAATGACAACACTAAAAAGACTTTGAAGAAGATAGTTAATAGCTGGTTCTTGCATGAGGCCTTTTTTTAAACACAGTTTTGTTAAATAGCACGTGTAACGGTCATCCTGCTAAAGAAAGTGTTTTAATTGCCAACATTTTGAAGCGTCTAATACCCCTGCAGCTGTTTTCCAGGACCAGACTTTATGACTCACTATATAAATATTTTATCTGCACCATAAATATAGCTCTAGTCTGTGATGTTAACTTCGGTCAAGTGCTTATTTTGGACAATCAGGAGACCTACCGAGACTAAATTGGTTTTGGCTCATCTGTCTTTTTCACTTTTCACTTCTCATTCTGTTACTTTTCCCTGAGCAAAGAGAGACATATTGTAACTGCAAATTTCCAAAGGTAACTTAGAGAGGAAACCGTTATGAAAAAGAACTTGTTTAATCAGATTCTTCATGCCTGACTATCTGAGGAGAAAAGGCACTAAATATGCAATGCTCGGCAACTGTTCCCCGTCTAGATATGTGCAGGTCTCAGAAACATCCAAACATCCCTGATGGTGATGACCGATATGCCAAATTCTGGATTCCTCCAAAGTTTACTTTGGATGACTAACATGCAGGAGATTGATTAATACTAGTTCATTTTAGTTTTGCAGTCTTGGAGCCCTCTTCATGGCTTTCCTCAGACTTTGCAAAGTGTATTTGTCTCTAAAGTATCCCTTGCAGCTGTTGTAACTACCCATTCTTCTGCTTGAACCCAAGATACGCACTAATTCCCCTGGTCTCTCATAATGAATGTCTCAATGTTTTATTCACCTGTCGAGACTTTAATCAGGTCCCTGATTTCCTCTGTTACACACCTTACCTTGAAACATAGTCTCCTCTTATCTGACGGAGCCAGATGAGCTCGCCACCCGGCTGCCAACAGGAGACCTGGAGGTGGTAGACGGGGAGCATGTGTCGTGTTTGTGTGTGTGTGTGTGTGTGTGTGTGTGTTGTTTTTTTTTTTTGTCTAGATGTGTTTCGAAGGTTGCCTGTTACAGTCCTTATGAGTTCATACTCGTCGTTGGGAGTTTGTATGTGTGAACATTAATGTACGTGACAGGTGCCAACTCCTATGTCAGGAGTGAGGTCACACCCTCCCACTTCGGCTTAGGCGTCTGCAGAGGTTTGCATCAACTCAGCAAATCATGGGGTGAACACCTTTTACCCCTCCACACAAGCCACACACACCCACCCCACTGGAGCTCATTAGCCTCAGTGCTAACAGCAGGCCTCAAGACAACTTGGGAAAATGGGGAGTGTGGTTAGCACATGTTGGTCACATGTTTTTAGTAATGCACTCAAATGAATACGTTGTGCATTTGTTGCTCAGGCAGCTGTAACGACACAGGTTTAAGAATGGATCTTGCTGAAAAAAAACCATTTACAGAGTGATACGGTGAAGTGGTGTAAAACAGCTGCTTAGATGATAAAACGGTCCCCTCCTCAATCAGATTGATGTGATCTAAATGTGATAAAATTACACCTTTAGAGTGTTTCTCTGATGTGGTATTAGAAGTTTCAATTGAAACCCACAAGTATGCTTAACTTACTTGTGGGCGCTAGAGAGGTTCACAAGTGAACCAGAGATTCAAAACTACGTTCAGAGATAAGTAGCAGTAGTAGGAGTTTTACTTCTTCAGTGGTGAGGAATGGATTCTTGCTCTCTTGGATTCTGGTAGTGTCAAATCATAATTTTGTCTGCTTCTTTCTTTATTTATTCACATAAATTCTAAATAATCTGGTGAGAAAAATCATATAGTACTCACAAACTATGTTCTTGTTCTGTATCTATGATCTTGACTTTATTATTTTTCCACCTTCTTTTTTATTCTCGTTGAATTTCTGTGCTGCTCCCACCTTCAGATCCTTTTAGGGTCCTAAACTATTAAAAGACTCCTTGGTTATGATGAGTTAGAAGTTACTAAACAAAAAGACTTTACTCATTTATACTTCATAAAGATGGCCGTTTTTACATTTGTACTGATTTGTTAATTTTGCTTCATATTAATTACTTTCTTAAAAGAAAATCCCATTTACAATAAAGATATTACTATGGAATCCAGTATTCAACTGTTATTTCCAAACAGATTGCGTTCAGGAAAACAGATAATTGAAATTAGTAAAGGGTTGCTCCCCAGCGGTCAGTTTTTTTTTGTTTTTTTTCCAATAAATTTCAGAACTCTGGGTTTTCCTTTTGGAGGAATATCACAGCTACAGCCTGTTTATTTGCTCTTTCTTTTCTCAAACATTCCTTCTCGTTGAGCCAAACCTTGTGCTGCCAGTGGAGAACGCAACGTGAAGTCATAGAGCCAAGGCCACTATCAACTTTCACCAGTAAGAAAAACCTGGGAAATTCAACTGAGACATGGTCTGGGATCAGACCCATGCTGGTAAGGAATATCAGTAAAAGATAGATGGCTGATAAATTAGAGTTTAAGTCAAATGTTTATCTTCAAAACTCTCATAAATGAGATATGAAATATGTGATCTGTGGATGTCAGCCATTCTAGTCATTAGCAGCTTTATTTTTCAGTGTGCAAAGTAATATTTTCATTTTAGAAATTGTTTTCTACTTAGAGTTTGTACTTTATATAATTCTGAATATCAGCACCTAACCCATGCATTTACATTTCTCTGCAGTTCGCAGATCATATGGTTGTTTATAGCACTGAGCTTCACTTTAGTATTTTGAGCTTTGTATGCTCATAATAGAAAGATCCATTGGTCAACATTTGTGACATTTCCAATGTTTTAAAAGCAAAGAGAAAATAATTATTTCATTTTAAGCCATGTTTACCATCTTATTGTAACAATTAAAAACAGCAGTTCTCATGCATATTCCTGAGATGCTGCCAACAGATATGAAAAGGAAAGAAGAAAATAAAGGGAGAAAGGTGGGGAAAAGGTTTAAAGGGAAAGAAGGAGATAGGAGTAGAGGAGAGAAAGAAGCAAAGAGAGAACACAAGTCAACACCCTTGAAGTCTGCCTCTAGACCTTTGGAAAGAGAAAAAACAAAACTGAGAAATCACAATAACAAACAACATACATATATATAAAAATAACAGTTACAACATCATTAGAAAGTACACGGTACAAGGTAATACAACATATATTGAGTGGCAACCGCACCCTGACTGAGAGTGTATCTGATAAGCACCTGAACCTAAGAGAAACCCAGAGAACAGCAGAGGAAAGCCCCAGGTGACCCTCCGGTAGCCACGATGCAGAAGCCCCAAGGAGATGCAGTGATGAGCCCACAGGCTCCGCCGACAACCCGCTACGTCGGAACATATCCAGGGTCATGGACACAGAGACCCAAGGCCCAACAGCATACCATCTACCAGCAGAGGCCCGACTGATCCAGGGCACCCAGGTCCCAGCAAACAGCCACCAGGGTGTGCTGGCACATACCCCAGCACCCAGCCCCAGACACCAAGAGCCACTGACATGTGGAGGCACCAACCACCAGAAAGGCGTGTGATGGGGAGAAGTAGGCCCCACATTTAATAGGGGGCCCAAGATAATCCAGGAGAGGGGGAAGCCCAAAACCCAACCTGACAGATTAACAGGCACACACAAATGACACAACCTGAATGACTCGGGCCCAGACGTCGGCCCTGACCCCATCCAGAGACAGAGCCAGAAATAGTCCGCACAGTCCCAGCGAGCCAGCCAACCAAAGCAGTCCCCCAGCAAGCTCAAACCTCAACCTCACGTATGCAAATGCAATCAAGCAGACGCCACCGAGCTACGCAACCGCACTGCTTGTGTTTATAAAGTTTCTCCGTATGAATGTTCAATAGCAAGAGTGAGCAGCTACAGACCTGCCCCCAGGACCCAAGACCCAGGAGATCGGATCCAAAGGCCCCCCAGAACACAGAAACCCCAGGAGCATCACTGCAGGAGCAAATGCAAACCCCCTCAGAGAAGAGCAGAGGAGAGCCCCAGGGGAACCACCCAACAGCCACAGTGCAGAAGTCCCAGGGGGCTGCACCGATGAGCTCCCAGGCATGTCGGAGCAGATCCAGCCATGGACCCACAGACCCAAAATCCAAGGACACACACACCCAGGCACCCAGCCTTGGACACCAAAAACCACCAACACACCCAACAGGGAATGCGATGGCCAGGAAATAGGCCCCATAGTTGGTGTCCATTTGGAGCTAAATTTAATTACCGTAAATCAGTCAGTTTTCAAAACTTTGAAAATCTCTTGACTTAACTATGCATAGATCTTTCCTTCCATCAAACAGGAGAATTAATGCAAGCTGAATTTTATTTTAAAAAGATGTTTAAAACACTGTATGAAGACAAAGTTAATGGCCTGTCCTCTGAAATAATCGTCAAAATGTCAGATGTTATTTTAGAGCATTTTGTTTTCAGTACACCTTCTTGCAGCATCTCAGCACCCTTGTGACCGCCTGTGCCTTTGACATGTATGCTGGAAGGACACACTATCCACTTTTCTAATTACTTATTGGTCATGATCAATTAGCAGCATTTTAAGGCACTACGGTAACCTTGTATAAATACACCAGTGGGGCTCTACAGCCATCATGGCTGACAATTAAATTGGTCTGTCACTGCTGGGCCCTTCATTAATCTCAACTTGTCATCCTTGTTTATGCTGGTTATAACGGCTGCGTGAGTGTGTGTGATTGTGTGTTTGTGTGTACAGGCCGTATCAGATTTTGTTGCAAGAGTACTTTGAAGTTCTGTATGTGTACGTTTGTGTCACATTCACATGTGTGTTTATTTACATGAATCTGTACGTGCACATGTGCAGGAGGTGTATATTTTTTTTATTAGTGTGGAAATCTTTTCAGTCGCAGCCATCACACTAAGGCCGCTCAGCACCGTGAAGCGATTACCTCATGAGTCCTTGACTGATTTGTCTAAATTGCTTAGAATTGTTTAGAACCATTTTCACCATGTGAGAACTTTTGACCCGCCTTCACAATGACTGAGTCGCTGTTGTTTGTTGCATTTGCTGTCAGTTTTAACTCATCCTTCAGTGTAAGTTCAAGTTGGGGTAAACCTCATTTATTAGCACCCCTGTTAAAGATTTGTTTAAAAAGCCTTAAGAGGTCAGTATTGTGTAAAATCAACTTTTTGAGCTTTACATTGTGTTATAATGTTATTCCCTCATCAAAAACATACCTGGAGTGTTGCCTTGATTCTTTCATGCATGTTTGATAAATTCTTTAATCTCCCATGGCAACCATTCAGCTGTCCAAAATGCCTGGATGGACCTAGTGCCGCCTTCAAAACCCAGCTCCTCCTCAGAGTTACAGTTTGCAAGCTTCCGAGCTTGCGCCTCAGAGAGCACCCTCCCCTGCAACTTCCCTACTCAGCTCCTCCAGACTAGTCAGCAGTAATTAACAAATATCTGGTAGGACTGCACATCTATTGAGCTCATTATATGAGCTACTTCTCAGTGAAACACTGGTAAAAAAAAATGTTAAAGGGTTAGCTGTTACGGTGACTTACTCAAGGTGGAGTTTCAGAAAGAGCAGGACTTTCTTACAGAGACAGAGGCCCAATTTCAAGGCATTAAATTATGAAGTCATATTTGACATACACAGCATTTTTGTAACATCTGAAGGTAGCATTGTTATTTGATAGTGCTATAAAATGATTTTGTCAGCCTGAAAAACACCTGATATTGCCCTTTTAAAATAAATTCAACTTTTATTGCAGCAGGATAGTTTCAAGCTGAAAGATGCAGAAAAACCTAACATTTAATTTAAGTTTTGTGGTGGCAAATTTTATGACAGGCTAAAACCTTATGACATTATTAATCTGTCATGTCATGTTTTTATTTTAATGCTTATGAATTTTCACAGAATGAACTTCTCTGAGCTAACACAGTGACGGCCATTATCCTAGAGATGTTGTTTTCTGCACATGCAAGGGAGTCAGATTATCTCCCCACTGTTTTGGTTATCTTCTGTCCATAGATATAAAAGATGTTTAGGACTCTGGCAGGGCTTTTTGCTTTGACTAGGACAGCAGGGTCTGATTTTGTGTCACTAATATTATGCTCATGATATTAGTAAACCTGACTGAATGATTTTCACCTTAAAAGTGCTTGATTATTTTTTTTTTCCCCATAACAGTTCAGTGGGGGAAAATTTTGTATTAGGAAATACTTTTTACAAACTCCCCACTGACATATTTATAGGTGCCTCTCATAAGCCATCTAAAATAATCCAACTAAATATTTTTCCTTTTATTTTGGATGATCACAGTTTCTGTGGTGTATGGTAAGGAAGATGAAAAAAATCAGAACGATATCTAGGGGTCCCCAAGTTACCATAACAACTATTAGATGCATTAGTTGGCAGCTAGTAGCGTCGGAATGATGCCAGAAAAATCTTTTTTTTTCTGTTCTACTATCACAAATGTAAACATGAAATTTGCTAGATGATTCTGGGGCTTTAAGTGAAACTGTGTGCTTTGATCAAATAATTGACTTTCACAGCAAGAAACACTCTTGATAGATTTGGCATGACTGCGATGTCATGGTGGGAAACCACGAATATGTTGAGAAGCAACTTATAGCCACTGTGAAGTACAGAGGAGGATCCATAATGCTGGGGACAGTTTCTCTTCTAAAGGTCCTGGAAACCTTGTTAAAGTGAATTGCATCATGAACTTTTGAAATACCAAGATATTTTGAAGTAAACATGAGATGGATTTTCAAGCAAACTAGAAATGGGTCATTGCTGACTGTTTCATTTGTATAATGATCCAAAGCCTATAGCCCTAATAAGCAGAAATGGTTCACTAGACACAAAATTAACTTTTTTTCATGGTTATCTCAGACCTAAATCCAGTAGAAAACCTGTGAGTGACCTGAAGTGAGGAGAGATTGTCAAAGGTTTTTTTTTGTTGTTGTTTTGTTTGTTTTTAATTTTACTTCCAGTCTGAGATCGTGCTGCCCCAGTAAAAGCTGGAAGTATTCTGAGGTTTTTTACATATCTTTGCCATGGGTGCCAAAAACTCTAAACTGGAGCTGTAATTGGTTCATTTGGTGACACTGTTGGTCATTTTGGTAAAAAAAAAAAAAAAAAAAAAAAAAAAAAAAAAAAAAAAAAAAAAAAAAAAAAAAAAAAAAAAAAAAAAAAAAAAGTAATAACACGATCCTTACATGGAGTGATAAAGCATGCACAGACTCACATTCACATACTGCTGGGAAACAACAGCAACAAACAGATACACTCCCTATTAGCTGACCTTTAACCCTCTCCACTGTCTTTTCATCCACCCTCCCACCCTCACTGTGACACCTCCATCCCTTTGGCAAAAGGCCTGCATGGTCAAGTAACCCCCTCGATGTTGCACGCTCATTGTTTTTGGGTGGGTGTCTCTTACTGAAGACGAACAAAGAAGCGTGCGGGTTCTTCTGAATTCAGGGTCGCCCTGGTTTGTATTTACATATGAATGTCAGCACCTATTTTGTAACTTGTCTCCATCTATAGATTCCTTTCCACAGCAGTGTTATCAGTGTGAGCAAGTATAAATAAAAAGTGACTTTGTGTGTGAGAGCAAATCATAAAGACCTGAACAGAAGTGAACTTTTGGACCTCATTAATTTTAACAGATCAGGGATGTTCTTTGTTTTGTTTTTTTTGTTGTTTGTTTTCCTTTTTATTTTGTTTTATGTTTGTGTTTTACTCTAAAATGACAAAAAAATTATATATTTATATTTTTCCAATTTTTTTCTTTTTTTGAAAAACAATCAGTGCAGTTTCTATGACTCTTTCATGTAAAATATTTCAGGAACCCTGCCAGAATTATGTTTAATCATATAATTTATAATAATCACATCTTGAACTACTTGATTCACATTTGTTATCTTCAAATGCAATGTTTGCAATTTCAAAACATTTCTAAATAAAATTAAATCTGTTGACATAGTTCTCTTATTCTATTTCTCAAAATGAAATTATGACAAATAAATAAATCCAGACTGATAGGTCTAAGATGACATAAAATTTAAATGATAATCAATGATAATAGAATAGATTTAAAAATCCAACATTGCATTTAGACATTATTTAAAATATCTACAAATACAAAAATTAGATGAAAAATATTGCCTAGATTTTGTGATTCATTGTTCCTAATTTGCAGACAACACATCAGCACATGGTAATGAACTGAGAACATTTGCACATGCCAGTTTTCGTCTCTTCTCCTCACGCTGTTAGTGTCCATCAAGTCATGTACCTTGACTTGGCGTGCACACACCCCTCCCCGCACACACAGGCGCATGTAAACACACACACTAAGCCATAATTAGCAGGGTGCCCATGCCTCAGTGGTTTTGTGTTGAGCAGTGGAGTGGACAGTAAGAAAGAGGGAGGAGGGTCATGATAATGCAGACAGACACGTCACAATGGTGGGTGGCTGGCATGTGGATGCCGAGGATGGAGATATTGCCTGCTAATTAGGATTCTGTAAAATGAGTTGCTGTGTGTCTGCCTGTGTTTATATTAATGCATCTCTGTCAATTCTGCATTCATTCATTCATTCTCACATCTCCAAAATCTTGGAAATATGATCAGCTAGTCAGTTACTAACTGGATGCAGAAGATTGTCTTATTTTGTTTCCTTTCCCATGCAAATACACTGAAATAGTTCACTAAATGGCTGTATTATATTAAAAAATAATTTTTTGGTTTGTGTTGTAAATAAAAAAAAAGATTTATGTAAACATTAAGAGTAGGTAATGGATTTTAAAAAAACAAATATAATATTAAATTAAATATTTCAGTCAAATAAAAATTAATCTTGCAGTAAAAATGTAAAAGTAACATAGCCCAACTTTTTCACAATTTTTCACATTACACCCACAAAATTTAATACATCTTATGTGACAACACAAAGTAGTGCTGTAATTGTAACATGGAAGGAAAATAATACATGGTTTTCAAAGCTCTCCAATGAATTTAGAATTGTTTGCCCACATTTATCTCCGTGCAGCTTCTACATCAACATTGTCCAGCTTTCCCATCTCTGCTGATTACGAGCATCCCCACAGCATGATGCTGCCACCTTTATGTTAATGGTGTATTCAGGGTGAAGTGTAGTGTATCCACCATGCATAGTGTTTCATATTTAATTGCAAAAAAATCTCATTAAGGTTTGTGGATGTAAAATTACAAAAGATATGAAAAAGCTTAAGCGTTTTGAATAAGACCTTGTAGATTTCGTGATATATGTAATAGACTTTTGTCCTACAAATCTTTGATTTAACTGAACTTTGCTTGTTTAAATCTAACATCTATTCCTTTGCACAGTAGCAGAAATGTCCTCATCAGGGTCTGTGACTTTTAATTGGAAAGAGGTAAAAAGTTTGATTTCAAACCCCTCCCTTATTTTTACATGCATAGCCAAGGGTCATCCCTGTAGCTAGATGTGTCTCTCAGCGCTGACTGGCTTTTTGTTTGGGATCACTGAGATCGATGAACTCCACTCACAGATCAGTGCGTGTGTGAACACACAAATCCATATGCATATGTGCACATCCCTGCACCGCGTATGTCTCCACCCTCTTCCTCCCTGCTCTGCCTTGTTCCAGCTGAGTAAGACCAGGCCCGCGTCATTTCACATCAGGGTGCCCGTCGGGGTCAGAGGTTATGTGTAATGGCCCAGAGCATCTCTGAGCACTGTAAGCCTACTCCAGCAGCAGACACACTCCAGTACCCTCCACCTCTCAGTTCTTTTATCCAAGCATGTAGAGTGACAAGAAGGGTGTATGTGTGTAAGTTCACATTTAAAGTTTGCGAGGAAAAAATATGATTAGTTTCATGCCTGACGCTGTGCAGAACGAAGCGGACATTCAGGTAGTCTTAATTTGGTTTTTTGATGTTTCTCAAAACTCAGCATGAAAGTCCTCTTTATTTCAAAAGTATAAAAAGTAAGTCATTTCCAGTCAAAGAAAAAACACATTCTGGTTTTATTCAAGTAATAGAAAATGGGAATTAATCATTTCATCCTTTTTTAGTGAATACAAACTATTGTATAGTTGTTGCTCAGTGATATTCGCATAGTTTTTCTAACTACATTTTCCCATTAGGAGGCAACATCACTGGGTGCTGAGTGGTTCAGTGCAGAGGCTGTCGTCCTGGGTTTGATTCCCAGTCTCAGAAAGAGAGTGGCATTTGTTCCCACTCTCTTTCCTGTCAATTTACTGATCAACAATGGCCACTAGGGCCAAAAGAATCTTTGAAAAAGCGACATTACCATTTATTTAAGCAAGCTATAGCTGGTCCACCCATAAAAATATGAAAAAAGTTTGCCTAAAACTCTAGAAGGGCCTATGGTAATTATATATTATTTGCATATGTGGATGTTACCAAGTCTTCCAAACACAAGCAAGTTTTGCATTTTAATAAGTAATATTTGGTTTTATTTTGTGTAATATTCGATAGATAGATAGATAGATAGATAGATAGATAGATAGATAGATAGATAGATAGATAGATAGATAGATAGATAGATAGATAGATAGATAGATAGATAGATAGATAGATAGATAGATAGATAGACAGACAATATGGTATGATTGAGACAGATAATCTGTGAAAAGTTTCCTCTACCTTCTCCCAGTGCTTCTAGTTCTAACTGGAAAAATACACTGCTTGGTCAGAAACAACCAATCAGAGCCAGGAGGTGGGTCTTAGCGCTGCCAATCATGCTGGTACGTGCTGGTCACACCCTCCCAATGCCCTCTGCTATTATACAGCTTTTTTTTGGACGGCAAAGCCTGTCATGAATGCTCAGCATGGCCCCCAATGATGGCGGATAAACAGTTTTCCTGTTACAGTAACTTGTTTCTCCGCCATGAGCACATTGAGCAGTGTATACACAAGCATAATTGACAGCGCTAAGACCCTCCCCCTGGCTCTGATTGATTGTTTTTGACCAGGAGTGGTGCATTTCTGCAGGCGGTAATAGTAGCACTGGGAAGAGGTGGAGGAGCTTGATTTTTTCAGATTATCTGTGTCTTACTATACTGTCATGAAATAGTGACAGTTTTATCAAATATGTAAAAAACGTATTTTTTTAATATAAAAATTACATACTGCAGCTTTAAAATTTGAAATTTTGCCTTACTGTACAGTATTTTTTTATTCTTTATTCTGTTTTTATATATATTTTATGTGCTTTGTGTGAGTCTGTTTTTTGATATTGCCTGTCACTGCCACTTTGCTGCTATTGCACAGAAATTTCCTCAACATGGGAGAATACAGGATATTTCTATTCTATTCTATAATAGAAAATCAGTTAATGAGAACTGTATGGACTCTCTAAAATTTAGCATTAACAACTGTAACACAAATTGTTGGATGCTTTTGCCAAATGGGTGCTGCTCTTAATGTGTCCTGCCACTATTCCAGTGATAATAAAGTCTGTGCTCTGTACTTTGCTGTGCCATTTGCATTTGCATTGTAATTTATTACTTCGAGGTCTTTTTATGAATGTGTGTGTTATTACATTGCAGTGGTTGGTGGCAGTTAGATGGTGGCAGTAGAAGTTAGAAGTGCTGGCACTCAGATGGAGAGAGAATAAATAATGACCTCTCTAAATGCGGATAATAACTTTCTCTTTACTTTTACACAAGGTTATGTCATAGTAATATTACATATACAACCCTCCAGGACATTAAGTATTAATGTTAAATTGTTTAAAGAAAGTAAAATCCAGCTTTATTGCAAGAATCATAACATTTTTCAATGCATTTGTCAGTGAGTTCAACAATTTAAAACACAGCTTCAGATTTTTGTGTTTTGACAGTTCCACTTGCTGTCTCTATAGGAGTGCATGAGTGCATAAAAGGAAAAAAACTATTAATTTCTAAATAAAAGTGTGACTAATTATTCTTTTAATGAACAAATGCCTCTTGATTTCATTTAACAAAGAAACAGTTTTCAGAACTTTTTGCACCTGTAGCCAGTTTTTGTCTTGATCTGATGATTTAGATTCATTCTTCCTCTCTCTCTCTGACTTGTTCTCACCTCAGCCAGCTTTCTTCTGTCATCACCTGCGTGACAGTCCTGCTAATTGCGTCAGTAGTATGTAAACGCATGAATGTAGCTGACACTTGTAACAGTAGGCCAATAGGTGAGACATGCATAGAAACTGCTTTGCGGCTGTGCAATAGAAAGACAGGAAAGAAGTAATTTTGCTTTTACTAAAGCTCTCTTCAAGTCTATTTTATGCATTTGCCTTGCAGTTGGTGAAAAAAAATCAGCTTACCAAGCAAATCAAGACATCTCATAGGGGCAAGAGAACTTATGTGAATTTACTGGCTAAAATATACTTAAAAGATTTGATAACATCCAACTAGGTTTAAAAATGCACTTTCTTTTTTAAGTAAGTTAAATTCTAAGTAATTATTGGGATAATTTTGCTTTTCTTATTTGTCTTCCCAAGTAAAAAAGAAGCTAAAAACAAGAATTGATTTATTATTAAGGCTCAAAGTATGAGTTAAACAGAAATAAAGCTTTAAAATAAATCTAAGAATGTATCATGTAAACCTTTTCTGTTACAACCATGAGTTGAGATGTGCTGTTTATTAGCAACAATTGCCTCAGGGTTGAAAAGGTCAGTTTGCCAGCAAGTTTGACTTTAGCATTTGTACGGTTGCTAAGCTAGTTTAGCATAAAATGTTTCTGAAATAGTGATAAAATATTTAAATCTATTCCAAGGAAGTGGTATTGAAACCGTTTCCCTGACAGCCACACATAAGATGTAGCATTGACAGACGACTGAGGCAGGGTTAAGAAACTTATTGCCAGCAAGTTGGACTTTAGCCTTAGTACTGTCGCTAAACTTCTTCAAACCAGATACAAACTTTAATATTTGCACATAAACTTCCTCAACCACAAGTCTTATGACATTTTTACAAGGTTGACATTTTCATTCACAATATTACTCATAAACAAATATGTCTTCCTGCTCTCTGATGTATACCACATATGACTTATGAGAATAGCTAACATTTGACTCAACCAGCATCTTCTGTTAAATTCTAATGAAAATCTTTCCACAGGATTTGTTAACAAAAATAGAAAAACTGGTTAATGTTCGAATACAACATTTAATAAAATCATATCCATAAAAGACATGCTTGATAGAAATGTAAAGAATTTGGATGACTAATTATTAATAACAAACCCCAAACTTATTTTGCAGTGCTCTCAGCTATTTTATTTTATTTTAGGAAATACAGCACAGTAGCATCTTGTGAAAAATAATACTTTCATATTCTCCTTTTTGGTATGAAAACTTCTGTGTGAAAGAATTAAAATGGGAGTAAAAGCAGGCCTTAAATTAGGACCAAGAATTTTTTTTGAGTGTGTGATAAAGAAGAGAGGGGTAACTGTCTAGCTTCCTAATTGACATGGTGATATCATGTTCTTGTGTTTTCACATGAGAACTTGATAGCTCTGAACAATCCAAGTCGAGCAATTTTTGGCTCAAGCACACTTGACATAACAGAGCAATAATTGCAGGCTTTTTGTCTGTGAACCCCCCTATGAGATCCAACAGGATCAAACCTTCTTGGATTTCAGACTCTTTGATGATGCGTTAATGCCTGGAAAAGCATTTACCGCCCCAGAGATCAAATATGGAACGATGTAAATATAATGCACTTCAAGTTAACTTTCCCCGGATATCACACGATTATTTCAAGTTTGAATTTTAGTTTTTTAAACCTTGTCCTCAACCTTTGTCAGAGTGTTTAACATTTTTTGCATTTCATTCCACTTACGCCTTTGACTCATCGTAATAAATAACATCATTAATATTTTGTGTGAATAAGCCCCCATCAGTAGGATTCTTTCACATCTCTAATAGAGATGTGAAAGAATCAGCGTACTTTTGAACTTGCTCTTAAAGATTATACAGCATGATTTGATAGACTTATTTCTTTTTTTAATTTACAATGCTTTATAAAAAAATTGGACTTAAATATTTAGAAATTAATTAGCTGTCATTTTAATACAGTGTGTTCAGGATTTACCCCCCAGTGACTCACACACAGACTCACACAAAAAAATATCCTTTGACTGCTAATTAATCATTGTGAGTTCTTTGCTTTTTTGTTGTTGAAGGTGGGAGAGTAAAAACTTAATTACTTGTATTTCAGCGTGCTCCTTGACTTGCTCTTGGTCTCTCAGAAAACTGTCACAATGTTTGAGTGTGTAACCCATCTTGTTGTGAGTTATGACAAAGCATTCTTACGCTCTTTATGACTGCAGCCTTTGAGAGGGGAAAATGTAATTGCTCTTTCTTTTACAAGAAGAAAAAATAGTATTTCTAAAGACTGATTGCCTCGAAGCGAAGCTGAAATACCTTCTAGATTGTAAAACCTTTTTTAAAAGCGTGAGAATGAGAGAATATTTTTAAAATGATGTTTAAATCTTAACAGTTCTCTTTATATTATTTGACACCTGGCATTAATGACAGGCTTCGGCAGGAAACTTTTACTTTAAGACATTCTTTTCAATAAATTGTCGACATTGCATGTTTATTCTGTTTGTTGAAATCTGCTGTTAAATATGACATGAATGCATGAAAAAAGAGCTACAGATGTTTTAAAATGGCTGATATGTCCCATGAATGTAACTTTAAAAACATTTGTCTTAAGTATATCTTAATCCTGTTTGCAATGTGAACATTACTAATTCCAGTTAGGAAAATCATCTAAATATCTGTTATACAGCTGTCCTCATCAGAGGCCCTATTATCAGATTAATTGCTGAATTCAGCTTTGTTCCTCCATCACAAGGAAATGTTAATGAGTTTTGCTTGGACCATCAATCTTGTTGGACTATTTTTCTTGCATAATTTATAATAAGGATTCGCTGTAGATCATGCATCACATCAAGGGTTTTTCTTTCCATCGTAGAGACAACAGGTTCAAAACACTACAAATCACCTCAGCAGAGGAAACTGTGGTCATGGATAGTATTTGTTGAACTAGCTGAAAATAAATACTGAAGCAAAGGTTTGGCCACATTCTTTGGCACCACTGGTACAGACGTGTAAAAAGCCAATGATGTCCACAAGTAATTTTTTCTGAGTCCAGCTCAAATCTCAAGTCTTTTAGGGACAAGTCCAAGTCAAGTCTCAAGTGTTTCTCCCCAGTTCAGTGCAGCCTCAAGTCTCTAATAACAGAAATAAACATTATATATATATATATATATATATATATATATATATATATATATATATATATATATATATATATATATATATATATATATATATATATAAATTAATATAATAAATTACCACATAAACATTTAATGTCTATCTTTCAATTTCTTAGTATGTATTAACAGTTATCTTTTCATCATTTAACCTTTAATTTTCAATCCAAAAATTTGCAAAAGGCTGATTTACATTACTTTGAAAATTATTAAAATGTAAAATGTACCCCTTGACAAATATGACTAAACATTTATGCTCTAAGAGAAATTATAGAAAGAGAATAAATCCTGTTATTGCTAAATTTCTGAATAAATCAAACAAACTTATTTTGCTTTGACTAAGTTAACACTTGTTTATCTCTATTTTCATGTTGCTCACTCCTATTGCACTGAATAGGGTTTGGAGGGTTTTCTTCTCTCTCTGAGCTGGAGAATTTTTAAAATATTGGGAAACAAATTTTTAAATCCAAATTTAAAACCTTTGTTCTCAATTCTAAATAATAGAGATTTTAAAATTCAAGATATAAATTACAACATAATGAACGAGACACAGGGTAGTAAATAAATTAATGAATCAATGATTGGAACATGAAATGCTTCCTTTTAAATATTTACAGCTGGAAGTATCCTTATAATGACTCAACTTAGGGGCAAGAAAGTTATGCTCACTTTGTTCTGAAATGAACCAAAGTCATTTAAGACAGTGCTCAGTTGGAGAGAAATTAATGTAGTTGTGATTATGAAGCTACAGCTAACATGAACAGATTGTTGTGAGCTATCAACATCCCATAATCCACCAAAATCACAGGCTAATAATCAAGCACATTCTTCAACAGTAAAACATCTGCAGCAGCTGGAGTCTGTAGCTTCCTTTCACTCTTCATCACATGAGATAAAAACTGTTACCAAGACTCAAGTCTCAGACCAGGATTATTTTGGAGACTTAAGAGTGACTTGAGACGGAATCTCAAACTCAAGTCGCCATCTCGGTGAGAAGCCTTAAGATAAATTTAGTTTTAACTAAAATCCCCAGTGCCACAAGCATAATCTAATACACTCTAACTTGCTTCCTATGGCAGGGTATTTAAGTCCAGTCCTCAAGGGCCGGTGTCCTCCAGCTTTTTGATGTGTTCCTGGTCCAACAGACCTGAATCAAATAACTGAATCACCTCCTCAGTATGCAGCCAAGATCTCCAGAGTCCTGCTAATGACCTCATTATTGGACTCAGGTGTGTTGAAGCAGAGACACATGTAAAAGTTGCAGGTCACCTGCCCTCCAGGCCTTGATCTGAATACCCCTGTCCTAGGATCTTTGTAAATTTAACATGCCCACAACATCACTTCGCCTCCGCTATACTAAACAGCGTCCATGACAAGGTTTTCCACATAGTCGTCTTTTTTTACTGTGAACTCTCTTTAAGTTTTTATCCAATTAAAGATCAAACTGGTTTTATTCCTATTTGTCAGTGTGAAACTATGCTGCCACTATAAAAGCCAAATTTATTTTAAGGCTTTTTATATATTTTTTTTTTCTGGAGATGCCAATAAATGTGACTGGCAATGTAGTTTCTCCTTACTTCAGGGTACAATTACAAATTTGGCTTCATTTTGTAAAATAAAATTATTGTATGCAAGAGGTTAAAATTCTTTGTTTTCTGCCACTGCAAGACAAGCTCAGAACTCCATGTTTTATGTTTCCAAGATCATTCTTACTTCTTCAAAAACCATAAAAGACTCTCCGTCACACTTCTTCTCAGGACTCTAAATCATTACTCTGCTGCCTTGTTGCTGACATTCCAGTCCAGTTAAAACAGAGTAGCTATTCAGTAACACACAAGCACCATGTTCTGGAGAGTCCTGCATCAAAAAAACCCTTCAGACTCCACATAAACCAAATACCTGTGTGCTGCCAAACAGTTGCTTGCTTTATACACGCCCATTTTAGGTACTCTGACTATTACAACTTCAGTACTTGCTTATATAGATTATCAGTGGCTATTATGTGCCTTGACATTATATCATGCAGCAGAAAAAAAATAATATGAAACAGTTTTATTTTAATTACTCAATTTCCTTCTACTTCTTTTAACTGAATCAAGAGCTACATAACGAGGGTGTTTCCTTCAATATGGTTGCAAGAAAATTAGTTCCTTACTAAGGGTGTTCCTAAGTTAGTTCCTAATGGTTTGTTTTTTCTTATTTTGAAAGATCCTTCTGTATTAAGGTGGATTTTACTGAGTAACAGGATTTGTTCACGTCATTTGCACAGCGGATGTTTCAGAGAACATTTTTGTTTTCTCAAAAGTAGATAGACAAAAGTACACAATAAGAAAAACCATTGTACACTTCTCAGATTGTATGAAGGATTGTCCCAATCTGGTCCTATGTATTGGCTTTTGGGTCCCAGTCATAGCATTTTCAATCTGTATTTGAGTAGCTAACTGCTTTCAGCTCCTGATACCTGTTACTGCCCTATTCTCCATGGTATTTTGCATTACAACCGCTGTTCCAATGCACTTTTTGATAGAGAGTGTGAACTACTGTTGCTCACATGTATGCCGTTTTGAACAAACAAAAGTTGCTAATTGCAAATGTATCAGTTTAGATATTTGCACATATGGTAGTGAAATGTAGCTCTTTCACATTTGACATTTGATGTCATTTGAGCCGAATCAAATGAGTTTCTCCTAACATCTTTGAAAGCGACTAAGGTGGAACACACACTTCCAAGGAATCTCTAAAGAGAAGAGGTAAGTTTTTTTTAGGGGAAAGCAATTAGGCAAGAAAGATTACAAGACAGGTGGGTTAATTTATTACTCTGGATGACCAACCCTTTCCTTTGGTGGAGCATGTTGGTTTTGCTTGTTACAGCTGGCAGAGTCCCAGCACTTCCTCCTCTCTTAACATAGCTGATGTAGTGTTAACCAAGCTGGATTAAAATTGTCTCATGGTGATTTCTTTTCTCCTGTTATTTATCTTTTTAACAACCAGCTGGCAAACTCTTCATACCTCAAAATACCTAAATACACATTGAGTAACATCTGATCATAAACACAAGCTTGTTTGGACAAGCAAAGCTTGTTTGGACTGTGATGTCTGCAAGGAAGATGTTTTATCACTGTTGTACTATTATGAAGGTAAATTAATCATACTTTTGTTTCTTTTCCTTTTTCATTACTTTAAGAAGGATATTGTATTGTGCCAGTGTAGCAGAGCAGTTGTGATAACAAGATCTTTATTAACATCTCAATGTGGAAAAAAATATCTTATTAATAACCAACAGGCAGTTCATGTCTTCTCTCATGTTATCTGCACATGAGGGAGTTCAGCCTTCTAACTCTGATTTATGGCCCTGGGGTCTAACTCTGTATATTTACAGTCTCATGACCTGAAAATGACACCCACAGGGTTGAACCAGTGGGAGAGAGAAGGCCAGGGAGGGTCATGGACAGAAACACACAAAAACATGCATGCACACTCTCACCTTAGATAATTTTATTTTCTAATACATCTAAAAGGAAAAATAAACACACACACACACACACACACACACACACACACACATATATATATATATATATATATATATATATATATATATATATATATATATATATATATATATATATATATATATATATATATATATATATATAGGTTTTATCTCATCTCTTTTCATATCAAAAAAGGGGGGAAAATTCCCATGTCCAAGCCAGAGAAACTGACGTGTCTGTGACTGTGCTACGATTGCCTAAATGGTTTTCAGAAACTGAATACTGCTCAAGTTTTACAAGATTGACTGATTTTGAAAAACTAAAGATGCAAATTACAGAACCTTGACATGAACACAAAATGGTTCATGAAAACTCAAAACATGCCGAGGGGCCAGAAAAAAGAAGACGCAGAGCTGCTCCAAGTTAGAAGAATTCAACAGCCAAAGGTGACAGCAGCGTGGATTGACACCTCAGCTCCAAACTGTCAGAGACCCCATTTTTAGAGAAGCAAATGGCGCTTGGCAACAAATACTGTCCACATGGCTTGGATTAAACCTCGAGTGATATTTTGTACCTTTGCAGTGGGGTGCTAAAAAGGCTGAGGAGTTTGAGAGTGTGTGTATGGGGGAGGTTGAATATTTGCATGTCGTAGTGAAACTTTACCAGGATAAACAGCACACTCTTGTCAATATCATCCATGGTCTCTTCCCTTCATTTCTCACTTTTCACTCTCCTTTTCCCACCTTTGCACCTACATCTTTTGTTCCTGTTATCATAAACCTGCTCATGACCTTTCAATCAAGGGTCATATTAACACTAATCCTGTTTTGTAGGGATGGAAAGATATACCAAGCTCAGACGATAACAGTATGCTACACAACACCAGGTTCATTAGAAAGATGCAACAAGATTTTAGCATTATATTTGGGAAAACTAAAAATCTCAATTCTCTTTGTTGTTTTTTTGGAAATACAATAAAGGTTTTACAGCTCACAAACCATATTTTTTAAAAACAACTGTAGCTAGCGCAGAATAATACAGACGAGAAAAAAAAAACAAAACATTGAACTGAAGCAATTTTTGTGTTTTCCAAAGAAATTAAAAAGTTTCACCAAACTCAAACTGTACTTTAAAGAAATTCTTTTCAGTGTAAAATGATAAAGTTCAGATTTTATAGGGTTTTATTTTTAACTACAGCTGATCAAATTGAACCTGTCGAGGGTGTACCTCGAGTCTTGCCCAATGATTGCTGGAGATAGGCACCAGCCCCTCCGCAACCCAACAAGAATAAGCGGGTATAGACAATGGATGGATGGATGATCAAACTGAGTTCAGACTCCATAAAAAATAAAAAATAAAAAAAAACTTTATAAAGCTCTTTATTTTAGGATTGATTCAAACCTATGAACTAAAAGTTACCTTTAGCATAGCTAGTGGCTAATAGTTAGCCACAGTGCTTACAAAAATCATTTGTATCTTATCGGTCATGTTTCTTTTTTCCACTGAGTACAAAAATGCTCTCCATTACACAATTTAAATATGGTGGAGGCCTTTATAGTGCTTTTGGAACAAAGTGTTGCTAGCCAGCCTAAGGAGAGTCTTTAATATCCAATTCTGTCAACACAACAGAGCAACTCAAGAAATACCTCCTTTCTTCCTTCAAAATAAGTGGCATGAGATTTCATTACACAACTACTGTTTAGTTTAAAAAGTTACATTCAAAATGATTACTTCTTTGATCAGATAAATGGTAGATATAATTGCACCTGATATAACAAGCAGAAAAACACATGAAATTCACTTGGCAAGTGAAAGCTTGGTTTAGAGTTGAATTTGAAAGATTAAACAAAATAAATCCAGAAAGAGACCTGCAGTACAGCAACAAAAGACCAGAGATAAAATCACAACAAATACATCCAAGTCCTTGGGGGTAAAAGTTTGATTGTAGGTTTTTTTTTTTTTTTTTTTTTTTTTTTTTTTTTTTTTTTTAAATCAGGCATTCTTTTGTCAAACAGTCTTTTTCTGTATTTCTTTCTTTTTTTCCAAACCAGACTGCCAGACTGTAACTAGGTCTGCAAACTGAAATATTTAGTGTTAGAGATGAAATGTAAATTTTGCTGAAATGCAAGACCTGTCTTTTAAGTTTGAATCACACTGTTATATTATGTCATGGCATCCTGAGACTTATTAAAATAGAATCAACAATCCTTTATGAGGACAGTCTAAGAGTGTAGAAATCAGTGGGCTGGGCCTTGTTCGAGTACAAGGTGCCTAGTTGAGATGTCTTCAGGTTTGTTGTAATGTGACAAAATTTGGTGTGTAAGGCAAATAGGCAGGAGCATTAAAACATAAAGCATGCTTTAGGTTGAAATACATTGTCATTTAGTAGATACCAATATCTCTAATAAATGATGAGGCATGAATCAAAAAGGCATTTCAATATTTTTAGATTTCGGTTTGTTTGGTTAGAAAATAGGACTAATATTAAGGAAACATTTAGGTGAAAAACAAATCCTTGTATAATTTAGTTCATGTGTTTGGCTCAAACCAGCTCCATGGCAGCAGAAGTGGGGGTTCAGAACATTGGTGGATGGCATCATAAAAAAAAAAAATAAAAAAAAAAAAATAAAAAATAATAATAATAATAATAATAATAATAATAATAATGTCTTCGTGAATGAACCCTGACTCCAGCTCTAAAAGTAATGCACAGAATTTGTCCTATCACTTTGTTGACCTAATGTTTATTTCCTCAACATGCTAAACTATTCCTTTAACCCTTCTCTTAATCCCACCTCTCTGCTTCCATGTGTCAGAGACAGTCTGATTGGTCAGGCCGACAGGAATAAACTCTGTGAATCTGCACTGGGAGAAGGGGTCACTGTGTTTTATGAGCTATTAAAGTTTTATTCATCCCTGCGCAGATGCAGCCTTCAGCCACAGGGTCACCGTGCTTTAAATAAACTCCCACCATTCCTCCCCCCACCTCCACCTCCCCAATATCAGCCTTCTCACCCACTGCCCCCCCTCAAACCCTTCCACCCGCAGACTTAATGGACTGTTTATTGTTTGATGTTTGAGTCGGACTTCATCATTTTTTCCCTCTCTGGCTCCCTCTCTGTGTTTTTCAGCCGACTCTTGTGTTTAGTGGTGCGGAGGTCTGAGTGATGTGGTCCGTCTGCATATTTGGCCTGCAAGCCTTACTTCATTTTGCATGTGAGTCCATGCAGATTTGGGAGCTACAAACGTGCAGAGTGTCTATAAATCCTGTTAGTGCATCGTGTTTATGTCTTCAGTAACTCTTCCCACTCTTGTCGCTCCTCTGTGTCCACCAGTGCATGCTGTGCACACTTTTAAGGTATCTGAGTGGAGCCTTGGTCGTCATCCAAAAACTAGTAAAAACACATTCCTGAGCCGCAGTGTCTTTCTGCTGGACACTCCATTACTGCCTCTACAGTTTATGTGGACTCACTTCTATCACCTTTCCATATATGTGTATATTTTACACATGTAATTTTCAAACAAATACGAAGCACAATTAAATGTTGAACCAGCTGCATGGTGAGGTCAGATAGTGGCAGAATACCATATGTTACCTATGGCTATAATAAACAGAGCGAGGGTGTAGCAGCGGCTAGAAAGAAGAAACAAATGAAAACCTGTTGCGTTGGACTTATATGAGAAAAACCAAATAGACTGTTGTCCTTAGAGACTGAATTGTGGACAGTGTGATTATTCACCTATGTCAGCTGGCATTAAATAGATTTTTTTCTTTAATAACTGAGATGTATGATCATTTAGATGAAGTAAACATTTAGGAACCACTCTGGAGAGAACTATGGTAAAAACATGATAAAAAGTACATTTTAACTGCCTCAAGCTTGCATAAAAGTCCAAATAATAGTCATTTATGTATGAAAGTTAACATTAAATGCACAAAAAGTAAGCTTACTCATGTCTTACAGTAGTTATTAGCTACTACTACTTAAGTAGTTATTAAAGATTTAGCAAGACTAACCTAAACCTTTACTCAAATCTATTATAAGATCAAAAGCCAACAATAAACAATACTTTTGATCATGAAAACATGTTCTGTGACAAAACCTCAAGATTGCATGTCCTCATTTTGATAAAAGTGACATACTTGGAAGGTAAATTGTACTGAGGCCAATCTCACTCTGACATCAGCACAGCATGATATCGCCTACCACTGTGTTGGTGCATAATCAGCATCACAGCAAAAAATACAGGAAAATTATTTGGGTAAAATTTAATCTCACTGCTGTGCATCATCATCTTGCAAAGTGCCAGGGGCCTGATGGATAAACAAAAAATTGTAAAATGACACACTTTGGGTGGAAGAATAAAATCGTTACATCGTAGCATTAAACTTTATTGTCAAATTACTTAATGATAAATAATTTTCTTCATTTACTATTTTAGAAGCTGATTAAAAGAGAATATGAGGTCAGATGTTTAGCTCAAAATAAACTTATTATTTAAATTTTTAGAGACAAAATATTAAATATTCTTGAAGTTATTAGATATTCTATATAGATAACATGAAATATGTACAATAAACAGACAGTAGAAAAGGATTATATTTAAACTAAAATAAATAAGACCCTTCAACAAAGTTTTTGTTTTCAAAAAGTTAAATTACTTGCATACAAAAGTAGTCAAATAAAAAGAGATGTTTGTAAGCTGATGTGCTACAACAATGAAAATTTCTCTAAGTCCAAACAAATGAAAAAAAAAACAAAAAAAAACAAAAAAAAACAAAAAAAAAAAAACACATTTTTTTCACTAAGATTGGAATAGGAAATTATTTTAATGGAGTTTTCTTCTGAAAAGTAAAAAAAACAAAAAACAAAACACATTGTCTAAAACTTCACACTGAACTAGAGCTGACGTCACTAATTAGGAGTAACAGCAAATATGTGGGAAATAGAAATAGTTTTGCTCTGAATGCTACACTTCTTCTGTTAACATCGCAATCACTGAAGCAATCGCCACTGTCATAACTTTGCACGGCTGTAAAAACCTGGCCTCCATGGTCTTGTAAACCACTGTGCATTGTTCTGGCATCGAATCAGAATCCTCTGCCCAACAATCAGAGCGGACTGCGTGGGGTGCAACCTGCAGCAACACGTTCATGGAGGCATTTTTTATATCGTTGTATTTGTCTTCATTATACCTTAAAGATCCAACAATAGTTAATCAGCCTGGAGCTTGTGAAGCAGTTCCTGGCTTTGGGGTGGGGGGGTAGAGAGGAGATATTTGTGAGTTGGGGAAGCTTGGGGGTGGAGGGTGGAAGGGGGCTTTGGGAGGGTTAATGTAGGCAGGAGAGTTTGCAGAGTTCTCTTACAAGTTGTGTTACAGCTGACCCTATCCTCAACTTTGACCCCTGACCCTAGCAGAGATCTGTCATGAGAAGGAGCTGCTTAACACAAAATGGAGCCTGGTTCAAGAGTCAGAAAGAGAGAGGGAACCACAGAGTGAGGCTGAGAGAGCTTTACCGCTCACAGAGGACTCATTTATCCTCTCCCTCACTTGGCTTGGATTTTTTTTTTTTTTTCCACTCTCTTTTTGCTTTCTCTTTTGTTTTCACTGCAGGGACACTGTTGCCCTTTCTTCCTGCACATCTCTTCTGTTTCCCCCTCCCTCCGCTTCCATCTTCCCGTTCTCACCCTGTTCTGGTTGATTTTGGACACCGACAGGCGTGGATTCAGGGCGGCAACTACCAGCAGGATTCTAGGAGGGATTCTGCGAGACGAGGCTTTAATGAGAGCGAGGCCTCATCAGCCGGGGGGGGGGGTTAATATATGCTAATGATATGCACACACCAAAAAGGGACCCCGGGTGTAGGCGAGGCAGGCGCTGGCCGAGCTCCCGCTGAGCTCTGAGGAGGATGAGCAGCTCAGGTCAGAAGAATGGCAACAAAAAAACGCCTCCTCCTCCTTTTCTTCTGCTTTTTTCTCCTTCACCCTGCATCCACGAGGGGCACAGACAAAGGCAAACTGGTTAACATGTAATCTGAGAGAAGAAGATGCAGTGTTAATGTTGCTTTTGTTTAATATCTGTTACTTTCTTTTTGGAAATTTATTGATATATAAATTAGCTGAATATATAAAAAAAAGAATATTTTCTGTAATTCTAATTGTAAAATAAATAAATAAAAAATCATCACAGTTTGAAATAATAATAATAATAATAATAATAATAATAATAATAATAATAATAATAATAATAATAATAATAATAATAATAATAAAAGATCAGCTCTAAATCAGCCAGTTTTTGAATTTTGTTTAGTATTACACTATTTGACACCACATTGTTTTGCAGATTTATTTTGGAAGTTTAAATGCCGAAGTACAATTAATTATGGTGAGCAGTGTAACTTATCAATATGTGCATGTGATAACCTTCTTTAAGTCTAGAAAAAAAAAAGTTTTGAGATTAACTAGAAGTAACACATATATAATTTGGAAAAAAAAAATTATTTTCTTTTGTGTTGAACATATTTTAAAGCATTTGGAATTAAGATTGTTTAAAATTAATCTTTATTAAATTATAAATATTTAACCAGTGGAAATTGACAACAGCTATGTTAACGAAAAATGTTAAAGAATGACAATAAAGTTCAATCGATGCTTCTATTTTTAGGTAAAAATTTTACAGTGAAATATAATTTGTTTCCTCAAATACGCGCATTTAATTGGAAAATTGGCAAAAATAAATGTCATTTAAAGTTGTTTTTTAAGCGGTAATTAATAAGTCAAAGCAACAATATTTTACCCTGCCTATTTTTTTTAAAGCAAATTTTAAATCAGCAACGCAGTTTTTCCCTTTCTCTTCCTCTCCCGATTCTTTTCACCGGAGCGCTGCTTCTCCAAGAATTATGCACCACCGTTAACCGGCCTATCTGATCTGTCAGCCGCTGCTAAAATAAAATAACTTAAGATAATAGAAAAAAAAAAAAAAATAAACATAGAGCTGGCAGGAAACGAAAACGAGTCAAGGATGCGGCATCGACGCGAGGATGCTGACGGTAACGATCGGTAAAAGCGTCACAGTCCCGCTGCAGAATAATTGGAATCCTTTGATTATTATTTTTTCTTCGTCTTTTCTTTCGCTTTCTTGTCGGACTATATAAATAAGAAGAAGAGAGGAAAGGAGAAAAAAATCCTTTAGGTGTCGGGCAGAAAATGAGAGTGGCACCTGATGATGTCGACTCTGACACGTGTTAATTGCTGCTCAGCTCCCCTCATCAGGGAGCCTCAAATTATTTTAGCGCTCCGGGCCACAGCTCCTTGTTTGCTTTGCTGAGGAGCGGCAGCGAGCTGGCCCTGACTCCGGATGGTGAGGCACTAACCGCACAGGCGAAATGAAACAGAAATAAAAGCGTTTAATTATTAACAAAACGCAGCGCAGACTTCATTTATGTAGATTGCTCGTTGGAAAACATAAAAATACATACAGGTATAGTTTCAACGTCAATTATGTAGAAAACCAAATTGAGTTTATCAATAATTATCAAAGTACTTTTTTCATGATTCGAATTATTTTGCATCTCTATCGGTAATCATATATACACACACACACACACACACACACACACACACACAAACACACACACACATACATACATACATACATAAATATATATATATATATATATATATATATATATATATATATATATATATATATATATATATATATGTATGTGCGTGTGTGTGTGTGTGTGTGTGTGTGTGTGTGTGTGTGTGTGTGTGTGTGTGTGTGTGTGTGAGGGTGGGTGGGTGAGGGTATTAAAATGTATCTCAATCAAGTAGATTAATGAATTAATTCCTTGAAGATGATTTTGGTTAAAAATCCTACAGAAATATTTTAACTGGAACTTAACTGATGTTATTTCTATAAACTGTTCTAATTTCTACTGTATATTTGTAAGTGTTGTATTATGAATAAATGTATCAACTTGGTGATGTTTGGAACTGTCATAAGAGTTCAGTTCTTGAGCAAGAATTTATGTCTGCATCCAGCTTCAGCTACTTTAGCAATAGTGCTAATGCTAAAATCAAACTTGCTAGCAGGCTCAGCTTCTTAACCCTGAGGCGGTTGTTGCAGATGGAAACCACAAATTAGCTGGGGTAGTCAGGGAAAACATCTAATTGCCACCTTCTCAGAATACATTTCCAAACATAGTATTGTTTCACAATGGTTCATTTGTTAGCTAGTTTAGTAATAGTGCTAATGCTAAACCCAGCATGCTAGCAAGCTGAGTTTCTTGACCTTGAAGCCATTGTTGTCAACAAATGATGTTACCTGTGGTTGTCGGGGAAAAGGTTTTGTGGCTTAACAAGCTTAGCGAAAGTGCTAATGCTATAGCCTAAATTTTCATACTGTTTAATTTTTTTTTTAATATGGGAAGTGAAAAAAGATGATCGAGATGATCTTCTTAATCAGTTAGAATTTAACTAATTCAGTTGAGTAGGTAAATTATTAACATTGTTTGGAAATTGGTCAGAAATACTGGTTAAAATAAAAAGCTAACAGCAATTTTATGACTTACATTTCAACAGTTTTTTTTTTTTTGTTTTGTTTTTTTTTCAGTAACAGAAGTACACTTCCCCAGTTACAACATCGATATTGTGCCCACAATCAGTAATGTTCTTATACAAAATGATCTTATCATGAGATCAATTTGGCAAAAAAAAATTGCCTTACTGACTGAATTTTAATATCAAGGTAATCTATTTTGCAGCCAATCACACACATTCACACACTGAAATCTTTTATTTTATGAGATTATATTCCAAAAGTTATTCTGCCTGCTCCTGCATCCCAAAAACAAACATACAATTTCACATAAATACCTGCCAGGAGCAGCGATTTTTATCCTCTCTGCTAGATTACTTGTTAACCTGTTGGCATGTATTATATGGCTGCACATGGTGAATTGTAAAGCCTTTGTTGTTGCCCCAGTTTGAGGCTGGTCACTTGTTTATGACACCAGTAATGGTGGTAATTGTGATTGTTGAGATTACCTGTCAAGAAGAGCAGGACAGCGGGGTTTGGGGAAAGTGTCGCTCTCTTGACAAGGGGTGACAGGAGGGGACGGGAAGGAGGACACTGCAGGGGTAGAGAGAGATTGTGGTGGGTGGGGAAGGCTGTGACGCCCTGATGACTTCTCCGCTGATAATCAGCCGCTGCGGCCTCTGGGATAATTCAGCTGTCAATGCCACCTAGCAAGGCCCAGCATCAGGCGGCCGGCCCCAGCTGGCGTCTCTTATTTGAACTGAAGGAGGGGTGAAAGGATGCAGGGGCAGAAGATGGAGTGAGGACGGGATCTTCATCTCATGTCAGTGTCGGCTCGTAAAAGATTTCAATTGAAGCCATCATGAAGAATCTTGAAGAATGTGTGTCAAAATTCAGCAAAATCTTCAGGGTCAGCCACTATTTGATCTTTCTAAACTGACTGGAGTAAATTAACATTCATTTTGATTAGCAATTTAAACCTTTCTGAAGTGAACGTTTAATGGCTTTCCTTAAAACTGGAGATTTCCTTCCTAGGCCAATATTCATTAATAGTTCTAAAACTCAGGTTTTCAGATCATACTCATTTGAAGTTTTTCACTGAGTTTTATGTTCAGTAGAGGTCAAATTACCACAATCACAGAGACTCATGTTAAATAAAACATGAAATTCCACTTTGTGTTCATGTAAAGGATTGACAGATGTTTCATGTGCATTCATTTCAGATTAAAATACCTCTTTCTGTGGGCCTCTTTTACTTTTGTTTTATAAATTTCATTGTGTTCCTGAGCACGTTTCCATCATAGATAAGGCCGCTGGAATGGCAGGTATATGACGTGATTTTGGGGCAGTTATTCCTGTCTGCCTTCCAAGGCTCTCTTTCTCAATAATACTAGCTACAGTAGGGTTTGTTGAGGGGAGTGTGGAGGTTTCCAATATTGTCATTTTTCCAGCTAAGGAGCAGAAGCTGCTGGGAACCTGCCAAAACCATGGACAGCAAACGTCCCTCTGGTATACGCAGATCTGTTCTCTACAAGTATTCCACAAAGGGACCAAGCAGGGTTGTAACACCACATCGCTGCTTTCCCAGTGGGATAATGTCACCAAAGAAATAGAGCAGGAAAATTGTCAGCACTGTATGTATTTTTTTCTCCTATGTGCAGAGTTTGGACTTTTCTGTGGTTCTTGCTATTTTTGAGTTTAACTTAGGACCATTTGTGAACATTTAAATATTCCACTACAGGTTTTTGCCAGTTTTGATCATACAGTGAAATGTTTGCGGTGTTACTGTAGATCATTGTGCTTTTTACTCTACGAAAAAGTAGGCATCGCCTGGTATGAGTTGCTCATAGTATGATAACCTTGAGTAAAAATACCACCGTTTCAGAATAATACTCTTACACAAAAATGTCATTCCTTTTATAACTACATAATCAAAATGCTTTTATTTAGAACCGAAAAGCAAGAATTATTCCTACTTCTGTGTAAGTAGGACACATTGATTATTACAGTTATAACGATATCAATGAAATTTTGGTTATTTTGACTTTGATACTTTTGATAAGCAAAGGTAAAGAATAACCACCTGTTAAATTTAATAATAGTTTGTACTTTGGCAAAATTGCAGTTTTAAAACAGCATCGTTTTACTTCCTTACTGCCTCCATTTATTTAGTAAAAAGATGCATTATTGTGTTTTTGCTGTCTAGCAGATGCTAACTAAAATAGAGCTTGTTTATGTGAATATAAATGAATATAGTAAATAAATAAACTTTTGTGCAAAGTATGATGCAAATTAGCTACAACAGGCATACCTGAGTAGCTATAATAATACAGAAACATATTTTCTAGTTTATTGGATGTAGCTTTTTTTTTTTTTTTTTTTTTTTTTTTTTTTTTTTTGCTATTGTTGCCTTTGCTAAACAGGGCTTTGAGGCTGAATTACAGCATTCAACAAGTTTCTGTTCTGTACTATCAAAGAATTTTAAATACTAACACTGTAAAATCTCAACTGTACACTCAACTATAATAGGGGTTAATCTGGGTTATCAGTGGCATTTCTTTATTTTATACTTCACAGCTATCCACATTTTCCCCAACCTGAGATCACAAACAGCCTAATATGCCATTGTGGCAAAGGCCTGACTAAAGCTGGTCTAGAGAAGTAGTTCAGGAACCTTTCAGCTTCATAAAGTCACATTTGATGATACTCATGACAAGGCATGGGCTGGAATAAGATTTGTTCAAAATAAAATAAAATGACCTTGAGTAAAAATACCATGGTTAGAGGTTTTTATTTTAGCCAGCTGAACAGCAGTGTGTAGCAACATGTGGTAGAGGGTCAGCATTACGCTATTCCATGCTCCGTTCAGTTGGAGAAATCTCTAGCTACCCCTGCACTTTTCATTAAATGGATTGTATTGTTTGTTTGTTTTTTATTTTTTTGCAGTTTTGGAGCTTTAAGTTTTTAAACCCTTGATATACTTTGATACTAGTAACTGTCCCATATCCGTACGTGAGTTTTACAGGATTTGGTCACCTAATATATAGTTTTAATAAAGTTTCCATTTATGATTCATATTTATTTTATACATCTACTGATTTATTGAGAAATAATTTTCAGTTTGTGGTTATTTAAATGAGTTCAGGGTGTACCTCATGTACTCATAAACAAAGAAAGCTTGTTATCATTTTACACCAGTTCTTGTATAATTTGTCATGTCTAGGGAGGAATTGCTTTTCTTTAACGTCACATCTATAAAGTGCAGAGAGTTTCCAGTGTTACAAGGGATTATTCATCTGTGGCCCATGTCAAAATAAAAAAACAAACGAGACAAAACCTTTAGCACAAAGGTTCGCGCTAATGTAATGCAAGATTTTACTTAGTCGATTGAAATCATCCTCACAGAGATTTCTTCTTGCTTTATTTAAATTTGTCAAGTCCCCTTTTTCTTTTGCTTTCACTTGAATTAAATCATCTCTGCTTTTAACCACTGATCCTTATCTCTCTTATTGTCAGAAGCCATGAATCAAAAAGCAATTGCCTCATATCTTACTCTGCATCTCTGCAGCTTTATTGCAACGGTTTAATCCTTCGGCTGGTTGACAAAATGGAACATCATCGCGATCACCCCCGTCATAACAACTTTACTGAGAAAATTATATTAACACAATCCTCCCCTCGATATTAAAATAAAGCATGATCTCATTTTTTTTCTCCAAATGATAGCATTAGGTGCACACACATTTGTCAGCAGACAGTATAGGAGTGAGGTTATAAACAATGCCATTCATTATCTGGCCCAGATGCAGCGATTGTTGATTAAAGGGCGCTGAATATAAAAGCCACAAATACACACATACACACACACATACACACACACACATATACACAGATGGGTGGACATTAGGAAAAGAGGAGAGGCCATCTGAATAGGCTGGAGGGACATTAACGGCAACAATGATTGATATTTGCCGCGCAGGCTTTTTAATGGTATTGTTATTCCTGAGAGTTATACCCCATCCTCCCCACATCTCGTCTCGCAGATAAATGGAGGTGTAATAATGAATAGAAATTATCCTGATTATTTTTGCTGGAGGTGTGTGGGAGCGCGAGTGGGGTGTGAATCATCATCCAACATGAAGGTTTAGTCAACTATTTCTTGTGGATTTTCTTTAATGTTTTTTTTTTTTGGGGGGGGGGAGTTGTTCTACAGAGGACATCTATATCAGGGTGGCCTTTTAAAAAAATGTATAGTTGTCTTGAAATTTCATTTTAGATTTAATTTTATTTGGTTTATTGTCATTTCATTGTTTGCTAAATATAAAACAAAACAAGTCATTTCTGAATGGTCTGTACCCATGTAAAAAATCATTCATGGAAAACAAATTGATAAAAACACAATATATAAGCAGTAATGTAAAGTCCATTGTCTTAACAGCAGTTCAGTATTTTAGCACCTCAAGAGAAAAAATTGTCACAATCTGGTGGTTCCGCTTTTATTATTGCTAAACCAACACTATAATAACTTTTTCAGCTCCCTTCACTATCCTCAGCAGGGCCCTCTTGTTTGCCAAACTCCAAATCTACAATATTTAGGATTTGATATTTGAAAGGATCATTAAAAGGGGACACAAATCTTAAATTTATTAAAATAAATGAAATAGTAACACTGAGTTTAAAAGCTGCATTTTTATTAATTTTATTTTTATCAGACAGTTAAAGATGTTTGGCAAATGTGATCACACAATAGCTTGACTGTTTTGTGACGTCAAAGAAATCTAACAATATTTCCTAGATACTGTGGGCATTTAAGGATGTTGTCTGAGTTCTTTGCACTGTTTTAACATGTTTTATGCATTTTGTTAAATTCTAAAACGAAAAGAAGCCCTTTAAATGCAGTTCTCACTAGACTTCCTTGCTCCTTGCTCTGCACTTCCTTGCCCTTCTTCATTGCTCGAAATATCTGATATAAATCATTGTACTTTTGTTGTGTTCAGACCCCACTGAGTATTGCTTGTGTGAACAGCTGAAGTGGACATCGCCAAAAACACAGCATTTGATGTGAGAGGCCAGCTTGTCCGAGGCAGTTGCGTTTATTGCACACTCCTCTGGCACCTGCTGCTGTGCAGCCGGGCCTGCCAGGACACACATGTGAGCGCACTCACATTCTCCTCAGCCGTCCCCTCTACTTAAGCCTCTATCCACCCAAAATGATGGTCATTATCACTTCTCAATTACATTCGCAGGCCTTAGCTGTTGTTTCGCTGTTCTACCACTACATTGTGTAACTTTAGAATATTTATCCAGCCACTAAAAACTCTACATTTACAAACTACATTTTCCCTTGATATTGATAAATGTTTTATTTGTGATTTTTGTAAATCGTAAAACATTGATTAGCATAACAGCCCCCCCAAAAAAGATAGCAAATTGTTGGTGCTGGTTTGTGTTGTCTTTCACTGTTTGATTTAATATTCATTTAAACCTGTTAGGCTTTTATTGTGTTATCTCATCTGTTATGTTTTCTATGTTTTCCTCATGTTTTACAGTAACAATCAGACTAATAATTCAGGTTGTACAATTAATCAATTTAGTATTTTAATTTTATTCCCAAACAATAAAAAATAAAAACATCATAATCAACAAAGAACTACTATTAAAATGCACTTACCACATTCCACTTTCTTATGATTTCCATGGTAGGAAAAAACACAGAGAGAGGAATTCATATGAAATACTATACAATGCAGAGACTGAATTGGGTGCTGCGGCCTGCTTTCTGTTTGTGTGACCCACAACTGTGCAACACTTAGACAATAGCAAAGCGCTGAGTTGAAATAGTAGTACTGTGTTTGAAGCTAAGCGCTAAATAAAAGTGGGGAAAAATATTTTTTAGTTAGGTATTAATTAATGTATATCCCCTAAAAAGAATGTTATGAACCAGACCATCAAAGAAACACATCAAAACAAAGAGGTGGCAGGCTTGCATTAGCTTACAAAGTAACATGCTAATGCTAGCCTACAACCAAGCCATGTACCGTATGAACACTTTAGCCGTCTGAATAAGTTTGGATGTTTCTTTAGATCGAAGTTACAAAGCTGCATGTGTTTGAGGTCAAGTACTGGTGACTAAAGCAGCTTTGTGAAACATAGTTAATCCCTTATTGGAGCTGAAGTAGCAATCCAGCAGAAAAATATGAGTTAACAAACATGGGTGAGTCATTATAGAACACAATCACTCTATGTTGACCACTTGTGTAAAAAGAATTTAGAAGTTATATCTGAATCATAAAAAACCTCTTATTGTATGTAAAATGCATGTAAGAACTACTTCATAGAAAGTAATGACAGGTATTTTAAAACATTAAATTCACAAAAGCATTGAATGTTCCATTGTACTGAAGCACAACCATATCTGACTGGTCATTTTAAGTTGGAAAAATATTTTCCTCATGTATTTCTCAAGGAAAGTCTGAATGGACAAAAATAAAACAGATTTCACCAGTCCTTCTCTTCTTCTTTAAATGCAATAAATAAAGTTTATTTCCAAATTCACTAATTAATGATGATAGAAAATTGTGATTGCAATATATTCCTAGTTGTTTTTTGCTTTTTTTTTCCATTATCAAACATCTGTGGTCTCTTCTAATTTCTGTGCTATTACACTTTAGACGGCTGAACTTCGATTAATTAATTTCCCAAAAGGAATGTGATTTCTTTACACACAGTCATATTTAATAAATTACAATTTTATTGAATAATTTCAGTAACTCAATTCAGTAAGAGAAAATTAATTACACAGACTGATGCTTTCCAGCCTTTATTTCAGTTAATCATGATGATTTTAGACATTTAAGTTTAGAATATTACATCAGACAAATGAAAGCATTTTAATACAGAAATGTAGGCCTAACATGAAGTATCTTTAATACCTGCGTAAAAGCTGTTATTTTCAAAAGGTACTTTTAATGAGCCTCATTGGAACACAAATTCCGGTTCACTGAATATGACTGTATAACATTTTGCTTCTTCTAAACAATCATGCTTAGATATTTTGCTTCTACGTTCTTAAAGCAAAGCAAAAAAAGCAACAAGATTTTATCAAATACATAAATTGCTTGTTTTTTATTGAATTCCATCAGCTTTTTCCCATTCTCCTTCACTTTGCCACTAAGCTACCACTAAGAACTTCTTTTTCATTATATATTTTTTATATCCTCATTCTCTGCCGTGGTTGTTTTTCTCTCTTCTCTTCAACCATACCAACACGCTGTGCGCCATCCACTCCTGCGGTGAAATGTTGTGATGCCATCCTCCAACATCTTTCCCTCTCCGCTCCGCCACCCTTATTCCACTCTTTCAGTAATCAAGACCAGATGGAGGCAGAGATGGAGTGATGCGGGGAGGGAGGATTGGGTTTGGTCCTAGCAGTGTCTTAGAACGTGG
The DNA here is from genome assembly GCA_014839685.1 of Anableps anableps. Taxonomy (NCBI): domain Eukaryota; kingdom Metazoa; phylum Chordata; class Actinopteri; order Cyprinodontiformes; family Anablepidae; genus Anableps; species Anableps anableps. The sequence goes on from CM026076.1 coordinate 29,151,525, forward strand.
TGAGCTGTCAGCCCTGCAGGGAGAGGAAAATTCTCCAGCAATAAAACACAGATTTATCACCACTCTACCATGAAGAGAGAGAGGGAGATGTAGGGAGAGAGAAAGAGGTAGAAAAACGAACAAAGAAATTGGGTAGGAACGGGTGATGTGGGGGAGAGAAGAATATTGAGGTTTCGATGGAGAGACCTGAACAAGGATAAAGTGAGAGGAAACACAACTGATAGAAGACTCCTCATCATCGAAGAGACAGACTAAAGAATCTGAAAGAAGAAACTCAATGAAGGATGCTTGCAGCTGGAAAAGCCTTGATGCAGAAGACAAGACGGGGGATAAAAATCGAAGAAGACAGTTGCGTGAAGACACCCACAGCTCATCTGCTCGTTTTAAAGCAGCCTGACAAATTCCCTCCCGCCATCTGTACGAGCTGGGGAGATGAGCGTCTGTCCAGAAACCGATGCCCAGTCGCTTTCAAGGGATGTGATGTCAAGCAAAGAGAGTCCACCTCCCCACTGGGCCAAATGAACCTGCTAAAATAACTGCTCTCCACAATCGACTGTGTAATTGAAACCAGAATGTGCGGGATTTGATAAATTGCTTGACCCTGCTGGAATGTTAAGGTCATAAATTTGTAGTGTGTTTTGGTGGTGCTGAGATGTTCAGGGTTATACGTTAAGAATGCGGGTGTGTGTCTGAAATTCACAGGAAAAGGCTGTGTGTGTTTTATTCATTCAAATAGGAACAGTCCTCCAAAAAGCCTGTACACTTAATGCGGAACGTTAAACAATGCACACTCCTTAACAACCCATGACTTCACAAGCTGTACTAACACAACGTGTCGCATTTTCCTTCACATTGACAATAGAACCAGCAATTGATTCTTTATTCAACATCTATGAGGGTATGAGGGTTTATCTTAAATATGTCAATGTGTTGGGGAAAAGCAGTCACTAATGTGAAAAAAAAGATCTTAAGCTTGGAAAAAACTAGTCTAGATCATATAGTTGACAGTTCTTGGAAACTGGTATGAGATGTTGGTTTTAATATGCTGGACTTCTGTTGCTACCAAAAATAGAGTTTTGCAATTTAGTCAAACATGTTCACTATAGTCTTGATATTTTGGTTTGTTTAGATGCATTTTTCATGGTTTCTTTGAATAACACATGTTGCAACTTTAAATAAACTTCAGATCATACATTTCCATTGCAAGAATGTCCACTAAATGGCAGTCATCTTGAAGTTTGTTTTTTACTTCCAAATACGCTTATATTCAAATAATAAGTTCATATGTTACAATTTTATTTACATTACAATTATAAAAAAAGAACTGCATAATAATAAATAGAATTTGTTTATTACTTTAAAAAATTGGTAAATAATTGTTGTCATGGTTTGTAAGCTTTTGATATCATATGTCAACAAATTTGCCAGGAACTTAAAGGTTGGGTACAAGTTAGTCTTCCAAATATAGATAGAGCTGCCCTAAGCATACTGCCACATTAGTTACCAAGTGGCTTAAGGACAACAAAGTTTATGTCTTGGAGTGACCATGATAAAGTCTTGATCTCCTGTATGCGGGTGTGTACGTATGTATATGTATCTATACATGTATGTATGTATGTATGTATGTATGTATGTATGTATGTATGTATTTATGTATATTATACATTTTTATTGCTTATGGTTATATTTGTATTATTAATATTTAACACCTTGGATGGTGTAGCTTGTCAACAAATCAGCAATTTCCCCTAGGGGAACAATGAAGTACATTCTATTCTATTCTATCTCAGTCAAATTGAAACTTTGGTGACAGAGGTGAAAAGTGTGTGTGAGCAAAGCAGCTTACAAACCAAACTCAGTCAGTTCTGTTGTCAGTTTTGTTTTGAATTCTGTTAAAAAGCAGTGGTGGGCCGTGCATTTGGTACCTGGGCCTTCAGAGGGAGTTTACCGATTTAATTCACCACTATGATGTTGCAATTATACAAGCCACGAATACTGTACAAAAAACACAATATAACAAGACCTGGTATGACAGAGACCCTGTTCATCCATGTCATCAACATCAGTATTGAGTAATCAAATTTCAAGTGTCCTTCTCTAAATGCATCATTCAGATCTGAATTTTAAATGCATCCTGAATGGCTTCAAAGACCTGGATCTCTGTGAGAAGAGAGAGAAGACTGCTAGGTGATTTATGAAGGTTTCCTTCTGATGCTTTTTTATTTATATATTCATCATTATACAGCCTCAGGATGTGTATGAGATACACAAAGACAGCGGGAGGTGGGGAGATAGTGAGGTTGCTTTGTGTAATTTGTGCAGTGCTGTTTATTCATCAGTTAGGTTAGCCTACTAATTAATTATGAGGGGTATATCATGAGAGTAAATACTATAGTTGTTAAAACAAGAAATCCAGTTATGACAACTCCATCTCCACACTACAGCCGCAACTGTGGGGCAATATGGTTGCTCTGACCATCCAATCAGAGGCTGGAAACCTCTGACGTCATTGCAGGCTCTGTGAGGAAAATTGTGAAAGCTGATTGGTTAAAAGAACAGTTCCAGTGCTATACAGTTTATTCAACATAGGCCTGCTCTACCGATTCTGAAGGCCCTGGGCAGATTAGATTGTCCCTGGCTGCACATAGAGACTGAAATCTGATTGGATGGAACATCGATAATCCACAGACGGGAAGCAGTCCAGCCAAGAAAACAGTTACAAAAAAAGAAAATAGACTATTGGAAGTAAATTAATAAAATTTAATTGAACAAACATAATTTAGGTTATAAACATTAGTAATTCTGATAGTGTTTAGGCCTGCAGAGAAGCCCTTACAGGCCCTGACAGCCCACCACTGAAAAAAAAGCATATTAAAAGGATGCTTTCAGTCATTATTGTAGCCTCTAGAAATAATTTTGGTTATCCTGACTGACTTAAAACAGGAAAAGTGTTCCCTGATTTAATGCCAGACAGTTCAAAATAAAGGTTATGTCTTTTTATACAGTGTATTTCAGTATACTAAGTCACTAAGATGCATCTGTCATGGAATGTCTGAATGTGTGTTAGAATGGGTAAAAGACTAATTGTAGCATAAAGTGCTTTGGAGTCCTCAGACTTGACAAAGTGTTATACAAACGCAGGCCATTTACCATATCAAATATACATCATATTTCTAAAACATGTCATGTGAATTAGATTGTTTTATTTCCTGCTTTGTTTTGAGACTGATCACAGATTAGGACTTGGTAGGATGTATACTTTTATTTGGAGAATGTTTCAGTTCTACTGTTAGCTGCAATGGTTGGAGAATGAAACAAATCTGAATGTTTTGTTTGCCAACTTTAAAGTTATATGTTCTATCTACTTCTGCCTTCAGGAGGTAAAAGTTGAACAAGTTCTCACTTGATAGTCAGTGGAGGAAGGAGGCATCTGAAAAGCAATAACTGCAATCAAAATAGTTTCTCCACTGTACACTGCATTTGTTGTTCCTGCTCCTGTTCAAATATCCCAACAACAATCAAATGTGTTTGATTCATCATACAGACAGCCATGCTTTTTTATTTTATCATTAAACCCTACTACTCCCCACCAGTCCCAGGTGCTGGGCTCCAGGTGATGTACAACTGGGCAAATAAAGGTTGGGACCCACAAGTCACAGCCAACAGCTACGTATGCCTCTTCTTACCTTGCTCAGCATAAACATTTTAGAAAAGAATAGCAAGAAAACCTGCCATACAGTACTGTGCCAAAGCCTTGAGTCCTTCCTCATGTCAATCAAACTTACTTGACTGTTTTAAAGTTATCTTGAGTAATAGTTTTCATGGCTATCAATCATTGTTACAGTTTTTCTTTAGAAATTGTTTGCTTTTAGCTTGTTTTCAGGACAGCAGTTGAGAATTTTAGATTTTGTTGGGTTTGTTCAGCTCCTTAACTGTGACCTCAAAATGCAACTAAAATCAAGGGATGAATCAGTGTTCTGTCGACACATAAGAGACACCTTAGCAGTAAAAACTATTTTTAATAGAATCTTTTTCCACTTTCTGACTGGCAGCAGGTCCTAATGACACAATTTATTTACTTGAATCAACAGTGCCATTCAACAATATTCATACCTTTTGAACTTGTAGTTCACAGTTTTTCAACAATGTGATTTCCTGGGATATGAGGTTTGAAGATTTTTTTTTTAAAAATACAAAATGTAGATTTTTATTTATTTCCCAGATCTGCCAAAAAAATCCAATTCAACCATTTGCCTTCATAAATAAGTAAATGGAGTCCCGCTGAGTGTAATTTAATCTCACTATAAAGAAATTTATGTAAAGGCCTGAGAGGTTTGTTAGAGAACATTTGTGAACAAACCCCACCACAATGGATTCACCGTGGATTCCTCCCTGTGGAAAAAAACGTGGATATTTTTTTTCACATATTGTGAAAGGAAACTGAAGTTTCTGGGAAAAAAACAAAACATACAAATGCAAAGAGAAGAACATACAAACAGCACACAGAAAGACCCCGACTGATGTTTGACCCCCGGACCTTCTTGCTGTGAAGCAAAAGTGTTAGCCACTGTGCCCTTGTGTGCCCTCACTTATGATATAGATACTTAAAAAACTGATATATGGTAAGAACACAAATTAAACTTAAAGGTGAAAAGACTGTCATAAATTCTGCTTTGCAAGTCTGACAACAACCTGAGCTTAAAATGTAGCAATACAGCCATAAAACCCTCAGAGATTTTCTCTTCTTTTAAATTCATACTCACCTGATGTATATTTGAATTTGTCTCCATGTGACTGTGTCTGAACTCAGAGAGCCTGAGTGCAAAGAGGGGTCAACAGAAAGTAAATAGAGACCTCTACACGATTTACGATGTTTTCTGGCTGCTAAAATGAGGGGTCTGCACATTCTCACAATCATAACAGCTTTTTGTAGCTTTTCAATCAACCTGACTTGGTTGACATTGTTTTTGTATTTGGTTTTTCCACCTTTAAGTTTCCTCTCTTGTCATCAGTGTTGTATTTCTAAGATGTCTCCATAGCTTTCCTCATGTCGCTGCCTCTTAATTAAATTGGTCTTACTGTGACAGTTAAAAACATCAATAGTTCCAGGGTCATCTTCTATTTATAATCAGGAGAACTCATTGTTTCACTTGCTACCTCTGTTTTTCTTGGTAATCCTTAAACTCAACATTGTCTCTCAGTGAAATGGGGAAACCCAGCCACACATGTGGACATCTGGTTCAACATTAGAGCATTCATCCTAACAGCATTTCAACCCCCCACCACCTCTCTACCCCAAACCCTGCGCCTGTTGACAGTCGTTACCTGTGCCCCAGAGGGTCCTCGCTGCCCTGCGATAAAACGACCTCTACACTGAGCCAGACACATAAATATTTCTCTATTTTCCAAAATAGCTTTTAATTTTACAAGTTTTATGGCCCTAATATTAAGTGCATATGTTTTACAAGACATGTCCTCTCCCTCACCCCTTTAGGTTCACTTTGAGAGCTTTCTTCCTTAGTCATCTGAAGAAAAAAAAAAACAGGGAAGAAAGGTGAAAGGAATACACACATGGGGAGGTTAGTCAGATGAGGAGTTTTCTCTTTATTTCTCTATGGATCCAGATTTTCTAACTGAAATCGTTGTAGAAAAATTAATCACAGAAAGCAATTGAAGTTTCAAGTCCTTGTATTGTAATGCATTCATAAAAAGTATGTTTGCATTTTGTAGAGGTTTGGCAGCTCAGAAGGGCATCAATTTTTATGTGCATCTTTTTGTTTTATTTTTAGAATACCTTTCCCATGACATGAATACTATGGACCAGAGCCCAGGTGATTAAAATCCTTTGCTCTAAAACTGTGATAACCAGCGAAGTGCACAAAATCTTTGACCAAATTTATAAGGCTCTACTAAGTTATGGTTGCCTTCTTTGAAACTAATGTACTATGAAATTTATAGTAAAACGGGATCCTGACTTGTAATTTTATTTGTAACCATCATTAATAATTCTCTAATATATATTAAATATTCTTTGACACATTTATAACTGGTATGACAACCTATAGAAGAGAAAAAGCAACAGAAAAGAACTGACTTAGGTTTTTGAGTTAAGACCAATCAATGGTCAATATTTTTTTATTTTAGAGAAAGTCTAAACTTATGAACAAAACAATGCAGAATATTTAACAGAACCAACTGTGTAAACTCAGAGCCAATGAGAAGAAGACCACCAATCCATTAGAAATTGAAGTGCTATAAATGATCAAAAAAATAAAGTCCCACCTGAGCATTTCGAGGTGAGAGATGCTGGTGACAGGTCATCTTGCGATTCTTTGACATCTAGATGCTATTCAGTTTCCAAAAAAAAAAAAAAAAAGGCACCAGAGGAGACAGTTGAATGAAGAATGAATTCGCCACTGAGCTTGGACACTGAAGTATAACAAAATGGGTACTCAAAAAAGTGGCGATAGCAAAACAGTTGGGACCACATTAAATGTTACACCACACCAGCTTGATTATATATATATATATATATATATATATATATATATATATATATATATATATAGACAAAGCATATCACTCAACTCAGAATTTGTACAGGTGTTTGACATCTTTGGAGATTCAAGCGCTTTCAATCATTCATAACGTATCTTGCGTCACTGACTGGGGGCGGCTTAGAAGAAATCCTTGTATCGGTAATTCTGCATCTCCCAATGCCCTTTAAGGCAGGTGAGCTGATTGAAAAATAATTTTATAGTGTGGAGCTGAGAGGTCCGTCAGTCTAATATTGGGATGTAAGTGTGATGTTCTGGAGCTGTTTGTTTCTTGAGTTCCTGAACAATTTGCTTTAACTGATGAAACCATGAAGTCTTCTGAGCAAAATATGAAGGAATATGTCTAGCCATTTGTTTGTGACATTAAGCTGAAACTCACTTGAGCTATGTGCCCAAACAATAACCCAAAGCATACCAGCACATCCACCTTTATAATGATACTAGTACGATTCAGACCACAACTCAAACGGTATTCGACAAAATTTTAATTGTGAAAAATGATCTGCAGTTTCTCTTTCAGAACTAGACAGTCAGACCCTGAAGGGAAAAAAAAAAAAAAAATTAAACTGGTGAGAGGTGTTGACAGCAGACTGCTTATAATAATTCAGGAAGTGTTGCATTACCTGATTGAGGTGGTTTCCAGGAGCCAACACTAGAGATTTGGAACCCACCAGGCTTAAGTACTTTGAGGAAACTTTGCTGAGCACCAGATGGAAAAAAAAAGGTAGTCCATTTACCTGGGGTTGTTTCAGCCACAGAAATGTGTAGAAGTGGGAACCAGCCAAAGTGCTCAAAGTTAAGTGGCACAGAGCAAGATATTTAAAACACCTTACAATGCAAAGCAAAAGTAGCCTATGAATAACCTGATTGAGTACAATGTTGCTGTTGAGAGGTTGCTGCTCCTGCTGGAGAGCATGGCTATGTCGATCTGAGACCATAAACATTAAAAAGACCATAGGAGAGATGGTACCATATTAACAAGTACATTATGAAAATTTTAATTGCAGTTGTGTCTCACCAAACAAACTCTAACAAACTGGTTAACCACCACAACTACTTAGATGCAGACTGCTTCAAAGATCAAAATAGCTCAGAGGGGCCAAGTGTACCTTGCTATAGTAGTGTTAGCACCTCAGATTTAGATTTGTATGGTAGAGAAATAAAATTCATGAGAGCTTGTGGTTCTCAATAAGATCTTGAGAAAAATCATCCATGAGGTTCCCTTTAATCAAACTGATTACTACAACAGTCAACAGTCTTCACCAGTCTGCCTAAAAAGTCAGACAGCTGCAGCTGATCAAGAACACTGCTGCTCGAGTTCTTACTAAAACTTGGAAAATAGAGCACATCACACCGGTTCTAGAGACCTTACACTGATTGCCTGTAGCTCTGGGAATAGCAGTTAAAATAAAACATTGTTTATAAAATCACTGAATGTCTTAGCACCAATATACATTAAACATCTGTTGTTATACCAGCCTTTCAGAACACTGAAAGTGTCTGCGTCCCCGTTGTCGTGATAGTTGGTGCACTGTTTCTTCATACCAAATGATGGAGGGTGCCTGATCCAGAGCAGAGGGCCTGACTGAGGCAGCACATTTTCCTCTCCCTGCCTGTAGCGCACAAGCCATTTAGTATAGCACCAGGGCAGCCTGATAAACTCAACATCCAAAGTTATCTCTGTGGCCAAGGCTCTTGGGGAATCAAGAAGGCAAGGGGCAGGTGCTTAAGCTCCCCCCTTTTGCACATGATTGATGGGAACGCTGTACGAGAAAAGTTGGGAGTAATGACATCACGACGGGAGATTACCCAGAAACATGGATAGGTGACCTCACAGACTGATCATTTTTACAGAATGAGCCATGGGAGAGCTAAAGGTTAATAAAGCCACCATCCAGAAAGTGTTGGTCAGAAGAACAGTCCAAGTCAGAAAGAAGGCAGGCAGGAGAAATAGAACAAATCCAAAATCTGTAGGGCAGCAGTCAGAATTCAGAGACATAAGTGGGGTTTCAGAGCAAGAGACAGAATCACTCACATTACAATGAGGGAGAAGATAAGAGGCAGTGGCCACAAGGCAGAAAAAGGATGGTGGCGGCAGCAGCAGCGCCGCCGCCGCCACCACCACCAGGACCACAGCCCACTCAAAGGCTGTGACTGGAATGACAACAAATCAACTCACATTGAGTGAGTGAAGAACAGGTGTTTAAATAGGGAGCAGCACAGGTAAGGACAATGAGCTAATCAGCAGGATTGGGAGCAGCACTGAGCAGTATGAACATGGCAGAAAACAGAAATCATGAAATTCTGACTGGCTCAAAACAACAAAGTGAAGGTTTTAGAGTGGTTTTGTCTAAATGTCTGAACTTAAATCCAATTAAAATGGGTCAAAAGTGGCCAAGTTAAAACAATTCTGCAAAGAAGAGTGGGCCACAGTTCAGCTATGGCAATATATAAACTCATTACTAGTTATTCAAAACGCTTGTTGGCTGCTGTTCAGATAAGTCCAGGGTGGGAGGCTTTGAACTGAATTACCATATAAAATCTGAATTTTGTATTTACTCAGGTTATCTTTGAAATTATATCACTAAATGAAGCACATTATATAGCTTATTTACACACGGATGTTTGAAAGCCTTTATTTATGTTGGTTATGATGATTTTCCACTTACAGGTAATGAACACATGACATTTAAAATTAAAATATGACATCTGACCAATAAAAAACTATTTTTAAAAACAGAAATGTAGACTTAAAAAAACATTTCACACCTGCTTAAAGGTTGTTTTTTTCAAAAGGTACTTTCAATGAGCCTCATCGGAACACAAATTTCAGTTTATTGAATATGACTGTATGTTTTGGTTTGTATGAAGTTTTGCTTCTTCCAAATAGATGTGACGAACTGGCCTCTGCTGAACACACATTCTAATTTTTTGAAAGTGACTGTAAAAGTCAGCTTGTCCTAAGAACAGTTATAAGATACAAATTCCTAATCCATGATTATGAAACAATAAGCTCTTAAAATGAGAGATGAAATGTCTTGAAAAGAAAAGAAAAGAAAAGAAAAGAAAAGAAAAGAAAAGAAAAGCAAAGAAAAGAAAAGAAAAGAAAAGAAAAGAAAAGAAAAGAAAATCAGTTGCCTTTTATTCAAACACTCAGGGTTGCCATAGATGAGTAACAACCTTTTGCTGCCACTGTTTGTGGTTAATAAAGGGATCTGAATCTGACTGGAAGAAATATAAACTGAGACTGAAGTTAGAAAGACATCCCTTCATGAATTTACATATGTGGTTTCCTATGTGGGAATTGCAAATGTGTATATCTGTGTTGCTTTAGCCTATGTATTACATCTTAATCAACTGATCTTTTAATGTCTACAATTTATTTTTAGCTATTTTTCCCAAACAAAACTACATCAGAGTCCTTTGATGTGAAAAAGGCATCATCTGAAAAAAAAACCTTCCCATATTTATTTAAAATTAAAAAAAGCTTATTTATAAAAAACACATGATTAAAACCTCCAATGGCAACATTAATAATATGAACACCAGAGTGGTCTGTCTTTGAGGAAGTCTCCTGAGATTTCTCAGCCTAAACACAGAATAACCATGATTAAATATTTACAGCTCACATCTGGAAGATAATGTGTGGAATAAATGTGAATCACGGGGAAAAAAAAGTTTTGTCTGATGCAAACCCTAATTGTTATGTTGGAGGAATTTGCCTGACACTTGGAGCTTTTTATAAACATCACAGCTGAATTTACATCATCATTTAGATCATAAATATTCAGGGAATATGAAACTAAGTTGGCAAATGCACCAATGATACTGCAATAAATTGAGACAGATTACTCTTTGATCCCTGTGTTTCCCACAGTAAATGGCATAATTGATTTTCTAATTGCAAAAGCAGATATTACCAGTTTTAGCTCTGCGTGAGATGAGACAGAGAACTATAAATCCCTCCGAATCTACACCCGGCAGGCTCGCATCAGTCTGTGTCCGCCCTGCTCAGACTCAGTTCCAGTGGTGACATGACTTACAACGCTCTGTCTCAAAGCGTCCCATCAGGATTTATCACTGCTCAGCTCTGAATGAGGACAGATCTGGATGGAGGGAGAGACTTCAGCAGGAAAATTGATCCATCATGTTATCATGGCAGAAAAAAGACATCTTCAGGATTTGATGAATTTCTGAAATAAAATAAAAAAAAAAATATATATATATACACACATATATATATATATATATATATATATATATATATATATATATATATATATATATATATATATATATATATATGAAGACTATGTTTTTTAAAATAATCTCAAGAGTTTTCTGTGTTTATGAGATACAGACAGAGGAACTTTTATTTTATTTTCTAAGGCAGGTGTTTTTGAGTGTGGTGCATAAATTTCAGAAATTTAGGGAGGAATCCTATTAAAAGTTTTTGTTTGATGGCTTTTTGCAGATGGATGATAGAGAATGATGAAAGAAATGAAAGGGAGGCATTAAGAAGTCTCTCATCTGATGTATTATCTGTTCTTTTTTCTCTTTTCTGCAACAAGCAACAATCACAACAACAGTAATTTAGCCAAAAGGTCCACACAGTTTCCACATCTGCTGTTCCAACCAGATGCTGCAGACTTATTGATATTTTTCCAGGTTTAGATAACTGGGGAAAAAATTATTTGGAATTAACTAAATAAATGATCTAAAAAGCTTCCTGGATTTTTGAAAACATAATAAACTTAAGCAGCTTATCAGTAGATGCTCTGTTGAAGTCTCCACAGATCTGGCCTTATTTCCCCTTTCTCATGGAATCTCAGTTTGGTCTGAAGTCTAAATCACTGCAATAGATTGCACAGAAACCTACAGGCAAGTTGACATACTTCAGTATTTGATAGATTAGCCTTTAAACTGTTTAACCTACAGTCAAATGTTTTCCTTCAACAAGCTCTTCACAATAGTTTGAACCATTCCTCCTGAGATACTTGGTATCGCTGAGTCGGGGTTGTTAGCCATCTTACTCGCACAGACATTTTCACATCTGCCAATGAATTCTCTATGAGACTGAGATCAGAGCTTCGTGACTGCCACTCCAAACATTGATTTTGTTGTCCTTAAGCCCTTTTGTAACTAACTTTAGGGTCATTGTCCATTTGGAAGACCTGTTTGGATCCAGACTTTAGATTTCCATCATGTTTGTTTGTAATGGAGGCAGCTGGAAAGTTACATGGGTCTTATTGGGAACAAACTCCTAACTGGTTCTGTAATTGGTGGTTTGCTTAGGCTTCTGGATCAGAGAATCTCTAAGAAGAGAGAGGAGATGTGAGTGAGTATCTTACAATTCTTTGTAAGGATTTTGATCGGTAAATTAAATAACTACTATTACAGTTTTGTGGGTTGTTGCAGGCCTCAGGGAAGGTTCTGACAGTTCTGAGGTAACTGGGGGCTTCATGAGATGGCAGTACGTTCTGTGGAAGTCAATGGTGACTGGTGATCCAGAGTGTTGGTAGCCTGGCTATTTCCTTCCTACACAATTCCCCTCAATTCTCATATCCCTTCACTGCTCCGTCTGGGCTTTCTCCCTTTGAGCTGGATTTCTCCGGTAGAATTTCAAACAGGCCAATCAGTGATCAGAAGGAGGAGTTGTGAACCATGACATGGAGTTTCTGTGCTGTTTCAGAATTGTAGTCTGCCTATATAGGGTTGTAGTTTGGGAATGGCAGCAGAGGAAGTGAGCAAAGCCATTCAATTCATGTTGGCCACACTTCCAAATATTGAACAGTTAAAGTTGGAGCAAGGGGAATGCTTAAGACATGTTATTGCTGGCAAAGATGCTGTGGCTCTACTTCCCCCCGTGAGAAGTAGAGCCACAGAGCACACAATTTCCAGTAAGCTTCATCGAGCTGATGCATTATATATGTTGTGATCAAACGTTAACAAAAAAAACAGATCACTTAAAACTTCTACAGAGACAATGCCCCCCAGCAAGCAAAGGTTTCTCAATAGTTGAGGGTCCAGTCCATCTGTGCGAAGTAAAGCGTAGAACAAAGGGGCTGGTTTTTAACAGGCTAGAGTGGTGAAGAGCTGGGCCTGGTTGAAGGAGCTGCAGGACAAAAGGACTATTATCAATGTGGATAGCAACACCTTTGCACCAATACATATTCATATTTGGGACACAGAATCCATCTCAATCCTGAACGGTATGATGGCTGGACATTCTCATGGTGATTATTCTTACATAATTGTTTAAACAGATGAATATGAAACCTTCAGGCTTCTCAAAATTGCCCATAATGATGGATTTGTGGAGGTCCAAAATTCTCTTGCTAATAACTTCCTTGATACCTTTTAATTCTTTCATGACACAGAGGGACAAAATCTGTAAATAACAGCAAGGATGTAAACACTTATTGAATTTGTTGGAATAAGAAGAGATAGTTATAAAGTCTAACAGCCGCTGGAAGTAAGGATCTCCTATAACGCTCCTTCGTGCACCTAGGATGTAGCGGTCTGTCACTGAAGGAGCTCTCCATTTCAGTAACAGCTTCATGCATGGGGTGGGAGACATTGTTCACCAGTGATGTTATTTTAGCCAGAGTTCTTCCAGAGTCTCCCACCACCTGCACTGGGTCAATGGGGCATCCTGGGACAGAGCTGGCCTTCCTGATGATATCATCTAACCACTTCCTCTCAGTTTTGAATACACTGCTGCTTCAACATGCTGCACCATAGAAGATGGCTGATGCCACCACAGAGTCAAAAAAGGTTACAAAGGAAACACGTACCAGGATGCAATGGAGGAATTGCAGTAAAAAGGCTCCATACTCTCTTTTTCATTGTTGCTTCTTTTTGCTGTGTTTGGTTTCAATTTTACAGGCAAATGTCGGCAGTTTAGCTCTACTCTTAACATTTTCACAAACGTCTGCTGACAGAAGGAAACTACAAAACAGAATAAAATCCAGTACAACCCAATTTTGTAGTTGAGCAAAACTTTCTGTATTCATATCTGTCCCTTTTTTCAGATCATTAACATAAAAGTTTTGCAACAATATTGCAAATCCTTCAAAAAAATACTTTTGTTTTAAGTTTTATTCCTAAAGTCATTCCTGACTTTACTGGTTGTGTTGTACATGGCTAAACTGGATGAGCTGTGACAGTACCAGTTAACATTTGCATCCAAAAGATTAATGTGGAGCATCATCCTCTTTTTTGCCATCATTTTTATGATCTTTTGATGTGTAACTAAGAGATCATTTGCTCTTATTTGCTCCCAGTTCTACTATGGTTCTTGGAGCTTTTACATTGTAGTTTTATGCTTTGGGCATTTTTACTTGTACCATAAGGATTGTTGTTGCTTGTTTTGGAAAATGTGCCTAGTTTCATCCTAACTTTGACAGCAGATCATCTCTTCTTGACCTACATAGTTATAAATACATGATCTAAGTAGCAACAAGCAGCAGTAGGCTTTTGATGAACCACTGCAAAGATTTTTGAGGATGATTCTATACATAGGATGAAGGAAAACAGGTTTTAAGTCTACAATGTATTGTTGTGTATGAAATCAAAAGAAATTTCAACATATAGGCTGAGTTTATGAACGGATTTGTTTTTGGTTTTTTTTGTTCTGTTACTCACATTATTTGTTATTTAAATGAATGTGTAAATGTTACAAAGCCTACTATCATTTCTCTTCACTATAAACCTCCTCAAAACAAATAAACAGAAATGTGTCAAGTTTCAGACTAGAACAGAAGAAATGTTACTGCAAAAGAAATGCAACAGGCAAGATACACTTAGATAGGTTGCATGATTTTTAGACTGTGGAAGTAAGCCAGAAAACTGAGAGAGATTCCACACATGCAAAGGCAAAAGATACAAACTCCATGCTGAAATGTCCTGGCTGAGAATTGAACACAGACTCTTCTTGCTGCAAGGGAACCGTGCAAACAATTGTGCCATACAAATTGAAAAGAATACATGTGATGTAGGATGGATTGAATATTGCTCTGAGAGATACCTCACACTTTTGTTTTAAAACCTAAACCTTGCATTAAATTTTCAACTTTTCCAAAACTTTTCCCTGACCTGTATGGTGTGTGTACTGGTCTTCATGATGTTGTTTGTCCACTAATGTTCTCTAACAAACCTCTAAAAGGCTTAGGAGAGCAACTGGATTTATGCTGACAATATATTATATACATTTGGACTTTAATTCTTGATTCGATGACTTCTGAAGGTCTTCGGTTATGCTGGATTTTACTGATAGGCATCAGAGTAAAGGGGACTGAATGGAAATGCAACACTATGAATTTTTTTTGAAAAACAGAATTCTCTTCCTCTTGACAATTGTCCACGTTGTGTTGGCCTTTCTCATGAAATTGAAGTGGTATCAATACTTTTACAAGTTACTGTAAACAGGATTTCTGATATCACATCATATAATATATTTTTGTCCCATCTGAAAGGGAACAGAGCATCCTGTCAGGCCTTTCCAGATGTTTCTGAGGGAGTAAAAAACAGAAAGATGGGCATTTTGGCAGTGAAACAGAGAGGCATGAAGGGGTTTAGGAAGTTGGCCAGGGGCCCTTCCCCTACAGGGACAAATTGATGTCAAGTTTCTGGATCCAGAAGGGCTTAAGTGTGAGCTTGCTCTTCACATGGAAGAGACCAGGACAAAGCAGCAGGAGGATCTCCTTCTGAGGGGATGGCTAATCATTTTCCCTAATCTGTGTAGAGACACAGGATATGCTCAGGGAGAACAAATTAGCTAAAACAGATCAGAGCACAAAATGTGATGAATAAATATGAAGCTAGTTTTACAGGGGGGGAAAAAAATCTCATGTTCTCTCTCTTCACAGAAAAAATGTGTTTTTAACCACTTCCAGCAAACTAGTGACTTTAAACAGCTTTTAGCTGTGCTTTATAATATCTATCTGAGATACGTTTCCATAAACAAATACTGTTAGAGGTAATTTAAATAAAATCTCAATTCAGTCAAAAAAATACAAATAAAAGCACACACACACAGTTATTGTTTTAGAACTATGTGTACGCCTTGTCGGTAAAGGAAACAGAAGGTTAACCACAGCTAAACATTAAAGCTGCATTTCACTTCTTCCGAAGCATATTTACCTGAGGTCATTCTACAACTTAAAGTCAACCTGTCTTTGTTTTTTCTCAGGACAATTACAAATTAAACAGGCAATCTGAATCACATAGGACTAGTAATGAGTTGGAGGCTGCCCAGACAAAGAAACCCTTCAGTTTAAGTGAAACATCTGATCATTTCTCAATAGAGAAACATTTTAGCTGTAAAGACAAAGGTAAACCTCCTAATAATTAAGATGTTGTGATTTCTTCTTAAATCAAGTAATTTCCTACTGTATTCTGCCACTTTCCCCTGCTACACTCTCATCGCTCTATAGCATCATTTGGAATTATTGCAGATCTTAACTTTGTTCTCTCTCACCCACTGATCCAAACTTTAACTAGTGTTGGGAAAATTTCTTCTGTTTTAGCCTACCCTTAGTAACTACAAAAAGCTGTTTTTAGATAAGGATTTTACTTATTAATAGGGAAAAAAGTATCCAAACCATCCTTGACCTATGTGAAAAGTATTTGCCCCTTTGTAACTGGTTGTGGCAGTCTAGGTGGCAGGAACTGCCATCAAATGTTTATAAATGGCATCTGTCTGAGTCTTTGCCCTCTTTTCCTGTAACATTGTCATAATTAAGCGAATCTGGAGGATCTGAAATTATAAACGGCCTATGTAAGATCTCTCAATCAACTTAAGTTCAGACTTTGACTAAGCCACACCAAAGAAATCACTTAGGTTTGTTCCGATTCAAAGGTCATTGTCCTGCTGCTGTACTCAATGTGACAAACTGGTAGATGGACATTCTCCTCAAGATTTTTTGGGTGAGAGCAGAATTCATGGTTCCATCATTTATGGCAATTTCTCCAAGTCAGTATATATATTTTTTTAAATCCTGTGTTAGATTCTCTGTAAATGTAATGGGAAGCAGATATTCCAAAATGCTTCACACTTTATATGAGACAAGTAAGGCCTGCAGTGTCTTAGATGAGACCTCCTGGTTGAGTTGTCAATGAAACAATTTTCTTAGCCAAGCCACTTGTGGGTAGGTTCACAACTGTTCCATGTTTCTTCCATTTGTGAACAATGGCTCTCAATGTGCTCTCCAAGAGTCCCAAAGCCCTAGAAATAGTTTTGTAACCATTTCCAAACCAAAAGAATTCAGTGACTTTGTTTCTCATCTGTTTTTGAATTTCTTTAGATTGGGGCATGATGTGTTGCTTTTTGAGAACTTTTGGCCTGCTTCATGTTGCAAGGCAGGTTGTGACATACAAGACAAAAATAAATTTTTCCTGAGGAGAAGGCACACTACACCTGTATGTCTCTTCCTTGGACAAGGTCATTGCTGGAGCTCTTGCTGCCATTAATTCTCTGTACTGTTTTATCTTTCACCTAAAAATGTTCTCCTGAATCTTTTTTGTATCCTCCCAGTCCGCTTTACCCGCCGCTGATCCCAGAAGATGCTGAGTTTGGTTCTATTGAAGCTTTCTTCCTGTTAAAAGGGAGCCATTCCTTTCCACTGTCTCTACATGCTTGCTGGGAAGGAGGGATTGCCACAGTTTCATTAGCTGAAAGTAATCGGTATGGCTTCTTTCAATAGATCACTTTTTACCCACTGGCATAATGTGATCAACTGAACCTGAATGTATAGTATTTGTTTGAATCAGACCAGAAATTGACTAAAAGGATCTAATTAGATTAGAATGAATTGATCTGAACTGTATCTGTACTAAACTGGATTCTGTATGATTAGATATTGGTTTGTCTGACAAAGTGTCTTGAGGTGAAATTTGTTGTGAATTGCCAGTAAATAAATAAATTAAGTTCAGCTTTAAAATCTTACTGTAGTTTGGAGATTGACCTTACAAATGTCATGTTTGTTAAATATGACCCATCTTGCGGCAGATTCAGAAGCAAACAGTAATAAGTCGGTTTAATGATGGAAGAGGAAAACTTATAAGCAGGGATGATAACCATCATACTGATGGGGGAGTGGAAAAGACAAAAGAACCAGAAAAGTTAATTACAGGTGAGTGGATGCAGCTGGGGAAAGGAGCAGGTAGGAGCAAATGAGGAAATGATTAACAGCTGGGAAGGGGCGCAGGTAGGCTTAGAATGAGGGGGAAACATAAAGAGAATGAGAAGGAGGTAAAGAAACCTAAACCTAGTAAAACAGTGAATAGAAACAAACACTAATCTAAAGAAACAAATCCAAAACACAAACATTGAGACAAACTGAATTCATACAAGGGATGAGCAAAGATGGCAAGAAATAAGGAAATAAACAGTAAATAAATTATCAAAACACAGACATGGATGAAACTAAAAGTCCAAACACCTATAGATTATGACAACAAAAAGATAGTATTTCCCAAGAATTCCTTTTCTAAATGTTGTTCTTATTAGAATTTCCGGTGATTTTCAAGGAATGAAGGATCGACTGACTGAATAGTGTTGGAGTGGTTTTGGTAATTCATTGCTTTATGGCTGTAAGGCTCACATAAAAACACAGACTGTGGTTGAAAAAGCAATAATGCCTCAAAAATAAACTGATTGAAGTTTTTCCTCACATCTCGTATTTTAAACCTTTTGATTTTTATTTCTGTCAGTTGTGTTTTAAGCTTTCAGATGTGTAATCGCTTCACATCTCTGTCAGAGACTTCATTCTTTTTGTACTGATGGTCAACAGACCATAGATCTTTCCACCTCTGTGTTTTAATGGGCCTCTCGGTCCATAATGCCATATAACATACACACTTTGTGTTTGATTGGTAGACATAAACATTCACTGTGGCTGAGGTGCGGTCTAAAGCCAGGCCACAATTCGCGACCGCTGTTACACCACAAGCAATGAAGGCCAAGGTCTTCGGCAAGAGAAGAGAACAATGGTGAGAGAAAGATGTGGAATATTTGTCACTGTTAGGCTGACAGTTTAATTGGTTAATAAAGTAGGAAGAAACAGGGTTCTCTGGTCTTATAGAGTTTGTGTTGTGGTTGCTTTATAAACCTACATGAAATATATTCAACATTATTATTTACAATCACATAGTTATTGACATCCATGCTTGTTTACTTTGTGATTAGAACTTGAAAAGATACTGGTGTTCAGTGGTAAAGTTCATACATGGGTCTTCCAGAATAGAAACCCACACAAAACATGAAAAGAGGTCACATTTGCTTAAGCATTGTTTTATTGCTCTGGCTTAGGAAACTGTATTTTACCAGCAAATGGTGGGTCAGCGGTAAATTGACACCTTCATGACCTACTGATATGTACTTAAAGATACATCGCTGGTCAGAAGTTTACACACACTCATAGTCAGCATGAATTTCATTTTGATTTTGGGCTTTACATGAAACATCTGAACCATTTTTTTCATTGTGGAAAGATGATGCAGTTTACAGCCTAAATGAATTTTAAAAATAAGACTTTGGTGCACAAGTTTATATTGATTGTATTTTTTTTTTTTTTCTTATCTAACTACAGTGATGTGAAAAAGTTTTTTGGTTTTTCTTTACCTTGGGCAAAGTTGGTTTGATACTCAGTTCAAAACTGTATTTTGTTAAATGTCAATGCATGCATGTAATGCATGTAAGCCTTAAAATGAATTTTCAAAACCATAAACAAGTGGTTTTAAATGCCTTCAAGCTGCAGTATGTAACTTTTATGAAAAATATGGGGTTTGTTTTACATATTTGTTAAAATTATCATTATGTCAGGACAGTAATATATAAAACAGATAATCTGTGAAAAAAAAATCAAGACCCTCTACCTCCCAGTGCTCCCAGTACTAACTGCAGAAATACACTACACAGTCAGAAACAACCAATCAGAACCAGGAGGCGGGTCTTAGCGCTGTCAATCACCTTCGTGGCTGTGCCGCTCACACACTCCCCCTGGCTCTCCGCTATACCAGAGCTGGGTCTTAACAACATAGCCTGCCACAAATGCTAAGGCTAGTTAGCATGGCCACCGAAGATGGCGGATAAATGGTTTTCAAGGAATAGTAAGTTGTTTCTCTGCCACGTACACCAGAGTGACTGACATGGCTAAGACCTTCCTCCTGGCTCTGATTTTTTTTTTTTTTTTTTTTTTTTTTTTTTTTTTTTTAGGTCGGGAGCGGTGCATTTTTTTAGACGGCAATAGTAGCTCAGGGAGGTGGATTAGCTCGATCTTTTCAAAGATTATCGATGTCATACCATACTGTCACCCTACAAGGATAAGCATGATGAATAATGGATGGATGGATGGATGGATGGATGGATGGACGGATACCATACTGTCATGACATGCTGACAGTTTTAACAAATATGCAAAAAATGTAATGTAAAGTTGCATACTGCAGCTTTAAGGAAATCAGTTAGTTTATAATTCTTAAACATCTTTACTGTCAACTACAGGGAAAGTTTATATAGACTGAAAGACGGAACATTTTTTATTGTTTGCTTAAAATGCATAGATTTAGTTCTATTTACTGTTTTTAACCTTTCATGGTAATCCAGACTTTTGCTGTTTTGAAATAAATAAGTAAATGTTGATAAGATTGTTGATGGCATTTGTTATGGAAAACCTCTGTGGTGCTCATTCAGACATGACATTGACACGTTCGGTTGCCATCAGATTAATGGAAATCAGTGCACGTCTGAGATGGGCTGCCTGGGGATCTTCACCCATGTCAGCTTGCCAGCTGCTGTCCTAACCCTGCTCATTCATCAAGCGTCCTAGTCTGTCTGACTTCCATTACGCTGCTGACGACTTCTCAGGAAGCTTCAAAATCTCTCGGTCCTATGGTGTTTTATCCTTTGGACTGTTGTGAGGAAAATCCAGCATCATTTGGCTGTGTGTTTGATGGCATTCAAAGTAAAGTAAACAGACAGAGCAATGGAGTAAAATGTCTTCTTTGGAATAGAATAGGAGAATACATGGAGTGCTGTAATGTGGCAAACAGATGTCTTTTTCCAAAAACGTTACAGTACAGTTGCCCTGCAGGTCCACTGGTTATGAAAGAATCTGATCCCGAGGTTGGTGAAAAGATTTAGTCACATGGTCGTATGTACCATCCTGGATAGCTTGATAGGTTCAGTGTTCTGTAATACATTTGCAAAGGGTTATTGAAACATTGCAAAAAGTAGCATTTATTTATTTTCTTTGTGTATTTATTTATCCATCCATTGTCTATACCCACCTATCCTTGCAGGGTGGCAGGAAGCTGGTGCTTATCTCCAGGATTCATCAGACAAGAGGCCTGGATAGATCACCTATTTATTTATTTATATTGGTACAGCATATCAGTTTTGGGATTCATCCAGAAAATATGTTGGGCCGATAAGGGTTGGTCAGAAATGTTCCTAAATGAAGGGTATGTTTGTGTTACGAAGCTCATGTGTGATCCCTGAGTGGTTTGGACTTCTTTTTTTTTTTTTTTTTTTAAACCAGTTTCCTTTCAGCTTCACACATGCAAACGTGCACCTTTCGGCTGCTATGGAGGATACCTTCCCTGCACACGAGTGCTTTTTATTTACATTTAAACAGTTTTTGGCTCATTAGCGTTCCATGTGAAGGTGATGACCCTGCTTATCTGTTGTCGGCAAGCGCCAGTGTACCGCTGCTTCATCCATCATGGGGCCCAACAAAAGATGTGTCTTCAGCCGCTTCTGCACGGCTAACAGCTTTTCGCGAGAAACCTGCCGACCTGCTGTGCCTGTGTTTCGGGGGGGCATGCACGTGTTCATTTGATGAATCCTGAGGGTGTTGGGGATTCTGCAGCCATCAACCTTCAAAACTTGTATCAGATGGATGAGCTTGCTATCTCCTCATCACAGGCTGATAAATTGGCCTGAAACCAATAGCGTGTTCCCCGATGGAAGTATATGACTCAAACTTGAATGTTTAGGATTTTAGTTACACCATTATTTTGAGAGCTTCTTTGAAGTAAAATCCTTCCCTTAAAAGCTACATAAAACATGAAATGACAAATGGCCTGACCTTATAGTTGTTGCTTTCCTGCAGTAGATCATTTAAAGACCCCTTGATAGTTGAATGGAATGGTGTGTGATCAATGACATCTTTAGAGTCGTCAAGATAGCAAGCAGTGTGACTGGTCAGTGTCTCACGGGGCTGCATCCCCCATTTACATAACAAGCTATCTGCATGACACCAACGCCTCAACAGATGTCAGTCTGGTGAGCAAAGTTTTAGCTTTCCATCATGTCACTGCTTTTGTTCCAGCTGTTCTTTCGTTCCTCAAACAAGCATTGTCTTCTGAGCTGGGGCTCATGTCGAGCTTGTTGCTGTTGTCAGTGTCTGAGAGGGTGCATGATGATTGCAAACAGGACACTAAAAAACCCTATTATTTGGTTTAAATAACCACTTTGCATTTGTGTCATTTAATAAATCAATGAGGTAATATTCTTTCACCATGCAGTTTTTTACAGTGTCTCACAAAGCCAGGGTATTGTACTGAGATTTTCCCACAAAATACAGCATCATTGCTAAGTGGAAGGAAAATGATACATAAATTTCATTTTCCAAATTGAAATCTCAGCTTACTTCTAAGGTCAAATGGCTGTGATGAATTTTATTCAGGGGTATCTGAGGAAAGAAGGCCGAACCTAAATACAGATCACATTTCTGAGTATTAACACTAAAAGAGAGGAAAATAATTCTATGTAAATTGATACTGGTATAGAAAAATACTGAAAGGACAAGAATGCTTTTGTAAAGTACTGCATATACAGGGAATGCACATGTTTTCCTGATATTATTTAGTTGAAAAATATGTCAGATGTCTATTACATTGTTTTATTACCCTGTAACACGTATTAATAGAAGTAAGTCTTAATATAATCTGGAACAGATTGCATACATTTCCCAGTTTAGTTTAAAAAAGGCAGTTTCAAATACTTCAAACATAAATGAATGAAGAGAAAAACTTTTTTTTTAAAAATAAAAATGCATTTAACTGTCAGAAGCACTGAGTTGGGGTTGGGTATTTTCATTTTTAAGTTGGCTCCAGGCCCATGTGTAGATATATTATTGCATTATAAATAATCACGTTGTTTTGGTCAAATTATCATGAGAGGCAAGATTCCCTCAAAGATTTGGAAACTCTACTGAGAGATTTAGAGAACTCTTCACACAAAGTTGACAAGTGAAAAAAAAAAAGATGGCAACACAGAACTTTGCCTTCATATTTGGTTGGAGGGGTAAGTGGCCATCGGTGCTCCCTGCTGTTTTACGTCACAGGGGAAACATCTCTGTCAAGTCATATATTATTCCAAAACACAGCTTTCTGCATGGAAACCCTCCTCCTTGTCCTCAGTTCGCCTGCCTCTCCGGACGGACCACATTGCTTCTTATAAACCATCCATGCTCCATAAATTGGGATGTGTTGAGCATAGCACTCCACTGAGTTAAGACATGTGTGTTCAGAACCCTGGCCTCTTCTTCTTGCCGATCCAGGCTCTGATTTGTCAGATTTGCTTTGTAGATCGTGCCAAGGCTCTGGAGTTTAGAGAGAAGGCAAGAAAAGCAAAAATGAGTTTAACAACCTGAAGCATCTTTGATAAAACTATTTAGTGATTAAAGATGTGGCAGTCACTCACTGCACATGCCATGTTTATTTATTTACATAAGATTAACTTGGACTTTTGTTTGTGACTAAAATGAATGGAAGTCAGTTTCAGTTGGGTTTGTTTTTTGTATATATAGAAATACTGCATAGAATGAGGAAATTCCGTGTAAGCAGATAAATACTATAGATAGCCAACTAACTAGGAATCTTGCTAGTTAGTTTCTTGTTGTCGAATCATGAACTCTGGTCTTAACTGACTCAAGTGAGGCCTGCAGAGCTGTAATTGTGGTTCTGGGTTTTTTTGACCTCCTGGATGTGATGTTGATGAGCTCTTGGAGTAATTTTGATAGGCCGACCCACTAGTCGAAAAGCCTCGGTAGAGGTTTTGTAACCTCTCCAGACAGGTGGAAGTCAATGACCTTTTCTTTTCCAGGCAAGATGTGATCCTTTAGCCTTCTTCATCTTGTCAGTCAGGTCCTAATTTAAGTAAATTTGTGATTCTACAGGTCTGACTGGAATCAGGGCTGAGCCTGCCTGGCAAAACTGTATCTAGTGTTCCAAACTGTTTATTCTTCTTTCTGATTAGTTGTGTCAAACGGAACATATGGTGCCTTTCAAAAGTGAGCACAGCCCTCTTACAATTTCAGGAGGATTTCCATGTAAAAAATAAGAAAATGGTAAATCATTTGAAAATGTTTCCCTACATATAATGTACCATTTATTCTGTACAACTCAACTGAAAACCAAACTAATCTATTAGAAGGGAAAAAATGAAAATCTTTTGATTTAATTTCATTAAGCAGTCTTCTTTGTTGAGAGTTTATCAGCCTCCCACCTCTTGACTTGGCAATATTTTCCCATCCCTGCTTGCGAAAGTTCCCCCGATCAGTCAGATTGTGAGGAGATCACTTGTTCACAGAGCTCTTCAAGTGAACCAACACATGTTCTGTTGGCTTTAGCTCTGAACTTTGGATAGGCCATTCCAAAGCTTCAATTTACCTAAACTTAAGGTATTCTAATCGGAATTTGGATGTCTGCCACTGTGGTGCTGAAAAGTAAAACCCTTAACTTTCTTTTATTATTCTTATTCCATCTACCTTGTTAAAAAGATCCAGTTCCAGTTGAAGAAAAGTGACCCCAGCATGACGCTGCCACCACCATGTATCATTGTAAGCAATGTGTACTTTTGGGAACCATGTAGCCACAAAACACAAATACATTTTTATTACATTATTAAACAGCCTGAATATTTTCTTTGGCAGAAACATTTGTGTCTGGCAGGCTAGACACAGGAGTAATACAGGAGGCTAAACTGTCCAAATATCACCTTTAGAAAATAACCACAACTTGTTGGAAATCAAGTGTTGTCAGTCTCTTGGTAGTTTCCCTGACCACCTTATATCTTATCTTCGTTGTTCCATGTTCCTTTTCAATTTCAAAGACTGGCTTCATTGTTTCAAGCCATATAGAAATAATGCTTTTGTTGCTGTTTGTACCCTTTTCCTGCCTGATTCCTTTGCTTTTTTAGTTCTGTTTTAAACTTAGCATAATTTTGTTTGTTATATGTAACCAAAAACCCAACTAGGGACAAACACGGCAAATTAGCTTACATACATAATGTGGAAATTTTGCTGAAGTGAAACACTTGTCCCTACATAAAGAAACTAGTAGATGAAATGAAACTATGAGAGCCTTGTGATACTTCACAACTTCTTTGCAAACACTGGGGTGTCCAAAGTGTGGTTCAAAGGGCCATTTGTGGGCTTCTAAATAATTTTCTGTGGCTCCTCACTGTTATTCAACAATGATAACAATTTGACTGACTGGGATGGGCAGCTGATAAGTCCCAGCAAGCAATTTTTTAAAGAAAATGTGACCCATATCCTGTTCTTGTTGCTGAGAATAGCCTATGACATTTGACCCAAACATTTCAGAAATTAAATGCATTTCTGGTAATAAAGCTTAATATGTGAGACCCTTTTTATCTTTCTGATCCATCATGAATTACAGTTTAATTTTCAATAAAATATTCCATAGATAGATAGATAGATAGATAGATAGATAGATAGATAGATAGATAGATAGATAGATAGATAGATAGCATTGTAACAGGACTGCATAGACTATTGAGAGGAACTGCAGGCTAAAAATAAAGTTTAAACTATGCTTTTATTGCTGTTTTGGTTGCAGATGGCAATATAAAAATAGAAATACGTATTGTCCAGTAGTGCAGCATGCATAATTACTGGCAAACTGGTCTTTAAGAAAAAGACAGACCACATGCTCATAATAATCTTGGAATAATTTTGGCAGACTGACCAGTTCTGGAGTCACTACTGGGCAGGACAAATTTAATGGCAGGGCTTCAGGAAAACAAAAAACCCAAACTGATATAAATCTGTAAAATTTACGATGCAGACAGAGAGACTTTTGTGTTGAAGAGTCTGTTCACAGCAACATCAGCAAGTAAAACTATCAAACAGAAAAGACAGAGATTTTTTGGGAAATAGCAGTGTTAGAAAAAACAAACTTCTCAGAGTAAATCTGTCAACTGGAGTGTGACTCTGAACCTCATAAAACTCCTCCAGTAAACAAACTTTTCATTAATTAGAGAAAGGTGTAAAGAGAGTTTAATCACGAGACATGGATCCAAAATAACCTCTTCTCTGCATGTTTTCACCAAATATATCAGTGAGACTCAATAATTTGCCAACCTTGACAAATTAAATCCGAACTGGGGTTGCACTTAAATGACGAGGTCAGAGATGCTTTCAGTCTGTAACGTCGTTCTGCCATCTTCACAAACACAATCTCACACTTTGGATTCTGCAACTGCAGCAGGCGAGGAAGAGAAGGAGGCAAGAAAAAAAAAAGATGCAAAACAAAAGCAGCAACAGCGATGAAGACGCACGTTTTCACGGTTTGGAGGGCTGACAGGGTGAGAGCGAGCGGAGCTGACATTTTTCTTTCCCCATCACTGATGTGAGCCTGATGAATATGTGAGACGGGTGGCAGATTCACGGCAACCAATTACCAGGGAGAGACAGGCAGAGGAAGAGAGAGGAGGGAGAGATCTGCACACTAGTTTCCAGTTAGAGCAACTTTCCAAAACCGAGACTGGCTCTGCTGAAACGAAATAGAATCCAATAAAGATAGGACATATATATGAATTAAAAGCATGAAGAACCTATTATGCATACTGCTCCGAAACACTACAAATGGCAAGAAATGGTGCGCTCCAGGGAGTGCGTAACAGCCCCAACCACTCCGACTCATTTTCAGATCCTACACAGATTGGATCGAAGAAAGCAGAGCCTGAGCTCCAAAGTGAACTAATGTAAAAGATGGCCCAGAGCCAGCAGTCTACGCTTTATCTGAAGTTTTCAGGCTGGAATTCCGGCCCGCTGTCCTGTCTGGACCTGCTGTTTTTCTGTTTACTTTTAAAGGCCAGACCTCCACAGCCGCCCAGGGCCGCGTCTGCGCACAGGGAACCACAGAGCCGAAGCGCAGCCGCTGTGACACATAATCACCCAGGTAATAATAATAATAATAATAATAATAATAATAATAATAATAGTAATAATAATAATAATAATACAGGAATTAATGCTCATCATAGTATCATTATCTGTATGCCTAAGTTGGCATCTTTTAAAAAATTTCTACTAAAAAAAATAAAATAAAGAAATGAGCTACGACCATTAACTGAGCTACTTGGCTCTATTGCACCTTCACCTTTTTTTTTTTTTTTTTCTCGTTTGTTAACTTTATCCCCTTCTCTAAGATTCGAACCGACCATCTCAAAACTGTCCCCTAACTCCAACTCGGTGAAATGAACAGATGATCGTTGTCTCTAAAAGAACTTAGATTTAATTTTAACGCTTTATGCGAGCGAGAATATGTCTTATTCCTTATGAGATTTGCTCCAGTGGGCGGATTTCAGAAGGTGAGGGTCTCTAATTTTGGATCTATCGCCTCACCAGGTGATCCGTGAGCTGCTGAGTAAATCGGCCCCCGCCCCCGCCTCCCCTCAGCCCCGCTCTGTGATCTTTTGGCTCCTCTGTCCTGCCTGGTGCTGCCAAGGTCACCTTGGAGAGAGATGAGGGAGAGGTGGAAATTCAGGAAGGCGCTGACAGAAACGTCTCTGGTTATGAACCCGCCGTGGTTTTGCTTTTCTCCGCTGGGAAGGTGTGCTGCCAGCCGCGTTTCCCTCAGCCGCAGCAGGAGCACCGACCAAGCAGCAGGGGAGGGCACCTGGGCCAGGAACTTGTTCCTCCGAGCACCGGAAGTCTCTGGTGATAGTTGCGGAGCGGAGAAACACACCGCACGGCCACAGGACGCTCCGAGCTTTAGGCTCTGCTACTGCATGCCTTCTGCAAATCTCTGCAGCGGTGGAAGTGTTTACCTGTGACGGTTATCTGTCAGAGTGTGTATGCTTTGCACACGCTCGTACGCACGTCTCCATCCACACCTGCGCCCAGCTGGGACCCTCTTTGTGCGTCATGACGCGCATGAACCCAAAGCCAGAGTTTGAAAAACTGAATTGTAGCAAAAACCAATTAAGCATCAACGAGACTTCTTGACAATTCATCTCATAACCAAGTATGGGATTGTTTGTTCCTGTAGCTAATAATGATGTTTTCCTATAAAAAAGCAGTGTTAGTATAACTTTTTCCAAGTAAAAAATATCAATGTATTCTTTAAATGTCTCAATATTATTTTTTTTGTTGAAGAAATTGTAATTAATCGTCTGTCCGTTAAAGATGACGTCATGCATCACTGTCCTCATTAAACCTGACATTTTTGATTATTACTGTGACTATATGTTCTAGAAATACTTAAAGCAGCAGTGCGTGATTTTGTTGCAAAAACCACATTTTTGTTACTAGGCTATAAATGCGCTTTTTAGTTACCAAAACACTATTTTACAACTGTGTAAATTACTGTTTGTTTATCTATCTATCTATCTATCTATCTATCTATCTATCTATCTATCTATCTATCTATCTATCTATCTATCTATCTATCTATCTATCTATTTCTTTCTTTCTTTCTTTCTTTTAAAATGTATGAAGCTGAAGTGCAGAATATGAAACAAAGACCTGTTGTTAGGTTAGAGGAGATTAGTGAATTTTAGTCATATATGGGATGATTAATAATGACAGGACCTGGATGTCTCTCAGAAAAGACAGACTGGGATTTACAAGAAAATATATATTATTGTTCTTGTTATGAGTTTCTGATTCTATTTATGTAAAAATCCAAACACAAGTTATAGTCCTCTTGAAATGTTTCAATGTTTTGTTTTTTACTTTTTAATATAGATCATTGGAAAGCTCAAATCCTGAGTGAGTGTATCATAAAGTAAAGCTAACTGCTTACCTGATTTTGTGTTAGCTTTTAAAACAAAAACAATATTTAAAAAAAAATACTTTGACTCATTGAAATGACATAACACCTCCTCATGTCTGCAAAACAGGCAAAGCTGAATGGACATTATACTGTCAGGTCAAATATGGGATATCAACAAAACTTCACAGTGCCCTACAGAGTTGCACAAACAAGCATGCTGACATGTCTTCCTGCATATCAAGCTTAGGCCACACACTGTTTTATAATCCAAAATGCTTCGTTTGTTAAAAAAATAAATAAATGAATCAATAAACGATAAAGGAAAAATAGTTCATTTTATGTCTTGTTTAATATGGGCTTAAATGAAACCTGATCAAATCAAAATATTTTCTCAAACACATTTTCTCTCTGACTTGTGATTAAGTCAGATTCCATCATCCTCAGCTTCTCTCAACCAGCGAAAAGTCAGTTTAAATACTCAGACCTGATGAGCGTGGCTATAATTATCACAAAATATGGAACAAAGTCAGACCCCTAAAATACGATTGACTTCACAATTGTTCAATAGTTATCTTTTCTCACATTTAGAGCAGTAGTTCTTCTCTTTACCTGCATTTTCTCTACATTTCTATTGTCTATTGGTGATGTGCAGGGGTTAAACAAATGAAACCAACTGTTTCCCTCTATTTTTTTATCCTCTTTTTCCTCTCATCACAGCAGAAAAAAACTCAGAGGAGACCAGTACAGGCTGGAGAAGCTGCAGATAATGAGAGCCTGCTTGCATTAAATGGACAAACAGCAATCCGGCATCTCCTGACCCCTCTGTGCTCCTCTCGGCTCCATTGATCATCCCCCCCCTTATGAGATAATGCAATTACAAACATCAATAAGGGGCTGCGAGGGGAATCATTATGTGGTGACAGTGATAAATGATGCTGCAGAAAATAGCGGGCTCCTCTCAAACAATCCGCGCGCCCAAGGGGCTTTTGAGGGCCGGGGCCCCGTCGCCAAGGAGACAGATGACATCCAAAATGGCCCTCGCTCAACAGTCTTTCTTGATTCTTTTGCTCCCCGGCTCTCTTTTTCTCCACCAACAGATTGTTGGGGGTTTTTTTGCCTTCCGTCCCTCCTTTTGTTTCAGAACCAGCTGCCACGCGACGTTCCAACGTTCCAAGGTGGAGGTTAGAAAGTCTGTCCTGAGAGGTGTTCAGAGGCTAAGATCTGTGTTCTTGTTCATATTGTTTCCATAAAGTGGGTAGGTGTTGAAAAGCTATGCTCATGTTTCTTTTGTAATAGACTTGATTGTTTTCTGAATTGTCAGATAAAACAAACTGTTAAAATATAACCAAGAAAAATGTTGCAACAATTTGGTAAGTAAAAATGCCCTAACTGAATTGGATAAATATAAAATAGCTTTCAAACTGATTTTACTCAAAAAAAAAAAAAAAAAAAAAAAAAAAAAAAAAAAAAAAAAACATGGTTTTTGCTTTTCTGCTTTAAACAGACTTAAATCTTTGACACAAGTGGGACTATTAGTCCAATTTTTTGACTTGAACTACTCCTTGTTTGTCCCCCATGTTCAATTCAATTCAGTTCAATTCAATTCAATGTTAAAAAAAAATAATAATAAATGAGTCATGATTAAAGTATATAATGTTACTAATACAGTAATAAACATTTCAAATCTATTGTAAGAAAGAGGCATGTAAACCTTTGAACTGATGACAGTAATTAGCAGTGGCTGCTTTGGAGCTAACAGGCCTAGCTTGCTAGCAAATTTGACCTCACTGTTCGCTCTATCACTAAAGTAGTTAAAGAATAAAATGCTACTGACATAGTTATAAACTTTAAAAATCTGTTCTAAGAAGGTGGCATTTTAGCATTATCAAGGCACGCATTTATTATCAATGACTACCTCAGGGTTAAGAAGTTCAGCTTGCTAGCAAGTTTGACTTTAGCATTAGCGCAACAGCTAAACTTGATGCACACTTAAATTCTTGCTCCAACAGAGACACTTTCATCAAGTTTTATGGAAGTTATCTTTTACAATGATGATATGGTCATTTATAATCCAGCCCTTTTAAACATGTCAGCCTTACCAGTCTCTGCTGGACTAACTGTTGTCCAAACCAACATCTTCAGTTAAATTCATAGCAATGTGTTTAGGTAGAATTTGTTACTTGTTAATGTGCTTAATGCTCCAATATTGAACAAACCAAAATGCTTGGGTATATTTCAAAATTCTTAAATGGCCAATATTTAATGCCCTCCACAATTAATTTTTATAGTGCATTTGAGCTATTGCTAAGCTAATTGCAGTCTTATGACATTTCTTAAATTTCACTGATTTTATGTTTATTCACAATAAAACATCTACAAACATAACATACTGAAGCAACAGTATGATCTGAAGCAACACCTTAATCTAAATTCTAATTTTTTTTTAAAAATGTAGCTATTATTTGTGTTCTTTAAATGTTTAATATTGTTATCTAAGTTTACTTGATATTTGTATTTAGAAGGTACTAATCTTCTTTAAAATTAAAATATAAATATATTTTAATGTCTAATATTTCATACCCTGCAAATTTATTATGTACTTCATGGGTGACTCGTTTTTCGAATATTTATATTTTCTCATGTCCTTTCTGCTTTGAAATATACAGTGATATGTTCATGTTTTCAAAACCCAGCAGTTTTTAAAGCTAAAATTGTGGTTGAAAAAGAAAGAAGGTGCAGGACTTTAATATGTCTGAATCAATGCCTATTTTAAAGTAAATAAATATGGAATTCTGATTACCTCAATTAAAACTGGCATACACCGCTTTAAAAGTAAGATCTATAAACGGGTACCTGAAAAATCACAGATTTCATAGATGCAACTTTACCAAGAGATGACCACAAAACCAGCTTTAACTGAAAACACATTTAACAAACCATTTTGGTCATTTCGGTGTGTTCAACCCGGGGTTTTCTGTTTTGTTTTTGGACTGAAGGCGCCTCCACTGAACATTCACTGAGATCTGCCGTCTCATATAAGGCGCACAGCTCCTTGTCCAGGTTTCCCTTGCTGAGCCACAAACACGCAAACATATGTGCCTTGTGGGAGGAAGACAGGCCTGTGTGGACACCTCCACTGCTCTGGAACACGTTTTTGCTCCATTCATTATACCTGATGGTTCACTCCGCGGTCAGTGTGTTTAAAAAGAACAGCCGAAGCCTGCAATCTCTGCGACAAACTACAATGTTATATATTTTGGCTTCATAAAAGCCTGAAAAACGGGTTCCGAATGTTGAAGATAGTTGGAATGTAGGTCAGCCGCGTGAAAAAAAAATTTCCCCAGTACACACAGCACACAGTCACGAATAATGCGAAGGTTTTCACAACTATTCAGACCCAACATAAGTTCTCCACGCTTTTACCCCACAGACAATAGATTTTAAATTTAGATTTATTATTATTTTAACCAAGCTTTGTTTGTTTGAGGCATTTGCCAAAGTAATAACATGTTTTATTCATTAAGTTTTGTTGATTTTACATTTTGTAAGCCTTATAATGATTATTAAAACAGAAATCAAATTAAAATGATTTATCTTCTCCTCTTGAAACAAATTACATAAAAGAGGTTAAATGAGTTGCTCGAACTCTAGGTGGACTGAAGAATGAATATATATATATATATATATATATATATATATATATATATATATATATATATATATATATATATATATATATATATGGGGAGAGAGAGAGAGAGAGAGAGAGAGAGCGTGAGTGTGTTTGCTTTTGTAATATTAGTTTCCATGCTGTGACCCACTGAGGCTCTTCAGCTCCGAAAAAAAGAAAAAATACTGATCGCAATGTTTCTGTGCTCTCTGGGTCCGTGCGTAAAAGAAGACGTTGCTTTTGCGCCGTCTCCAAGCTTTCCAACCCCCATATATATATATATATATATATATATATATATATATATATATATATATATATATATATATATATATATATATATATATATATATATATATATATATATATATATATACTCGGACAGTTACCAGGCCTCCCTAAAGAGGGCAGTCATGCATGGGCTTTCTGCTCCACGTCTCCACCGCTCCCAGCGGCCAAAGGCTCAGGAATTCACATTTCACAGCCTCGGATCTGCCAGCCATGCTGGAGAGACGCGAAGCAATTAAAACGTCGCCGTTTTTGTAGACTGAAAAGTGTCTTTTTTTTTTTTTTTTCTTGCTCCTTCCTTAGTGTAAATAACATTCAGTCCGATAAAAGCGGCAAAACACAATAGTTGTTTGTAGAAGACAGAGACAGAGAGGATTGATTTATACGCGCATATTGTTATGGATGAAACATGCTCTCTGTTGTTCGCCAAAAAAAAAAAAAAAGAAAAACAAGATAGTGACTTTTAAGGGCTGCTGTCCCAAATGTTTTAATCAGACTAAAGTCGCTCTCCGCTCAGCCTCACGCTCCTCCCTTCTTAGAAGCGCGGTGTAATCCCGGAGACAACCCCGGCTGCCGCAGCGCTGCTCGGTCTGCTTCAGCTGCGAGAAACAAGGCATGTGGGAGAACTAATCTCCACTTTTTTACGCGTTTGCATCAATTTCACCTAAATGAATTTTAATGCTAAAAGAAGAAAAGTTAGCTTTCACAGAGATATGCCCTTTCTCTGTGTGTACGTGTTTGTTTGCGCGAAGAAATTACAGCAGAACCCATGCATTAGCTGCACATTTTCCGGCAGCAGTGGGAGATACAGGCCGACTCAAAGTCCATGTCCCCTTTCTGCTTTCTTCAATGTAAACATGTTTATGGTTGATTTTGCCTTAGAGAAATGTAAGTTCCTAATAATATGTTGCAGTTTGTCATATGCAGTGCTGTAGTAGTGTTCCGAGAAATTAAACTTGTTCAAAGTTCATTCCTTGCCAGCTACAATCTGGTGCATTTTGTTGGGGTTTTCTGTGATCAGTTATTATATTGTAAAGTGGAGGATACTAATACATGTTTTTTTCTTTTTCAAAATGTTTCACTCCAATCTGAAAAGTGTGGCTTGAATTTGTGTTCAGGCCTCTTTACTTTAATACCTCCAAAAAAAATGCAATGCAAGTCAGCTTATTAGTAAATAAGTCTATCTGTGTTCAGTTTAACTGTTAGTGAGAACATTAACCACAGAAGCAGTCAAAAAGTTCATAGTAACTCTGGTGGAGATGCAGGGATTCAGGGCTCAGGCTGGATAATCTGGAAATGCACTTCTATTAGTCATGCACTCCACAAATCTGGCCTTTAAGGAAAAATGGCAAGAAGAAAGGCATGGTGAAAAGAAAACAATGATAAGTCCCGTGCACAGTTTGCCACAAGCCATGTGGACACTGCAAGCATGTGTGTGAAACATACAACCCTCTGAGTGACAGAACCTAACACTGAGCATCACCCTCAACACACCATCCCCATGGTGAAACATAGTGGCAGCAGTATCATGCTCTGGGGATGCTTTTTTTTCTCAACAGGGACAGAGAAGATGATCAGAGTTGATGGAACGATGAATGGAGCTAAATACAAGACAATCCTGGAACAAAACCTGTTTGGACTGCAAAAGACTTGAGACGGGGGCAGAGGTTTACCTTTCAGTGGGACAATGATCCTAATAAGCCAGAGCTGTAATGGAATGCATTCAAAGAAAGAATAGAGTCTAGAATGGCCCAGACAAAGTCTAGACCTAAATCAATTTCAGTACATTTGGCAACACTTGAAAATTGATGTTCAAAGATCCTCTTTATCATGTCTGACTGAGCTTGAGCTACTTGGCAAAGAAAAATGAATAAAAATGTGCAAAGCTGGTAGAGCCATAAAACCTCTAGCTGTAAGTACAGCTAAATATGGTTGTACAAAGTATTAAATTAGGGGGACATATACACACCACTTTTCTTTTTTTGTAAAAAAAATAAATAAATAAATAAATAAAATAAATAAAAATAAAATAAAAAAATAAAAAATAAAAAGTGAAAACCATGTATAATTTTCCCTAAGCTTCACAATTACATAAAACTTTATGTGGATTTATAACATAAAATCCCAATAGAACACATTGCAGTTAGTAATTATATCAGAATGTGGAAAAGATCAAGGGGTATGAATACTTTTGTAGGGCACTGTATCTGTATAATAATATAATCTGAGACTAGTTAGGTTGTATTATTTGAAGAAAAGTATTTATTTACAACACAGATGTACATATATACCCTTCAAAGTAAAAGTATACGAATCATAACTTTGTCTTCAAAGGAATTTTAAAAGATGTGCGTCATACATGTCTGAAGCAATGAATAGTGGAAGCATTGATAACAGACTCACACACCCACACAAACACACACTCTACAACACACATGTTCCCATTCACATCAATAGTGTCCCAGACATGCAGCACACATAAAAACTGCTGGGCTTTTATTTTAGCCCTATGCTGTTGGAACAGAAGTTTGGTAGTTGTAACTAAAGATTTGGTCAAAACCCGTGACCCAGTTTGATGAGTTAAAGACTTAAAAGGAGCCTCATCGCTTTTCAACGACTGCCATTTTGAACTGTGCATTGACCTGATCAGACTTCAACAAACCTCTTTGAACAGGATGAAAAAAGAAATAAGATGGTTGAAACTGATGCTGAATAAGAACAATAATTTCAGAAGATTGTGTTCTGAACTTCAGTTCAGACTAGAAAACCAGTTTGTTGACTTAAAACAACATTAGCCTTTTACCTGCTAGGTAGCTAGTGCTAGCTAGTGCAAGACTTAAACTTCAACCAAACAATTGGTCATAAAGTGTATTAAGTATACCTTTTCAAATCCAAATTCAAGTGTTTGTCAATAAAACTTTTATTAGAGATCATGACTTTTTAGAAAGTTATTTTTTAGTGCAGTAGTGAACTAAAAATAATGCATTTTTAACTTAAATATTATGTGTTGAATAATCCTGGTTATGGGTCATTCTATTCATCCCACTCTTCAGTAGCCTTAATGTAAGACACTATTCCCTTTTAAAACCCAAACAGTGGGTTATATTTAAAGATGAGGAACTTAAAGCACTGCTAGGGCCTTATTATAGTCCCATATACAGTAGGTGCTGTTTTGATGCTTCAGGTAAACTGACTCTCTATGAGACTTCTAATTTTCAGTATAAAGCTCACAGAAGAAAAAAAGCAAGTAGCCAAATATCCTGGAATGCTCACTATACCTAAAGTGAAAACATATTAAAAATACTTTTAAACATATATAGTTTTTTCTCCACTGAGAACTGTTTATTGAAAGCAAGAAGACTAATGCATTAAAATGGATTAATACTCAACTCAGGATTAGGTTGGCAAAATAATCATCAATGGGTTGTTTTTAACCCAGCAGTTTTTAGAGTGTTACTTTTACATTCTCTCTGTCTGCTGATCAGTATTACATCAATAAATTCAGAAAAACAAATGAGTGGACTGTGGCATAAAAGCTGTTTTCCCATAGCATCAGCATTGAATGATGACAGGGAGTGAATCCACTGGGCATGTGAAAGCGATGTGATGGCGATGTGACATTAAACACATCGATAAGACACTGAAACAGATGTTCAGTTTCCCTCAATCACAGACACAGATGGAGGAAAAAAACAGGAAACAACATGTCTTCTGGGTTATACTTGTATCTTCCCAATCAACTGTGAGAATTTTCTTAAAGAGTGTATCTCCATGACTATACTAAGAGGATCTCCCCATCCCATAAGTATAAAATCAATGCAGTAGAAAACGGGACAGCGGGGAAAACCTTGTCCGTCTGGTTCTAGAAACTGAGTTCATCGTGTTTTAAATCTGTCCAATGAGCTTCATGACCATTTTCTGCAGCAATAAAAAGTTCAAACCAGTAGCGAATCGTAGAATTTTTCTTTGAAAAATATCAAAAGTCACACAGATTAGAGGCAAAAAAGTGTAGCCAAATTGTCAGAAACACAAATATCTTCACCATGCATGTCCAGGAGGAGATTATGAGTTATGATGACTAAAAATTAACAAACATCTGGATCGGCACCACTCCTTGATATTCCACCAAAGCTTCAAAAAACTTAGAGTAGACATTGGATTTTACTCTTATTTCTTTCAAAAAATGCAATGTGGTTCAATGGAGCTGGGGTTTAGGAGGGCAGATTCATTGGGAATGCTGTGTGCACACACAGACACGCCAACACACACACACACTCACACACTCTCCCATAGATAGAGAATCTGTAAAGAAACCAGAAAAAAGAGAAAAAAGTTCACATCCTTTTTTAAAAAATCTATTAGAAACAACATAATATGCAGAACAATACAATAGCATTTACAATACTTAGTTTCCCAGTTCTTGTGAGAGTCCAGCGTAATTTTACAACAGTATACAGTATATTTTCTTTCTCAACTCACTTCCCAAACTAGGGCTTGATATAGTTTTATACTTTTAATTTCATTATTATCTCTCCATCCAGGTCTCAATCCACTGTATTTTTTTAAAGGGCACCTTGTCTGTTTTGCTACAGCGTCCTGTCTGTTACAGACATTGGCTTCTCTTTGGTCCATGTCCACTGTCCCAAAGAGTAGAGCATTCCTCGTAAGAAGTCTTTTAACATTTGCCCTCAAGAGTCGAGAATAGATCAACCAGGTACCACATTCACTTGAGGTACAGGCAAATTGCCCAAAGAGTCGATCACAATCACTTTGATGGAGGAATCCACGTGGGGCGACTGGGCAGCAGCAAAGGGACTGAAGTCTTGTGCCAACCAGAAGTGGTATTCTTTCAGGAGTCAGGTCTTCCCATACTTGGGTAAATTTTGATCAATGCAGCTCAGTTTGATTCTGGTGAAAAGTTTAGAGGCAGCCATGGAAGATGTCCACGTGGAAGGCATCAGCCAGATAAAACGGTTGCTGAATCTGGAATCTTGTTTTTGTCAGGTACTGACATCAGGAAGTCGAGGTGTCCCTTTCCTAAGCTCCACGGGCCTCTGGGAGACACACGATTCCCCTCCAGCTCTGAGAAGAGAGAATATTCAACTGATCAGTACTCAATAGTCTGTTTTAAATTGGCCTCATTAGATAGAACTGTAAATATTATTCCAAAAAAAAAGAAACATTCCCACTGAATGATACTCCCTCCCTGCGTGTCATATTGGGGATAATGTGTTAAGGTTTGTGTGCAATGGCATTTTGCATGTAGACCAAAAAGTGAAACTGTTGTCATTTGACCAAGAACCTTCTTCCACATGTTTACTGCGTCCAGTACTTGGATTGCAGGTAACTGGAAACGGGGAAATGTTTTAGGGGGTATCAGAATAAAGGGGGTGGGTACAAATATACACAATGCTAAATCAGAATAAAATACACTAAAGTTTCTATTGTAATATGAAAAAATGCGTAAAACTTCAAGGAGTATGAATTTCTTTGCAGTATTTTAGAGTCTGAGTAGAAACTAGTTCAGTGGCCGAACTTATTTGTAATCAGCTCTAAAATAATGCTATTAAATGAGTTAAATAACATGAATCATTCATTAACAGCAATAGTCAGTTACAGAGAACTGGACATTTTCATGATGATGCACATGAACATTGTAAGATTTGCTTTTTGACCCTGTTGGAGCAGTTCAGTATGTGTCAGCGAACAGAACCATGTTAGTCTGGGTCAGAATGGAGACCTAAAGCAGGAATCCACGTACAACAGTAATGCTACTTTAACAGGAGGAAGGGACTAAGAGACCAAACACACATGATCAGCTTAAAGCGATACCAAGGCTGAATGCATAACATTTTCTGGATGATTTGTTGAACTGGACTACGAGGTAACTCAGAATTAGCCTTAGGTATTCTCTCTAAAGAGAGACTAGTCAGCAATTAAGACAGACTCTTGTAAGCAAGACCTGAAACCGATCCAACAACTTTAAACTGGTGTGGCTGCGGGCCACCAAACTTCCTCAGATATATGCAAAAAGTAAAGACGATAAAGAAGAGTCCTGTACCATCTCTTCTGCCTGCATTCCTTTTCTGTTGCAGCAACAATAGCACTCATCTATCTCTCAGCAGGTGGGGAGTGATCAGCGAGGACACGAGGCCGACGTTATTGTCAAAGCTAAAGAGCGAGAGGTGAGACCCACAGACAGCTGTCACCTGAGAGTGCCGTCCACGCGATCACTACACACACATATATACACAAGAGGACCATTACGCACAACACAAAAGCAGGAGAGGAAAAAAAGGAGCACGAGAACAATAATAGCTTCCTCTCTCCCCTCATCCATCAGTTTTCAACAAAGCAGAAAAAGTGCTGCTTAAGACAAGTGTGAACTATTGTGTAAACTGTTGTTATTTATGATTATTGTGGTTCTAGTTATTTTCTATGTGAAAGGCACCAAACCTGGGATGTTTTCATGTGTATGTTCTTCACTACTTTGAAGAACATACAAAGTAGTGGATAATTAAGATATGGAATGAAAGTTATACACAGTTTTTTTTTCCCCAATTATTTTGAAAATTATGTCTTGCTTGTGTAATGACCCACTTTCACCGTGATGCCTCTGAATAACATCCAATATTTCAGTTACAGCTGTAAGTCTGCTGGTCCTTGGCTCTACCAGCTTTTCACATCTATAGGCTGAGATTTGTGGACCAATTCTTTTTTTCCAAAATAGCTTAAGTTCAGTCAGATTGCATGACGAGTCTAGATTAATATAAATTTTTAAGTCTCGTCAAGGATTTTTTTTTAGTTTTAAAATTTGACCAGGCCATTTCAACACAAATATGCTTGCACCTTAGCCAGAGCTGTATGTTTTGGGCTGTTATCCTGTTGGGAGGTGAACCTCTGCCCCTTTATAGCCTCTAACAGGTTCTTTATTCACTATTAGTCTGTATTTACTTCCATCTTCCCACTATCACTGATCATATTTCCTGTTGAAGTATGGCTTCCTCACAGCATAATGCTGCCTCCACCATGTTTCACAATGCTGAGGGTGATTTGCGATGTTATTTTATATTTTTTTTTGTATTTATAACTTCTAGAGGCAATTGCTTGCACTCGATTTCATCAAGAGGTGTCAAAATAAAGGGGACTGAAAAAAGGGGCTAAATAAGCAGACACTTTTCATATTTTGCTTTTGAAAAACTTTTTCCAAACAGCAAAAACAGAAACATGTCAAATTTCTTGAAACCTTAACAGGTGAACTCTAACAGAACTTGAGAGGAGCAACAACAGTCTGTTCATCTGTTGCTGTAGTCATGTGACTTTCCTGCATTTTTTACCACAGGTTAACAAGACTGCACTGATTACTGTGGTAAACTCATGTCAAGAGGCCAATAATGTTATGAGTGCTTGGAAGAGCTCAACATTGCTTATGGGGTTTTTCACCTAATAAGCAAATCAATACATTGAGCTGTAAGTCTCATTTCCTCGACTCTGAAGGGGATTCCACAGGGGCCGAATCAACAGGGACACATATTCACATGGACAATACAAGGGGCCACACAATCCCCATGGGGACTTGTTTTTCTTTTTGGGTTTTTTGGGGTTTTTTTGCTGTGTTTTTCTTTATTTTTCAATCCAGTGTTACTTAATAGTGAAGGTTCCGCCACAAAAAAAAAAAAAAAAAAAAAAAAAAAAAAAATTGGGACAGGGGGTGATAGTGGGAGGGTTTGTGGAAGTTTGGGTTGAGGAAAGAGATCTTGACCCCCTCGGCACAAGGTCAACAAATTTGTGCTTAATGATTTCAGCAATGAATTCTGGGACAAAGGGTCTCCAGCCGAGACTGGCAGAGAAAGCATCCGTTCATTCAAGCGTTCTCGATTTGGGGAAAAGCTCCTAATGGGCCAAACCAAGAAACAAATTCCATACTCTCTGCGTCATAATTAATTCTTCCACTCTGTGATAATTCTCCTGAAACCCAAAATTACAGTTTGCTGGGCTGCACATGGCTAATTTTGTGGAAGAAGGAAAGCGGTGAGAGAGAGCGAAAGAAGGGGGAAGGAAGAAGGGGAAACGGGGTAAGGGTCATCCGAGAGTCATTCCCGTCACAATCAAAGGCTCGACTCACTTCTGCTTCACTTGCTGGGCTTCATCTCTGCTGACAGGTGTATTGTTTCGCAAGGGGATA
The DNA here is from genome assembly GCA_014839685.1 of Anableps anableps. Classification (NCBI taxonomy): domain Eukaryota; kingdom Metazoa; phylum Chordata; class Actinopteri; order Cyprinodontiformes; family Anablepidae; genus Anableps; species Anableps anableps. The sequence goes on from CM026076.1 coordinate 29,192,257, forward strand.
TAAGCTTCATAATCATCATTGGGTGGAAAGCATAACGCTCTCCACTAAGCAGGACTAATTGGCTTTAGTTTTAACTAATGTTGCAGTGTGACTGCCAGGCACACCTTCTGTAGCGAGGCTCGGCACAATAACCGCTCAATTTAGCCCCTGCAGTAACAAAATCTCAACGCTGCTAATGAAAATTGCTTATAAAATATAATGAACCTGTGCTCTCTTAATCAAATAAGATAACTGTCCCCACTCCTCCCTCACGTAATAACCTATTAATTTAATTGGTCGTGAAAGAATATAACACATCGCTTACTTTTAAATGACCCAGAAAGGAAAGGAAGAAAATTTGAGATGAGCTGATGAAGCTGTAAGGGAAAGACTAGTTTGCAAAGAAGACACATTTTTCTGTCATCTTCTGTCTCTCAGCTCTTCTCCTCCCTCTTTTTCCTCAGTCTCTACCCCTCCCTCTTATCGTTTACTCTTCTTCTCCCTCTCTCACTCACTATCTCTTCATCCGCCCCTCCCTCCTTTATTCAGTCTACCTCCCGTCTCTGTCCTTTACCCCCCTACACACCCCCACTCTTCCTGTCTTTTCCGCGCTTCGCCCCATCTCACCGAGGATTCCTCTGGTGGCCCAATTACGGGATTCAGCAGGCAAATTGAGGCTGTTTAAAGCGAGGTCTGCTGGGAAGGCTAGCAGCTGCTGGAAAGAGGCTGCCTGGACGCACCAAAACCAGCCCTCTTGTTTACACACTTTGCACAGCGACGCAGACGCAAACATACACGTTTACCTCTTCTCCTGCTTCCACTTCCTGAATCCCGAAACCTGAAAGATGTCATTCTGTGTGAGACTGCTGGCCTTTTATTGTCGCCAGTGACATTCGATGCGAAAACAAGAGTGGAATATTTTCGCTACAGTGCACGAGCATCTTGCAGAGGGTTAATGGTCCCTATTTTTGTAAACTGAATAAGTCAAATCCATTGGTCACACTTCTGGTGACGGCATATTTAATTTGGATCTAGTCAATTAGGCCCAGCTAAGCTCCATACCCTGCTGGCTACCTCCTCCATTTTGCAGTAGTTTGTGTCCCCTCTCTGTGCCAGGAGTAATCCTATTACCATACACACACACATATGCACATGCACATATACCATTATACGGGCCAGTGTGGAGGTACACAGGCTAACACCCACACATCAGTATGTATTTCACTTATAAATGCTGTGTGGCATACAATCAGCCATGGTGGCACACACGCAAGGAAAACAATGATGTTCGCTGAGATTGGACCCAGCGCCACTTTAAAACACAATGTGCGCTGTGACACCATCCAGCCTGTATACATCCAGAATTATGTGGGAGTCTGTTTTGCCCTGGGGCAAGAGTGAGGGAAGGAATAAGAGAGAGGAGGGGGAGAAGTGAGAAGGAAAAAAAAGGTGTTGTGTGAAAGAGATGGAGAGAGTAAAATTGACAGTGAGAAAAACCACAATGTCAGAGCGAGACAGAGTGAGCATGAGAAAGACAGTGAGGGAAGGTGGTGGAGGTGGGTTTAAGAGGAGCTCCCTGTAGCTGGTTAGCATGTGTGTATTAATGTGGCTCATGCATCAACAGCAACCCGGCAGATTTATGACACTTAAGGGGCGCGCACTTCTCTCGCTCTCCTTGCACCAGCAACGACTGCTTACATTTTTGCCAATCAGTCTGTTGCCATAGTAACCTTCTACCTGCCCCCTCCCTTCCCACTCGGTCTCCCACCCATCTCCTGTCCCCACCCATCCCCGCCTTCTTTCCTTCTCATTGCCCCATTCTTCTTCCTTCTTCCTTTTTGCCATACGTAAATAAAAAAATCAGTGCACAAACAATTTATTCTCCCTCATAACTTACTTTCTGTAAAGGTTTTTTTTTATTTTTTTTTTTTTTATCAGAAATTCCTATTCTAATATATTTTACTGCATGTCATTTTAAGTCTATTTTTTCTTTCTTAGTTTGCTTCTCCCGTTTGATTTTGTAGCTTTTGGACGTGTGACAACAACACACAGTGACAGAACATGCACAAAGAGTTACACGGATGTGATCAAAGGCTCTTATCACCACACCGAGGGTGGGAAAGCTGAAGAAAAAGCAACAGTGGAAATCAGTTTGGTGAAGAACAAGAGAATGTTTGTATCTTAAACCCATTTAGACATGAAGAATGATCAGCTTCAATTACTTTAAGTTTTAGATTTGAATTTAGAAACATTCAGACGAATGCACACACACACACACACACACACACACACACACACACACACACACATATATATATATATATATATATATATATATATATATATATATATATATATATATATATATATATATATATATATATAATTTTCAGCATCACTGAAGTGTCTAAAGATTAAGTCAGAGGACACACACAGATGTAAGCAGCTGTTTAAAAGGAAGGTATATTTTGTGTGACATATCCTCTGTTTAGTTAGGCTGCAAAAACAGCGAGAGATAGCTAGACTTTCAAATAAATGTTGGCAACCTTTTGTAAATTTCAAAGTGAAGGTAAGGATCATTGTCTGGGACACACACCAGTGACAGCTGCACTAATTAATAACATACAATGCTAAGACAGAATCTGAAACCAGTTGTCTTTGTTTTAAGTTATTAGTAAAAACCTGTCTTACAACGGTTTTACAAGTCTATCTCACACACCCCCACCCACACCCACACACACGCACACCCACACACACAGTGTGATGTTACTTCTGCTCCAAATGAAACTTATAATATGTATATGATTTCTGGCACCTTGGTAATGATGTACAAAAATACTTAAAGTAGACTTTGATGAGAAAAATCAAAATAAATGTATCTTTTTTCAGCTACATAGCCTTGAGTTTTAAAAAAAAAATCTAACCCTGAATTTGAGTATGGTGGGGAGAACATTTTTAAAAATAATGCAGAAACAAAACCAAAAATGATCTCTAAGAATTCCTCTTAAAGAACTCTAACAGTTTTGCAATTTATCATTTTTGGATCCCCGTCTGTTAGCATTCTTTGTCACTCTTCAAGACGAAAAAGACAAGGGAACATGCCATTCAAGTTACACAGATGTGTATTCTGATCTTCAAAGGTTATGAATTGGCTACAAGAGAAAACCTAAACAGGCTCAGTTCTGAAGTCAGAGCAACAAACAAGACAGGATGTTGGGTAAAATATCTCCAAAGCTCACTGTCAGATGCTGCTCTTCCTTGAAAGAATTATATCAGTCTAAAATCACTTTGTTTAAGAGTCTACTTACATCCCCCCTTGTGTTGTGATTGGTCAGACTCGGATAGGGCTACATGTAGTGCCACTGACCTTCCATGCCCATGTTCATTCCCATTCCACCCATTGGCCCTGGAAGACACAAAGAGGAAATGTAAAAATAATTATAAAAATTTAGAGTCTCTTACTAATTAGCTAGAAGTTTATTATCAATCACTTCAAAAAGGAAAATGTTCACAGTAGACTATACTTAGCAAAACTGTGGTTTCACTATGAAGCTAATTTGACAGACAGCATAGCAACAAAGCCCTGTGGATTTGGCTGGGAGAGGTGTGTGGAAGTGTTTTGAGGTGGGGTGCAGGGTGGTTAAGTCAGCTGGCAGTCTATCTAAACCTGCTGACTTCGAGTGGAGGCTGAGATTGGTTTGCAGACTTGAGAGAGAATCCCAGAAAACACGGGATAGAGGAGGAGAAGAAGAGCTTAAGGACAAACTCAGGGATTAAAACTGATGGCGTGAGAGAGGGACTGAGTTTTAAGGGGAGTGGGAGTGAGGAGGAGGATGGTGGTGTAATGTGATTGAGCACACCTGTTCTGGTGTATCCAGGAAAGAGGGGGAGGAAACGGTGTATGTGCATATCTTTCTAAGTGTGTTTGGGAGAGCACATCCTGCTGTTCCTACCTAAAGCAACATGCAGCGATTGTAAAAGTTCAGAACAAGAGCTTTTCTGTCAGCATGAAGATTAAATTAAACATCAAAGTGGGAGATTTTGGGTGAAGAACGCATCTACATCTGAAGAAACAGCGGAGGACGCAAAGGTTGAAAAGGACGAGTAGCTTCTGAGGTGATTTTGAAAGAAATATGGATAGAAGTGAGACACCCCCCCATCCCTCCACAGGAACAGACTGAAAACAGATAGGAAGAACAATTGCATAAAGAAAAGGACAGACATGCAGAGAAAACCATACCAGGTGGTCTGATTCCCATGTGCTGCTGGCCGTCCATGACGAAGCCACCCATTGGCTGGCCATCTGGATTGTAGGGAGCTCCTTGACTTACTGTGGATGCAGGAGAAGAGGAGGAGGGAGGGAAGCAGGGATTGGTGGGAGGAAGCAGAGTGGTCAATTAGTCCTTTTAATTAAAGCTCAGTGGACGGTGTGGGATCATCTGTTGGCTGGTGCACGCACAGGAAGACTCTGCTGTCTTTCAACGTCACTCTGCTCCATGCTGGTATGGCTAGCTCTCCGCTGTAAGCCCCTGGTGGACTTTAACACAGCTAAATGCTCTAATAGGGATCAGACTAAGAGTTTAATCTATGCTATGGTACATTTAAGACATGGACTGACTTTGATTTCAGGGATTGACTTGTTGAAATTTTATTTTGATGCTTATGTTGAGTTAAATCAAAAAGGTCAAGACTGCAGGTTTCCATTATGGGGCCAGAAGCTCTGAAAACAGAGCTGAGAATTCATTTTTGTTACCACAAACTTCAATGTATTTATTTTAATTATTTGAAAGACCAACACAATGAGGTGCATAAATCAGAAGTGAAAAGAAAAGGACACATAGTTTTCCAGATTGTTTCAAATCAAAATCCTTTCATGTATTTAGCTCTGTCAGTGTGCCCAATAGCTTTGACTGGCTTCCCTGTCTGTACTAAGGAAAAGCATCTCCACCGCAAAATGCTGCCACCTCCATGGTTCACTGTAGGGATGATTCATTCAGGCTGATATACAGCATCATTTTCCAACCACACATACACATAAATTCAGGGCACCTTTTTTTTTTTTTCCTTTTGTTGTGCCGCCTATGGTCTGTGGCAAACTGGATTTGTGTTTTTTTCAACAACAGCTTTCTTCTTCCCTCTCTTCCAAAATAACAAGATTTGTGGAGTGGAAAACTTATAGTCATTTTGTAAACAGCTTGTCCTACCTGAGCCAAGGATCTCTGCAGCTCCTCCAGAGTTATCACAGACCCCTTGGCTACTTCGTAATTAGTCCTCTCTTTGTGAGGCCTTTCAGTTTAGGCAGACGGCCATGTCTTGGCAAAGTTTGCAGTTGTGCTGTTCTCTTTCAATCTTTAGATGATTAATTAACCAGATCTCTATGACACTTGTTCAGTTGATCATCCTGCCTTTACACCTGTGGACTCTATTTAGAAATCAAGAGACTTTTGAAGGCGAATGGTTGTGCTAGATCATATTTAGGGGTAAAAGAGTAAAAGGGGCTGAATACACATGCATGCCACATTTGAAACCTGAAAACTATATATCCTGTTCTTTCTGTTTCACAGACAGACATTGCTTTGTGTTGGTATGCTATGTAAAATCTCAAGCATCAAATGTGAGGTTATAACAGGAGAAAATATAGAAAAGTTTCAAGGGGGGTGAATTCTTTTGTAAAGGATAGTAATTGTCTATATGGCAGGATTCTTTTGCTGTGCCCCAAATCTAGATTTAAATGTAATGTCATTTGTGTTATAGGGAGCTCTGTTTGCATGAGCAGCCAACAGGTAGATTTTAAATGACACATGCAGTAACATTTCAAATTTCATTTTGTAAATCCAAAACATTTCAGTTATTTCATTTTAACTGACAATCTTGACATGACCAGCCACTCAAACAGATATTTAATAAAAGACATGTTGGCACATAATACAGCAATGCTTTTAACGCAACTGTTGCTGCCCCAATGTATAATTATACATACGATCAAAGGAGCAAAATGAGATCCAGGTTGAGGCCTGATCCGGTTTTCAACAAAAGTTCATTCTTACTGATTGGTCCCAGAATCTGCTCCTATCTTTATACTTTATCTTATAAATACTGACTAAAACTGAGCAGCAAGAATATGTGAAACCTGATCTGATTCCTTATTTTCTGTTCCCCGCCATTGTTCTGCTCCCATAGAAAGCCACTTACCTTCGATTTAGGCCGTTTGGCGGCCAGTCAAGCAAAAGCAGGACCTCAGCCCCACTGAATGCCTTTGAACTTTACTATCCTCCCCACCCCCCACCCCCACCCTCCTTAATGCCACCATGACCTTTCACCCCTATTACAGGTAATAAAGTTTATAGCAGTCCAAAACCAAGCCATGCACCAGGGGGACTGCTCACTCCTTCCCCCCTTGCTCCCTAAAACAGACGCAAATAGGGTTGAGGGAGGGTGTTTAAAGGAATGAGGGGAAGGGATCAGGGTAAAAACAGGTCCAGAGCCAAAAAAGCTGATCAGCGGTCAATCCAAAAAAAGAAACGGGCGTAGGTCTCTCTAGGTTATAGTTTGAAACAGGGAGAAGGGTTTTTGTTTGTTTGTTTGTTTTTTTTACTGTGTACCTGTTTGGTGAAAAGGGGCTGGAAGGGGTTAAGAACAAACTATTCTGAGAACACAGTTAGCTTTGTGAGCAGGATAACAATTAAAAAGGGCTTTCATCATTAATGAGTGCTGGTCATTTCGCCCCTTTGCCATTTCATACTTTTGCAGCTTTAGGTGTCTGCAATGGGGCATTTTGTACTGACTGAGTCAGTTTGTACCTGTCTTGGAGATGTTTTTTAATTACCATGCATCAATTCAAAGCCACCATATGAATGTTTCATGCTAACCATGTATCAATTTGTACCTGGTTTTGTAGACCATTGGTAAACTGACACCGATTGACCCAAATTGCGGGTAAATTGTAAGAACGGCCAAAATGGCAACATCCGTGTACAAAATAGGGTTACGAATTGGCAAAGAGGTGAATACTTTACTTTTTCACTCCACATGGCATGTCAAGGTTGATTAATGGTTGCTGTTAATGTTGAAATATTCTGCCTCCTAACTTTAATGGTCAGTACTAAGGGGGGGATTCCCTGAAGGATTTGGACATTCCAAGAAGGGAGCATCAGTCTTGTATTTACCCACTGAGAGGCCTCCGGGTGCATGGACTCGGGGTGGCTTAAGCCTGCGCGACTTGAAAACAGTAACTATAGGAGACTTGCCTGCACGGTTTGACTGGTCGATCATGGGCTGCACTATTCTCCTCCGCGCATTAATGAACCTGCAGAGAGAGGGGTTGAGGGAGAGGAGGATTGTAAGGGGGAGAGAAAAGGAAGGAGAGGAGACAAAAACACAGAAACACAGTCAGAGCTTTACTCAAAACAAGATTAAGGAAAAAATGCTGACTAATACCCTGAAGATCTTGGCAGCCAGCACAAAAACCACCACATTTCCAAAGTCGCCTCTTTCTCTTAGGGAACCATAACAGTGATAAGGAGTAATTATTCTCCCATAAGCAATACTGAGCCCCAGTAAAGCCACTGCAGCGCAACAGCGAAAGTCACATCTTAACTGCCTCAGTTATTAAAATAGTTGTCTTTGAAAAGTCAGGACTCCAGAACTTGTGCAAACTTGCCTAAAAAGAGAGTCAGCCTGAACACAGGGGTCTTTGTGGAGGCAAGGCTAACGCAGGATCTTCTTTCTGCCTGTCTGGAAACATCGCGGCCCATCTCTCTTTATTGGAGGTGTTCCGCCTCCTGACAAGCTGAGACTGCTGATGGTTTAACGCGCTCAGCTTCAAACGCGGTGGGGTGTTGCTGACGGAGAAACATGGCACGTTGCCTCTGGTGAGAGGCATTGTTTTTATACTATGACAGGTGACCATGTGTTACTTTTTTTAGTTGGTGTGCTTTGTGCACTAACCTCTTCATGACCTCCTATAAAAGCGCACAGTCAAACCATTTATTGAGCACAGATGCACACAATTTTGTATTTCTATTCTTATTAGGACATGGTCCTGAAATCAATTAATTTTGTTATTCCATTTGTGCCTAACCCTAACATCACCCCGAACTTAACCAGTACCAGTACATAACTCAACTCTCTCACACCTTCGCCCTAACCCTTAACCCTAAAAATCTGGTTCCACCACGTTAGGAATGGCCTTTTGCTGCCCATAAGGACCATCCCCTTTAAAAAGGTAAGTGATTGTAGCAGAAGTTGAAAGAGATAAGTACAACTAGAGAAACATACTTGTATGTATTTCTATTTTTAATTGGGCATTATGTTGACTCTCTACATTCAAAAATGATGTCATAACACACTAGAACCAGGATTTGGTCACCTTAAGTTTTATCAATCTTCAGTAGAAGTGATTATGAGATAAAAAAAAATCCCAAAGAGGGAACAAGTACACAAACAGACACTCATTTTTGAAAGTTTCTTACACATTTTCAGCCGCATACACACACATACACCAACACAAACACACACACACACACACACACACACACACACACACACACACACACACACACACACACACACACAAACACACAGAGTTAATCCCTCTCTTACATGTATTCACACCTATTAATTGTGCATGTTCACGTAGGAACCGATCTGGCCTCAGTCAGCCTAACCCTTTTTGAAATGACCCCTTAGCCTGTAATGACCCCAAGGAGAGAGGACTCTTGGGGGCTTCTGACTTGATTTATGTGTTCCTGCTGTTGCCCGACCGGACACTTCTGTTTCATCTCTGAAAGGGGGAGCATTAACCGAACTTAAGGGGGAACAATGGTAGTGGGAGACTTTTTAAAAAGCTGGAAAATGGAACATTTATGAGCTCAGGGTATGGTGAGAAGGGGAGGAAAGAGACAAAAGGACACAAAATCGCTGCATCTGTTTTGACCCTGAATAATGAGGGGAACTCCCTTGCTTTAAATTTCTTTAATATTCCCTCATCAGAAGTGCTTTTGTGTTCCTCCTCAGTTTTATGGTTTGAAGACAGACCTGCAGGGAATTAGGGAGACAGAGGATGGCAAAGCTCGCCAGTAAAAGAAAGATTAACAGCCTTATTGTTTGCTGGTATTTTCTTTATAACTGTTATGTCTTTTAAGCTGCTTCAAAATTACTTCTTATGAAAAGAGGCAAAAAGTAATGGTCAGAATCTCATCACTGGAAGTTGAGCTTGTAGCAATTTTTATTCTATACTTGCTACATTAAAGTATGTTGATATGGAATTTCAAAGGAGGGAAGAAAGAAATCTAAAAAGGGAGGAATGCAAGAATGCACTGACATGGCAGAGCACCATCAAATGAGGGAACGTCTGGAGTTTTATCACCAATGCTCTCTCTCCTTCCCTTCCTCCCCCGTTACCATGTTTTTGCTGGGAGAGATATGGAAGGCGGAGGAGGCGGAGCGAAGGAGTGAGGGCAAAGAGGGTTGAGGAGGCCTGAGCATTCCTTTAACTCTCCTCTCCTCTGCACTTCAAACCCTTCGCAGAAGGAACGAGGTCATCTTGAGGCCAGCACTGGCTAAGGATTGACCTCTCCTTCTTGACGTTCCCCGATGTCTTCTTGCATCTGTTCTTCCTCTGTATTGCCCTTCTTTTCCTTCCTCTTAAAGTCTGTCCATCTCATTGCATGGAGGAGGGATGGACCTTTTGGAAAGTTAGGCAATCAACTTGAAACTTGATGTCAGTTCTAAGAATTAAATATTTTATTGTGTTAGGTTTACAACTCCTAAGCAAGTTTGACTCTGCCTATCTGTATCTGTTTCCTTCTCCAGCTGGCTCTTACTTATCATTCCCTTTATGGTGGAAAACGGCAACCCAACTCCCTCAGCAAAGAATCTACAGTCTGACCCACCACACTCCCTCCTCCTCTCAAAAACTCATGCCAGTTTCCTGTCCCTGTCGTCCCCATATCTGTGGCCAGATGCACCATGGGGCCTGGAACAAAGGATAAAATGCCTCTCATAATAGCAGCCAAGGGAATAGAGAGATGGAGAGCAAGAGAATAGCAGGGAAGGAGGAGTGAGAGAATCTGAGGGGGGAAAAAATCAAGAGGCTCTGCAAACCAGACACTCTTGTTGTGACCATTAATAAGCTGACACAGAAAAAGACTGTAAGAGAGGAAGGTGGAGAGAAAGGGAAGAAGAAAGAGAGCTAAAGAGTGATGGGGAGTGAAGAAGAGGAAGGGAGAGGGAAAAGAAAACCAGAGTGAGGCTTCACCTTTGCGCGACCCCCGGGTGCTATAGGGCCGGTGTTTATGGCCTGCTCACTCCCCTGCCTCCCATCACAACACAATGAGCTTCACTATCCAGCCTGGCTAAGGGGCAACAATTGCTGGGCTATTTCGGCGTGACACGCTGCTGGTGGTACACATAAAGTTGGGTAAAAAATGGATTAAAAATACGAACAAGGGAAGATGACTTGTAAAGCTCAGGGAATACATCATAGTCTGAACACTGTCAGGTAAGGGGTTGGAATCCAACCAAGGGCACATATGTTTCACATACGAATGAACCCACGATACAGTGAACCCAAAACATGCCAACCATATGCTGTTGCCAGAACTGGAGCCAATGAACTCTTGTAAAGAGACTGGGTCGCATTTATTCTTTTTGTCGCCAATATAATATACAGGGGTTTGCAAAAGTATTCATGCCCCTTGAACCTTTTCACATTCTCTCATCGTAAAAAACAGGATTTTCATCTGTTTTATGTGACAGATTAAAATAAAGTAGTGCATACATGTGAAGTGTGAAAAGTGTTTGCAAGATATTTTTGGGAAAAATTGTTGCTTTACATTTTATCTGTTTTCATTTTTGGGGTATGGTTCAACTCACGTTGTACTGCTACAGACTAATATTTCTTAGTAAAATTGTTTTTTGGAATGGTTGTTTAGATAGGGAGGTATTCTGTTTGAAAGTGTAACCTATGCCCTAGTTTCAAGACTTAGGAGCCTCTAACAAATTTTATCCCAGGATTACCCAATATTTAACTCCACCCATACCCCCATCCCCCAACTCTGACCGCCTTCCCTGTCTTTTCCAAAAGGCACTTTCCACACAGGATGATGTTGCCACCACTGTGTTTAGGGAGTTGTACAGTGTTGGCTTTGCATGTAGACCAGAAGGTTTAATCTTGGTCTTTTTTCATCTTCTTATCCTCTCCATGGTTTGCGACAAATCAGGTGGATTTTAAAGGCAATTTCTTCATAGGTATCAGAGCAAAGGGTGTTGAATAACAAATGCACACCACACTTTTCAGATGTTTAATTTTAAAACATTTTAATAATCATGCAGCATTTTTATTTCACCTCACAATTATGCACTACTCAGTGATAAAATACATAGAAGGGTGTGGATGTAGTATAACAAAATGTGCAAAAGTTCAAGGGTTATGAGAAGTCTTGCAAGGCACTGTATACTTCTCCTAATGTAGGGATTAATTCTCCAACCTTTTTTCCTCCTTCACTGGGAAGAGTGGAACTGATTGCAACGGCGTCTGCCAAGCCCTTGCTAATATCCCATTCTGATTTCACACACACACACACACACACACACACACACACACACACACACACACACACACAATATGCACAGACATACTGAGTCGAGTCAGCTGCACACAGGTGTACACGAAGCACACGTGAAATGCCCAATTAAAAGCAAGAAATTGTCTTTTTCATCAGCTGCCTTTGTTGCGTGACCAATTAGGGGATAATTTAATAACGAGCGCTGGAAAGATGCAGATTGGATATACAAAAGGTTACTCTGCGAGCTCATTGATTTAAATTCAAGCACAGTTCTCAGGATCTGCAGCACACTTTGTCACACATGCACATCTCCTAAGCCCACAAGCAGCATTATGTTAGTAAGACGAGACAGACTGAAACACACAAATTGAACACACGTCCTCAGCACTCACTACCAGTTAGTAACCTGAGACAATTTTGCACACTCATAGCCTACACAAACCCCCACATTCGTGCACAGCTGGATATTTTGGGATCACATCCATTCATCTGAAATAGTCGGCACATTTCAGCGCACGCCAACAGAGGTTTAACATGCATATTAATATCTGAGAGCCGCTTAAAATAACTCTGCAACCACACACTCCTCCTGGCTGCCAATCAACTTGATTTAAAACACAACAAGGAAAAGCAAGCTCTGACGGGTAGCCACGTACTTATCATCAGGTTGTCACCATGCTTCCTAGCATCAATTGTCTGCTGCAAAACCACAATTAACGCCCTGGCCCCTATATCCTTCCTCCACACCGGTGGTGCAGTCACACTAAAAAATAGTGCCCCAATTTGAGATATAACGTGATTTTATAGAAAAGCTGCATATATTTGAGAATCTGTTTGGAGGCATACTGCTTGTGGGTATGTGATGGAAATACAATTATAAGTTTCTCTCCTTGTTATCCTCAGCTGAAAAGTCAACTTGCTCCTCCCTTCACAGCAACCCTCCCTCATTCTCTTCAGCTCTGTCTTTCCCTCTTAGTGTTGTTCGCAGGTCAGATGCTTGAATTAAACGGTTGAGATTAGTTTTATGTTAACTGACATCAACTGCCTGCAGAATGCTGCAAGTTCCCGTCCAAATGAACATGAACAGCTTCAAGAATAAACACAAATGGAAACAAGGATCTAAGATTTACTTGTTTACTTTACAAGTGAAAGTGAATTTATGTTGTTTATGTGAATCTACTTGGAACCACAGTGCCTTGCATTTTTCACATTATTGGGTTTTTACATGATAGACTAGCACAATCATGCACTATCATTGTAAAGTGGACTGAAATGGCTTTCATTTTCATTTTCAAGTGTGGATTGCCTATGTATTCAGGCTCCTCCACTGTTACCCCAAAATAAAATCCAATGCAACAAATTCTTATCAGAAGTCTCTTAATTAGCAAACCTGTATGTGATTTTTATCTTAGCTTAGATGTGCAAAACCCTTTTTGTGGGGGCAAACTAACACTGCACTTTACCCTGAACACACTATCACCACTATAAAACATGGTAGTGGCAGCATTATGCCATGATGGGAGCTGATGGGAAGATCATTAGAGCTAAATATAAAGCATTTCTGCAAAAAAAAAAAAAAAAAAAAAGCAGTGAAAAACTGCCAAAGCCTGGAGACTCAGGCAGAGGTTCATCTTCCAAGAGAATGATGAACATGAACATAAAGCCAGAGTTACAATGCCATGGTTTAGATCAAAGTATATTAAGAGTTTGAATGGCCCAGTGAAAGTCCAGACCTAAATTAAATGTGAATCTGTAGAAAACCTGTAAAAAAGCTGTTTACAGTTGCACTCCATCATATCTGACTTAGTTTGAGCTATTTTGAAAAGAAGACTTCTTAGAATTTTTAGGCTCCAGATGTGGAAAGCTAGTGGAGACATACTCCAAGTTGTAACTGGAGCCAAAGGTGGTTCTACAAAACACTCATGGGGCTCTTTCCACTGCTTATTTTTTATATATGAATCTTTTTTGCCATAGTGTGAATGGAGTCCTTCTTACTGTTGCTTTCCTATGCTGTAAAACCTCATAAAATGATGCCTACCTGCATTTCCTTGTCTCGAGTTAATCCTTCTTGGAAATGTGTGAAAATAAAATATATTATTGGCTAATGAATATATTTTCTTTCCCAGTATATATCAATCAAACTGTGCCCACCTTGGCTGCATCCTGGAGGCATTTGTTGAAAACCTCAGCGAAAGATAAGAACCACTGGTTTTGAGGAATTTTAAGCTTTGAGCTTAGATGCGGATTTTGTAAAGAAAAAAAAAGGCTGCAACTATTCATTAGCAAACCATATTTAGCACTGAGTCAAAAGATTACGCACCATCCCTAATTTGTCTGCACAGCTTTCAGCAAGTACAAACACCTACATGCCTTGTTACAAACGAACAACGCAGCTACATGCTCTTGCTTGTCGGGAAGTTTTCCTCATTCTCACTTTTTTTCCTCAGAACTTTTTGGACCAATTGCAGTGCCTTCCTAAAGTATTCACAGCCAATCACAAATGTAACTAATGTAATTAATTTTGATTTTATTCAAGAGATCAACTCAAAGTAGGAGATAGTTGTATAGTGGATGTTTGGTATAATGGAATGGTTTTCAGGATTTGTTTACAACTAATAATTGTGGGCTTGTATTCACCCCCCTTCACATCATGGTGAAGGGGGGTGATGATGTCCCTAAACAAAATTCAGTGCCTTCAGCATTAGTAGAGTCCACCTGTGTGGACTGTGTGTGGGTTCTGTAACGAACCATATGGAGCTATGGATCAAATATCTGAGACTCCTACACAAAACACACAACACATTACTCAGTCTGGTGTCCTGCCTCCTCTTATAGAAAGCGTCTGTTTGCGTCACTTCTCTGGAAAAAAAGGTGCAGCCAAGAGCTCATTACCTCTGCATTAGGCTGTGAAGGATGCAAAAACACATGCCTGGAGATATAAAACCATGTGGACGGAGAAACACTTGAGAGGTTCGTTTAGAGTGAGGTCATTTAGGAGTCAAAAGACAAAGACTGAACGCTGTAAGACTGCACCTAATATGTTATGAGACAAGAGGCCTGTGTTTTGAGTCAGCACAACTTGAAAGCCTTTATTGGCAGGCAAATACGTCCTGAACCATCTCCAAATGCATTCATAGCTATGCAGCGACACACCCACGGACACTGACACACACAAACACATCAAGTACATGGAAGGGCTTTGGTTCCAGCTTCTAATAACATGAGGTGGATTAATAGGATCACATATGGAGGGAAAACTCAAGAAAAACTGTGTGAAATTTAAATGGAGCTTTAGACTCCAAACAGACATGGGCTCACTTAATCTCCATTACTTCTCCCACATAAAATGCAAGTATGTATGCATTTGCAGGGCACAGACAGTGTCCCTGTTGCTCCACTACCTAAAGAGCCCAGTGTCCATTAAAGGGGCCATGAATCTACCACTAAAACTGGTTTTACAGAGTGGAGCAACAGGCCGGCAAAGCCACTCACACACAACATGCGCACACAAACTGGAGAGGAGCTCGGTCTGTTTATATGCGCGTCCATGGCAACCAGGTGCCTCAGAGAGTCAAGCAGAGGAAATATTTGCCACTTGAAAACCACACATGAACTCAGTGACTCTGACGGAGCTGGTTTTGCAGCCTTTACTGACTTCTGAATGGGACTGGCCAAAAGAAGAAATGTAAAAACACAGAAGATGAAAGTGGCATGAAACTACGACTGGCACAAAGACAATGATGGCAAAAACAAAGGATAAAGAAAGATGATGTAGTGGTCAAATGTGACACCAGCTTCTCTTTTTGAATGAATCAAATTTCTTCCCCTAGCCCTTAGAAAGACAAAGTAGCATCGAATTACATAGGGAGAGAGAAGGGTAAAGAAGGGTAGGGTAAGGAGGGAGGCATAGGATAGGGTAGGGAGGACAAAGGTGCAGGGTAGATTAAGGTAGGGTGGGGAGGGGAAACGTGGAATAGAATAGGGTAGGGTGAGGAATGTAGGGCAGGATAGGGTCAGGAAGGGCAAAGTAGGGTCCAATAGGGAGGCTAAAGTAAGGTAGGGTAGGGTAGGGTAAAAATGGCAAAGTTGGTTAAGATAGAGTAGGAACAGTAAAGTAGTATAGGAAGGGCAAAGTAGGTGTGCACAACAGGGTTTTGGATAGGAATATTTCAGAGGTTTCAAGATAATTTCACTTTACAAAGATCTCAACTGTAAGCATGAAAAATACCCTAACAACCACTCTTAATGTCAGGTATCATGTTTATCCTTCATTGTTTCAAAATAAGAGCTAATAAACTCAAAAACCATGTCTGGGCTTAACACAAGCAAATAGGATTCAGCCTTCAGCTTTGTCCCTACTTCACTTTTGGTGCATCATGTCACTCTTGGACTCAGTCAGCCAGTTGTCCATCAATACTAAACAGAGAAAGGGATGGCTTGAAGCCTGGTGCTGGTCAGAAACAAGCACTGCTGTCCACTTCCCAAACACAGTGGACCCAGCCTGTGTCCTTTAGCCTTCGGGCTTGGATCGAATTGTTTGTGTGGCTCTCACCGTGAATGCACATCATACTCTGAGAATGCATGTGGAACTCTATTCCATTTGAGCTACTTTAGGGGTGAGTATTACATATCTATCACCTTATTTACAGTGTGTGAGGCTAACCATAAATATAAATACACGTAGTTACAAAATGAATCTGTTACATGTCTCTTCAGTTTCCAAATAGAAAAAACAAATCTGTGTAGAGCAGTTACACGCAGAGCCTGTAATGCTGACAGGGCTTGCAATGGGCACTGCTGCAAACAGACTAGGTGACCTAAATCCCACTCCATACTGCCCGTGTCATATCCTGCCACTGCGCGTGTCACTTCCCCCAGCAGCTCACAGCAGCTTTCACCATGGGGTATCCCTATGGCAGCTCAGAAACAAGTGAAGGTAGTTTTTGGGGAGCAAATATCTGCTGTCAGCAAACCGAAAGCAAAATGTATCGTTATTTCTCTACAAGCTCACTTGCTTGGCATAAGTTTTACAAACTCAGCAATATTTTATAGAAAAATCAACATAACCCAAGAGTAATATTATGACTTTTACAGTAGCAGCAAATAAGATTTTAGAGGCTTGGAGGCTTGGAGTGGTCACTTTTCACTATAAAGTCAACAGAAACAAGTTCTTTATATCAAAAACAACCATAATTTATTAGCATAAAATAAATGTCATCCCTTCATTTATTCCAGAATCCAATTTTTGTCATAGATATTAAATTTTTTGCCACAAAATACTTCGCTGTGTGTCTCACTGATTTCTTTTCACATCAGCAGTTTGATCAACGCAGGAAAACATCAGTGTGAGAACACCGACTGACTGACGGCGGCTGAGTACAACAACGACCATGTGGGCTTCCACACAGACCATGCCATTCACATTCTGTCACCTTTCATGTTTTGGAACACCCTTCCTTCCACCCCACCCCTCACTACAAAAGGAGGTTAAAAAGCAAAGGAGAGGAGTGGGAAGAAAGGAGGGAATAAAAAAGACAGAGCAGGGAGCGAATGAAGAGAAATGCAGGTTTGGCCTCGGGGAGCGTGCTGTGATGTAAGAGAAACACGGGGAGAGAGGGGAAGAAAGAGGATGGAAAGAGGAGGAGGAGAGATGGCATTCAGTGCAGCGTGTGCATCTTTTGCATGTGTGTGTGTAAGGTTGTGCACTGACACACAACCACACAGATTTCTGTTGACATAATACAGCAAAGAACAGGTTGTGTCGGCATAGGTTGAAGATTCCCGTAAAGAGCTATTGTTAGCAACAGGCTGCTAACTGAGAGCTTCAAATATTGTTTTTGAAATTGTTCATGCATCTTATGCCTGTATTGGAAACTAAGGGTGAGGTCATACCTGAAGTGTGTGTGGGTGTGTGTGTGTTTTGTGCGCGCGAGGTGTCTGCTGTAATGTCAGAGAGTTTCAGTGTGAAGCAACCTGACGGAGCTGCAGTGTACGAAACAGGCTTCAGGGCATGGGTTGAAACTTGGCCTGCTAATTCTAAAACACACACACTCACACACACACCTTAGAAGAGTTTCTGTGAACAAGTTCCAGCATCTACCTTTCTCTGGCCTGTTAACATATTGAGCCTCACAACTCATCTCACTGTACCTGTTTTCCTCTCTTTCTCCTATATTTCACTGTTTCATTATTTACGACTTGGACATAACTTATTTAGTTTTATTTATGGCAATAACTGGTACTGTAGGCTATAAAAAGCGACAGCACTGACACGGAGGATAGTTTATGAGCTTCTACCTGATTTAATCAGTAAATCTGTTTATTTAATTATTTAATATGAGGGCCAAACCAAAAGTACTTGGCAACACAATGTTTGTGGACAAGAAGACTGAGTCTGTAAGGAAGAACCAGAACATCCATAAGTACAGTTATATGTGTGTTTTCATAGGATTTACAAACAGAATATTGATATGTGGTAACATTAAATAGAGAAATACATAAATAATTTCCTTCCATTAATTTTGTCTTTTTCAAAAAAAGAAGAGTGAATCGAAACTCCTTTTACCAACTTTTTATTCTTTTTCTAAACATCTTTTGATGTACTGAGCATTACATAATAGCAGTCACAAAAAATATCTGGTATTGAGTGTGGTTTGTTGTTGTCAGAAGGAGAAAATCAAATTAAAACACTTTCTGTCTTTATATATGTCAACAGCAATAAAACTATTTTTCCCTGCTTAGCGAATGATGAATGTTACATTTTCAAAATTTACCTTCCTAACACCAGTTTACACCATTTACTGCAAACCATAGATGAAAAGTTGTTATTATTCAATTTTTCGATAAGAAATTAATCAATACTTGAAGTTCAACAAAAAGTATTACTAGAATCTCAAAGATGGCACATCTAAAATAAAATATAATCAGTAAAGCCATACTGGAAGGTTTTTATTGGGGTGCCATGTTGATTTTAAAAAGTCAACCAAAATTTTCCACATTCTTGCTTCCTCCTTCTTTATCTGTGTCTGTTCTGTTCCTCCACCTCTTCCAGCTCTGTTTTGTGTCGACCTATGCTTTCAGAAACCTGATAAGCAGCAGATACATATGTGCCATACCACGCCCTCTGAGGCAGCATCAGCATTCGTCCATCCAGGTCCTCCCTGCTTTTCTCTCCTCCAAACTCTCTCTCTCTGTCCAGGCTTTTAAGACGTTCGTAAAAGGAGGTCTTATTGACAAAACAATTGCTCGGCGGGGCTTAAACACTGCCTTTAAAGGGGTATTATTAAATTGCAGGCAGGAAGGAGAGGGGCAGCCAACAAGGGAAACCTGATGACCTTGCCATCGATTTTTACATCACCGGAGCGTTAGGAGAACTTAGCGCAGAGATACTGACTGCACCCACAGAGAGACGTTTTATATGATGCACATTGAGCTTTTAGCTGCTGCTTGTATTTAGTGCTGTATAATTGTGTTGCGTTGTTCTAAAACACTTTGATACAGTGGCTGCAGATAGATACACATGCAGATATACCTGAGTCTGTATAAGTCAGTATTAGTTTTATCTTATGAATAAATGTGTACGTACTCACGATATCTTAACTTCATAAGCACTTCTATGCTGATGACACTGTAATTTACTGCTCCATACAACTCCTGCAAAGACCTTCAATTATCACCATCATTCCTAACAAGGAATGTTCTACAGGGTTTTTCTGTTGCATCTTGATGAACAAATGTTTCTCAAGTCATAATACAAAGAACAGTGAAATATAAAATGAATCTCATCCTCAACCACATTAAGTTCACAAACTCACATAAACGTTTTTCTTCTGGCACCACTTTGAACATTCTCACTTCAATTGCCAGAGGCAGAATACCTGTTCTTAATTGAGTGCATAGAGACCTTTGTGTTCTTTTCATGTTTACCTTTACAAACATTTCAGTTTAAAACACATCCTTAATTTGAAGGTAAGTTCTAAGTTTGGGTTTCTGCAAATGTCCTGCCACCACTGATCTTTAGACATCTTGAACACATATTGTTTAACTTTAATTAAATCATGGGATAAATCATTCCTATAAATATTATTTAAATCACCTAAATCATGTCGAACATATTTAAATCACTTATAGATTTTAAGGATTTTTAACTGATGGCAACTTGTCTTTTAAAGAGCACATTCATCATCTTATCGTAAAGTTTAAATGTTGTTATTAAGACAGAAGTCTTTCTTTTCTTTAAGTGTAAAATTGAAACAGGTCAAATGAACCCTTTTGCCTGTTACTGCCTATGAAGATACAATGTACTGTATATGAATATATGTGTTTATTGTGTTCACATGTTGGAGATCACAGGAACTGAAATTTAGGACGAATAGAAGTTTCCCCATTCAACACTGTCATGATATTAAAGTGACCTGGTTATTGCTGCATTCTGGCTGCCTCAGTCACTGCTATGGGTTTATATACAAAGTCATTCTGGGTAGTTATCACCCCTTTTTATATAGAGACAAGAAAATATTAGCAAGGTCAATGAACATTTTGCAAATGCTGTTTCCAAGAGTACGAACTAAACCTAGAAAAAAAGTTTTCTGGTTTTTGGAACCTCACACTTGGAGTAATCGTTACCTTGATCCTTCTGCAAAACTGCAAATCCCTGAATCAATTTAAACCCACGGTAAAATTTCTGTAATGTCGGCTAACAGCTTGCAAGAGTTTCAAGGTATGTTTTGGTTTAATAATTTGCTCTGTTGTGTGATCTCAAAATGTTGTTAGGTAAAAAGACCTGAATCATTCAATTTTTGTACATTTGTTCAAGTAGGTCTAAGGCTGTTTGTGCTTGGACACTGCACCTGTCCACCAAGTGTAACTAACTTTCCTCATCTGTGTGTGCGTGCTCTGTAAGGTCTGCATTCAGGCCTACGTTTCAATTCTCTTTCTACTCTGCATGAATCTCTCTCCATTCAAATTGAGATTCCCTGGTGCAGCGTACTTCTGCCAATAATTCATGAGTGATCTGCGCCCCTTGCCGGCCTTTAGCATTTTTATTTAATCTTGCCGAGCCCCACCACGTGCTCGCTCATCAATAATGCACGGAGACATGTGTGTTAACACATCCGCGGTGCGTGAGAGAAAAGAGCAAGGGGAGAGAGTTACGCGAGTGTGCAGAAGATACTGTGTGATGAAGCACATGATGATAAAGAGATTGTGTGTTCATAGCGTTGTGCTGGTGTACCATGTGATGAGACGTGCATTTTGAGCGTAGCACATGCTTTTTATATTTAAACCCTCCTCTGCTGGGACGACATAAACACGGATGGCCCGCGATTCATCTGTGGTCGTTTGACATGAATTAAACTCAAATGACTTCTGCACAAGTCCGAGCAACACTCCCACTAAGTGTTCTGTGTCCTCTGAAGTCAGCTTTGGTCGCTTACAGACAGTTACACTTGCAGAGAGGATTCAGTGGAACTGAACACATGGGGAAATGATATGTGTGCTGTACGTGTGTGTGTTAAGTGTGTGTGTGTGTGAATTTGATCATGTCTACGTGTGAACGAGTGTGTTTTTCCAATAGCCTCTGACAAACAGAATCACATCTAGGGAAATTGACTGCACTAAATCAGTGGGTCAGGAGGTAACATCACTAGGGGTTGCTATGGAGACACCCAATGACGGGGCTTCCCATCCAGCACAACACGCCTGTGAAATGGCAGTTCCCCTAACATAACCTCCCTCTGTCTTTCTCTTTCTATCTCTCTGCCATTGTCTGTCTTTTATTTTAATTTCTTCCCCACCTCTCTTCCTTTTTTTTAATCATTCTCTTCCTGCTTTTATCTCTTTCTACTTGTTTTCTTTGTATTTCTTTAATTCTCAATCATCCTTTCATGCTACGACTTGCGGCTTGCTTGCTTAGACAACCGAACCATGCATGGAAACCTGCCTGTGGACAAATACCCACACACACATAAACACACAGACACACTTGTATATAACGAAATGTGAGGGGGCAGCGGGATCCCAGCATGCAGGGTTTAACAGTTAATACCCCTTAGATTAACCACCCCCGGTTCCTCTCTCTCTCTCACACACTCACTCAGACGCACACGACATCTTCCACAAACCAAGATTAGCCACCTACGATTTGCACAGTGTGTGTGGTGGCCTTGCGCTCTCTTTCACACACACAGACACACAAACCTTCAGGGTTTGTTGCCATACCCCTACAAATAAACAAAACAAACACACACACATACACATGCACACACACTCAAGCTTAAGTGACCAAGCTACAGTTCATGTGACCGTCTGCCTAAGTCTGTCTGTCTCTTGCACACATACACATACATACACACACGTACCCATATCCACACACAGTATTACAGCTGTAAGAAGTGATCCCCCCCTTGGATTTCGAAGGTTGGGGAGCGATGGGGTTAGGGGGGGGGGGGTCACATGATTTGATAACCTCTACAGGATTCCCTTTGGTCAGAAGGCAGTGTGTGAGCATGATGTGTATGTGTGTGTGTTTGTGCTGGGTATAATTCTCCACAGACTGATACATCATACCCTAATCTTACGCCTGTGTGTCTCTGAGGTCTCAGATTGAACAATGGCTGGGAATAATGTTAACATCATTAGACGGATGGTAATGGGGAGTTATCAGGCCTCATCTTTTCCCCTCCTTCTTGCCCTTATCTTACCCTTTTACTCTTCATCTATTTTTCACTCTTGCTAGGCTGTTCATTGCTTTCTTCTGCTGCCGCTTGTTGTCTCTTCTCCACTCTTTTATGCCCGTACCTTGCAAAGCACTTTCAAGGATTATTTTAAGGGCTGCACAGATCAAACACATTCTGCCAGGGCCAGGCCTCAGTTGCCCAGGCTTCAGCCCCTTTAATTAGACACGGCTAATAACGCTAAGCATGTGCTGATAGCTATCTCTCTGATAAGACTGGCCGCACGAGGACATAGGGCCCCTTTCTACCTTTAACAGTGTTACCTAAGGTTAAAATGGATAGTTAGCAACCTTATTTTATGAGCCTGGCCAGTCACACTTGTTTGCAATTAGCTGCCTAGTTGGCACTTGAAGAACAGTAATTTGCAGAAGCAGGTTAGCAGCCAGGCTGTGGACTTCCAAGTGGGGCCCCTTGTTAACAAGGATGACTTTAAATGCTAAAGTTGTTCCAAAAAGATTTTAAATTCTAGAGGTATGAGATTTTGTGATATTGAGAAGCCACATTAATTTAAGCACCGATCTAATAGGGAGTGCTTTGGGTTTGGCTCCCTGTATCAGTGCTTGAAACTCTTGCTATGAAGGAAGAAAGAAACTCGTTCTTCAGATGCAGTGCTGTGTTAATGAAGATTGCTCGTTGGGCTGGGTAACAACACAGTTAGTTAACACTAAAGAAACTCCCAGAACTTTCAAAACATTGACGTTTTAATATTTAGTGTAGCCAGTCGAAAAAAAGAACAGTGGCAGTGTAAAGGCTCCCACATACTCAGGCGTACTCTGTGTATTCTGTGAGCTATGCGGACTATGCACACACTGTCCGTGGACAGTTTAGATTTCATTGTAAAGCAGACCAATTGCCTATATTTCTCATGACAAATTCCTTCATTTCCCACAATGCGAAAGAATATTAGCAAATTTGATTAGCTAGTTTGGCACCTAACCCCATTTCTCCACCAGAGCAGCCACTACACACCTTTTAGTGCAACATAAAGTGGCAATTTAGCTGCTGCATGTCCTTGTGAATGTTTGCACAGAGTATGCATATGTGGTCATAAAAATTTACCATTCCGTGAATGTGTCCAGGAGATGTCCGCTTTGAGTCCGCCTCGAGTACGCACGGACCTCCATGGAATGAAGTACACCTGAATATGTGGGGGCCTTAATCAATAAGACACAAACAGTTCCTATACACTAAGATTATGTAGGCACGCATCTGAATTGTAAATTTGTATTAGTGCTAAAGTAAAGGGCTACTTCAAATCTAAAATACTTAAGATGCTCTCACACTGTTCTCTGTCTTGTCATGTATGCTGGTTTAATGAAAAATACATATTAATTAGATCAAAGTTAAGGAAATTAAGCAGATTTTGAAAAACATCAAGTCCTGTCACATCTTTAAAGTATTTGTGTTGCTTTTGATGCAACAACTCAAATAGTGTGTGTATATTGGGATCAAAGATGTGAGATTTACAGTGTTCAACTGTGCTAAGTCTGGCACACACTGTATGATTTCAATAACTCCAACAAGACTTGAATGTGTCACACTGTGCAAATGTGATATGATAGGAAGTCATGTCACACTGCATGATGTGTGATGCCAGAATGCATGACTTGTGTCAACTGATCATCAGAGAATAGAATGTTATTGCTCCAATACTGCCCCCAAATGGTCAGATAAGCCATAAAGTTGGTCATACCACTAGTTTCACTTTCAGTTTCAAGCATCTGGGATGCCAAGGTGAGTACACCTTCATCAATGCAGAGTTCGTGTTTGGGTAGCATTGCATAGAATTAGGTGATCATGGTATAAATACTATGACAGAGGCAGACACATATGGTATACATGGCATGTTAGAGCTGCGATAGTCATAGCGAAATGTTTTGTCGAGATGTCCATTCATTAGAGTTATTAGAGAATTCTTAGAGTTCAGTTAAGATTATTCAATGAACCATAGAAATTCATGTTTTCTCCAAAGTTAAAAAATCTCATCTCATCCTGTGACCCCAATATCATATCTTATCTTCCCGCTTGAGGTGCCTGTACCTCTAAAAAAACAACTAAAGTCTATAAATAGAACAACAGATCAAAACAATAGTGCTTTTTGCTATTATAAATCAAATCAATCCTAGATTTTCACATTCTGACTAAATATTGCAGTCAACTGAGGCAAAACAAGACAATAGGTTAAAATGAACCTAATTACTGTAACAGTAAAAAAGAAAGAATCTCTAAACCCCAAATGAATAGGCCAAACACCTATAATTACCCTGTAAGCTACCACTTTTCAAGTGATCATCTACATCTAACTTGCACATGCTGAATGATGTTATTGGATTTTTTTAAGATAGTTAATTTACATGGATGCTCATGTTGGGGCTGAGTTAAGCAGTTGCTTTAGAAAAATCACTCCAGGCCATATCTCCTCACATGGATTGATCTGGGTGAGGAGAATTCAGTAAGAGTGGGATGAAAATAAGGGAGGAGGGGAGGCATTAATTCCAATCATTAAGAACTCGGATAGCCTAGGGTGGTCCCACCCCGAAAAATTGACTGCATGTAAACTCTGAAACGACTTACCAGTTGTTCACTTGTAGGATGGTGAGTCCTGTGTCCTGCGCCAGCTGTTTCTTCTGTTCTTCCGAGGGGTAGGGATGCTGAGGAAAGGGAAAGACACCATGAATGACAAAAAAAAGACTGATAATAAATTGCTTAATGAAGCTTCTTGTTTTCAGAGTAAAGGGCTTGATGTGCTTTTTAGCAGAGGAAGCGCCATTGCAGGGCAACAATCACATGAGCAAAAATGTACAGTAGTGAGAGGTAGAAAAAAGATGTGTGTGTTAAATCTCATTGGTGCATAGGTGTCAGGATGCCTGTGTGTATATCTAGATTTATACTGTAAGTTTGTGTGAGTATGAGCACATTAATAAGCTCCCCCCACACAATTCATTAATGGAATATGAAATCTTGTAATTAATGGCAGCCAAAAAGGCAAGCCAATTAGAAAGTTAAGTGAAGTGGAGAACCAGCTCTGGTAATTAGGCAGCCTCTTACACAAATATATTCGCATCAACGCTGCCCCCCCCCCTTTCACCCCACTGCATATGTAATCAGTGAGATGAAAATACGTAGCATTAACCCAATGGAATAAAGACAAGTGAAGACAGTTAACACTCACATAATCCTTTGTCTTCATTCCTGCTGATTATAGCTCATAACACTGATTTAACCGTTAAGTTTGCCCTTTTTGGCCAAGATTGTCACATTTTCACTGTATCGAGTACATTCTAGCATTCTTTAAACAGGTTAGTTTGGATTTTTTGAGAAGAAGTTCTGTAAAATGTTTTATTGGTAATAGTTCCCTTACCTGCAGAGAAAAGATATATGCGAAACAATGTATGTGATAATATCAGCAGGATAGACTCCACGTAAACAGATACCAGTCTAAGTTATGTTGGTTGAACTAAACGGCTGTATTAATCCAATTCTTGTGTTTTCCAAATCTTATGATTGTGTAAACATCCCGATAGACTCACAAGGTGAGGTGAATTGATACAGCGTGAATCTTATCAGCCAGTTAGCCAATCTAACTACAGGTAACTATTACCTTTAATAGCTTAAAAGAACTTCAATTCATAAAATTCAAGCTAACCTTTTAATACCTTTAAAAAGGATTTTAGGAGTGAGAGTCTAAGATGTTACCAAGTCTCATGGAACAAAATCTTGCAATATTAAAAGACCTTGATAATTCTTGTCAAAGGAACGTTTATCTGTTTAAACACAATAGGGTTCCTTTACCATGTTAAAATCTCTTAAAATCAAACATTCCCACACGAAGAGACACAGCTTATGTAGTAATGTTTCATCCCTTTGATTTCACATGCTGACACTCTTTCTAGTTTTTCATAAGTGCTCTGGTAGGTTAGATTCATAAAACAAAACTACTTTAATAAACTTTAGGTTGTTTGCTTATTTTTGGATTCAGAAAGATAACATGAATCCATATTGTTCTGAATGACTGGAGAGTTAACTGAGCCTGTTTCAAAGTGATTTGCTGGCTTTACAAGTCCCCCAACCATGAGCCAGCTGAGAACAGTAAAAGCTGAGCCACCTGTTTATATATATAGTGGGTTGATGTGCACTGAAGGGGTATGTGGATTTATATTAGAGCGTGTGGTATCATGGTTGCTTGGACTCTGTTTCATGCAGTACAATGTCCGGTTCATGAGTAAGACAAGTCTGGGTCTGTGCTAGAGACCATAAGCAGGCTATAAAAAGAGAAGAGGAGGGATGATGAATCAAAATAAGGAATGAATGAAGTAATTTCACTGAATGGAGATCTGAACACACTCAAAATTATTGTGTATACATTTACATAAGATATGCAAATTAAAAAAAAATAAAATTAATGACATTTTGCTTGCCAAAAGGTTTAATTTACTTAAAAAAAATTTTATGAAACCAATAAATGTCATTGAAAATCCTAGAAAACACAAAAACCGTTACTTCTGGTAACTTAATCTCCTGGCATTTATTTCTTGCATCCCAAATTAGGGTAACCAACATTGACACCACACATGTGGCCAGTGTTTGCAGTATGCCTAACAAGGCGACGCACTCATGATAGTCAATCAGACAAGAAAAATCAGTCTGGCGCCAGCTTTTTCATTTTTTTTATTACAGTTTTTTCAGCGCATAATGAACAGGATTGTGTTTAATGCTGAGCAAGGAGGAGAGAGCGTGAGAGGAGACTCATTTTTCTCTTTCCCCCAGCATTCCCTTATCCATGTGATTGGTTGCGGGGAATGGAAACACAAGGAGGCTAATTTCATGCGCTAAGTTATAATTGCATTGTCGCCTCAGGCCAAATTTGTGTCCACTTCATCAACCATTTTTGTGCTCCTCTGGATGTGTGTGTTTGCAGAGATTACCCATTATTGTGTAGTTTTGAATAAGTGTGTGCACAAGAACATGTTTGAAGCTGATCATTGATAATGTAAGATTTGCAAGAACTGCAAAATAAATTAGTGTACTGCTTACTGTATAAAATGTGACAGCATTACTCTTTAGTGTCTGTCTCATTTGGTGTAATGATACGTCTATGAAAGTAGAGGTATATTTCAAAGCCAGTTGTATATCTATGTATCGGTATATCTGTCAGTAGAATGTCATAAAAACTAACAAGATTATTGTTACTAAATCTCTGAAGACATGAGGAGTATTGGCAAACAAAGGATCTGTTAAATCTACCAATACAAGACAGGGTATTGTGGAGGTCCACAGCCTCCAAGTGCCCTCCTGGCTTACAAACAGAAATCACATAAATTCTCTGCTGACATATTAATGTCAACTAATCATGTGAAAAAAAGACATCTTCAGAATTCTCCCTTCAACAAGGAAATCTGACCAAACATGATCAATTAGTCTATTCTACATGTCATGAAACTGAAGGCAGGAGTGTCTTCCTCGTGATACTGAAGGGGCTTCAGCCATGCCAACGGCCACAGCTCAGCACAAGTACATCCTTTTTCAATGTTCCTCTCTATAGCTTCTAGGCTTGCACATAAAACCCAGTACACAACACTAGCCACATTCATATAATCAGAATTTTAGGCAGTAGGAAAATGGGGTTGGTTGGATAAGTGTGATTTTAAGCAATGTCAAGAAAAAAAAAACGAAAGCAGAAAGTGGACGTGATGAAGAAGTTCTTTTTAAAATAGGTGGTAGGAGTGTAACAATACGTCAGCTCATGAGACAAGACGATGCATAACATTGAGTTGAGACTGTAATCAGTATAAAAATACACTCTAAGTTGCACAAGTTATTGTATTGCAGTTTCCTATGCTTATTTTATTCTAAGTTGGTCTTAGTGACAAAAACACTAAAAATAGTCCTGTTTTAGATTTTTAGAACAATACTCTTTCAAATCTAGAACTGTGCTTGAAAGAACCTTAGTGACTAAAGAATTATACAGCTCAGGTACAGACAGACCTCGAGATCAGCACTGAGAGGAAGTTCCAAAGCAGATATTAACTTTACCATTGTTAGTAGCCAGCAGTTGGCCAGTTATGGTATTCTCATTGTTTTTACAAATCATTCAAATCTTGTAGCTTAGAACCTAGTTATCAGGTGAGGTCACACACCGACAGCAACTGCATAATGTTTCTTGAGACATCATACCCTGAGATCTTGCTAAATCCCTAATAGATAGTGTAAATGATATTTTCACCATTGACATCCAATTGTGAAATCATTCATTCTTTATATTTTGCTTCCAAAACTTTGATCTTTTACAGTTGTTTTTGATGAATAATTTTACGAGTTTTCGGAGGGTTTTCTATGTTTTTCTTATCCTGGTGAAAACCAGCCCCTTGTTCTACGCTTTGCTTCATACAGAGGGTCTGGACCCTCTGCTGTTGAGAAACGATTACTTGCTGGAGGCATGGACTCTGTTTTAAGTTTAAAATTTCATCTAATCGCAAATGTTTGGCCGTGACATAAATAATGCGTCGGTTTGATGCTATGAAGCTTACTGGAAATTGCCTGTGCTCTCACTGTGAAGAGAGAAGTGCCGACCTGAATTAGATGGCTGTTAATATTAATTCAATATTTGGAAGTGTGGCTAACACAGACTGAATAGCTTTGTTCACTTCCTCTGTTGCCATTGCTAAACTACAGCCAGACCACAATTCTAAAACAGGGCAGAAAATCAACGCCATCATTCA
The DNA here is from genome assembly GCA_014839685.1 of Anableps anableps. Taxonomy (NCBI): domain Eukaryota; kingdom Metazoa; phylum Chordata; class Actinopteri; order Cyprinodontiformes; family Anablepidae; genus Anableps; species Anableps anableps. The sequence goes on from CM026076.1 coordinate 29,221,255, forward strand.
CAACTTCTTCTGTTCGCTGAATGGCCAGGATGAAATTCTACCAGAGAAATCCAGCTCAGTGGGAGAAAGCCCAGATGGAGCAGTGAAGGGAGATGAGAATTGAATGGAATTGCATAGGAAGGCAATGGCGAGGCTATGTTTTTCTTGGATTTTGGCTGGTTTTTATGATCACTGTCTGTCAAGAACCAGGCTAATTTCAGGCTAAGTCTTTTTTTTTTAAGTTTGTTAACTCTGACCAATGAATCTTTCGGGCATAAAAAGGTTCAAATAAACCAGTGTTGTGTTAGCAAAGAACATACATATAAGCAATAGTTTTCATTTAATCATTCCTGTTGATCAAGGATCCAAAAGTTTTTGCCACAACTTCACCCACATCTGAGGTGAAGACTCCATCAACAGCTGAAACACTTTATTACCAGACCAACACGACATAAGGACTAAAGAGAACATGGAAAATTGACAACCACAATCCAAAGAAAGAGTCTGAAAGACCTTCAAAAATGCCTTGAGATCTATGTATTGGGATCACTTGAAAAGGTTAAAAGAGTCTGGGTCACTGGAAGCAAACAAGAAACAAAAAATAAGGTTTCCTTCATAGCTGTGCTTCAATCAGTGGTTTTACTTTATTCTGACCCTTCTCCTAATTTTCTAGAACAGCTTTCATAAAAAAAACAAACACACAAACAGCAGAGTGATGAGCACAACTTGACCAGGAATTGTTTTTGTTCCTCAATTCTAAGCCTCCAAATTAGCTCCTATCTGTCAAAACGCTGTGATTTAGTTTCTTGCCTTGCAACAAGTCACCGAGTTTTACTATTGTCTTTGAGTGATTCTGGCTGTGGTTCGGCGGGCTGGACGAGGGAGGGAGCAAAGGAAGGCCTGCAGTGCGAAAAGCAATAACATGTTCTTTAAAAGAGCAGATGGAAAGTTTCTCCGCATCCTTCCCTCCCTTCCCTCTTCCCCGAGCCTATCTTAATGATATGTCTTCTCCAAATATACAACTCCTTTCATGAGAATTTCCACTCTGCTCTCTGCTCTGTACAGGGCTCAGAGCATCTGGGTGCCAGGGGGAGTGGAACTGTTTCTTCTTCTTCCTCCTCTTTCTCTTCTCTGTATCTTATCAAATGGAGTATGTGTCAGTAGGTGTGAGTGTGCATGTCTCCTATGCTTTGTGTGTCCATTATAACCAACAATAATTCACTTTGCAAGTTAGCCTGCCTACAGTCAGTGCTTACGTGCTCGCTCGGCTAGCCGGGTACATGTGTGAGCTCAATTTTGTGCGGTCATATGGACAGATGTGTGTGTGGGTGAGTAAGAGAGGTTCAGTAACATCCCCCTCCCTGTCTGATCATCTTCCTCCCAGGACCTCCTCAGACAAGAACAAGAGAGGGATGGAGAGAAGAGGGAAAGGAAACGAGAGAGAATGCAGAGGCAGGAGGGAGGAGAAGTGAAAATGGATATATGGAGCCTCAGGGTTTGACAAAGAGATAAGAGCATAAATATTCTGTGGGATTCCTGTTTTAGTCCTCCTGTTCAGTGTCTAACCTATAACCACACCATTATTGGCCATGAAAATAGAAAAATGACTGTACAAATAGTTTACAAATAAATGTAGAACCAAAAGACTTTTTTTGTATGAACAAACTTTAACCTACCGTGACTAAAATAACTCAAAGGTACCATTAGCTTAGGTCGGTCCTGAAAAGAAAGTTAGAATTTTAAATGAATCAGATTTTAAAAGGACCATCTGAAAAGGAAACAAAAAACAAACAAGTCTGATTTTAGACAGCCACAAAGTTGTGACTGATAAAAGGAAAGTGAACACTTGCCATTAAATTTTATGACATTCAAAGCAAGGCATTAGGAGATTTTTCTGCATGTTTGGTTCACACTCGATTGAGTGAAACCACATTTCTTACGAGCTGAATTATCAGTGAGTTGTATCAAAACAGAGTAAACTTAGTACTGTTTGTTAAGCACTTTAAGAAAGTGTTCCAGGTAAAAACAGCAAAACGTGAGTTTACTGAAGACTAACTGTATGTTTAGTTAAATATACCATTAAAACTAAATGATAAAGCATTTCTGGTGATGCGTTGACAGGACACTATCTTAAGCAAGGTGACCCTGAGTTGGAAAAGCACATTTAGGGCAGAAACTCCAGTTAGGACAAAATATCTGCTGCTTTCACCATAAACAGATCAGAGTTACTGAAATGTCCTGAAGGTTGTTTGCCAGTCAGTTGCATGCTAAACAAACACAATGCCAAAGTAGATGATGTAACACTGATCTATCTATCTATTCTTACTATGTTATAGATTTGATTTTATTGAATTATTCGACTTGGATTTCTTTTTATCTGCAAATGTGATGCCTTGACTTGGGTCGGTATCTGTGGGTGATCAGAACATTAGTAGTTGCATATCTGATTCAATTTGTGTTTTCCAAACTTGATGTTGGATTTTTCATCTGCACCAAGACTGCTGAATATGAAAAAAGTCAGTCACATTTATTTTGGTCAATAATAAAAATTCTGATTATTGAACATCATTACTCATTAACTTTGAAAGCTCATTGCTCTTATTACATACAAAGAACAAAATTACAGTACTGTATGTTCGCAAAATGGAATGGCCAACTAATCTAAATAATACTCACTTCTTATTTATTATGTTACCTTTGGGATTTTCTGGAACCAAAGTTGAAATTGGAATACATAAATTTGATTCATTGCCCAGACTTAAATTAATCTGCCAAGGTCAACCCTAGCTTCTGGATTGCAATAAGAATCACAACAATTTAAAAAAAGACATTTAACATGCAAAAAAAAAAAAAAAAAAAAAAAAAAAAAAAAAAAAAAAAAAAAGACACACTTCAAGGTTCCTTCTATGTTTTTAAACTTTCCTTTTATCTTTAAAGCAAAAAACAATTCCACATTTTATAGTATGGTTTCTGAATAGCTGGTAGATCATTTCAGATATATAATTAAAAACATGCACACTACATTTTCCAAACACACCATCTCAGTATGTGTATAATTACACCCTTGTGCATTCCCTTCTTAGCCATTAGGTGTTATCATTGCATTTTCTTCTATTTAAAGCTGAGCTTCCCAAGCCTATGTGCATCATGTTAAAAGCCTTGACACGCCACATTAGCTTTATAAAAAAGCAACCATTGAAATATGGGTGGAGGGTGGGGGAATACCAAAGAGGAAAATCATATGTTGTCGCAATGTACCATCCCTCGAAGAGAGGCCGTGACACTGCACAATCTGTGGATCGCAGACATGGGTCAATGATATTTTAAGTCTGCTTACTTTTCCAGCAGATGGTTTGTCTTGGCCACAAGGCACAAGGATACAAAAAAATGGAATGATTCACAGTAAACAACTTTTAATTAGAGCATATCTCCGCTTCCAAACAGATTTTTAATTGCTGTAACCATCCCGCTACTGCAAACCTGGTGCTTACATGGCCGAATCCTCGGAGTCCGCTGGTTAAATCTCAATGGGAACTGAGCTGTCCATCAGGAATGCCTGACAGCTAATCCCGAGGCCTTTTGGCTGCATCATACCAAACTGTTTTATACACACACATATACTCTGGAGCTTGCTCCTGCCAGACATGTATGAGATTACTTTAAATATTTGGGGAAGCAAGCGCTAACAAATATCCTGAACCCCCGAGTGTGAGCGGACTTTAAAACCAAGCGTTCCGAACTATAAGCTCGTGCCGTCTAAGCTACAGCAAGCCTTCAATTTCCCAATTTTCCTGCTCATTCAGTTGAAGTTTCATACTTCTGTTTGTTCATGCTACTCTGTGAAAGCAGTGCCATTTCAAATTCCTTTCTGTGTAGGTGGCAGCGACTGACATCCCTTTGACTTCATTAGGGAGCAGGGACCCAGCAACAAGGCAGGCTCTGGGAGAAAGGGGGGATTAAAGACAAAAAGAATAGGGAGTGAGAGTGAACAAAACAACAACAGAGAGAGAGAGAAAACGAAACAAAGCACCCCTAACCTAATTTCCTCTGATTCAAGCTGCTCCGATCCAAAATCAAACTGTGGAAAACAGCTCTTCTGAGAGAGCTAAAGTGAACTAACGACAATATTGTGACTTAAAACTGAAATCTAAAACATTTCAGCAAACTAATAAAAACTCATGTTAAAAAAACAAATGCAAAGTGTTTTTATGGTGTTCGTCTATGGTAAACCAGCTCAAAGCCTGCATGAATAATTCACCACCCTTTTTTAAGGAGGAAAATCTTGATATATGCACCAAATTTTGCAAAGTAAACCCCTTTAAAAATGTTTTTGTCATCAAATTTCTCAATCCCCTCTTTTTGAAATGAAGGCTTGGAAGGTAAAAGCAGATGTTCTTGCACTTTTAATTCATTAATCAGCTTTTGTTAGTTTTGGAAACTCACTGCTTTAAGAACAGTGTTCTTGTCTACTTAGGAATGAGACAAATCTTGTTATTTATAGAGGCATAGGGTGAGAGGGTCATTTATGGGTCATTTATGCTTTAATAGAAAGTGGATTAGACAATTTACCTGCTTCTACATCAAGATAATGGATAATTTGTATCATTCAACACAGTCTGGAGGCACGCTGAATGGTGTTGGGCAGCATCCATCACTGAAACTTTTGCTCTGTCGCTACAGGGCATGACGATCCAAGAGCTACACAGTTGTGTGAGTTTCTAACCTATATATGAAAGCTTTCAGCATGCATAAACATGTTTAAGAGGAAGGTTTCAGTGTCTAAGGCAGGTAAAGAATGAACACGGTTGACAAAAGCATCTTGTTTGCTGCATGGGAGCAGAGAGTGGTTGTATTGAGTGAGAGTGAAGGCGTGCTTCATTAGTCCTCCCTACTCCAGCTCCAGGGAGGCTAAATTTATTAAGGGGGCCGGATGTTGCACAACACCTGCCGCTGCGCTTCCCTCTGTGCAATAAAGGAAAAGGGAGTGCAGCATGCTAGCTAGTGCTAGTGGTAACTGCTGCTCATTGGACTGAGGCTGATGAGCTGGGGCTAATTCAGGGGGTGATTATGTAGTTTGCTGGACCACTAAACCTCTTTAAGCCCGTAATTACTGCCTATTTGAGCAAGGGGGAGGCACTCCAAAGCAATCGGTACTTGCACCAAGCGGTGCAGAGAACAGCAGCCACAGCTGGAGGTGGGCTGCCTCAGGGCTGCCTGGGAATGAGGGGGTGTCTAAATGGGAGTAAGAGGAATCTACAAAGCCTCATCGCAGTCAGGTACCACAGAAAGCTGGGAAAAAACAGTGGGATGCCCCTAAGACCACCAGCAAGCTCGAAGCAACAATGCTCGGAGCTAGCATTTTAGCAATGATTTCTAAGCCTAAAAACAAATGTTCTCTTGTTATACACTGATACAATACGACTGGCTGGTAAGATACGGCTGCGTAGAAACTGTGTGCTCCTACTGGGGAGTTCAATACAACAAAGCCAAAACAAAGGCACTTAACAATCATCTTAATCACATAAACCCTTCTGATAGAACTAAACGTCAAAGTAATTGAAGGATATGTCATCATGATGAGAGAATAAAAGCTTTTTTTAGACTCTTTGACATACAATTGGGAACCTAAATCTCAGATTGCAGCTGTAACATGAGGGAATTCATTTCATTTCACCTGACTTTCAAGGAAATCTGAGTTTATGTAATGCCACTGAAATCTGATCTCTCAGAGGAAGCAATTTAGTGACCGGAGAACATTCTAATAACCTTGGCGATATTATTATGCCATTATAATAATTACCCTTTTGCCCCCAACGTTTTAATTAGAAACTCACCGTTGGCCCCGTAGGGGGGTTAAAGGAACCAGAGTTGGGGAATGCTGGAACTAGGTAAAGGTATTTCAGAATTGCTCCCTTATGCTCTTTGAAGCAACAAGTACAAAAAGATAGAAGGGGTGATGCAGGGCTCTTATTGAAAGATGAAGCTTTCACACTCGAGCTTTCTTCCTCAGCCTTTCTCTAAGATCCCTGTCTACCTCCCTTCTGCCTCCCTCTTCCTCCCTGCCTCCATCACTTTGCTCTATATTTAGCATTTTGTTAACTATCTGCCGGGCTCCCACCTTTTCCTTTTCTGTTCTATCCCATCGCCATTTAACTCACCTCTTTGACAATTAGTTCCAATGTGGTCTGTACCCTCTTTCTCTTTCAAACCAGACATTTCTCTCTGTTCCCTTATTCTGCTCTACCCCTGCCTTTCCTCATCTGTGCAACAGCGGGCCTTCTCCATCAGTGCACCCCTTTTACAAATCAATGACTTAATCTGTCGTAACAAACAAGTGAGCAGCACCCTCTTCCTCGCTCTGTGAACAGAGTACCAAAAGAAGAAAGCTAATAGCTGTTAAATGTAAAATACTTCGAACTGAGAGAAATAACTGTTAAAGTGGATGAAGTAGAAATTTATCACGGTAAAGTCTGGGTTCCAAAATGCTTGAAGAGGACATTAAAACAATCAGAGGTGAGAAACAAGACAAACAGATGCTCATTGGTGCTGGGTTTTAGATATATCTCCTCTCAGTTTGAGAGTCCAATTCCTCTACCATGAATTATTGCCTGCCTGCATTCACCTCCTGGTTCACTAGCTACGATTTCCCTCACTCCACTGGATACACAACTGTACACAAAAATCATGCGAAAATGTACAAACATTGACATGCACACTTGTGTGTTTGGGTCTGTATGCGTGACTGTCCCCCACCACCGACTCTTTGGGTCAGCTGGTCAGGAGTGAACACACCACCAACCTATGGCCATATGTTTCATGCAATGTTGACTTATAATATATTATCTACTTATTTGTGGTTTATGTAAAAAAAAAAAAAAAAAAAATCATAATAATATAGGACAAGACTTGAAATGAGTGTATCCCAGGAGTTTGTCTATAAATATCTACTGTCTTTACAGTGCCTTTAAAAAAACAAAAGTCCACCAATATCATTGTTCAAAAATGTAAGGCAAGATAGATGTATGTTATGGAAAAATAAAAATGACAGAAAGTCATGGAAGAAAGGAGTAATGGGTGAGTGAAGTCAGAGAAGCAGAAGACTTGCATAAAAGATAGGAAGCCTGTACGGTCTCTCAGAAAGGAGTGTTTTGTCTGAGGCGGAGAAAGAGAGCAGGAGAAAGAAAAAGGGTTCACGCATGGGCAAGAATACAAGTGGGAGGAACTGAATTGATAAATTAGTTCAGCCAACGTGCAAACTGATTACCACAACAGCAGAGCCGGAGCATCTATCAAGCGCCGGCATGGAACGAGGCACAAAAGGCACGCACACATTCACTCTGCTTTAACAAAAGAGACATGAGGCTGACAGTTACAAATAATATAATAGCACAACTGCATATGCAATCACACACAACCAACAAATGTATCTGGGGCAAGCTGTAGCAGTTGGCTGTAAGTAAAATGTACTGAGCTGCTGACTCCAGACAGAAAACATCTACCCATCCTCTGGATTGCCTAACACACTCCAGTGGATAATGGCTAACAGCTACTGCTAATGTGATTTCACACATAGCACAATTATTGTACAGTATGAATGGCTGAAAAAAAAAAACTCATGGGTCACACTCAGAAGCTATGTTCTGCTGGTGGGAGGTAAACATAGGCCTACAGTTTATTTTAGGATGCTGGGCATTTTGTAACTTTGTAGTTTGGTCATTTTGTATGATACTTTTTCCGCTAAGAAAAGAATTCCTACCTGCCAGAGAAATTGTTTGTATCCACTTTTACAACCAAATATTTAAAAGTATTTTTTAAAATCTATTCATAGTCTGTTGTAAAGAAATGGGGTTCTATGACTCAAGTAAATAATTTCAACCAGATTCATTTTGGTCTGATCATGGGTGAAAATCAACATTCTATGACCCAACTTGTGACCACAACAGGAGATGTGAAAATCTTCAGAAAACAATATGCAATTTGAATAAAATATACATGTAATTTGAGTAGGGCTACAATTTGGCAAAGGGTGGGGGAAAGGGGGTGACTAGGAATTAGAAAGTTTTTGACTACTTGTTTGGATATTTTCAGATAATTGCTCATTTCTTCATATGCTCTTTACTAGTGTACTGCTATAGCTCAAAAGCTAAATGATAGCATAGTATCAAGCTAACAACAGACTTATCTCTTTTTTTTCTCGAGAGTCTGACTTTTCAAATGGAAGTCAGTATTCCAAATGGAAGAGTCGAAGCTGGCCGAGCAGCAGGAATGTAGTTAAGGTGGCTGATTAATTTGTTTGTGAATCTAATAATTTGTATCTCTTTCTAGCAGCAGTGGCACATGTAGTGTCATACAGCATATATATATATATATATATATATATATATATATATATATATATATATATATATAAACATGTTCCTTTTGTGTTTAAACCATAAACAGAACAGAAAAAATATTATTATTGACTTGTATTGCAAACAGTAGCTAGCACCAAGGCAACGTGCAACTCCCACTGTTTTTTTGACTTGGAACAAGAATCTTTCAAAGTCAGATATTATGCCCTTTCACCTTCGAGCTCCAGCTTCCGAGACAAATTGAATGCAGCCTTAGGTCAGTATTTATCTTGATTTTACCACATCAAACTTGCCACACACTCCAATAGTTTCCACACCAATGGTGGGGAACTCTGCACCCTAACAAATGAAGCCATTTTTGTAACACCTTTTTAAAATATTGCATATTTGTACAGTGTGTTTAAATTTGCCTTCAAATGTGTGCTTTTGTCAACTCCCTTACTGCATTTGCAGATCACCGTAAACTGATTAGCGGGTTCCAAACCAAGAATGGTTTCGCATATTTGAGTTACTGAGCCTGTAGCCACGCACACACAGACACACATACTGCTCACATACAGCTGATAATGAAAAATTGAACTAGTGTGAAACACAGCTTCAGCATGAGGCCATCAATCTTTCTGACATACAACAATGAAAGCACACACTGAACTGTTTCATAGTTTCCCCAACTGAGGTTATAAGGGAGAGAAGGGGGAGGGTAAGCAGAAGGAAAATGTTAGCAAAAAGGGACACAACTGTGATGAATTACTTTTGGTTAAAAAAAAAAGTAAATAAATTTTGTCCTAATCACTAATCTTGTAAATCAAAAATCGATGGAATACTGTACTCTTATTGCTAGGAGTTATTCATGCATGCATAACCTAAAAACAAGCTGCGTTTGAATATTCAAATAGAAACTGGCCATCGGGTCTGTTTAGCTTTGAGAGCCATTAGATCTCTTGATCTCTTCCAGCGCTACTGACCGACCTTGAGGGTCTGTAAAGTTCTCACGTTCTCAAGAAAACACACAAACCTACATCTTGACTAACGCCAGATCAGCTCACACACACTCATGCACACATACATACACAAATGTTCAAGCTCTTGGTCCAGATCTGTGGCAGACGTCTAGGAAAGAGTTCAAAGGTGACATGAATTAAAAGTTAACTGCCCTTGAGGGCTTTTAAATAGTGGGGTAAAACGATACAAGAAGCACAGAGGAGAAACTGGAAGAAAAAAAGATGAAGTCAAGCATTCGGGGGAATGTAAAGGCACTTCATAAAAGATTAGAACTTGCACCTATACATTGCTCAAACTAGTCACTTGAAATATTGTGATAATGACAATAACAGGAATAATCAAAAAAAAAAAAAAAAAAAAAAAAAAAAAAAAAAAATACTGCTCATCTTACTCTATCTGGAGAAGTTGTTTTATGCTTATGTTGCTGGCTTTTTTGGGAAGTTTCTGTTTAAAAATCTTCATTAAATTTAAATGTCAAAAACAACAGCAAAGATATATCCATGTACAATGAGACCAAGATAGTACTTAAAAACTCTCTCAGATTGAAATTTTACAGTGCTTAAAACAAAAGATGTACCTGTATGTAAACCAAAGATTAGGTCAACCAGAGTTTCCCTTCGTCAAACTCTGAACAATCAGGTATTTTCACTCCTCATTAACTAACTAATCTAAAAATTTGAAAAAATTGGTATATAAATAATAATGATTATTAATCACCAGCATGTACTTTTTTTGAGTTTAATAAAAATCTGATAAAAGTTCAGGAGATATACTTTCATGAGTTAATGGAACTAATCTTATAATATCTTCATTTTCTACTTGTTTCCAAATGACTTCCTCTATGAAACAACTTGTAGCACATTTCTTTCACATGTTAAAGTCCCTAGAAAAATCAAAAGCAGTCAAAATCATAATTGGCAAGTCAGACCTAAAAACAAAAGAAGCAAGATCTTTACTTGAAATGGTCTAAAAACTGATTCTTGTAGATTGAAGCAAAATGGGAATTAAACCTCCTGAAAGACCTTAAAATATGTAAATCCCATCAGCATAAAGAAGAGAAATGACAGCACTGATTTTAAATGAGTGGAATAACTATCTTATAAATTTCTCCAACTGCTGTCACAAGTGACATCAAAAAAGCTAATATCTCAAGAAACCAACATTTGTCTTCTGAGCTACAAACATGTGTCATGTGTGAGTCACTCTATCACCTACTGTATTGCTCTAACCATCTGCTCATCTACTCAACCATCCATCATTCCATCCATCAATCATGACACAGATGGCCTTTCAGGAGTCTCTGTCAGGACTGATGCCCTCCCTCATTCCCAGCCATAGCATTATGCCTATCCCAGCCCATACCCTCCCCCTTAAACCCCCGGTACCCAACACAAGGCACTCACATCTCCTGCTCCCCACACCTTGGCCAAATGGACTGATTCCACTGTCATGAGCCTGTTGACAAAGTCTTAAGATGTGGACATAAACTACAACATAATCATGAATATTTTTTACGAAAGAGTTGGAAAACATGGGAGCATCACAATGTGTTTTTCTGTGAGGGTCACTCCACGAAAAAAAAGCCCCCAAAGAAAGCTTTCTGTTCTTAGGTCCCTGGGGCCTGTCAAGAGGGATAATTGATGATGTTTTCATTACAAGGTGTGGGGTAATGTGGGGGCTGGGGCACAAAATGTATGTGTGTGTGTGTGTGTGTGTGTGTGTGTGTGTGTGTGTGTATGTGTGTGTGTGTGTGTGTGTGTGTGTGTGTGTGTTAGTGGGGGTGGGCAGGTTGACTCAGCTGCCGCCTCTTTGACACTGACCACTCCTGCGATTGGTACGGACAAGTCATAGCTTCCAATTGCCCTCGTACAAATACACCCATGCATACTCAAGCAATCACACACACATTTGCACAAACACCAAACAGTGGACCCTCACTGGCAGATGCACACAAACACACAGCTCAGAGCCAGTTCCTTTCCAGAGATAAAGTATCTAAAAGCAAATAAAAGCGCTTGTTTCTCTGTTCTGTCACAGTCTCACGCCAGGCCTTTGGCAGATCCGTCCATCTGTCTGTCGTCTCTTAGGACCTCTTTGAAATCCTCATGCAGTGGCGCCAAAGCTTCTGACTGCCACTTAGATTAAATTAGGACTTAATCCGAGACACCAGCCTCCAAATTACTTTACAGTATCAAGACGGACGTCGTGCCTCTATTGTCGTTTATGAATAAATGAATGAAAACACATTAATAGTCAGCTGATGTTCTCCTTTCAAGATTGCTTAATGATGTCTCTTCAAAGATATTAACAAGGCGTCCCTGTGGCTTTGACTTTTAGTTGCAATTATTTTTATGAGAAACCTTATTTCTGTGGTGGATAGATAAGATAAACAACAATCACAAGACAAGCATGTCAGAAATATGACCAAAAAAAAATACTTGTAATCTCTGTGTTCTGGATTCGGTTCAGACATTGTATCTTTTTCAAAATTTCTCCGTGTTCCCTGTTTCTCCTTATCACTACAACTGTGTAGTAAAGATGAAAGTGGGCAGGAGTAACCCTATGATCACAGTTTGAAAACAGAACCAGAGGGATAACACTTTTGTAGGAATGGGTTGCCATGGTGGGTCAGGGTTGCATTGGGTGACTCAGGTGCTGACATATCCAGGTTCCAGCAATAAACAGCCCAAGAATAATGGTGTCTGAGGCAAAGGTGAACTCTGACCTCAGAGCTTTTTTTTATCCTGAAACTGTTGTTTGGTGGACAGTCTCTAGTATATGATTTCTGTTCTCCCAACTCCCAGGAACTACTGTGGTTTCAGTATACAGTAACAGCATGCTACAGATTTCCATATTGATAAAAAAGTTCTGAACGCTTCACTGTGGTTTGCTGATCTCATTGTTCCTCTATCAACCAATGAGAACCAATGGGCTGCCGTTCACTTCACCCTCTTCATCATTTCATACCTTTGTATATTGGTCTGGTTGTTTTGTGCCAGCTCCAACATGGACACATGGTCAGATGTTTCATATTGACCCCATGGTCAATATGCAAGTTATTGCAAGTATCTCTAATTTTACTCATAATCAACTGTAAGGTAATTTGGTTGCATGACTTCAATAAATAACATCAAATATCAGGCTGTTACTCGAAGTAGGTTTAAGATGGGGTCATAAACGGTCATATTTTATGAGTTCAATTGGCTCAAATGGGGATTAGAGCCAAAATAAAGTCAAATGGGGTGGATTACAAAGTCCTCAGAAAATAATTAACTTTAATTATATGTGAGATTGGAGCATTTATTTGACTAGTCTCATAATTCACAAAAATACTTAACATGATACTGATCCACAAAGTTTAAATATATACATATGTACAATATGTCCATTGGCGAAGGGACAGATTGACAGATTGACCTCGAGCTGATTCAAGATCTTGTATGATTCAACCATCCAGCCAGTTTTGGAGTTTCTGCTGGACTTGACCCCATGCCATCTGAAAATGCCATATAATCTGAACTGTACAACACATTTTGCAAAAACCAGAAAAAAATGTCTGCCTTTTGTAGATCACACAAGAACAGGATGATTAGTTTATGGCAAGACCACCGCTGTCTTTAAGTCATACCTCACATTCAGTTTATTTATAAATCGCTAATTCACAACAAATATCATCTAAAAGTACTACACAAGTCAAACAGGACCAATTCTTAACAATTTAGAAAGAGTCTGATTTGGTCTAAATTCATGCACACACTCGCACGTTGATGGATGGGTGACTGAACTGATATCTGTCCAGTTCAGTCCAATTTATTCCAATCATATAATCCGATTTAGGGTCCAATTACATACAATCATTGTAATCCTAATTGTAGTAAAATACGGTCCAATTCAATTGATCAAATGGTAAAAAGTTCTTTCCTCTTGAGCAAGCATGTAGTGACAGTGGAGAGGAAAAACTCTGTTCTAACAGGAAAACACCTCCAGCAGAACCAGGTATTTAATCTGCTGAAGCCTGTTTGGGGATATCCAACCAATTTTCTCTAACGTTGTTGGCTTGGAGTTTGCGCTATTGTTTCTTTTATTCAAAAGATTCTTATCAAATCTGATACGATTTTGGCTTTCTTGAAAAATTTGATATGTTGACAGGGAAGAAAAACATGTCTAAAATTGTTCTAAAGTCCATTTCCAACTTCTTTTTCAATTTTTACAATTATTCAATATTAATTCATATTTATCATAATCAAGTCAAACAGCTCTAATACTGCGACAGTTCTCCTCTTAGGACGTAAGAGTTATACTCAAAATCCTTCCATCCATCCATCCATCCATCTATCCATCCATCCATAGCCCAGAACAACTAAGCTTCTGGCCTCATCTGCCAGTGCAGAAATGAATTATATCACTTTTCACACCTGTTTCTGCTCAACATCCCCCCACCAACTCTACAAGCAAACACTGCTGCGTTGAGGGGAAAAAAAAATCCAAGAGGGGGGTGACATTGCTCCCCCAGCTCGGCTACATCTGCGTACACTAGCGTTTAAATGATGCTCTAATTGTATTAACGGCGGATTATGCCTTCCAGTTGGATCTTTTTTATACTCTCTCCCTCTCCGCATTTTACACATTTTAAGGGAAGAGAGAGGAGGGAGTTGGGAGGGGGTGGAGGCAGAGGCAATTCATTGAGGGTTTGCGGGTTGGCTTCTTTTATGAGCTGCGATCATGGCTGCCCCTCGTTACACTGCATATGTGTACAAATAAGAGGGGAGGAGAGCCAGGATGTGAGTGTGTTAGTGATAATGTGTACAAAAGTGTGCGAATACACCAATGCTGACACTTCAAATGCCAAACTTACTGCTACACACGCACGCACACCTCCATGAACCCGAGCGAGGCAGCAATCTAAAAGGGAATATGGTCTGTGTGTGCAGCACACAGGCGGGGGTGAATTCCATCTAATTACTCTATCACATAATTTCACAAATTGCCTTTTCATAGGGGAGTGGAGAGCAGAGCACAGGGCGCGTTGGGGATTTGAGGCCTGAGCTTTCATTTACTACTCATTTCTTGTTAAATTAAACAAGAAAATACCATTTGTATGGAGGGGAGGGTGCAGGCTAGGTGGGGCGGATAGAATGAGACTGCACAGTGGGGAAGGATTGTGGAAATGGGATAAGACTGCTTTATCTCAAGATTTGCTTCTTAGGTTGTAAATATAAAAATATTAGTCAAATAAGGGCAGAATTAATGCCAACACCTAACAAAGCTCACCTTCATTTATTTTCTCTGAACCACAAAAAAAAGTTGATTTGTCTGATAAGTCACTAAATCCAGAACCTGTTTATAAAGAGTTCAAATGAAATAAAATATTACAATGTGATGAGCAGACAAGTGGAAAAAGCCCTTCCATTTTCCTTTTTATTTTGGTCCCCAACCCAGTTTACAGCTGCATGTCAAGCTGGCAGCAGACTGCATGCTTTGGCCATCGGTGACAGGCGGTTAACGCTAATGTTTTGTAGTCGCTCCAAGCCAGCACAGCCAAATTCTTGTGCTGAACTCGTCCCACAAGCATTGTCAACAACATATGAGCTCATTGGGTGTGTTGGAGAGAACTCAGAGCTGCAAACATTGTCATCATCACAAATTCAATACCGCTGCACTGAATCTCAAATAGAAGCGTGTTTTCTCCCAATCAGCCCAGCAGCTTTCAATGCTCTGATGATGAAAACAACAATCTCAGGAATTAAACGATTTTTTTCTGTTGTTGTGGGAAAATCTTTACCTTTCCCTGGCAAAGCAGGATATACCAGATAAGCACATATGATGTATAAAGTGAGTGACTTCAACGCAACGGTAAAAAAACAGCTGTATAAATGCCACCTACCTCTTACCCTAGTGGTGCACTCATAGCCCCATTTTGCCACCCACCTTCCCTTTCCGCTTCAATACAATGGGAACTCCCCTAAGGGTCCAATTGTGAGGGCGACTAACATATAATACACTGAAGTTTGAGATATAAACTTCTACTGTAGATCTAGTTGTTTTCCTCCCTATTCTGTCACTGCACTGGAGTCAAACTTAGAGACCCAACTCAGTGGTTCTGCAAAATGATAATGTGCTTATACACAGCCTTTATGGGTAAGTTGCCATTGTTAAAAAGAAAAACTAATCAGTTCAACTGATGATAGCATCGAAGAATGATTAGTGGGAACAGATGAGGCCAGTTTGGCATCTACAATACTGACCAAGCATTGTTAAAAGTATGTAAAAAGCCTTGACATAAATCTTTAATCATAATCTCACACTGAAGCATTTAGGAAACCCAGCCTATAATTTCGCCACTTTTATTTATTGGAGGAAAATCCAACAAAAATAGTTTATAACAAAATCACACAGTTATTGGTATCTGTGCTGTTAATCCTTTGTAAAATCCCTTTTTCTAACAGGAAAGAGACACAGGCCCACAGCATCACACATCCTCCACCTTACCAAACAGTTGGAATGAAGCTCTGTTCTACATATTCATCCTTTGTTTCAGATCAGATCCATTAGCCTCATTAATCTTTTCCTCATCTGGCCAAAGCATACAGTTTCAGTTACAATCCCAATAAAGTTCCTTGAACTCCACCTTTTTACCTTTCTTGACAGTAGGACAGAGAAAACTTTTTTTCTGTTATCACTACCAAACAACTGGTTGAGATATAGAAATAATGGTTGCTATGGAGACTTTGTATTTGCTATTAAAAAGTCACTTTAAAACTCTGATCAACTTAAAAAAAAGTAAAATATAAATTAAAAGAGGATTCAGTTCCATTTATTTTAAAGCAATTGTTAGGGGCGCTCATAATTATGCCACCAGTGACCTTGTTTAGAACAGCTGGGATTTTTTTTTTTTATTCTACTAAATAAATGCACTCCATATAAAAGTTGGATTTTTTTTTATGGCACAGTTTTCTGCCATGAAGCAGCTTACTCATTATATCCACTGGTTGCCAGCATGTGTGCATGGCTTAGATCCTCTCACTTTTGCCCATGAGTTTCATGGATCCTTCCTTATCCCCCTCTTCACCTCCTGAGGCTCATATCCTACCAACTGTTTGAAATCTAACAGTGTCAAAACCCCTCATAAGTCTGATTCAGGTTGTAACATGACACAGGAGCTGTGTTGCCGTGTGTGCGTTTTACATGATGTGTGTATGCTGAGCTGTATTTCCACAGAAAGGATGCATGTGCTACAAAACACCTTCTCTCTTTGACCCTGAAGGGTTTGGGGTGTGTGATTAGAGGTCATGGAGAAAACGACTGAAAAGGGAGACCAGAAGGCTGAAAAGTAAAAGAAGTTTTCACCAAAAACATAAGTTTGACTACACGCCACACGCCAGTGTACACTGTGAGAAAACTCCAGCTCTTTGCCATTAACCCTAAGGAGCCGAGGCATACACTGCACAATGTATCCCACCAACATCAAAGACTGGCCACAAATGAAGAAAAAGTTGAGCCCGTGCGAGATCCACAATCCTCGGCATCCTCCCTTTTGGGTTGTGCAATGCAAAACTGAGAGCCACTCAGTCAAACTGTATCATGTTCTCCACAAACTCCTGACATCAGCAGAATGCAAGTGACGCAGAGTTCAAAAAGCACTTTTAAAACATCTTTCCCTGGAACAGCTCTTAGAGGAAATGTTAATAAAGCCTGTAAATGGCCAGAAAAGCAAACAGATTCCAGCTCCTCTATTTGCCTTACCCTCAACTTTGAACTCCAGTGCAGTTCGCCTTAATGTAAATTGAACATTTTGTTAAACACTAGATTATATTTCACTATGATCTTCTTGGAACAGGCATCAAGAGCAGATTTATTGCTTTTAACAATTTTTAAAAGGGTGAATTTCATCAGAAATACTATTTATTTTTTCTAATTTCTTGATAAGATACTGTATAGATGATGCAAAAGCCCGGGAAGTCTTGAAGCAGGATTAGGCCAACTCTCTTATGAATTCAGCCCTCAACATGAATGGTGTTGCTTTCATTTCTTACTGCAGTTCTCATTTAAAACACCAGTGGCAGATGCAAATAAAATCTGCCTATTTCCAGCAAGTGTTATCAGAAGAAGATAAAACCCTATATGCACAGTGTATATAAGATAGTCTACAGTAGTTATGTAAGTTCATATACAGTAACGTCTTGCCACAATAATTTGTCTGTGGCTACACCTTTGCATGTAAAAACAAATGTGCTTGCAGACTGTGTTGTGGTGTACTTCCTGTTTAGCAAGTGGAACTCATGCCATAAGCGACAAATCTACAAAAACAGATTTGGGCACAACAGGCTGAAACAACAGAACATGGGACTATGTAAAAGTACGCTCTGTTTCCTACGACATTACGACACCTGTCAGCAAATTATTCAGACTGTGACAGAACGAGAAAGAGCAAACTATTCAGTGGATAACAGGAAGGCTGAACGGTGTACAGCACAGTTTCTTTGTTTTATCCTTTTTCAGATTTTAACCTCTGTCTTTCATGGAACATGCTGGACATGGCATTGTTGGCAGCTTTTTGGAAATCTCTGAGCTGGAGTGAGGATCTACATCACAGAGAATGGTCTTTTAGTAATGTTAGCTGTGCTAATTGCTAATATACAATCCAAAAGACAGTTTAGAATGTGAACTTTATAACCATTTTTTTTTCTTTTAATTTAATAAAAGGTTCTTGTATTTTATTATATGTAGTTCAGGTCAAAGTTTACAAAAGCTTGAAATCAGACATCTGCTAAATTCTGGGTCTCTAAACAAAAGAATGGTATTTGACAGTATAATTAAAAAGGCAATTCATTTTGCAATGATCAGAACTGATGAAAAAGTATTATATTCACACATTCATTTTTAAAACACATGGGCAGCCAGAGTGAGCATATCACTTTCCCAGATGCACTGTGATGAATCAAAAAGCATATCATCACTTTGAGTGTCAGATGAACTAATACTGAGCTTCATTATGGCACATTAAACTCCTGAAAAGAAGCTACTGGAGCAAACGTCACATAGAAATAGCACTGAAGAGGTTATTTTCATCTAATAAATCTCCATGTAAACTAAAGTCTAATTCTATCACCAACAAAATATAATTAGTTTCCAATAAATTATTTGTGTCAGTCTCAAATGATGACTGGATTTCCTGCTAATTGAGGGAAAGCAAAACCAAGCCACTGGCCTTTGCAGCATCTCTTGCATTTAACTAATGTAATGAGGTTCTTCAGTCTATCCTCACAAAATGCCGGGGGTGCTACTTAGCTTCAGCCTCATTCAGCTTCAGCAGATGATCAGAGATCTCTCGAAGATTACACGGGGTCTCTGTCTTTGAAGTGCTCACCGTACAAGCTGGTGAAATGCATCAAAATGCGTTTAAGTGTTAAATGGTGTGTGTGTGTGTGTGTGTGTGTGTGTGTGTGTGTGTGTGTGTGTGTGTGTGTGTGTGTGTGTGTGTGTGCGCGTGCGTGTGTGTGTGTTTCTCTAGGTGTGTTTCAGGTATGCAAAAGTCTTTGTACCAAATACTTGAAGCACAGAGCTAGCAAGACATGAGAAAGATAGCTGTTGTTTGTGAGTTAAGGATCACACGTGATATGAAACACACGTTGTTTGGCTGAACTCACTGTTAGGTGTTGGAAGAGCCACGCTCTCATGATGTTGGTGGCCACCTTAGGAAAAATCCCTCTTTTCTTGTTGTGTTTCTTCTCTTTATCCGGGTCATCATCATCCCCTGTGCTCGGCGAAGCCACGCTGTTGTCCAGGCCATCACCTGTCACATGATGAGAAACAGGAAGAGACAGCTCCAATCAGACACAGGGGTTTGTTTACTTCCTGCAGTTGCCGCGTCTTTGGGTTCAAAGGGAATAAATGTGATTTCGAAAAGGAATTCTGGAGGGCTTTGTCGGCACAGAGGGATGGATATGGAGCCTCAACAATGGCGAGCAGAGAATGGCAGGGAATCAGCACCTCATAAATGCATTCATTTTTAATACATTTATAAATAACCCAGCCTTTCATTTTTCTCCCTGCCGTCACTGAAAACACAGTAAGTACTTGCATCCTTCTGCAAGAAAGAGAGGGGGAAAAAGGGGAGCACAAAGGACTTGTAAGGTTGCATTTCCCCACTCTCCCATCCAAGCCCGCGCAGAATTGAAAATGACAGAGAGATTTAGTCTTTATTATCCTGAGGGGAAAATAGTTATTGAAGCGTCGCCCCGGCACATTCTGCCATTTTACCTGAGGTGGAAAGAGTAACACGGCACTACAAAAGGCAAGGTTGCGAGGACGGGGAGTGGGGGGGTGGAAAATAAAAGGAAAATAGATAGAAAAAAGACTGTCGGAGGCACAAACAGTGCTAACAAAGCTAGCTACTTTTCATAACAATAGCATCATGGCTGCTTACAGCAACCTGTAGGGCTTCGATAAGACTCTATTAAGGCCAGTTAACCTCACCTAAGGGGGTACAGTGAGACAGCTCAGAGTATTTGAGCACTGAAAGAGAACGTGAAAGAAAGTGCTCCATGGGCCTTTTCTCAGCATTCAAGCTCCACAACATTAACTCGTGAACATAAACACACATACACACACACACACATATTCAAACCCACCCAATTACTGTACGGATTCTATACAGCTCTGGTGAAGAGAAAGTGGCTTTCCCATCTGTGGTGATGAAAAGCCTAATTGTTATTATCATTATTCAAAAATGCGACCAACCCTGAATGAAGATGATAATCATTAAAGAAACATGAGGCGAAGTAAACAAGTGGCACCCTCACGCCTGGATATTCTAGCACCAAACAACTCGACTTTTGTCCTGCAACGCCTCCCTCGCCTGGAAGCGTAGGGAAGTGAAAAGGGAAAAAAATATATAAAAACCGCTGAAGCAGTCACAGAATTGGATTCTGTTATTTATTGATTACACGCTAAGCACTTCTAAAGCATCTTGGTTTATTTACTGTGGCAAGAGTTGAGAACTGCACTGACACAGTGCTGCTCCACTAACTTTCAGAGGGGGACACCCAGCACCTTTGCAAAACCCTAAGACCAGGTTCATTGATAATTAATGGCGATGTTGGCGCTAATCCGGTTGGAGATGACTTTTTTCCAGCCTGCCACATCAATGGAATAATCAAGGGCCTAAAACCCAGGCCTTTGCTCCCCATTACCTCAGGCAAAAGAATTCCTGAAAGCATGCCTGGAGGGCACCTAAATTATACACGCCATTAGGAGAGAGAGCCTCTCAACAAACCAAACGAAACAACACACTCGGCCAGCTCTCCCTCTCTCTCCGACTGTGCTGGCAGAAGGAGATACATATGCACACATATTGAAGGCTTTCTAATGAACCTCATGTGGAAGTGGAGGTGACGGCATGAGGGGGCGGAGGAAGGATAAAACAAGAGCTTGCTTGGCACTGATGTCGGAGCACTGATGCAAACATCACCTACTGCGCATTGATAATGCACATGTGAAGATCAAGAGTTTTGGTTGGCTCAGGCTAATGTAACATAACCAATAGATAAAGAAGCCCAGCATGTTGGAAAATTAATGATCTGGTCATTACACTTCCAGTTTACAAAATTCACCACATAATCATTCAAATAAACATATACTGGCTTTAGGACTTGCTTGGATGAATATTTAATTTGTTTGTTATTTTTGAGAGTCTTTAATGTCTGACTTCTTAAAAAAAAAAATCTCAAGATTAGTAGAAGAGCGTGTGCTAGTAAGTTTTCCAAATCTGAAGGACAGCCAAACATATTGTAGAAAGCGTCAAGCGTTGGCTAGGGTACAGGAATCCAGGAAAACCAAGATTTTATAAGGGTAGTGTTTGAAAGTTGCTAAAGAAATTGTTCCATAATACCATTCCTACGATTTTAAAGTTATTGTTAAATGCTGGAGAAAGTGCCGCAGTAACCAGTTTTCTCTGGCTTTATGAAGCACAGAGAAACGTTACACTGCTTCTCCACCACATGCTGGTGTACACTGCTGGTCAGCTGGCACAGCACATAAATTCATTGGATCAAACCAGGCATGGCCTGGTTCCCAGTCTCAAGGTACACCAAGGTTTGAACAACTTATAGTTTAAAGTCACTGAACACCTCCAGTGTTCCACATTTCTCTTGGTTAGAAGAAAGACCAATTCCGCTGTTTAGAAATATTTCCAGTGGTTTCATCAGTCATCGTGTGTGAGACTGCAGACCAGCTACCTGAGGAAGACAGCCTGACTTTATCACCAGCCAATATCAGTTTGTTATACTTGTGTTACTCTATGAATAACAAAACAGCAAAGAGGTATATTATTCTGTACAATAAATGTGTTTACTCAAAAACTAGTACAGAGTTTAGTGGGTGTATGTTCAATAATCGTGCTTATGTCAATATATCAAATCAAAATAAACGGAAAAAAAAAAAAGGGAAAACACAAATAGATTTTGCAGGTAACATTCCTGCAACCTCAGGCATCAAAATATTGTATCTTTTTACTACACATCTAACCAGTGCTTAAATAGTTCATTTAAAATTTAAAATTTTTATATATTTGTTGTAAAAGTGAAAATTTTGATGTGTTTTTAGATGTTTATCAGAAGTGTAGATCCAGACCTGTTTTAGATCTGCTTCACAGGCAAAGATCAGACTGGTCGCATTGGGATCACTCCATTCCTCATCTGCCTCACATATATTTCTCAAAAGGTGTGTGTTTTTTGAGTTACAAATAAGTTGGTGACAGAATTTCTGCCTCTGTATAAAAGTGTAGTTGTTCTGGTGCACTGATGATTTATGCTGAAAAACTTAGATATTTATTTTCTGGAAACAAAGTGGACTTCATCTCCTGTGATATGAGTGTACAGTCTGTATGTGTGTTGTTTACATCTACCAGCAGAGTACAGATATTCTATATCATCCCATTTACCACAATATTAGCCAAATTTTTTTGCTCTTAAAAAAAACAAAAATACAGTTTTTTTACAGGTATTAGTAACACAATATCACAGCTGAAAAAAATGATAAAATTAATTTTTACAAAAAGTTTAAGTCTATTATTTCTGGTATTTTTACATGATTAACATTTTTTTAGTGTCGATTTTATGGAATTTCTGACTTCAAGTCCAACGTTTTAACTCATTTAGGCCACACAGTTTTGCTTGATCTAGACCTAGACAAACTATATAGGTCTAAATCAAGACTATGCACAAAGTTAAGATTGATTCATGTCTAAATCAGGTCTCTGTGTAGCCTTAATGTTGAAATCTAATCCATTACTCTGAGGGTCGTTAACTACAAAAGCAATTACATCATGTTTTACTTGATTTTTTTGTGTTAAAACAAAGTATATCAGGAAACTGTGGCTTTTTACTTGAGGTTAGCATACCACGAGAACCTCATATCAGCCCATGACAAGAAAGCTGTTGTTTTTTTTTCATTTAGCAATCAATTACAATTGTTCAGCAACTGATCCATTAATTGATTAACAAGACTTTTCAGCCCTCTGCTCACCAAGCAGGCACACATTGAGCACATTATACAGCTTCTCAGCCTCTCTCTGTCCTGGAAACACACTCACATTGCAAGCTTCAGTTACATCATTAGCCTAGGACAAGCACCGTCTGAGCCCTGTGAGTGAGTTCAGCTTTTTCTTCCTACTGTTTCAGGGCAAAAGAAATACACCTACCCCTCCACCTCCCTTCCCAGCTGCCTGCTGGAAAAAGACGGGTGAGCCGAGTCGGGGCCCTGTAATCTAAGACCAGATTTTCATTGGAAGCAAATGCTTTCAATCCGTTGTAAAGACCGGCTCATGTTCAGCAAAGCCTACAATAACAAACCTAGGGGCTTGTCCCATGCGAGTTAGGAAAACAGAAGCAAACGGCCGGAGAACCAGCTTGGAGCAGGATTGAATGAGCGTGCACACTCAGGGAAGAAGGTGAGGTATGATGAGAAGAAAGGAGAGAAGGGAAATATTTAGAAAATACAAAAAGAGAAACATACATATTTAAAAATAATCTCTCACTGTAAACATTCTCCTTTTTCTCCAATTTTATCACCTACAACCCAAAACAAATAGGAAACTACCAACACATTCCTATCCTTCTTTACATTTCTAAGTCTGATCTATGGACTGTTACTTTCCCTGGAAGGGGAGTAAGCATCCATAGGTCAGACTAAGAAGTGTATCTTTACTTTACCTAGAAGGAAAGACGGAGGCAGAAGGCCGTCAGTTTTATTGGCATTTCCATTTTCAGTGCAATTTGATACCAATCACCTCCACAAGGTCTGGGGCTAATTTCTGCTTTTCTTTACCTCCGAGCATGAGGGAAGTCATGGAGAAGAGAAAAGGCTGAGGCAGGAAAGGTGCTGAAGCTGTGTTTCAGCAGCCATACTGAGGAAATGTCAACGGTGTTATAGCAGCCTGTCAAGCAGACAGAGGCTACACAACGGAGCAGAAAACAAAGAAGAGATAAAGGGTGAAACAGTGCAAAAAAGGATAGAGATGGAGGGGGAGAAACAAAAGTGAATGTGCAAACTCAAGCCACTCATGGAGGCAATGAAGGGGGAGAAAATAATGAGTAGGAAACGGTGCAGGGGAGTTAATCAGATGAAAAAAATCCAACGCAGAGCAGTCCGTTGTTGTTACTTGGAGATTATTTATCTCGATCTGACATCTAACACACACGCTAAAATACAGCTCTTCAGAAAGCCTCTCCCAAACTAAATAAAACTGATAAAAACAACTAACACACACACACAAGGTGAGAGTCATGATTTTGGACAGTAAAACAACAATAAAACAAGGGTATTTATTAAAGTGCTCTATTCGGTTTGAACAGATTATTACTTTGAATCCCTTTGAAACTAGCATTGATGCAATGTGCATCTGCAAAGCAGACTTAATTATTTTAATGCTCATCAAATGATGTCTGTAGCTCATCTTGAATACATCATACAGAATAATAAGGAAGATAATGTGAAGAAATGTCAGAATCTGCCGAGAGAATATCAGAGAATTTCTGTTTTTTTACTGAATACACAAAGACTTTTTAGTGTCATGATGAATGAGAATATATGCTCCCAGTGTCTGCTGATTTTATATGTGGACACTCCAAGCTTAAAGATGCCTCTTGGGGATGCTCACTAGACCAGATCATTCATCTAATCTGAACTTATCTGTGACATTATTATTAGTGATGTACAATGCACAAAGTCTTGTGATAATGAAACGCTATGATGTTTCTCGTCAAAGGGAATTTAGGCTTGTAAACCTCATCCAGTTGGTGTCAGTATGACTTCATCTGATGAAGTAAGCCTAAGCTATTATTCTGAGCCCCAGATATGAAGGTGACCATGAGAAATCATGTAGGAATGTTTGAGACTTTTATTTTGTTGAAACAAGAAAGGGATTGTTTCTCTGATTTGTTAACAGTTGACTAAAAAAAGACTGCTTGACAACACTTAAAAAAGCATTGAAGATGCCTCTACCACGTTTTAATGATAAAACGTTAAAAAAGAGACAGTGAGAGACCAATATAAACAATTTGTAAGCACTCTGACTGGCTAACCGTTAGCTGCTAACAGTGCTAAAACTAGCATTATCCTCGATGTTCCTCATTAAAGGGTTTCTTCAATATTTTCTAATGAGTAAAACAATAAAACAGTTTCCATTTGTGCAAAAAATAAAATTATGAGTTTTTAAGTCTATTTCTAGCCTGGCCATTGCCTTCCTTCTGCTCGATTCAAATCTCACTTCACAGCTCTGGGCTTTCTCCCACTGACTTGGATTCCTCCGGTAGAATTTCAACCAGGCCAGTAAGAGAACAGAAGGAGAAGTTGTGAATGATGATGTCGATTTTCTGCGCTGTTTTAGAATAGCAGCTTGCCTGTAGTTTTAGCAATGGCAGCGGAGGAAGTGAAAGAAGCCATTCAGTCTATGTTGGCAATCCTTCCAAATACTGAATTAACTTCAGAAGCCATCTCATTCGGCCTGACACTTCTCTCTTCACAGTGGAGGATGGTTGTTTACAGCGCAGGCAATTTCTGGTAAACTTCATAGCGTTGAACTGGCACATTACATATGTCACAGACATATGTTAGCGACTGCGTAAAATTTAAAACTTCAACAGAGTCCACGCCTCCAGGAAACAATCGTTTCTCAACAGCTGAGTGGCCAGACCCTCTGTACGAAGTAAAGCACAGACTGGTTTTTACCAGGCTAGTCTATGTCTTGTGCTATGTCTAGTCTTATGCTTGAATGAATATATATTTTTTTAAAGTTGTTTACATTTCTCAAAAAAAAAACCCAGCAAAATAGTCCTTTCGATGTTCGGTCAGGCCACTGTCTTAAGCCCTTTTTCAAGTAAAAAGTCATTTAGTTGGTCAGAAAGCTTGCCAGGCAGCTGATGAGCAACTCATTCAATAAAACAGTCAGTTACTCTCCATGCACAGTCTGCCAGCCTTACTAAGGGCCTCAGCAGGCTGTAACCCTGGGCTGCATGCACACAGCGTGGGGAAGCTAGCCTAGCAAGCTGCAGTCTCCCCACAAGAAAAAGCCACAGGCACAGCTCAGGGCCTGCCCCACATGATCGGCCATGACAACGTCTTCGCAACTAGTTAGAGGAGGGACTGAGAGGGGGATGGGGGGTGAATCAATGCAAGGAGGCGGGGGTGCATGTTTGTCTGTGAAGAATGTATGCATGCATAGATGTGCATTCGTCTGTATGTGCGTGCATCCTTCTGCCTTTCCTTATGAATGTGTGTTTCCGACAGAGGGTCTGCATGTGTATGTGTGGGGGGGCTGAGAGTGCGTGTGTGTGTGTGTGTGTGTGTGTGTGTGTGTGTGTGTGTGTGTGTGTGTGTGTGTGTGTGTGTGTGTGTATGTGGCAATTAGGAGCAGGCCACTGACTGGAAGGAGCCAGGGGCAGTTGAAATGCCCCGGGGCCAACCAAGGGAAGGAATATTTTATCAGTCCCCTCACAGGGTGTATACAAAACTACACACTCAGACACAATCTCACTCATGTTTACTGTGAACGAAGAGACAATGATGTAAAAATTTGCTTTGCTTCCTTCATTCATTACAAGGGTTGTTAGCATTAGCTAAACCGATGCATTCTTCTGGGTTCAGTCAGCTTCAATTGGCTGCTTTCTGTGTTCTTCTCAACCCCCCTTTTTTCTACTTCATTAATGTCATGTCTCCTCCTCCACTCCATCTGCTAGCTAGACGTTTTGGGTTTAAAGAAATTGTTACAACAGTTTGGAGCAAAGCACTGTCTTACCTGAGTATATAAACTCGCTTGTTGTCCTCAATCACTCTAAATCCAGATTAGTTGATCGCTGATAGTCTCAGATGGACCAGGACCAAAGCTATTGTCTAACAACTCCATTCTCAAAGCAGCTGAGCTATGCTGTTGAACCTTTACACTGTCATCACTTTATGCTGTGCGTGGTTACTTACACTGAAACCTATGATAACTTACATATGAGACAGAGGTGAGGGGTGGTGCACCACCAATGTGAAATAATAAGTGAAAACAGAACATGGAAATGGAATTTAATTTCCCTTCAGCATTAATTAAGCATTTTTGAACTGAATTGAACGTGTTTCCGGTTAGGGGGTCTATCTAAAAGATAAGACTTTAGAATTGGGGTTAGCTTGCACAGTTTGCTTCAGTCTCTGACAACGTTACTGTCTAGATGATTTGGCTTGCACAACTTACATAAGTTTTGTTTAATCAAGACATTACTCCAGGTTCATGCCAGACATTGGTATCAATGTATCAATTGGTATCAATCAAGATAACTAAAGCTTCATTATCGTGGAGTTACCATTTGTACCTGTGAATTACGCTGACTGAAGTACTTCTACTTAACTCAAAGTGTTGGTGTTGAGAAAGTTACATTACAGAACAGTAATGGCAACAGAACAAGAATTAACAGGAAGCACATTCTTCACACAGAAATAATTGTTATGCTTTTAAAAATATCTATCAATCTGGCATTCAAAGTAATGGTGTTGCTAACTTTTGATACTCCAGTAAACCTTAATTTCTTAGCGCCCAAGCCAAAAAGGCAGTGTAAAAATCAATGAAACAGCATTCATTTATTCCACTATAACATATTTTTTAAGCCATGTTATCTTTACATCAGACATTTATTCTGACTGGAAACACTTTAAACACTATTCAGTACATATTTCACATAGGAAGATTATGGGAAGCAAAGCCTCCATTCTCTTGGGAAATAATCATAGACTCTTTGTAAACAATGGCTCAATGTCTAAATGACGATAGTTTAAAGCTTTCCAAAGTTGAGTTTGAATACATCACTGTGGTGTTTTTCATATTGGAGTTGTTTTAAAATTATAGAACTACACTTTGGTCTTGATCCCTCTTGGGCTAGCTTTTAGCGTCAGCCTCAGGGACCAACTAATTAACTCTCTAAAATAATTATTCCTTTAAATGTACAAAATTTGCAAAGCATCCATGGTGTAGGAGTAAAGAATTTTTAACCATTCTCTATGTTAGGTTCTATACTGTCTATACTGTAAATTAAACAGCAGCTAATAATATCCTATTTTCAGGTCATGAGATAATACAAAGGCTGATATTTTTCCTATGTCCACTCTCGTTATGTTTTCATCTAGCGAATGCAAACTGAGCTCACTTGCCTCTGTTTTATCATCTCCCTGTCGTGCTGTTATCACTCCTGTGTATCTCTCTTTCTCAAGGCGCACTCTGACATTATCATGCTGTATCTAGGCTAATCTGTTATGATCTGATTATGAACCATCTCTCAGAATAAGACCATCATTGGTACTACCTGCCCCCTGCACATGAGCACACATGCCATGAGGAGGTGTCAGCCATTTTTCTGCTGCCTGGCAAATTAACAGCCACAGACTTGCAAGTCACTCATCTGCGAACCGCGATCTTGTCGCTTCCAGCGCAATGAAAGAGATGTATGACATTTAGCTTTCTAATAATGTTTCTTCTTAGAAATCTTGCTGTGATGAGGACTATAGTTTATGAATATTAGCTTTGTACCAGATGTCATGATCAGGATATGGTTTGAAGAGTCATTCACAGATGGCTAAATGTTTTCTGTGAGATCTTTTTGCAAGGTTTTGTTAGCGGTGGATGGACCGAGAGGAGAAGAACAGGAGACAAATCTTTTGACTTTATAGGAGTGTATTTATTCCAAAGGTTTTTTGATCAAAGAGAAAAGAGAGAGTCTTTGATGGAGTCCAAGTGACCTGGAGCTGATCTTTCATTGGTCACTCGTTGAGATTCACACCCCAGAAAGCTCACATGACCCTGGATTGGCTGCTCAGGAAAGACCCAGGCCTCAGGGGCCTGTTATCCTTTTCCACATGGGATACACACGTCTCATATTGGCAGGCGAGAAATTCATACATACACATATGAACACTCAAAGCATGATGGATGGAGTACACACACACGCACGCTCACTCATGCTCGCTGATGTACATTCACTAAAGTGCTAGCCCTCTCACTCTATTTTTTTTCTTTCTAGGACTCACACACAAACACACATACATTACATTCCCAGAAATCCTCAGAGGGGTAAAGAAAGGCCTGCGAGAGGGAGGGAATGAAGAAAAAAGTGGTGCTTATTGTACTCAGACCATTCATAAGCTCGAGACTTGCTGAGGGGGGAGTTCAGCAGGGGGAGGGGGTTTCAGGCCTTGGGAGGGGGTGCTCCCTTTCTATGACTCTGGGGGTCCCTCCCACCTTCAAACATTCTGAACATGCAGGCATTCCTTGCAATGTATTTCTCAACTAGGAAGGCCCATTTGGTGCACTAAAACACTTTCTCCTCGCATGCTCCTGCTTCCCAAACTCATCCACAAGGCAACTTTCCAACAATGACTATAAAAGTATTCAAAACCAACACACACAGACGTTTGCTCAATACAAAACACTCTCTGTGACCAATGCTGCTTTGCTTCCCCTTTTCTCTCGTCTTGGAGGAGAGATGGAAAGCAATCCCCACAAGTACTCTGCAGATAATGACATGCGCTGTCAGAAAAACAATATGGTTAGTCTAGACTTCCCTTCCTGCCTTTGCCAGAAGGTCTTAGCTCTTTTTAGATGTTCACCTCAAACTTCAGCCACTTTATTTGGATCGTTTGACTCTGTAGAAAAAACCCTACTCTGATCTTTGCAGAAATTCCACTGACTATGAAAAATGAACAAAAGGAAAAGAAGGAACGCTCCTGTTATTGGAGAAAGGATAAAAAAGAGCTAGCCAGGTAAACAGTTATGAGCAAGGTAAAGTAATTGCTTCCTCTAATCAAAGACGATTCCATTAAAGTAATTACAATAAATGAAGAACACTTTACAAGAACAAAGCAAACCTTCCTTGAATGATGACAGTTTTGTGGATGGGCGCTGACAGATTCAATAATGTAAGCAACTGGTGAGTCATCTTCAGGCATTATTTGTCATTATGGCACATTAGAGTCTTATTATTGTGAGAATTTGAGCCAAGTTTTGAGCAATTATTCCTGCTGTGGTGATCTGATTGAAGAACTGGATCAGGAAGTCAGATAAGAGTAATGTGTTTAAGTCACAACAAAAAGAATAATAAAAAAAATACACATGCAAACGTTAGAAAAAAAGTTAATTAAAAGTGTCGAAATCTCACATTGGTGGGAGCTGATTGGGTGCGCTGCTGTTTGTGAACATATTAAGCATGCATTGTTTCTCCACATTTGATGACACCCCTCATGAAGAACTATGAAAAGCCTTTCTTTTCTGAAGACTATGCATCTCAAACCAAAGTAACATGGACATGTACACAAAACTGTAAAAATATTAATAACCATAAAGAATTTGCTCACAATAACTATGATACCAAGTTTTCCTATTGTCAATTGTTCATTACAAAATCTCTATCTATGGCAATTTTCAATTTTCCCTGCGCAATAAGTTCTCGTGTTGCTGTATGTTTGGGCTGGGGCCCATCCACTGGCTATGGAAGTGGGGGGAGGGATCAGGCCTGTTGACATAGCCATAGGTGATGGCAAAAATGTCAGTGTAAATGTGACTGCTCCCTCTGTGCCATTTTCCCGAAAAGGGTCATCACCACAGGCTGCCTGACACACTGGAAACTGCCTCGAGCGCAGGGCACCAACACGACATTAAACTGCAGCATGCCTCGGCGTTCACAAACACAAACACACATCCACATTGACCGCCTTGTGTTCCGCTTCTGGATCAGCTGGAAAAGAAAGAATGAGGTAGAAAGAGACACACACTATAACCTAAAATGAAAGTGCAGGGCAATGAATTCAGCCTTTCATGTGCAGCACTTTTTCTGTGTAACTATTGATTTTTCTTCACCTGTCTTTGTATTGCTGTTTTTTTCTCTTTTTTTCCTAAACTGAAGACAGAAAACCAGACTTAGTTCAAATAGCAGCACTGGTGAGAGCAGCGCAAAGCTCCTTCGCCTCTGACACAAAGACTAAAACACAAAATCTGTGAAGAATGTGTCTCTTTTGCAGCCTTCTCACTCTTAACTTTTGCTCTCAATTGTTTTGCTGCCTCTCAGAGGGCTTTTGACACCTGCTGCACACCAAACTGCAGTCCAGTTTAACACACAGCAAACAGATAGAGAGGAAAAATGGACTATGGAAGAAGGATGAGAAGGGGGGAGGGGACGGCAGTGGAGGACAAGGACTATAACAAAAGGTAAAAGCACTTAACAGCACAATGGCACCACAGTTCTTTCCAAAAGTCAGCTGAAGTACTGAAGGGCATTCCAAAGTCCTTGAATGTAGATGTGGGACAAAGAGAAGGAAACTTCAGCTAATCTAAAGGAAAAATATCCTGTTTGACTTAACTTGGGACCAAAATTCAATAGATGAAAGTTGAGAAAAAACACTTTAAAGAGACATCAAAATGGTCCCCTGTGAAAGTGCAGGTAATATTTACTAATATAGCATTGTTAGTTTTCAAAAGCACACTGCAACATGACATCTTTTTTCTACAGATAAGATGACCTATTGGTAACAAAAACCTCCCAAAACTATGCTTCAAAAAATTGAAACATCCCTTTAAACGAAAAATAAATGCATTGTTCCTTCAAGAGCTCCAAATTAAGTTGAGGCTGTTTAAAGTCAACATAAGTTGAAAAAAATATAACATTTCCAATACTTTTTTGTCCAGAAAGCAAAGTTTTCTTAAATAATTTTTCAAACCACTAACCTATTCAACTGTACTGAGCCAGATAACATTACCATTATAAGGTACTAAAAATTCTGTGTAAATGTCATCCCCAGCAACCAGTCTGTGCTCTCAGTAATCACACTTTTATGTTTGCGGTGCAGTGCCATCAACCATCTAATTTTAGTGGTGCAAAAAGCAAAAATATTAAAGTGGTTTAAGAATGCTAATTTTATGGATTTTGCTCTCCATCAGGCAGTTACTCTGATATTCTGTTGTCAGTTTGAGTTTCGCACAGGAAGCTCATTGATGTCGGACCACCTCCCACCTTAATTCCCAGTGTAAATAACCAAGGTTTCTCTGTTAATAACCAAAGACTCATAAAACAGTCTTTGCATAAACTGCAATGATGTTTTTTTGAAACTGGAGTTGTTTGAAGACCAGCAAAAGTCTTGTTTGGCGTCTCTCAGACTAGCTATTAGTTTCAGCTTTCAGGAGCAACTCATCTGGATTCATACTAAATGAAAACGGCAAGAAAGGAATCTGCAGCTAAAAAGATGTTATCTTTTAACAGAATCTCACTTAAATAATTCAGAACTCTTTCTTTACTTGTGTTTTGCAATTTTCTACATTGTAAGTTCATCTCTGATACAACCTTTGACAAACAATTTAAGTACACATGGCTTTTCCCACTGCTAGCTTATCAGTGCCGGCCAAACTGAGACATGCACTCAGATAATACAGGCATGCTAACACTGCTGTGGCATGTGCTAATAATAGTGCATTAGCTTCCAGATGGCTGTTAGACGATTTTCGTATTTAGTCTAATATGGTCTGTGCTCACGAGTTTCATGTTAGTGAAAGGGTGGTTAGAAAACAAGATAAGTCACTGTCTCTGAGCTGCAACCCACTTGTGTGGTTGGATTTACATTTTAGGGGTTTAGGACATTCATGTCAGAAGATATGTTATTAAACACCTTCACATGTTTGTCCAAAATATTTAAACTCCTTTCTCATTAAATAATAAGCTCTCCACCCAACCCACAACCCAAAAAGGAATACTGTATCACTGCTCCTCCATGCTTGTCATGGCCTTGATAGGTACAGGATGCGTTGCTGCATGGATGTGGAGGATTAGGAGTCCTATCAGCCGACCCTGATAAGGCTTTTTGGACAGAAGCAGAGGAAAAGGAAGTGAGTGGGTTTACAGCGACCCATTTCCTGTGGAGCATGGGCCCATGTGGACAGAAGTGATATGCCCCCCATGGATACTGATCCTCCTGCCACACATTCCCACCAAGTCACTTCCTGAAAGAGGCAGCCCTCTCTGGAGGGTGACTTCCTTGAAGAGTATGACCTCCCTTCTGCTGAAGAGAATCTCAATGCAACAAAGACTCAAGGCTGCCCATGGCAGATGGTGCACACACAATATATATATATATATATATATATATATATATATATATATATATATATATATATATATATATATATATATATATATATATATATATATATATATAAAATGGCATGCCGTTCAGGAAATTATTGTATATATATATATATATATATATATATATATATATATATATATATATATATATATATATATATATATATATATATATGTATATGTTCAAAAGTCTGAATATATGGAATGAACCTTGAATATATGGAATGAACTTTGAATATATGGAATGAAACTTGAATATATGGAATGAAACTTGAATATATGGAATGAAAGTTATATAGGAATTATGGGTAATGTGGTCCGTGGTCCAAAACAGAGAAGGGTGGGCAGAAACTTCGCGTTGTTTTTTTTTTTTTAACTATTATGAAGTTGTCACAAAATTGAATACTTTCCAGATGTTTTAAGCATGAAAGTGAAAAGAAAATATTATTTTGGAGTTTCACTTCATGATAAAACACTTTGACTTTTACTTGTAGATAAAATAATAATAATAAAAAAATCTTGAATGACCTGTAGGTTAATTATGGCTATTTGTCTGAACATGCAACTAAATTACCTAAAGCCTGGCAGAAATGATTCTAAATATTCAAGGAGTATTACATTTTGCATCACTTATTACATAATTTAGTTTTAGTGTTGCATTACCTTTTGAAGACAGATTTTGTTATATTGTTATATTCTACAGTGCTATTAAATAATGCGGAGTTACGCAACATCTTATATAGTTCAACGTACCCTGTGGTCAAATAATTTTTCAAGAGGCACCATGATTTTTGTCCAGCCCTGTTTTATTAATGTTTTTGTAATGATTCTGTTGAACTACATTTTAAAATTTTCAGTCTGAATTGTGGCTCAACAACAATAAAAAAAAAAATTACATTTGAAAATTTTCTAAATTTCATGGGGAATTTTCAGTATTTTTTTTTTTTAATTATTATTTCTTATTACTTTTGTCAGTTTCAAATTATTTCAGGGACCATTGTTTTTCAGTCATTAACAGAAGGAGGGGTACCAACAATTATATTCACTACTTAATAAATTATGAACACACTCATTTCAGATGTTTATAGCACAAACATGAAAAAAAAGATTTTAGTGAAAAAAAATATTTATTTGAATATTTATTTGAATAACAAAACAACAACAACAAAAACAGACAATCAGTCAGGAAGTAGCTATACAAGGAATTGATAAGTTGGTTGTCTAATCATCAGCAAATAACTAAATGATATAAAAGAAGATGTGGAAGGAGGGGAGTAGACAATGTTAAGACATGAGGGTGAAGAGGATCACTGGGACCTGGCAAACTGCATTCAAACTTGGTCTCTCCTCCTGCAGAACTGTCTGCATAAAACCATGAAAAATGGAAAATAATCAAGAATTCACGCACCACTAAGTTAGACCAAAATTAAGTCATTTGTTTTTTTCTTTAATTTTATCTACAAGTAAAAGTCAAAGTGTTTATATTTAAGTGAAACTCCAAAATAATATTTTCTTACTAATTTGAGACAAAAAAGTTGGGAAGATAAATAATATGGCGGAAATTATGAAATATGTAAATGAAGTAAAAATATTAAAAGATTTAGGAAAAAAATCATATATTTTATAATTTTGTACTTGCAGTTATTCACCATATACCTAAAAATGCGTTTTATTTCCCTTTCAGCCGCCACAGATAGCAGGAAATGACAGAGTGCCTATCCGAGATAAGGCAGGGGTGAGAGGGGAGATCCCACTCCAATTCCGCTTAGTTTAGCTTAGTTTCGTAGTCAGACAGGTTTGTGAACCAAGCTGTGCTGCTCCCAAAACCCCAGAGCATATTTCAAAGTGTGCTCATTGTTGATGAACTGACTGGTCAGGAAAAAAAAATTGAGGTATACTTTTATACTTAAAACATCTTGAAACTTGTTGTGACAAACTCAGAAAAGTATGAAAACGCCAAGTTTCTGCTCTCGCCTTCTCCACTGCTGTTGGCGCAATGCATTGTGGGATATGTTGTTGGCCCAAGTCCACAGAAGGATGGATCCTTAATAAAATGGGTGAAATAAGAATGTATCAGGGTTCTTTTAGAGTACTTGTTTTGATGTATACTTAAGATTGAAACAGTACTCGGGCCACTGTCGATGAAGAATCAAAAGCACACGAATACACACCAACAGAGAAGTATGCATGTTTTGAACCACATTACCCAAAATTCCTCGAGCCAAGTCCGACTTTCATTACATATATTCAAGGTTCATTCCATATATTCAAGATTCATTCCATATATTCAGACTTTCATTCAATATATTCAAGTTTCATTCCATATATTCAGACTTTCATTCCATATATTCAGACTTTCATTCAATATATTCAAGATTCATTCCATATATTCAAGGTTCATTCGTAGGTTTGAATATATGGAATGAAAGTCTGAATATATGGAATGAAAGGCATCAAGGAATTATGGGTAATGTAGTCCATGGTCCTAACGGAGAAGAGGAGGGCAGAAACTTTGCCTTTTTATACTATTATGAGGTTGTCACACAATTAAATAGTTTCCAGATGTTTTAAGCAAGAAGGTAGACCTCAATAAGTCATCTGACCAGTCAGTTAATCAATATTGAGCATAATTTGAAATATAGTCTGGGATTTTCGAAACAGCAGGTCTCGGTTCACAGATCGCCACTAACAGATAACCGGTTGCGGGAAATGACAGAGTGCCTATCTGAGATAAGGCAGGGGTGAGAGGGGAGATCACATTCCAATTCCGTTTAGCTTAGCTTAGCTTAGCTTCGCAGCTAGACGGGTTTGTGAACCGAGCTGTGCTGCTCCCAAAACCCAGAGCATATTTCAAAGAATACTCAGTGTCAGTGAACTGACTGGTCTGATAAAAATCAAAGGTATACTTTTATGCTTAAAATATTTTGAAACTACTGGAAACCTGTCCGGGGTGTAACCTGCCTCTCGCCCGATGACCACTGGAGATAGGCACCTCAAAACAAAAAAGGATAAGCGTGTTGGATAATGGATGGATGGATGGACATTTTGAAAGTTTTTGTGACAAACTCAGAATATTATGAAAATGATAAGTTTCTGTCCTCGCCATTTCTGTTTACCACTGCTGGTGGCGCAATGCATTGTGGGATATGTTGCTGGCCCATGTCCGCAGAGGAATGGATCCTTAATAAAATGTGAAATAAGAACGTATCAGGGTTCTTTTTAGAGTACTTGTTTTGATGCGTACTTAGGATTGGAACAGTACTCGGGCCACTGTCGATGAAGTATCAAAAGCACGGGATTACACACCAACAGAGAAGTATGCATGTTTTGAACCACATTACCCACAATTCCTCGAGCCCAGTCCAACTTTCATTCCATATATTCAGACTTTCATTCCATATATTCAAGGTTCATTCCATATATTCAGACTTTTGAACATATATATATACAATAATTTAATGAACGGCATGCCATAAGATAGATAGATAGATAGATAGATAGATAGATAGATAGATAGATAGATAGATAGATAGATAGATAGATAGATAGATAGATAGATAGATAGATATAACACCATTCAGGCCTTCAGTCCAAAGGTTATCACCGTGAAGATCTCTGCCACCAGTACCTGCTCATCTCTTTAGGTTTCATTGGTCCGGAGTGAGAAGGGACGATCGGGTTACATCCAAATGTATACGTGTTCACAAGTGTGTGCACCTCAAGTGGCAAGCTTTGTGTCGCTCTGCAAACATACAAAGTAAACGCCCATGCAGCCCTCCAGCCCAGCCTGCTGTTATGTTTATCTACAGGTATTTGTTATCTAGCTCTCTCTTTCCGCCTTCTCCCTCTCTAAACTCTTAAAAAGGTTCACCAAGGTCTTTATCTCTCGGCTGAATCCCTCTTGCAGGTATCCATGTCAAAGGGACCAATGGGAGGTGGCCTCTGGGGACAGCATGTTTGGTCTGGGTCAGCCCTGGGTCAAGCTTTAAACCAGAAGACTTGCGTTAAGCAACTCTTTGCTTCCAACTTACTGCATTCCACATTACCTCAGCTCACAGCATGACATTTCACTCATGGCTGTTTTGCATCTTTATGCTTCTTACAAACATAATGGCACACACTTAAATGGCCATAAGCAGCCTACACTGACACAAGTTGCTGCAGAGTGCAAAACCTAAAACTGAATATACACCTTGCACAAAGCCAGGTTTGAGTACAGCAAACCTTGAGCACAGCAAGGTTTTGAAAACCAGTTTCAGAACTGTCATACTGTCTAGACTTTAATGTCCTTTAAATGAACTGCCAGAGGAAGTGCTGGCAACCACAGTTTTCTCTAGCTGTAAAGGGCGTTAAGTAATGCAGAGCTGCACCTTCACAACTTGTTTTAGTGCACGGTTGGTGTTTCATTTTTCTTTTACTTACAAGAAAGACAAATTCAACCACAATTCATCAAATGTCTTCTCTATATTCAAGATAGTGTTTTAAGGGCAACAGGTTCCAGGAAGAAAACACAGACATAACTCTACCAAGTGACATTCTCCAGATCACTATGGGATTCCCCAAGGATTTCCAAGGCCAGAAGGGCTATAGAGTCCCTTCAGTGTTTTCTGGGTATACCTCACAAGGAAGGTGTTCAAGAGGTATCCTGAGCAGTTGAATAATCCACCTCAACTGATTCCTTTCAATGTGGTGAAGCAATGGCTCAAATGAGGGGGCTTTCCATCTAATCTCTAAGTCTAGCCACCCTATGGAGAAAGAGCATGTCATCCCCTTGACTCCAGGATCTTGTTATTTGAGTCAGTACCCATGTCTCATGACCATAAATGATGGTCAGAATGTAGACAAACCACTAAACTGAGATCTTCTTTTTTTGGTTAAGCTCTTTCTTCACCTCAACAGGCTGGAGAAGTGCCCACATTACTTCAGACAAGAACCCAATCCATCTATCCATTTGCTTTTCCACCCTGCCAGCCCTCCAAAACAAGACACCAGGATGCTTTAACTCTTCCACTTTGGCCAGAGACCCCGAGGGAGAATTCACCTTTTTCTGGCTTAGACCCATGGCCTAAGACTTAGAGGACTCTTATGCCACAGCTTCATACTTATCTGCAAGCTGTTCTAGAGCACGGTGAAAGTAATGGCCTGAAGATGCCAACAGAAGCACATGTAAACAACTACAAGTAAAGATTCAACCTTAATATCCTCAACCTAGGACGCTCCTACACAAACCCAGCTGTTGAAAATATTTCCAGTTAAAAAAAAAACCCATAGCCCCACTCACCACTCATATAAGGTAATGGCTGCAGGCTGGCAACCAGAAAGGATAGCTTGACTTATTTATCAGCTAATATTAGCTTGTTGTAATTGTCGCCCTATAATGAGTCAAACAGTAAAAAGGATAGTATTTTGCACAGTAAGGACTTGGAAAATACCGCTAAATTTAGTTTATATGTAAAGTAAAACACAATAATATGTTATAAATAACATTATGATAATCCTTATAATCAACATACTATGTTATTTTAGAAACAGTTAGAAACAGTTTTGCTGTTTGAATAAAAGAAATTAGATCTTGCTATGTTTGTTTTGTTATAACTGTTATATTTTGCTACCTTGGTATTTTTACTCAAAGATATAATCTCATGAGAAAGTCACACTAGCCCATGTCCAGTAAAGAGCATGGGAGGGCTATACTAGGGTTATAAAACAGCAACATAAAATAGCCATATCAATGAGGAATAAAATCCACTAGGATGAAGGTTGTGACCAAATATGGCACTTCTGCTGGTGTTTTCCTGGCATGAAATGAGCTTTGTGTTGGTAGTGTTTGGAGAGCTGAGTGGTAAATTCTGCCCGTCTTTTGTTCGGAAAAGGAGAGCAGTTGGAGGAGGAAGTGGGGGGGTGTCCATGCATAATGCTCTTAGCCAGGGAGGTCTGGAACTGTGTCTATAAATTGAATTATTTCAATTTGAGAGAGAGAGTGAGAGAATAATGGAGAGTAGCTGTGAGACTGTGTGTGTGTTGCATTTACATGTGAACATATGCATGTGTGCCGATCGAGAGAGAGGGAGCCTCATTTTCTATTCTTCTGCAAGGTTCATATTTACAAGTGAGAATATAAACCAACTTGCGTAAGATTACAGAAGAGGCCAAATGTTACCTTGCAGCTGGAAGCTACAGTAATGGATAAAGAAAGGACTGCTTATTGTTCCATCTGAATGATTCAGTTTCAGCATCTTTATATTCTTATCAAGAGATTCAGTTTTACTCAATGAAATAAAACCAGATTTCTTTACCTTGTATGCTTCGTCTAATATTCTCACATCAAAAACATGAAAACAACCCTTGTGCCCATAGGTTTACGGGTATATGTTTGTGTGTATAAGGGTGGTGGGGCTGAAAATATTCCTGACACAATATAACCGGCAGGAGACCATATGGCAAACTGGCAGCAGGCTATTTATCCTTATCCTCTTTGGAGGCTAAAATTAGCACTTCGCTGTTTGTAGCTTTAAGCTGGACTCCAACCTCTGCCACTGAGTTAATAATAAAGAACCCCCCAACCCCCTCTAACTTTTTGTGTTTGTCTTCTGCCAACTTTCAGTACCCTGCTTTAACCTTTCACCTTCTCTTAGAAATATAACTTTCCAAGAATCTGCCTTTTTATCATGATCTAATCGTTTAGAAGTTATAGTATGATTGTCTTATTATAAGTTTCTCCTTAAACTAGGTTCCCTAACAGGAGTGTATCAGGACAGCCAGGATTTCCTGAACATGGACCCCCTTTGCTAGCTTGAAAGAGTGGGATGATGAGACTAATCTCTTTATCAAAAGGCTAAATAAACATAGCCTCTCTGTGGTTGTGTGTGTGTGTGTGTGTGTGTGTGTGTGTGTGTGTGTGTGTGTGTGTGTGTGTGTGTGTGTGTGTGTGTGTGTTCGCGCGTGGGCAATGCTGTGTGTTGCTGTGTTACTATATAGAGCCAAAGTAGTTATGGTTCGATTCCACCAATACATTCTTTCTGTTTAAAGCTCTTAATTAGGCAAAAAATATAATGGCCATAGTTTTCTCTAACTGTATAGAGAACATATTAATGTGACACTACCCCTCTCCCACCTGTTGCTACGCACTTTTGGTGTAACCCTTCTCTTGCTTATAAAAAAGGACATAACACAAAAAGTGGGGATTTTACACTTATATAAAACATAGTCAAAGCCAGGCATGGGCCTACCGGCATCAAAGTATAGCTAGATTTAAAAAAATTACTAAAATCACAATTTTGCGTCTTTGAGTATCCTAATAAAGCACTATATTAGTCTGATGTCATTTTCAGTTCATTTTCACTATGCCACTTCGAGAGTTGAAAGCCCTTTTAATGAGATGCCAGAGATACTGGAAGGGTGACCGGAGTTTTTCCTGGCTGTATGGATCATTGAGTGATGCATCATTGCCCCCTCACCTGTTGCTGCGCAATGCTAGTCAGCTGGCTGAAAGAAGGCTGGTACACGAGCTTTTTGGAAATATTTGTGATCAGGAAAACCACTTAAGGAGTGCCACGCATTATATTCTTCTTAGGGAAAACCTGCTTAAAACTGGAGTTGAAATGCCACAAGCAAGTAATCATCTTTCTTAAGCTGCCAGCAGCAGGCTGGCTACCAGAGCAGATAGCCTGACTAATTAAGCTAATATCAGCTTGTTGTACTCCTAGTGTTATTGCAGAAAGAGCTGAACCATCTTTTATGCTTTCTTGTGTTTAGGTGCTGTTCCATTGGTCCATACATTTATCTGTGTCCATTTTGATTATGTATTTTATTTCCTGTGCTTCATTTGTAGAATATTACAGCGATTCTCCCTTGTTGTCTCTATCTTTTCTCTCAAGTGCTGCTCCATAATCAATTTATTTATCTCACCTGTTCCTTCTATCTTGTATGTTCATACATGCTCGTCATCCATGTTTCATCCATTTCTTTTTGTTCCCTTTGTGCCTCTAGTCATTTTCTCTTTAATACATTTCCATTCTACTGTGATTCTGCCTGTCTCCTGCTTGTGTTTGAGTCATATTCACAAATCAGAAATGACGAGAACAGTTAAAGGGTATAGTAAACTATGTAACACAGATGTTTACTTGAAAACTTCTACTAAATTTAAGTCAAGTCAAGTTAATTTGTAAAGCACATTTCAGCAGCAAGGCGGTTCAAAGTGCCTCACATCATAAAAACATCAATCAAGTATGCAGCCAAATCATCAAAATCATCAAGCAAATACACATGAAAATCATCAAAATCATCGAGTAAATATCAATGCATCAAAATCATAGGGATCATCAAGCAAATAGTTTAATGTTCTACTTTCTACTAATCAAAGTTATCTCTAAACAGGTAGGTTTTTAGCCTTGAGTTAAAAGAACTCTGTTTTAGCTGTTTTGCAGTTCTCTGGAAGTTTGTTACAGATTTGTGGTGCATAAAAACTGGAAGCTGCTTCTCCATGTTTGTTTCTGGTTCTGGGGATGCAGAGTAGACCAGAACCAGAAGACCTGAGTGGTCTGGAAGGTTGATACAATGACAATAGGTTTACTGAGTGTTAGTTCTACATTTTGGTTTTAATCTATGTATAACCATGTAGTAAACTGAATGATTTTAATCAAATTATTTTCTGTTTCAAATAAAAAACACATTTTTACAATAGCTTTGCTTTAAACTTGTGTGAACGTGATGCTTTTTTGCTCAAGGTTATGTGTGAGTCTCAGATTCCAGGCCAAATTGATTAATTTTTACCTTAAAGAGTACTAATAACCAAATATTTATCAATTTCATCTCATTTTACAAACAACAAAATACAAAAAACTGTTTTTTACTCATCTGTGACTTTCTACAATTCAAATAAAGTGTTACTTCTTACTTTGTGCATAAACAAGAGCCAAGATTTTGGGGAAAATGTTCATCTTGTCTTTGATTTCTGACATCAGGTGGCAGAGGTGATTGCCCTAATTCTCCAGTCTGATATCAGTGAAAACTTAACATCAATCTGATCAGAGGCCTCTTGGGCCCTGAGCTCAGCTCCTTTTCAAGTGAGGAGGAGGTGGATGCAGTCAGCAGTGACAGGAGTGCAAAG
Source organism: Anableps anableps (assembly GCA_014839685.1). Classification (NCBI taxonomy): domain Eukaryota; kingdom Metazoa; phylum Chordata; class Actinopteri; order Cyprinodontiformes; family Anablepidae; genus Anableps; species Anableps anableps. The sequence continues at coordinate 29,263,356 of CM026076.1, forward strand.
ACAGGAGGAGAGAGAGTTTAAGGTCATTTTCTGGACCATTCATAATGTGTTGTGACATATCAGCAATGAGCTGCTGTGATTTTACTGTCAGATTCCCTTAGAACCCATACTGCTACTATTAGGGAACCGGGCCATGCACAAGAGTTGACATGTGACTACAGTTAATTTGGAGCTAAAAACAGACCATAACAAGGAGCCAAAGCTGGTGGCCATTCCAAATTTGTCACTTTTTTTCTTGGACAAACCCCCAATTTTTCACACAAACGTACTTGACTGCACAAGTGATAGGGTATGCTTTTTTTGTTTGTGACTCCATTGGTTTGCATGACAAGTGCAGCACGATACTTCAACTTGTTTACATTTGCAAATCCAATCTGCAGAATTTACTTCTAAAAGAAGAGATATCTAGTAATTTGACAAAACCAGCATGTTCCTTTGGGACTTGACTGCACTACAATTGAGCAAATTGCAGTGGCGTGCACAGAACTGAACCTGAACCGAGCTGTCAGGTCATACTTTTTGGGGGGAGAGATAAACTTCAAGACACTCCACATGAAAATATCTTGATGTTCCAAGACAGATCTTCAGTGTAAAAGGACTTCTTGTTGTGTAATATTAAGTGAAATTCAAAGGAAAAAAAAAAATCTTAATCATATTTATGCATTTAAGTGTTCTTTTGCTAATCTCTCCCCCCTGACACATAAGAGACATCAAGAAGGCTACAGAGGGTGTGTGTAAACAGTATCTTTTAGCAACCACCAGTAATTAGATATAGGCATTTGGCATTCGCACCAGTCACAAATTAAAGAAGAGTGCTTCCTGTAAACAGACAGTGAGAATGTGTCTACATCATTAGTGTGCCACAATTATAACATAGGAGCTAAAGATACATTTCCCTCCCACTAGCACTCCCTCAGTGAAGCAAATGAAGTGAAAGCATTTTTTTCTTCTTTTTTGTGCATTAAATAAAAAAAGTAAATTGTTACACTGCAAGATTTAAAAAAAAAAAAAAAAAAAAAGAAAAGAAAAATGCTTTTTATTTGAGCGACTTTTTTGAGGGAAGCACAGAGACTAAGTGAAGGCACATGAGAGGTGGTGGGGAGCAAGAAGGAAGATATTTTGTGCAGATGCTTGTCATGAATGAATATGTATTTCATGTAAATTCTGCACACAAGGCATATTGTAATGGTCGGGGCTAGACTTTGCATTTCTTTGGTCATGCAAACATGCCCACATGTAGCCAGCAGACGGATACACAAACTGAATGGATGCATGGGAAATTTAAAGTAATAGGGAGGAGAGGGAACAATAATTCAGCTTCAAAATGTGCTAGTAATTCCACTCAATGTTATCACAGAGAGTCAAAAACGAGCAAACCGTAAGAGAAAGACAGAGAGGAAAGTGAAAGAGGCAGGAGAAGGGGTAGGGGAGGGGGACCCAATCTGCACACATCACATACAGCCATGGTCCTCATTCTGTGCTACAAGTATCACCTCTGGGACTTGGGCTGCATTTAAGTGGCAAAGATGTTGATATCAACTCTTTACATGGTAAATATAAAACAATTTAACCCTTGTAAGATGAATTATGATTTAGAGTTAATATGTACAGTCACAAATATAAGTGGACTGACTATTTGAGGGACACTCCATTTACCTCTGAAGATGGAACTTAGGTTTGGGGTTGACGTTACACTGAACTTAACAGTGATCCGGTTGCATGTCAGAAAATAAGTGCCATCCTAACACGTCAGCTGTTGTACTGAGCAAACCGACTTTCACATGATTTTATGTCGATGCTCCTAGAAAACTTTCATGTTAAAATTGGATGGATGGATGGATGGAAGTCAGGAAATCCAAGGATTTTTCTATGCTATTTTTTTTTTGTAGTAATACAGATCAGGAAATAACAAAAATCTAAATTCATACTTTCCCAGACTGTGTGGGAACCCTGTGATGCATTCATACACTGGGGCTTCATATCCACTACAACAGAGATTGTGCGGCACTGGGGCTGACAACTGGTTTATTGCTAGTGGAAATGGAAATAAACAGCTGCTATCACTGAGTTTTATAAGTGGTAGACATGTTGAATTTTGAGGTCAGGGCTTGTGAAAAACCCTCAACTTTGGCACTTGAAAATCCAATTCTAGTGGTCCCCTTCTGGTTTTTCCCACCCACAAACTATACATTCAAGTTTCTGAGCAGAAACTGAATACAAAATTAAACTGCATCCCTCATCAAAAGCAGCTTTTGCTGTATTTTAAATGCATACTGAATTTTGAGATTGCAGCTATAATTATAATCCTCCAAATTTGCCCCTTGGAATTACAATTTAAGGGTCTCTCTTGGTTATTTCTCCAACTTTGACTCTGGACATCCAATTTTTGAGCACCAATGGATTGCTGTCCTAATGGAAAAGAACATTTCATATCTTTTTTTATTTCAATGACAAAACACAACAAACCCTAACAAGTACTGTCCTGCCTTGTTGTACTGCAGTTTTTAAATGCATGTTATTATGATGGTTATTGGAAAACCTAATATACCCTGAAGTCATTCTTGTTCTAATTCTTTGATAACCCCTCACGTACAAAATGCTTGTAGAACACATAATTCCCAAACTCTCACAGTCAAATATACTCGTACGTCCTATTCGATGGGTTTATGATTATTAGCTTCTCACACATGAAATATTGACTTAGGCCAATAAAACCAAGTTAGTGGATGTGATTGAAAAGGCAGAGGATCATTTCATGTTAAATGATGTATAAGAGAGGAGAAGCGAGGAGAGGAAATCATGCTGTTTGCTTTTATTTTAGGCCCTTTTATTCGTCGCTCCCCCCAGCAGATGTGTGACAACAGCCTTAATCCTAAAAGCAAACGGACTCCACTCTGTGGGAACCTGAAACAGTTTCCTCTTTTCTTGAGAGGGGCAAACTCAGGCCACTCGAGTTTGCTTACTGGCCATAAAATCTTATCAAGGGACATCGTTTTCAGTAAGACATGTCATTACTTGACAGCGGACGCGTCAGCCACTGTGATAGTGAGAGTGAGAAGTTGTAAAACCCTCAGTGAATTCGACTGAGAAAGGTCAAGCCTGGGCACTGAGAACCCTTTACTTTTCCCAGGTAACTACATGTAATAATGTTTGAGAAGCTGTAAATCTAGGAAAGGTGGAATAAACATTGCTACCACCAACACACAGTCCAGGGTTGCTTTATAATGATATTTTAGAACCAATTATCCTATATAGCTGTCATATATTGATTTTTATAAACTGTGTGTGAACAAAAAGTTAGGTTCACACGTTTCATGTTTCAGATATCCAACTAATGCCCAGATTGTTACCTTAATGTCTCTCCACACGTGATGTTGCGCTTTTTTAGCAATGCATTCAGCTTGGTAAACTCCCAAACAACACTCAGTGGCACTTAACACAGTGATTAGCAGTAACTTTTCCACTGCTCTCCTCTTCCTACCTATTTGCACACACACATAAAGACACTGCTCCACCCTCAAAAGGCTTCCACAGCATTTACGCTGAGATTTCTCCCCTTTCATCTCGTCTTACTCTTCCATTTTACACGCTTTCTTTCAGCCCTTTTTATTCTACTTTCACTCTCCTCCCCTGTACTCACACCCCGAGGAAATCAAAAGGAGAATCATGTTTGTCTGCCAGCTACCTCTACCTCCACCTCCAGTGATACCGACCGAAGAAAAATCAAGGGAACCGCATACCTTTTATCCACCCACAGAGCCTCACATTTAAACAGATTACTGGTAAAGCTGGACACCAGTAAGACAATTACCGGACCGAGAGATCTTTCTCGATCACGTCTAGACATTGTCTAGACAACATGCACCTCAAGCCAAGCAATAGACCGCTGATCATCCTTGTTTTTTTTCTCTAATTAATGCATTCTAATATTTTTCTAACAGAAAAGTGGAACAGTTTGATATAAAGTTATTGCAGAACTTGGTTATCACTCTGGATATTACAGCATATATGAGATACTAGAAGAGTAGATGAAGTCAGAGGGGGTAACAGACCACACAAACAATCACAGCTCCCTCTCTTCCAGTCTACTGGACAATCGGACCAATTAATCGGTGACTTTGAGGGGGCCACGTGAAGCTGAACGATTGGATGAGCAGAAGCTGGCTGTTGATTGCTTGGCTCCCCTGTCCATATTTGCAAAAACCCACCCTAACTCTGGAAACTACCCAATAAGATGAGTGTAAACAGCAGTTAGTCTGTGATTTGACCTTGTTGGAGGGCACCGAAGTTGGAGGTGAATGCATGGATGGATGAATGGAAGAGAATATCAGTAGTATTCCTGCCTGATCGATGGAGACTTAAAAGCACTGAAGGTTATATACAATGATTAATGATGAGAATTGGCCAAACTTATTTCTGATATCATTTGTCCAATATATTTTGCAGTAAATAACCTTATTTCACACAAATAACTCTAAATACCCAATCATACCATATAATCTGTTTGAATAGGAAAGCATCTCACACTCACAACTAATTCCCTACAACCGCAATTTTAGAAATGTAAAAGAATGTGTTACTTGGGCTTTCTTTTGTTGGACTTTAAAGAAAGGTTGGAGTCTATTCTTTAAAGGTAAATATGAAAAATCAACTGTGATACAGGGCTAACCTGCAAAAACAAAAAAGATTAGTCTTTCAAGCACATTTGCTTCATCAGAATCATCTCAAAAGTAAAACAAACAAGCAGACAACTTGTAAAAACTGAGGAGAAAGACAGCAAACCAGGAACCAGGTTGTTGCTTGCTAGTTGTGCTAAATCAAAACATAAAGAGGTTGATAAACTTCATGGGTAAATCAGGGGTGTAGCTACACAAAATGGACAACTTAGCAAAGAAACCAACTTTAAATTGGATCTTCAGGAACTCTGTTCAACACCTGACATGGGAACACTGTTGGTTCCCATTTCTTTTAGTTAAATCTATGAAAAATAAAAACTGTAGCTGATTTTAAAAGAAATACAATTAAAAGATGATGGTGCTTTTCAGGTGTTTTTCGAGTTTTTGCTGGGCTTTGTATTGTTTTCTGTTCTAAAAGACATAACTTTTAGATATTGTCCATTTACTGTAGGTGCATTTTTAAGGCCTGACACTTCTTTTGTCTTTAACTTGCACCTATTCTTTTACATAATATACTGTCATGAACAGGTGCAAGGTCTGGACATACAATGACTCTATTATACAAACTGGATGTCCAAGGACATCCTCTTATTCCTGTTTAAGGTTTATCAGTCTTTGTCTTTATGTTGCCTTGAAAAACAAATTTAAATTTTGACTTTTTAATCTCATATGTCCTCTCCAGACCTATTGATCAAGACCACTTTAAATATTTACAAGAAAATCTAGCTCGTTGGAAACAAAGAACAAAGAAATTATGGGTGGTTCAAAAAGTTTTGCACAGTACTTGTTTTTCCAGCAAAAATCAACTGAATTAAAAGTCTTGAGCTGGATATCATATGTTCAGAAATCTCAGGCCAATACTTGGACACTAGCAATGAATGCAGACATGAAGCCCAACAGGGAGCCATTTGTCTTGGCGTGGCACACTGTACTTTGTACAAACAGTCTGGGTAATTGGTGATACATATCTAATATCACCAGTCATCGCCTCACTCCCGGGACGATTCCGACCAGCAAAGAGGCAAACCCTGTAGCCTTCAGAGAGAGCAAACACTACGCACAACCGCATGGCTGCAGCTGACCAGCTTGCTGCCTGAATGTTATTTTTTTCCCTCGCACACTAGGCACTCGGAGAAGCCGAGGGGTGTCCTTACAAATTCACACAGGCAAAGAGGAGTCACTTTAATCGGCGAGAAACAGAGAAGACTCACTCGTATGCATGAGGGACTCCCCGCCATCGCAGGCGCATATGATCTGTTAGCTTTTCCTTTACCCTCCGAGCATTACTTTTCACACAAGAGTACGATCCAAGGCTGCTTGTGGGTGTTAAACAAAGCATGGCTGTTGGTAGGAACTAGTTAACACACAGCTGGACTAATAGAATGGGACTAATTAACTACAGGGTTGCTCTTGGAGTTCTCTCGTCAGTGCTGTCTGGATGTTTACAAAGATCTCCCGAAGAAAGAGAGGAGAACTAAAAAAGAAAAATAAGCGTCTTTCTTAGTGTGCTCCTTGGGGAGAAGGAAGACACCCAGAACTGATTTTAATGACATGTGTGAAGCAAATGTGATCCTCCCTCTATTTTTTTGTTACTGCCAATGGAATTTAGAACTAAAAAATACCATGGGCATTGTGGTCAAAGCATAAACACCATAACTGAGGATGCAGCATGTGAGAATTGTCTCCACATGTAAAATAAGAGCCAGGCTTCTCTCTCGTTGCCTTTCTGACACTGACAAAGCACTGCAAAACATCTGCAAGTTTATGAGTTACTATTAACTATCTTATCGTGAAAAAATATTTTATTTTGTTCTCACGGTTTCTCCAGCTCTTTGATTTTTAAAAAAATAAGAGTACACTTCCGGGTGAAAAAAGCAATTTTTATACCATTGGTTCAATGACCCGTTAAGAAAGGAGAACAGAACAGAGCATGTGTTTTTCTCAGTAATAGCTCCAGAAAAAAAGGGAAGGAAAAAAAGAAAAGGCAAATTCAGTCGTTAAAGGGCCACATCTATCCAGCATCTTTCATCTGAGCTGCTTCGCTCTGCTAGAGGGGGAAGGCTGGAGGACAGCAGATGATAAGCAGAGGAGAGAGGGAATCAGAAGAAGGGAAGGAAGGAAAAGTCTCAGGACAAAAGTGAGGAAAGGGGCAGAAATAAGAGAAGCTGGTAAAAGATGGGAAAGGTGGCAAACATTCTCTTAAGCTTTTTCGATGGAAGATTAAAAAAGATTTTAAAAGGTCAGCAAGACTGGACTGTCTTCTGCTCAACAACACCTCAGATAACCTTGGCAAGTCTTTAATACTGTCTATGTAATTTGATTTTAAAGATGAACTAATATCTGAGGTTGCCTTGAAGAAAAATGCTAAATGCTGAAGCATTCTTGAATGGTACATTTTTAGCTTCAAGCTAAATCCTTCCTAAATTTAGTCTGTAAGTGTCTGTCTGTGTCCCTTTTCCTGTCCTCATCGCCCTCCAGCCTGTCCAGGAAGGTTTCTGCAGTGTCACTCCCTCCATTCTGAGTCTTCAAGACAGGACACTTTATTGTATGTAGCGCACCATTACAAAGTAGTTCATTAATAGAGTAGAAGAAAAATGAGGCATGCATCATAGGCATTTGTGTGTAGATCACCTTAAATCTGATACCCCTAAGTAAAATCCAGTGACACCAATGGCCTTCAGAAGTCACCTAATTTGTAAACTGTCCATCTGTTCTGTGAAGGCTTCAGAGGTTTGTTAGAGCACAGAGCATCATGAAGACCAAGGGACACATCAGATGAGTCAGGGATAAAGCTCTGGAGAAGGTTAAACCAGGGCTCAGTTCTGAAATATTATCCTAGACTTGGAAAATTTTACAAAGCACTGGAAAATCCATCCTCTGAAAATGGGAAAAGTATGGCATTAATACAAGCCTACTAACTCAAGGCCAACTCTGGAGGAGCTGCAGAGATCCACAGCTCAGAAGGAAGAATCTGTTGACAAGAAAACTATTTGTAGCAAACTCCACAAATCTGGCCTTTTTGAAAGAGAGGCAAAAAAGCCATTGTTGAGAGAAATTCATAAGACATCCCATTTACATTTTGACACAAGCAATGTAGGGGGCACAAACATGCTGTACTTCTCAGATTTTATTTTGCAAAAATTGTAAGTCATTGTCCTCCCACTTCAAAGTTGCATTGCACTGCTTTGTGCAACACATCCCATAAATATTAATAAATTTTAAATGTTAATGTTAAAATGTTAATTGTTTGTGGTCACAAAGTGGCAACATGTGAAAGCTGCTTTAATTTTTGGTTAATGTGGACTAGGAGATTATTCATTTTTCCCTTAGATTACCTTTAGACCACCTTTTCTTGGAATTTAGAAATACTGTCAACTAAGAAAAACTTTTATTACATGAACCAAACCAAATATTTAGGTGCCGCATTTATTAGACCTCAAAACCTGCAGGCTTGCTTAAGAGTGAAAGAGAAAGCTTCATGAGGTGGGTTTTCATAGGCAAGCAACTTCGTCCAAACCTTACATCACTAAATGCAGTGCAAAGTGTTGGTTGTAGAGGTGTAAAGATACTGGTACTTGCCTAACTGCAATATGCTGAGTGTAAAATTTGGAAGGAGTGTTATAGTGTGGGGCTTTTTTTCAGGGGCTGGAACATAAAGAGACCTTACCCTCATGACCTTAATTAAACAGAACATCTTTAGGAAGAATTAGAGTGAAGACTTTGCAACAGGCTTACTCATCCAACACTAGTGTCTGACCTTATAAGTAATCTGCAGGAAGAATGCGCAAATATTCCCAGGAACACACTCCTACTCCTCATGGAAAGCCTTTCCTGAAAAGTTCAAGCTGTTATAGCTGCAAATGGTGAGCCAACTCAATTACAACGCTCATGTGTAAAGAATGGGATGTCATTAAAGTTCATGTGTGTGTAAAGGCAAGCGTCTCATTACATTACACTTGGCAATATAGTGCAGTTTAAGAAGTAATGGAGAACTGTGAAAAAGTGTTGTTTGAGAAGAATAAGTTGGAGGAAATACAGACAAATATCTCAAAAAAGAGGCACATGAGAGGTTGAGACAAAAGAATAAGAATGTGAAGTACTAGAATAAAACTACGAAGAAAAGAAACTAAAGAAACTAAAATGTTAAAGTGTGAAAGACAAACATGGACAAAGTTGGGAAAAATGGAAGAGAACATGATAGGGATAAAGGAGAACATACAACAAAGAGAGGTAAAGGGAAAGGAAAGAAGAAGGATAGACAAAAGGTGAGGTTTGAGAGTGAGTGGGAGGCACAGAAGAAAAAATGGGGAGGAGAAAAAAGGAGAGAAAGCACAGGGATGCATGAGGAGAGAGACACAAACTGACAGTGAAATGAAAGAGAGACTGAAGTGTAGGTGGGAGACAAGGGAAAACTGGAAAGGGAGGTTGGGGGTGGGGGGTTGTGAGACATGAAGATGAAAGAGCGAGAGAGAGGGGAAGAGAGACAACAGGGTGAAGCTGTTGGGGAGAGAGTGAGCAAAGTGCCAAACAGATAAATAACCAGCTTACTGGGATTACCAAGTGAATGACACAGAATTTGCCCGAGCCAATATGACGTGGCAGTGATAGCTCCTAACCCATATAAACCTGAACACGGTCCAATATGTCCCGCAGCGTTTACTGTTGTCACTGCGCTCTGATGCTATGGGAGACTGTTGTTTATGTGGGCTCCTATAAAATGTATCGCGGCTGTTGCAGACTTTGAAATGGAAGCGTTGTTTGAAACTACCTGGGCCTAAAAAATTGGGATTAAGAAAGAATGCACTGCATGGTTAAACATGTAAGGGTATAACAACAGTTTTAACCAGCTTGTAGTGCAAATGTTACATAACAGAGTCACACTGTTGCTTTCCTTCAGTTAGTTAAAATCAGTTGGCTAAAGCTAAGTGATTTGTCATGCTTTCAAGAAAATCGTTCTCACAGTCTGCAGTTTTAAATTTGTCAGTATGTCCTCTGCTTCTACCACAGTTTAGTCACACCTGAGCAGAAAATCCTATAGTTGAGTGTACAACATCACAAACTTAATTCTTAAAAGTAACATTTAAAAATTAATTTCCAGCTTATGTCAAACTGATCATGTTGCCTCAACTTCCCAGAGGAACATAAAAGGAAAATAAATTTTAAAATCAACAAAACTGTTCTAAGGTGACATTTCTAATACTAGGGAGTAGGGATGCAAAGAGATCTTATGGCATCAGATGTGACAGTATGAAAACACAGCAATCCTCAAAATAAGGTCTGTTTTCTCAAGCGCCATTCAGTCGCTGTTAGCATTAATTTTGTCTGGTGAAGTAAGTGTTAGCTATTATTATGTTTCTCAAATATGAAGGTGTGTGCTTTAAGCTTGGAATCCTGTTTTATCTATGCATGGTATTCTTTCTTTGAAATAAGAGAGGAAGTGGTTCTTGAGTTGCTTTTATTGTGTTGTTAGAATCGACTCACAAAAGCTTCTGATGGGGCTGGTCAACAAAACCAACAAAAAAGCAGCTAAGCCTACAATCCTTTTGACCCCTTCATGTGGCAGTAAGTTGGGTACTCAGTAGAAAGCAATCAAGACAAAATGTGGTTGGTTTGTAAGCACTGTTAGAAAACCACAATGGACTCACTTTTAGCCACTAGGATTGCTAAAGTTGGCATCTTCTTTGCTACTTCATCCTGATCCTAAAGTAAAGTAAAGTAAAATGATACTTTACTGTTTATAAATGAATCTGGATAGCATTCTTCAGCTGAAAATCTATTTAGACAATAATCTTGCCAAGGCCTTATCTCTCATAATTCTAACAAACCCTATAGCATTTCATCTTAAGCAGTGAATGCATTGCCACACCTAAAGAATCGAGTGATGTTAAAACCACAAATCACTTTAACAGAGATTAAATTTATTTCAGTTTTATGTATTCTTATTCTTAACAATGCTAAAAGCTTGTTATCCATACTAAACTAAGGGGAAATTTTACCATTTAGTGATGAGTCTAAACTGCATTTTATTCAAGACCGCTTTAAATACTGACATCCTTAAAGGCATCAAACACAAAGTGCTACACATTGAACAGGCATTTTTGCTGTATTTTGAAACCCAAGAAGGAAATATTTTAATACTTTTTTGGCATTAGGACCACCTTACACGAGACAAAGTAAGACAAGCATGGAAATATATGGACTAATCAAACCTGTACTGGAATGTTACACTGATTCTTCGAAACATGGTTTGTGATTTATAAAACCTTGACTGCATTTGTGGAAAAAAAGCAAAACTTTTAAAAAACAATATTTCAAAGAACTTTTTCTCAGAAGTACATGTATCATTACATTCTTAATTGGCAACTAAAATCTGAAGCCATTAGAGTAATTGTAACTAATTCAGTCATATTTTAAATAAGTTGACCAGGAGTTATATGTATACACCCCTAAATCCATCGCAGAATTTAAAATGCTCAGACTCACCAACAAACATACACACACAGATGCTCACTACCCCACATTTTACCCTCTAATGAACTCCAACGGCAAACAAAAACTTACAAGAGCCCAGACAGAGTTAGGAAAACAGAGATTTGAGGTGACAGAGAGATGATGAGATAGAGTCATTGGACTCATTGTAGTGGGGGCGAGTATAAGGAGCCAGTCTATAATTGGAAAGATGTGAAAAATGAAGTGTCAGTTTGGTCAATAAGGGGCAAAGGTCACAGAGGCAGGAGCCCAAACTCAGCACAGAGCACGCTCATTAGAGCGACCAATCAGCTCTTGGCTGGCTGCTTCCAGACTATTATGCATCAAAGGTAGAGGAGAGGACACACACTTGTACAATGTCTCTTTGTCTCAGGGCCAGCTCACTGTAATTTCAGGGCTCTTTCATCAGCCTGTTCTCCTCTTCCACATGATCTATTTTTCATTTCTTTCTAAACTAATGTCTAAGTCCTCAATGCTGACCAGCCCTGGCAAAAAGGAGGATTTCAGTTGGAGACATAGTGTGTGAATGTGTGTGTTGACTTCATAAGTGGCTGCTCTTCAGACTGGAAGGCATGGCAACATTCTCTGCTCCTACCAAGGCTCTGCCTCCTGGCACAGGCAACCCTGCAAACTACTCGCCCTGACATCAACTTCAATAATATATAAAGTTGCATTTCTGTGTGCAGTTTGTTTGCAGTGTCAATCCCAACACAACCACTACGCTGTTCTCCTATTCTTGCCTCTTTCTGTCTGCCTGTCTTTAAAACACATCGCGCCTTGCAATGCACCAACGAAAAGGAAGAGAAGATCAACTTTAGGATTCTAGACACAAATCAATGAGAAGTGTAAGCAAATATGAGATGTTCCAGTACCCTAACTAGCACATAAATACTTTTGTCTTATCATTTAGTTTTCATACATGACATAATCGAGCTGAGTGTCTTAGTATACATCCTTGTGCTGTAGTTATACTCCTCCAACACATTAACTCTTACCCTGTTCGCTGCTGTTGTCCCCACTGTGAGATGTGTGCCCACCGCTGGACGGTCCCGGCGTGCCTCCGGAACGTGTGGACGCCGTGTCGTCATGGTCTCTGTTCCAGGATGTCTATTCAGGAGAGAGACAAAGAAACGTCAGTCTTTGAATCCTATTACTTGTTATTTATTTCTTTTAAATAACGTATAATAACTTTATATAACTTAAAATTTGTGAACTGAACTGAAATATCTTAAGATGCACCAAACAGGCCAATACTGGTTTCTGTTTTCTTTTGCCAATCCTGATTTTGACTGATTTCGTTGCTTTTTTCCTAGTTTTTTTTTTTTTTTTAATTACATGCATACACACACACACACACACACACACTCATATATATATATATATATATATATATATATATATATATATATATATATATATATATATATATATATATATATATATAGATAGATAGATAGATAGATAGATAGATAGATAGAGTCATTTTTTGATAAAGAAATTTGTTTTGAATCAATCAGAAAAAGAAGAATTGGTAAGATTTTGGTAAGAACCAAAATTGGTTCTTTGATTTAATGTGTTTCAAGCATAGGAAAAAAGTAAATTTTTTTTTTTTTTTAATAATCTGACATGCTAATCAGAGATCCAAGATAATCAAGGTATAAAATTGGCTAATTCCAATCTCTATTTGACTGATTGAAGCATTTCTAGAACAATGTCATAAAAAGCCAACACAAATTCAAACTTTAAAATGAACTTATGATTCAGTCTAAAGCCCATCCTGCAGTATGTGAGGCCCTGCAACATTTTTTTTTATGAAATGCAGATTATTAGACATTTCTTAAAAGACCAGTCCAGATCAATAGAGAGCGAACATGTTGCTTCAGTTCCCAGATTTCTGAAGCATGCAATCTGCGGCTGCCTCCATTTGCCCTAAACCACTAGCAGATGAAAATACAAAGCAGCTACAACTTAAGATAGGCTACGGTAAGCGCCAGGGGGTGATGTCATCTGAGCAGAGGGAGAGAGCAGAAGGTAAATAACTCATGCATTGCCCCATCAGTATAAATTCACAGTTTGGTCCAAAAATAAAATAAAAATATTTTATAAATGGACGACCACTCTTATTAATGTTGAGCTAGATTTCATTTTGGGAACGAGAAAAACAAAATTAAATAAGCAAATGCTTTTCAATATTCTTTCCTTAAACAAAATGAAATGCAATACCAATCCAGCTGAGCCTGAATAAAATCAAATGAAAATGTTTAAGTAAAGCCAGCTTCAAGAACAAAAAACAACAACTTTGTGATACAAAACTGATGCTTTCCCCTTGTAGCTACTAACTGGACAAGAGGCTGGAGTTTATAAATAGCAAGTTGATGACATCTAAGGCCAGATGAGTGTCATCTGCACACTGGACAGTGGTTAGCAAATGGCCCAAAGAAGACTGAAAACATTATGGCCACACACCACAAATAGTGTAAACAGACAGGGAGGAAGACAACAAATGCAGTCACACAGTTACTGAGACATCTAAGCCTTCATCACTCTCATGCATTCAGATTTACTGCTACATACACTGCCTCGCAAAAGTATTAATTCCCCTTGTATATTTTTATGTCGTATGTTACTACCACAACAGTAGATTTTACTGGGATTTCATGTGATAGACCAACACAAAGTAATATGCATTTGTAAGAAGGTTAAAGAAAAAGGTATATTGCAGACCTGCATGATATCAGGAAAATGCTACATTGTAATACGATTATTGAAAATTCTGGTGATAAAAATTATTACGGCTAATCAAAATTGTTCTGTCTCATTTCTTTGTTTACCATTAAACATGGTTCTGACCACTCTCTATGAGCCAATTTAAATTACACATTTGGTTTTGGCATTAAGGGCAGCTAGCATCCATCCAACTGGACAAATATATCAATGTACAACAACGCCTGACACTTAAAACAAAGCAGTCTGTGTGATTGCGATATTGCACACTGATGTTATGGTTCTATATATCTTTTAAGTTTTGAAACAAAATAAAATCTGGAAATTGTGTCAGAGGTGCCAAGGAGAGCATTATTCAAAAAGGTAACAAAGAGACCCATGATTACTCTTGAAGAGCAGCAGAAATCTACAGCTCAGAAGGGAGATTATTCTGATAGTCATCCACTTCACCAATCAGACTTAAATGGCAGAAAGGCAAAAGGAAGAGGTAAAAAATGAAAACCATAAGAATAAAAGCCATGTAGGAGAAACATCCAAAATGTGGAAGATGGCGCTCTAATGAGCTGAGACCAAAACTGAGCCTGAACACACCATCCTTACTGTGAAACATGGTGGTGGCAGCATCATGCTGTGGGGATAGTATTATCCAGACTGGGCAGGAAAGTTAATCAGTTAGTTGCCAGAAGGATGTGTTTTATTTCTTATTTTATTCTCTTTTTTATTGCTTTATATTCACATGTTTAAAATAATCATTTCATCAATCAAAACCTAAACACAGGGCGTTCTCAGCTGTTAAGGCTGGAGTGGAGGTTTACGTTCCAGCAGCACAACAGTCATAAGCATAAACCCAGAGCTACAATGACATGTCTTAAATCCAAACATGGGTTGTTAATGACCTAGTCAAAGTCCAGATGGGAATCCAATAGAAAATCTTTGCCAAAACTTGAAATATGATGTCCACAGATGCTTTCCATCCAGTCTGACTGAATTTGAGCAATTTAGTGAAGAACATTGGTCAAAAATATCCGTTTTCAGATATATAAAGCTGATTGAGACACACCTTGAAAGCTTTGCAGCCGGATCTACCTGCTACACTTCAAATTTCAACAAAATATTGGAGCCACGTATTGTTTAACTTCACTCTCATAATTAGTTGTGTTTGTCTATCACGTAACATTCCAGTAAAACACATCAAAGTTTGCTGTTTTAGCGTGACAAAATGTGACAAAATTCAACAGAGATGAATACTTTGGCGCAACGCTGTACATGAACGTATACAAAAACAGCAAGAAAGCACACAGGCCCTGCTGAATACAAAGCTGCTGCATGTGAGTGAAACCAAACCAGATGTCTTCCAGCGCTCTGTGAAGCAACATTAGCACTAAAGACAGGGTGAGAAAGGAGACGTCACAGGAGAAGGGAAATGGAATCAAATGTCTCAGATACAACTTGATATCACAAACAAACAGAACACATGCGACACAAACACTTATCGAGCCTCCTCCACCGCCTGCACCAGCCTATCTTTGCTCTGTGAAATCAAATGAGGTAGCTATCAAGGGGGCAAAGTGGTGCATACGCATGCTTTTTGGTCTTATTGTGACGAAATGAGTGATAGAAACTCACAAGGAGGAAGAGAAGAGGGAGAGGAGAGAAGAGGAGAGGAGAGGAGAGGAGCACTGTGGGAAGGGAACAACTGGTTTCAATTGGGACACTACGATTGGCACTGCTGCTGTTGCGTGAAGGGTTTGGAGTTGATTTTTGCTTTATAAAATAAAAGAAGACATTATTTCATGACTCGGGATTTGTTTAAAACAGAATATAGACCGAGTGGAATAACAGAGAGAAAATACAAGTCAGCAAATTCGACACATTTGGAGCGGATTAGAGGTTGTTTGATGTTCCCAGGCTATGAAATTATAATCCAGTGATTACATGGACGATATAATCGTTTTCCAAATTAGACTCTGAGGCTTTTCAATAAAGACTAAAGTTCCTGCGTGAAGGCATGACTGGGATAGGGACAGGGTGGATAAACGCTGATTTTAACAGGGATAAGAACCGGGATGATTGTTTTGTTTTTTTCAACTCTTTAGAAGTTCTTATTTGCTGACCGTGGAACAAGAAAAAAAATGAAACACCCGTGCATGACCGAGTGACTCCAGAGAACATCAGAAGTGAGGTAATCCAGACCACATGCTCAAAACACAAACAGTTAACGGCAGCTCTTGCCAACTCTTTCTAAATCTGCTGTGTTTAAAAAAAGAGAGAAAAGAAAAAAAGCCGAACATGTTTATTCAGAGCTCCATAAAGAGGAATAGTACAGCAACCCCCTGGGGATGTCAAGCGGTGAGAAGTGAAAAACCCAAGAGCTTCGGCTTGCAGAAAGGATGTGATTTCCTTTTTTCATCTCCTTTTTGTTGTAATTCTCTAACAAATTCCATTTGAAAATATAATTAGAAAGAAGGAAAAGGGGGGAAATGGCAAAACTACCGCATTAGCTGTAATTGAACAAAAGAGCGCTTTGCCTGCTGGGAGGTGGCCACCGCGGCCCCATGGGAAATGGGGCGGGGCTGAGACGGGGCCCTGGTGGCATCTCTGCGGGGACAGGGAGGTGGAGGGTGGGGGTAGTTTATTTATAATCACAGGCCGCCCTTTGGATGGAACAGGGCCCAGCTCTGATCTAACACGCAATTAATACACACACGGCTGAGATAACACAACCGGTGCACACAAGGCTGCGCAGCATGTGTGTGTTCTCAAACACACTTCTCTTGGTCACTTAGCTTGCACAAACACACCCATACATACAAATACTTTTATCTACTTTCCACAAATACATGTCCACCTGCCATAATAACAAAAGCACTCACCTTGACCAGAACACAAACACGCCCTGTGCTAACAACTGCACCAAAAAAGAGGGACACCTTCCATGTACTATGTAAATTCAGAGGATGAACAGATGAATAAACAGAAACAGAGAGAAGGAGGAGTGTCCCTCTGCTCCCAAGGTTTCACACTTGATTCATTCTGCTGGCTTAATGAGCCACTGTGGTCTCTCACTCAACACCTCCCTCTCCTTAAAATTTCTCTCCTGTTTGATGTCTTCTGCACAGGATAAAGATTAATTCAATGCCTAATTGTTCAGTAAATTCAATTTTCCACATTCTATTCTGCCTAGATTTAGCTAAACTTCTTAAATCTTCTGCGCCAAGCTAAGGGAGCCCTGTTTTTTTTTTTTTTTTTTTTTTTTTTTGAGCCACACATACCTTTTCCCTTCTTTCTTTTCCTTTTTTTCTCCCCTACATCCTCCTAATTCGCCGTGAAAAGATTTTCCTTGCTGGAAATCCTGATTCCACTATGATCGGTGAGGCATTCCAATCCGATGCATTCTCATTGTGCCTCGTCTAAGATGCAAGAGGGGGCTTCCCTTTCTCGCCTTGCCAGACCCCCATATCATACAAGCGCTCATGCAAGAAATGCTGCCTTGCCAATTCATTTGTAATAATAAAGAAAATGGTTAAGGTTGTTGTGCTTTGCCACCCAGCTCTTCCGTCTTCTTTTTCACTCCCAAAATATATTTTCCGATGATATGGATATTTACAGGTGGAGACAAATTTGTTGGCAACGCTGGTAAAGATGTGTAAAAATTCATTTTTTATTTCAGTACCATAATCTCACTCTGAAAAATGTAGAAAAAGCCAACCTTTACTGTGAGTACATTTATTTAGTGGTGAAAATACTCCACATTAAGATTTGAATTGAACATGGTCACACAAATATTGATATTGCACTTTTTAGTCTGGGTTGCCATGCACTATAACTAGCTTCCCTTGACATGTGGAGGGAAACCAGACCCACAGCATCATAGATTCCCAACTGTTTGTAACATCAGGCATGAGGGGCTTTTCCAAATGTTCATCCTTTGGTCCTCTCCAAACCACCGTGGGTTTTTGTTGCTAAAAAGCCCAATCCTCTACCACTGTCACACTCCACAGCTCACTTCAATGAAATGGGAAGACAGGATGCCATAAGCAAATAATCCTCAGCCATCATCTTACTATTCCTTTGCCACTGTCAAATAAGACGATTTGATCACCAGATAAGCCAAACTGCCACAGAACTTTAGGCCATGTTGAAATGATTGTGATGTTGCATGATCGTCACTACACAGTCCTTTCTAAACTGATCAAACTACACTCACCTCAATAAGCTGAAAGTTTGAAACTGAAAGTCAAATTGACACCTTGCCATACTTTCTGATTAATTTGGCCATTGGGGACGAGAGCACTCATGGCACTAAGACATTTCCTTTTGAGATAGTCAAGTTTTCTCAAAGGTGAAAAAAATTGGGCAAAAGTAGCGTACTCCGTCCCGACACAGCAGAACACTGTAAATTCCAAACTCCACATGATTACATTTGTAATGGTAGGACAAAAAAAAGCTATTTTTCTGGCATCCTTCCTAAACCACCAGTTGGCATATAGCTAGCATTTAATATGTATTATTAGAGTCTTGGTGATCACAAGATGCCTCTCTTTGCTGCTATTCTTAATATTGAGCTTCCACCCCTTACTATCTTGTTCACTGTGTGGGTCCTCATCTAACCTAGTGGCCAGTTGCTAAAAGAAATGGCCATCTGTGCCATATAATATTTATAACCCAGGAAATCTGGAAGTCATAGATTCAACTTAAAATGTTAAGTTTATGTGAAAAAACATGCTTTTGCTGAGTTTATTTTAAAAGGATTTTGAGGGATGATTTAGCCAGGGTTTATTTTTTAAGAATTATTTCTTCACACACTAAATAAATAAGATATTCACATATTTACAGTCTGAGATTATGTTGCAGGATTCATAAAGGATTAATTTATTTTGTCTTTTTTCAATACTTTTATCAAAGTTGCCAACATATTTTTTTTTTCCATTTCTAAACTTTTCAAGTTGTGCCACAGTGTATGGGTTAATAACTGTACGTTGCATCCTGAACATTGCAGACATAAATGTCCATATATACTCTCCACCACAGTGATGCGAAGATGACAGTCAGGCTTTTCAGAATTCCTCATGCATCCTTCCTCTGTGGTTGTTTTCTTTAACACAATTTTTGACCTTTTGCAACAGTGCTGCTTACTTGAGCTGAAATCCGCGAGAATGCCATGTGTATGTGGCGGCAATGGCGAGATGGCCTGCAATAACTCCGGACACATTCTCCCACTCAGGCGAGCGCTGGTGGGAAAGCTGTGAGTGAAAGGGGCAGAAAGGCCAGCTATTGTAAACTCTTGTTTGCTTTGCTTTCCACGGTGAAGAGATAAAGCAGGATCTGCCTCTCTGATAACCGGCCAGGCAAGTGCTTGCCCAACTACCTCTGCTTTCTCAGCCCTCTCCACCCCTCTCCCTCCCTTCGCTGCAATATTAGTGCTTCCAAAATGAAAAGAGAGGCTGATAATGGTATGCGTGGTGAAAAAGAAAAAAAAAGTGGGGGAGAGCAAAAGGACCCCCTCCCTCCCTCCCATTTTGTTCTGCACTCCCTAACTCCTAACAATAGACAAAGAAAGGAGAAATAACCTTATAATTGCTGAAGGGGGAGAGGAAGAAAACTGGATTTTGTCTCTTGAGTGCGTAAAGTATGCTACGCTGAATAGCCGTCAGGTACACTTCAAAACTGGTAGGTTAACCTCGCAGAGACAAGCAAAGATAATTACATGTTTGAGATAATTACCGGAGCTTTCAAAGTCTGCTTAGATGGCACTTGTGGAAACTGACAAACTGATTTTATTTCTCCGCAGCCGTCTTCCACTCCAACTCTCGCTATATGCTCCTTGTTTATCCCATGAGAGCCGAAATCCAAACAAAAACATTAACTCCAGTGCCCTCCCTTAACCACCAGACAAAGCACACCCTACTTTACTTTGTTTTTTTTATGTAGCTGAAAGTGAAAAAAAAGGGTGAACGTGATTTCTTCATGACACATTTCGCAGCGGGTTCTTCTTCAAGTTGAGCTGCAGGTTAACTCGCTGGGATTTTCTCAGCCGATTCCTTGGAGACAAGCTGTTTGTGACGGCGGCCATTGTCGGGGGCTTGCAGGGGGTTAAGGGGGAGAGGAACTTTCCATTAGCTAAGTACACATGTGTTAAGCCAGGTTATTGTTTACTTAGCCTAAGAAACCACAGCGGACCTCGGGGAGAGACATGGCCGCTCATCAGAAGCATCAGGAGTTACAAGCCAGAAACTTTTATTTGCAGTTGGGATCCTGTGGTTCGACTAAGCACCACTTTCCAGCAATACTGCAAGATCTAAAAACAAACAATAAATCAACAGCAAAATAAAAAAACAATAAAAATATGGTGATATTTAAGAGGCTCCCTAAATTCTTCAACTTTGATGTCACTCCAGCATCAAGTTGCATAATCATAATCACTCCTACTTGTTATTCCAACACAATAATGAAGAGGCTATGAAACACACAAGTCACGTGGTCACCTCTTTGTATCACTTGTTGAATCCTCAACAGCCGCCCTGCATTCACAACTCAAACGAGAGGAGAAAAGGGGGAGTTTAGGGGAGGAGAAGGAGGAGGAGGAGGAAGGTGAAGGGGGGTGACTGTGGGGGTCAAACCCGTCTGCTATTCAACTACAAAAGCTGCTATTACCAACAATCACTACAATGATTTAAAAGTTGGTATTAAGAACAGCAGTGCGCCACTGTAGGAGAGCCGGCGAAGTTGGCTGAAACTCGATCCATACCTCGACGAGAGGCGGGTAGATTAGCGATAGTGGTGTAGTGATTAGGAAAATAATGGAAGTTATAGTTTCCATTGGTTTAGGAGTTTAGAGGCTTGAAGGGGGGTGGGGGGTCACCAGTATTTGACAGCCAAAGTTACCTAAACCAACACTGCTGGGTCTCACTGACCTGGAAGGCCGCACTTGTATAGCAAAACAGTGCCATTTGTTAGGAGAAGATACCATGATAGCACTATCAGGAATAAATTCTTACACCGTGACCACAACACTTTATTCACACAAGCAGGGCTTGTTTGGGAAAAGGCTGAGCAGGACGTATTGAAAACCAGCCATGGATCCCATACGTATACATGTTGTTCCAGATTGTCAGCCATTTCACATTCTTTTTACATGAGAGAGACTCTTTAAAATAAAAGTACCCCTTCCACTGAAGGAACACATATCACATCAGTCACTGGGTATTCACAATCATTTAGGACTCCTGCATCTGCCTAAAGTCAGGCAGTGAATAATTTTTTTGAAGAAGTTTCAATTATTTCCAGCCCCACTTCAGCCCGCATGGCTCAATCAAGTAGAGGAGCTCTTGAGACTTGGAGTGAGTCCTCGGCATTATTAGCAGTGCTCAGGCTCAACGGGCCTCGGAGTTCATTAGCAAATTGCAGTAACACCCCCCACCCCCCACCCACCCCATGCTCTCTGTGCAATTAAAGACAACGGTGTAAATGACATTCTGCAACATTTCCCTGACTCCTCAAACCGAAGTGGATGTGTGTGCCAGGCAAATTGGGTATATTACTGCAGTCATACTTACACAACAACAAGATGCTATATATTCAACAAATGGCTCCGCAGGAAAGCTTCTTCACGGATAGACACAAAAAAAGAACTCATACCTGCAAGAAAACTCTCTGCAAACCAGCAAGGAAGGAGTTAAGAGTCCAACTGGTGCTAACCAGTCACTCCACTCACATAGCACCTGAGGGGGGTGCTGCATTTATCAGGCTGGTCTGAACACACACACTGCAATGTGCACACACATACACAGTCATTCACACACGTGCACATGCTTGCACAGAGAAAGACCCACACAAACATCGGAGGGTGAGCCCAAACTAGCTGAGCTGCATTCATAAGCCAGCGCAGAGCCTCTGACTTTTTCACCTCTCAGCTATGTTCTGCCTTCTTTTTGAAAGTGCCGCTCAATCTCCCCTTTAGACAAGCTAAAAGAAAAAGAAAAACAAAGCAAAACACCTAAAGAATAAACTGAGAATCACTCCAATGATTCAGGGATCATGCAACTAAGAAAATCAGCATTGTGAGATTGGTGAGTTTAATAAATTCAAAGTTTTTTTTTTTTTTTCTCCCACTGATTTTTTTTTTTTTTTTCTCCTTCTGCTACAGTCGCCTCGCTGGAATAAATTGGTTTTTGAATAAATGAGCCCAGTTTCTCCTTCTTGTTAACATTGTTCTTTTGTGCAAATTCACTTTCCAGTCCACTTCAACTTTATGCCCGAGGGCATATATTAAAAATACATATGGAAAGAGATAATGCTCACACAATGCAAATTTGTTAAGGGTGCCACTGCCTAACTACCACAGATGAGATGTAGCACAAAAATAAAGAAATTCTCTCTCTCTCAACACACACACGCATATATATATATATATATATATATATATATATATATATATATATATATATATATATATATATATATATGCGTGTGTGTGTGTGTGAGTCATGAGCTTCAGTTCTGTTAGAGTTACAATGCCTGCATTCAACATAAACAGGCATGCTCCCGCCGCC
Organism: Anableps anableps; assembly: GCA_014839685.1. Taxonomy (NCBI): domain Eukaryota; kingdom Metazoa; phylum Chordata; class Actinopteri; order Cyprinodontiformes; family Anablepidae; genus Anableps; species Anableps anableps. The sequence continues at coordinate 29,285,797 of CM026076.1, forward strand.
TGTTTAGATATGCCTATTTGCACACACACACAAAATAAGATGATCCCTCCCCATTACACATCTGTCAAAAAGTTTTCTTATATCTTGATATGCTTGCAAGTCATTTATATTATTCTGTCAGCGTAAACATAATCCGATGAGGATTCGTCCTGATTTGGCTACACAGGGACCATCATTATGTTAAAATAGGCCACGTCTTCATACAGTCAATTAAAGATCTGCACAAGTGCCCCCAAGCACAACATCATTTCCTTCATATACCTCAAAACCCCTGGGTTTTAACTTGCTATTTCCACATCTGCATACCATAAAGCTTCAGTCAATCCTTTGACCTATCTATTTGAAATCATAATAATATAAAAGAAGTTTTTTCCAACACTGAATCCCTGAGAGAATAGGTGACAACGCTGCTCAAAGAGACTCTTAAATGCACAAGTGGCGTTCTGTGTTATTTAATTATGTCCCTGAATTAAATGAAGTATTATCTTCCACCGTGATCTCTCTCTCTCTCTCTCTCTCTCTCTCTCTCTCTCTCTCTCTCTCTCTCTCTCTCTCTCTCTCTCTCTCTCTCTGTCTCTCTCTCTCTCTGTCTCTCTCTCTCTCATTTCCATAATCAGACATAAGGGCCAGGGATCGGAGGAGTAGTGCATGCGCGGTGGGGCGTGAGAGGGGAAATCTTCCCTGTCGGGCCCCCAGTCTTCTCCCAGTCCTCCCATTCAGTCCAGAACATAAAAAGCCAGTGGCTGCCCCTCTCCTCCACTCAGACCAACCACTCAACCATATGGAAGTCTGTGGATTTAAATTATTTAGCCTAATCACTTCATTACTTTTTATGTAGGACTATCCAGCTAATCCCTTTAATTTGGACACTTGATTCCCACCCCCAACCCCCTCATTGCCATCTATAGGTTATAGTCTCTATTGTTAAAAGCCCTTTAAAACTCTGGGATAGTTTAACTTGTTTTCGCCAAGAGACTAAAGATGCACTGATCAGGTTTGTCCTGACAAGCACCAATTTCTGGTTTTCTTTGTGCAATCTGCCAATTCCGATTCACATGATTTGATCGAAGAACTAAAATACAAAGTTAAAAGTTTTAAATCCAACAGAAATTTAAAGAATCACAACATTATCCTAATATATGTACCAAAGCGGGATTATTTATTAAACCACAAAATACCTGGATCAAAGTACATGCAGTTGGCTGATACATTCATAAACTTAATATGGAAGTTGTTGTTACTCTTGATGCATATAATGATTCGGAAAAAAATATCACATTGTTCAGTATTTCATGACCAGTCATAGGAAATCAATGGAAAATTGGCCAATTCCAATGACTGGCCAACTGATTGGTGCATCTCTACTGCAGCCTTGTCGAGCTCAAATAGACTGGTGCTATTAATAGCCAACATCCAGATTTGCATAATTCTAATCATCAGTTACTGTTATCATTATTTAACTGCAGTGTATGGACCATTAGGGTCATGCATGTGTGCATACTTGTCCCCAGAGTCCCAACAGTCAGTGGAGCACATAATGAGGGCTGTGGTTATCTCTGATATCTGCACAAAAGAAAACACTTCCTAATCTACCTTTTGATACCCCACTGCTTCTATAGGGTTTATTTTGAAATAAACCTTCTTATTAGGGTAGAATATGTAAACAGTAAAAGACAAGCAGAGGAGAGGACGGGGGTCCCGATAAGCAATGTGCACTCATGTCTAAGGAAAAACACTGACAAGACGAGTAATGAACCATGAACTGTACGGTGGAGAAACCACAGTCTGCAGCCCTACAATGCTGCACTCTCTTCTCAGCTCCACGTCACCCAGGAGCTTTGCTTCATTTCTGGGGTGGGTTGGGGGGGGGCATTCCAAAAAAGAGAGAGAAAAATGAAGAGGGGCTCTAAATTAAAATCGACATGAAGCAGGTCAAGTTTATGGCGATTCTTTGGCGAGGTAATCTCCTCAGGTCGGTTCCGGGTTCAAGTCTTAATGGACCAATAATAGCAACATTATTCAGATTTTTCTTCTTTCATTCCGATGGATGGAATGTAAAACGGGCTTTAATCATATGCAAATAACAGAAGAGTGAGCCAGTGACCCAGAATAGCTGAATAGCCAGCAGGGAGAGAACACACACACACACACACACACACACACACACACACACACACACACACACACACACACACACACACACACACACACAGTTACAGATAGAGAGACGCATCTTACCTGATCCAACGCCACCGATCTTGTGATTTCCTCATTGTCTGATTTGGACCCCCCCTCTCTGTCGTCTATGACCAAGTCGATGGGCATCTTGCCTTTCAAGCAACTGATGTACCGGTGACAGAAATTATCACACAGCTCGTGTACCTGCATGGAGAGGTGGAGGGAGGGGGGAAATCACACAGCAGCGTTTAAAATAAAAATTTCAGGAGGCAAAAAATGTAATAAAAATCAGTGATTTTGTTGTTTTAACAGTTGTTGTTTTAACAGTAAAATTATTCACTAACATTTCTTCATCGATGAAACGTGTACAGCAGGTAAGTGTAGAGGAAGTGGTTTTTCACAGTGAAAAGTAGCATTGAATTGCAATACCTGCTGGCAAAATTCTAAAGTGGTAAAGTCATCCTAATATTAAGCAGAAAAAAACAACTAGTACTCGATTTGGAAATTATATGGCTCTTTTTGACTTAGTGGAAATATTTTTGAATTTACATCAGTTAAACACACCTAGTTTAACATTCATTTTAATTCAAAACGTTAAAACAAGAGTTAGTTATTTTCACAACAAATAGTGAAGAGTTTTGGTCTATTTTTGTAAGAATAGAAAATCAACGTTTGGATGAAAGCTTATGTTAAATTAACAAAATATTAAAAGTTTTCTTTTAATAGTCCAACTGCAAAGTTGTTTTTTTTTTTGTTTTGTTTTTGAAATATTTAAAGTGTTTTGGATTCCACTGTGCACTGATTTAGGCAAAGACTGTTGCGCCGTTGTGTCCAAGCTATACATCGGTTTCCCTCAGGTCAGCTGCTGCTGCTGCTGCTGCTGCTGCTGCTGGTGTGTGACTTTAATTTCTCTCCACTCAAAATAGAGATATCGTCGAAAATTGACAGTGACAAGAGGGCTCAGAGGCTACAACACACTCAACACCCGTGCTAAATTCATCATCGGTGCCCCGGGTAGTGGCCATTAAGCCGAGGACGACCCACTTGACTGACATTTAAGGTAAACTGTTTAATTTCGTCTCAGAAGGTTTATATTCTCACTGCCAGCGTGATGCACCCGACAAGACAGGAGGGAATCTAAACTTTTGTTTATTTTCAACCAAATCTAGACGCAAGATCTTTATACACATAGTAAAAGATGGACTAGTTTTAATTTCTCAGAGTTAAAGTTGACTGCGGATTTCAGCAGTCCGTCTGATACAGGAACAAATTAGACTATATCACACTCATCGCTCGGTCTACCCACAGATGGCCGCCTGAGGGCCTTCTGCCCTCCGCAAAGAATCAATTCTGAAAAACCCACAAAGTTTGCCTACATGTTTCACCTTGCGTGCAGTCGCTTGCCAATATTAAGCTTCATTTGAGATATTTGGGCACAGACATATCCGTTCCAGTTGTAACAGCTTGCGCCGTGATTAAACTGCGCAAGGCAAAAAAATGGGGAAAAAAATGGCCACATGATTGATTTCGACGCTAATTATAACCGACTCGCAAAAATACATTTATGCAGATACAGCCCATAGGTCTGAAGTGGCATGCTGGACAGAAAAAAAAAAAAAAAAAAAAAAAACGGTGATGGTAATATTACCTTCTCCAGCTCCAGAAGATGAAATCGTAAAACTTGAATGGCTTGAATCATCTGAAAAATTAAAATAACAATAAAAAAAATGAGCAGTTCACATCTCTTGATATTAAACACACGCGTTTTTCTCAATGCAAGTGACTGCAGATGAGCGAAATATTCATATCAATGGATTTTATGTGGAAGTGATATTAAACTTGGACGTTATTGCAATGTGGATATGCAGAACGCAGACTAGAGCTGCAATAAGCCTCAGAGTCAGAGATCTATTAGCCTCCCCTCATCCAATCTCATGATTAAAAAAAAATGTTGCTCTATAACATCACATTTAAAACATCAAGTGGTTAAAAAAAGGTTGAACAGAATAACTTTGCTGAGTTCAAAGGCAGCATTCTAACAGCGGCCCTTTATGTGCACATACAACCAGGGGCCATCATCATATCAAACAGCACAAACGGTGGTGGGGGTTGGGGGGGACATGATGTGCAATCCCATTTTAAGTTTTCAACACCACGTGGCTCCGTGGCGAATAGGAGCAGTCCGCCAGGAAACATCCCAACAACAACATGAAAAGTCGAAATATGTGACATATAATTATTTGATTTCTTACCAGATTATCCAACTCTGGATTTGATGAAAATAGAGGCTTTTCTGCCCGAATCTGCAAGCAAAAATACATAGTTTCAGAAAATACATGAATATAAAATCATTTAAAGTAAGATTTGTTTTTGCACTCATTGCTTAAGAAAGCGCAATATTTGCGCACAGCTGAAAACGCAGGACTTTAAAACTGTTTTTGTTTTTTTTTTTTTTTCATGCAAGAGTCAGAGCAAAGACACTTTGGACCTGCAGCTATAGGAGCTAAACCGGCCCCAACATGCAGCCCTTGTGCAGCAAAAAGTCAAACTTTTTCCTGACCTGCTTTGCAAACACCGCTATGTCTTCATTGAAAGATTCCGACGAACAGACGTCTCCTCCCGCCACCCCGGGCTCTCTGGGGGTGCAAGTCGCTAATTCACATTTCTCAAAAATCAGTGCAAGCAAGGGGAACAGGGGGTGCCTGGGAAGACACACACATACAATAGCAAATGTCACCAGAGAGAACAGCGCCGGGGTCAACACTACTCCGGGCTATAAGACGTAGCCAGCCGTGCGGCTACCCCCTTCCCTTTCCAAAGCCCCTCGCCCGTGGGGACTACCGCTGCTGCAGCCCGGTGTGCCTTTTTTCTGTCTGTGCACAAGCTCCGGAGAAGAGCTGCAAACAGCGAGCGGACTCCTTTCATTAAATCTCCTCTCAAACAGTTTCAAGCACAAGGGCTCCCGTTTGGATCTGAGACGTGTGTGACAGTGTGCACTGTGCAATAAGTGTGTGTGTGTGTGTGTGTGTGTGTGTGTGTGTGTGTGTGTGTGTGTGTGTGTGTGTTGTTTCTTTATATAAAAATGTGTAGTGTTGCAACGCTTTTAGGAAACACCTTCTGTCCACAAATACTGGAATACAATTGTTGGAATTATTCATAAATAAATCCTAATATTATGTGAGATAAATGAGCATTTCTTCAAACAGATTTTAAAATGATATATATTTTTAAAGAGGGTCACAATGCTTAGTTTGAGTTAGCAGTAATTGTTGAAACAAAAAGGGTATTTATTATTCCTATTATGAAAGTTACGCCGAAACTGAAAAAAAAATGAATAAATCATTATGTAACTATATATAACAAACGAGAACATGAAGTTTATTATACGTGGAGATTAGCTTAAAATGAAAGTAAAAACTTTATGTGCAGATTTAAAGTAGCTGTACACGTAAACAGTGAACTTCAACACCGTTCCCCTTATTTATTTTACAGAAACAAGTGATAAACTTGCCTCACTTTCTAAGTGCAAAATTTCAAACTGTGCGCAGAACGAAACAAGCTCATCTTTTCTTGACTTTGGACACCAAAAGAAAAATCCCCGGACACGCTGGTGCTGGCTGGGTGTTCCCACACAAGCCCACTCCGGCTGGACACGAACGCCTTTTCACCGAGGCTCGCACCTTACCCGTAAATGGCGTCTTTATCTCTCTTGAGAGCGTCGTTGACGGAGGAGCCCATGCTGGGAGGCATGGAGTTGGTGTGCGCGGTGTGCGGGTACTGGTGGGAGTGCAGCTGGGGTCCGTGGTTGAGGTGCACCGCCTGCATGGAGCGGGCGCCGTGCGGGTCTCCGTACATGGTGGTCGGGATGCCCACCCCGTCCATCCCGTAATGGGGCAAGTCTTCGTACTGCACACAACAAGCACGCAGTTAAAACAGGGACAAGCATGGGGATGTGCCCGAGTCGGATTAGAAGCTTTCATAGACAACAAAATATGAAAGGTGTTGCGTTTTAAATTTTATTTATTAAAAGAAAGGGCAGGAAAAATCTTTTATTTAATTAAAACATTTTTATTTTATTTTAGCATTATTATTTCAAGGAGAGAATTTTGTCTTTCCAACTCTTAAAAAATATTGACACTAATATTAAACATATAGTAATAAAAAAATAATTTCAAGCGTTTAAAGTTATTCTCGCTCAGAAGAAAAGTTCACAAGTTTGAAGCAGGACTCTGTTGCCAAAGCCAAAGCTACAATGGCGACTTTTTATTCTCAGATCATTCACAGCGACTCTTGACGCCAAAAGTAGGAAAATACATATTATTTTTTTCATAAAATAAATAAATAAAACATTAGTAACGTGGCTCATTGAGGATTTACTGACTTAAAGCAGTGAGTTGTTGGGTTTAAACATCAGCCTGGTGTTCTGTTCTTTTACTGTGCACGAAATCTCTTAAACTTGTTAATTGCATTGCTTTGTAATTTTAAAGGCTCATAATTTTGCTGCACACTAAGTACAACATACTTAGTGCATGCACATAAAAGCGGATTGTTTCTTTTCCACAAGAAGTTTACCTGAATAATTCTGTTTTGAGTTAAACAATGATCTCCTCTCCTAGTAGTTTTTTTTTTTTTTTTTTTTTCTTCAAGACGCAGTTTGCTGGAGAAGCTCAGAACAATATAAGCTAATTTAAAAATGAAAGTTAAAAATTACATGGGTAAATTCCTCTTTAGCAGACTGGAGGGGGGAAAAAAGAGTCTGAATTATTGATGGTGCTCTCAAGACGTGACAAACAAGTGTCGGGGAGAGAGTAAAAAGCATTATCACTTAAAGCTGAGCGTTTCGACCCTAAAGGCAAAGAGGTGCAAACCCCAGCGTGGTGCAGCTGCAGTGCAGTGCCAAACTAAGCAGCTAAATGGGTCCGCTTCCCACAACACCACTGCTTTTACACCCTATGAAGGTCCAGGAATACTTATATGAATCTTCCCAGCCTTCCTAAAAAAAAAAAAAAAAAAAAAAAAAAGTTGTTGTCCCATTTTAAGCGCAATTTGGAAGAAGAGCTAAAGTGTTGCTTCATTTTTTCTGCAAATAAATCAAAGTTCTAAATATTGACTGGACGCTCCAAATAAAAGAAAATGCATAGATTTGTTTTGCCTCTATACGCCCCCCCCCCCACCCCCTTCACTTCGCTTCCAGTTACTGGCCTGTCATAACTAATCTAAAAAACATAGCCCGATGAGAGATATGATCGCGCTTCCAGTGTCCCGCAGTGGGGCCGGTTCGTGGAGCGCGGCCGTGCGTAACACCGTGCCAAAAGACGCCAAACATTACAACCCTGTCTCCTTTTGTCAGGAGGACACGGGGCAGAAAGTTTTGCAGCCGACCGTGGGTCCGTGTGGGTACGAGCGTCAATAAAGCCACGTTACAGAGGAAGCATCGTAGTGGACTTCAGAGAAACTTTTTTTTTTTTTTTTTTTTTTTTTTTTTTTTTTTTTTTTTTTTTTTTAAGTCAGGGGAGGATTGCCCCTACGTACCCGTTGCGCCATAACCCTCCTCACTCCCTGGTCGTCCTTTCAGTTTGGGTAAATCCCCTCTCAGGCCAGGGTGGACGCGGGATAAAAGGAGGAAAATCCAAAACAAACGAGAAGAGCTTTCAGCCAAAATCCCGAGTTCCTCTTTCTCTTCTTGTTTCTCCCAAGGAGCGGTGAAGCCAGCTCCCGCTCGCTCTCAGTGCAAGTTCAGCCCGGGCGCGGCGGATACACGTCCTCGGCTGTCCTCTCGGCAGCGGCGCCGGGGTCCTTTTCCCAAAAGCAGGGTGAAAATAAAACAGCCCCCTTTAAACAAAACTGGCCACTCTCATGGCTTTTCTGCCACTCCGACTGTCAGTCACAACGCGAGGGGGCTTGTCAAAAGTAGCGGATGAATGATGGATCCGACGCGCGTCTCCACGGGATCGGCACCACCTCAACGCTTAATGGTCACAATCACCGTTAAAAAACGAAGCAGCTCTCCTCTCGTTTTCTTTGATCACTCTCGGCTCCCGGCTTGATTTTCTTATGCAAAAGCGTCTAGAGGAAGATCAAGAGGAGGTGGGGTGATAATTCTGGCTTGGGCTCTCTTAAAGGAGCCACGATCGATGCTGCGCGTGAGTGCGCGAACGCGTCCAGTGGAGAGTGTGTGCAGGGTGCGTGTGCATGCGTGAGCCGCCTCGGCAGTTTGCGCACAATGGGGATGTTGTGTGCGTCTTGAGCTGAGGAGGAGCGCGGAGGATCAGGACCAGACTGCTGAAACCCGGAAGTAGTGGTGGCCATAACAGGTCGCGTCTTACACAACGCACCGGGCTGCAGCAAGTGGCGGCAGACAGGAGGGGTGGGAGGACCCTGCGAGAGGACCGGAGCCAGCCGCTCTGGGATGAACATTAAAAAATATTTAAAAATCCACTTATGGTTTCACATTCACGTGTCATCCCCAAACACTCACTGTTTTCCTCACTGTTTGGCTTTAAAACAGGCAGATTTTGGTGCTGATGGGTTCATAATCCACTTATGAGAAGCTTGTGAATAGTTTATGGGCGACTAATTAATCCAGCTTTTAATTTTGTGTGAGTTATTGTCAGGTATGTAATTAAGAGCCCTGATGGTCAGGACTGTAAATGAATGAATAAAACTATATAAGGGTTCATCTGTTTCCTCAATTTTCAAAATAATATTCAAAACAGTCTGTTACTACACTATAAAAATGAATTTTGGAGGGTATTAAATACTAGGCAATAAAATTATCTGAGATTGAATCAAGCTTGTTAGTAAGACATAAACAGAATTAGACTTTAACTACAAAAGTTGGTTCAGTCAACTGTTACTCTCAGGCGTTGTGTCTAAGGAAGAGCAGTCAGGCTGATATGTTTATACTACCAGGCGTATAATGAGTAAATAAATCACCTCAGTAAAAATGAAGAATTCCCATAACACGTGTGGTTGTGGTGTTTTCTGTGTTGGAGTAAGAACTCAAGTTTGTATTCAGCTTTAACTAGTTTAGCAACACCGCTAATGCTACTGTCAAACTTGCTAACCAGCTAAGCGTCTTAAACCTGCGGCAGTCGTTCCTAATGAGTGGCTCATCTTAATTGTGGGGGTCTTGGAACATTTTCATATTCCATCTTTTTAGAATAAACTGTAAATATTTACTGTTTCAGTGTCATTTAAGCCTTAGCTAGTTTAGCAACAGCGCCAAAGCTAATGTTAAAGTTGCTAGCAGGCTGTGTCTTAAATCTTCAACAGTCTTGATATTGAATGTTTCATCCAAGCTGCGGGTGTATGGGAATGTTTTATCTTCCTCCTCTTAGAAATAAACTTTGAAAGTTCACTATTTTAGTTCCATTTTATGCCTTAATTAGTTTAACATTACATTTTATAGCTTAATAACAATCCAATTTTTATATTTTGTTTGTTTTTAACCATAGGAGAACAAAACAGATTAGCAAAACGATTTTAACAACTAGTTGTAACAAAATTAATTTAGTTGAGTAAGTAAATCTTAAACATCGGTTTTGATTTATTATTAAGTCTTCTTTAGCTGTTAAGCTTCTATAATATCCACTCAGGAAGAGCTTATTAAAATCTACCCACACAAAGTATGCAAATTATTACTTCAGTTTTATTGGTAAAATTCTAACTGTTTGGTTTTTTTAGTGTGGTATGATTGCAAGGCTGTGATAAAATATCTATTTGTTTTGCAGGTAGCGGGCCTTCCCTTCACTTACAGAAGCTATTCGCAGTTATATTAATGTGCGCTTAGCCCAATGATGAAAATGCGCAACAAATTAAATAATTGGGGAGAGAGCAAAGTGCTTCGACAACTCCATAAGATTAACTAGATTATTTGCAAGTGATGCTTGCGTTTAACCCTTCAAATTTAGTTTTGCTACAGAAAAAAAACAATTCAAAGTTTATGTACCGGTTTTAGTTTTCATTTCAAAGTTACACTGAATTAGTGCAAACTATGAGCGCACCTTTTTAGGTCTGAATAACAGCTGATGGTGTCCGCTCCCCGCTCCCCCGCAGCTGTGCTGAATGGGTCGCTCCACTCTGCCCGGTCTGTCCAATGGCAGAAAGGCACAGGGTTGGGGGCTCCCCCTCTATTGGTTCTCTGTGGCAGGATCGATCCGAAGTTGATTGATCGGACTTTTAGGCCACATTTGCGAGCGGGCGCAAACCAAAAAAGTAGTTCACGGAAAGAAAAGAACTTTGCGCATCCGCCGGCTTCCACGGTGCATAACTCCAATTTAAAAAAAAAAAAAAAAAAAAAAAAAAAAAACATTGTCTGACCAAAGAGGATCTCTGAGTCTCTCTTTCAGTCTAACGCACAAACACACATATGGATTAATTATTTTTTATGTCTTTGATTTCATGCAGGCTTTTTTTTTTTTTTAACTTCTTTAACTAAACCAACGTTAAACTCAGATCATATTACAAAATGTTTGCACTTAAAGTTGAATGAACTCTTTAACTGGCTTTTTTTTTTTTTTGTTGTTTTTTTTTTGTTTGTTTGTTTTGTTTTTTTTTTTGTTGTTTGTTTGTTTTTGTTTTTTAATTGGCTGTTTTCCGCCAAATCGTTTTCTTTACAGGGAACGTAAAAGTCTTGGTGAACATTAATGAATTTTAAATTATGGTACGGAACTTACATTTAACGTACTGAGATTATTTATTGTATTGTTGATGCTGTGTAGTTTTAAATGATTAAAATCAAGTCTCTTTGGTCAGAACAGATTTCTTAATAGGAACTTATTTGATTTCCATTAACCTTTGTAATTTTATTTTTTACCCCAATTAAGAGCGGCGTTTACCTGCTTAGCTATCTGCATAAAAAATTAATGAGATTTTTGATATGGCATGCAACGAGATGATATGCACATGTTTAGTTTTTTACGAGATAAGCATGGATATAGAATTTACAGAAATGACCAGAATTATAAATATATATACATATATATACAAATAACGTTTATTTGATTTCCCTTCAGAGTTCAACGCACCTTCCTCCCACCGCATCTTGTGAATGAACAGTGTGAGTAAAACAGCCCTAATATCCCCTGATTGCGCTCAGAAGGTGTCGCTTGTCGGTTTGAAGGGATTTTTTTTCTCCCCCTTCGCCCAGAAGCGTCCAGTCATCGATCATCTGCCCCCCGGTGCCACTGCCGGTGTCACAACATGGATAATGCGGCTTCACACGTTCGGCGCTGATTCCTGAGGTACTAAGTCCCCGAGCGGTCGGATCCGAGGGGACCGTTTTACTGGCATGAATGGCCGGTAAAAAGCTGCTACAGTCCGGCCGGCGCGGCTCCGTGGAGCGGACAGACGCACAGAGGATCCGCGGGGACGTGGGACTTTTACGCACTGAGAAAATACGGATCAAGACATTGGCTGACTTGTTCTGTTCATTATTTCAGCTGTGTAGTGGTGAGTGTGACGCATAATTTTTTTAAATGCAATTTTAAATTACTAATTAGACACTATTTTTTAATTACATTCTTTGAAGAGACATGTAAAAATTAAAGGAAGCTGAGATTTCTATCCCAGATGATGTAGTTCTTAGAGGCATTTTCAGCAAGTAACTAAGAAGAAGCAACCATGAATTAACATGAAAGGAGTTCACATCAGTGCCTGCTGACTGTAAAATAACCACCGTGGCATTATAAAGCAATTAAGCTCCTTCAATTAGCGTCCATAAAAAGCAAACTGGAGCGCCGCAGTCTCTCCTGGAGCTGCTCTTTGGTGAGGGTCAGTGCGTTTTGGGATCCTGAAAGAAGAGCGCGGAGGGCAAATACAGTCACTTCGGCTTAATCCGCTTTGCGATGACGGTAATGCATTGAGTCGTTTCAATAAAATCACTGCGTATTACTTTCAAATGACTGGATGCAAATTGACAGCTGCGCGTTTGACTGGAGAAACAAATGGAAGCGTTCTTAGACGGCCCTGGCGAATTCATGTTTCCTGCGTGGACACAGTGAGGGATCAGAGCTTTAAGGTTAAACTGAAAAACATTTACTGAAATATATAATATTCCATATGAATATGAGTATTTTTATCCACTACCCAATTTGGGAACAAATTTTAGCAGGAAAAGATGAAAATGAAAGTGTAAAAATTTTCAATTCACCAAACTTCTACTAGTCAGACTTTTAGGTAATGGCCGGAGTTAGTTCAGGAACAAATGGCAGCCCTGAGAAGTCAAACTGAGGTCAAACTCCTTGCAGCCCCGCAGCTCTGCGCCTCAAACATGTTGAGATCTGCAAATGAAAAAGGCCACTGCAAGTCTCCCTGGTTTTTGTCACTGCTGCTGCTGCACACATGCAGACCTGCTGCAAAGTTTTTCACAGTTTATCTAATTAGGTGCGACTACCGAAGCTATGTTGTCGCCTGTTAGAGCTTTGCATTTGGGATCATTAGGGCGCATTTACGCGCTGTGTGTTTGGATTATTTTTTTATTAATAGTCTTGTTCTTATTCAGAAGAACATGTGCTCTGCTTTGCGCAAGGAATGGTTTATTCTGATTATTCTGATTTTTTCTTATACAAGTTGGTGTGAAAACATTATACATTATAGTACATAGGGCATCAAATCTTTTAATCAGAAGAAATTCTTAGTATAATTTAATACTTTCATATATATATAAATATATATATTCACTTATTATATATATATATATATATATATATATATATATATATATATATATATATATATATATATATATATATATATATATATATACATTTTTATTACAAGCAAAGTGGCAGTCATCTTTTCAGTAAAAACGAATGCTTTGTGTTGCTGTCTTTACATTTTAGCGCACTAAAATATTCTAACGCATCACACAGTGACGTTCTAACCCTGAACCTGAACCTCCTTTAATTGTCAAGGGCTACTCTTTCCTCTGAAGCTGTATTCCATCCTGTTGGATCCTTCAACTTTGGCCAAAAAAATGTTCATCAGAGCAGCTCCTGCTTCCATCAGACATTAATGCTTAATCATTTGCGCCTTCTACCGGTTATCTTAGAAATTGCACGCATTGTCAGACATTTAAATACAGGAAACGCACAGAGCGCTTACAATATTAATTTAAAGGTAATTTTCATGAGTCACTATTTCCACATTTATCAGTGAAGAGTGATAGCAGTGCGTGTTTATAACACATTGTGAATCGTCCTCATTTTTGTAGAAGTTTGTGGTTTATGCAATAAAGAAGTTCTTCACTCAAGCAACGTTTTATGTGTTTTTTATTTAATATGTGCTTCTCCGGTCTTAATTTATGCAATACAGCTGTTGATATTACACAGGTTTCAACAAGGTTTGCTCAGTTACTTTAAAAAGTGAAAAAAATACAACTGGTGAAAGAACTAAAACTTTAGATCACCTATAATGCACAAGCGAAGCAATTCAAACCCAGTTTAAATACAAATGTTCATTTAAAGTAGTGTAATTTATCTATTTATAATTGAACAATGGACACTAACTATGATGATTTACCATAAGTGTAACAGATTCAGCCAATGGGCTGATTTTTATCTGTAATTCCAGGAAGACCAACGTTGTGGAGATGAAAAAGAACTGAAATAACATACATTACAGCAGCAGACAAACATTGAAGCTAACAACACAGAATCAAAATTACATGAGAAAAATGTCAGACAAAATAATATGTATAAAGTTTACCATACTGTTTGAGAGGAGCTTTAGAAATAGAACATGAAGAACTCTCTGATCTAATACTCACAACCTTTCATGGACACCACAGTTTATCCAGGTGTTGTACATTAATGTGGTTGTTCACAGTCATTTTTACTGGTGGCCATGGTGACAAAAACAGTTCCAGACTCCTAAACAAGGTTTGCAATCTCATATGCAAAACAAGCACTTTTAAAAATTAATAATTCTATTAAAGTTGATCAATTCCAATTTTACAAATGTTACAATGATGAAATGTCGAATGCTTTTTGTGAATAGCTTTTATCATTTTCTGGAATAGTGACTCTGTTGGTTTTATTTCTGATCTAAAGATCAGAATCAGAATCAACTTCATTCGCTAGGTTTGTGGGTTCAAACAAAGAATTTGACTTCAGTTTTCATTCCTCGCATTGTAAGCAGAGAACAGTCACAAACAACAAACTAGAATCTATAACTAAACACTTAGTAATTAAGGACTACAAAGATAAGAAAGGACAAGAGCAGTATTTACAGTGTGAATGAGTGCAGCCATGTTTTTTTGGCAACACACATACAGACAAATATATGTATATGCAACGATAAATATGCACATACATATACATGTACATAACAAGAGGGACGATCCTACTGTGCAATTGTAAATATGCTCATTTGTTTCCAGCTTTTCATTAATTAGAATATCATCAAAAAGATTAGTTGTTCCAGCATTCCAGTTTAAACAGTAAACCTATATTTTCTGCAGACACATCCCACAGAGCGTGATATATTTCAGTCGTTTCTGTTTATTTTGATGATTGTTTGAAAACCCAAAATTCAATTTTGACAAAATGATTTGTCATTGACAACCTCCACAAGGACAGCAAGCCAGAAAAGATCATTGTTAAAGAAGATTGGTTTTTCAGAGTGCTTTGTCCAAGTATAATAACAGAAAGTATAGTGGAAGGAAAAAGTCTAGTCTAAAAAGGTGCTCAACCAACGGGGATAACTGCAACCTTGAGGGGATTGTGAAGGAAAGCACCATTCAGGGGACGATTAATAAGGCGCAGATCAGAGCTTCAAGAGATGCCACACACAGATGTATCAAGGACATGGTCTACATCTGCTGCAATCCTTGTGTTAGGAAAAGAAGAAAGGCACAGAATACAAGTTACTTGAGGAACAGTGGGAAGTTTTCACAGAGAGTGATGATTTGGTCACACACAGCCATCTACCAGCAAATTTTAAGAATGGTTCATGCACTTGAACAATATCTACTTTATTGATTGGTCAACAGAGTTTCTTGACCTAACCCAAACAGAGAACCCACAGATTATTATCAAAGAGGAAGATGAAAGACACCAGATCTAACAATGCAGACCAACTGAAGGCCACCATTAAAGCCACCTGGGTTTAATCAACACCTCCAAGCCACTCATATTGATGCAGTAATTCCATGCAAAAGGAGCCCCAACCAGGTAGTGAGAGTATATATTATATAATATGTGGACATATGTTTTAAGAGGTTGAGATTTCTGTTCTAAAAACCTTTTCTATTGGTCTTATGTATTATCCTAATTGTGAGAGACTTACTAAGCTTTAAGCCAAAAATATCAATCATATCAGTCTTATCAAAAATAAACACTTGAAATTGTGTAACGAGTCTGTATAATATTGGAATACACATTTTAATTAAAACGCTGAAAAAAATCAATGATATTCTAATCTACTGAGATGTACATGTATTCATGAAAAAAGGTTATAATAACTGAGGTGAGAAAAAAATAATTGAATGACATAAATCTATTCGTTTCACATGCAAAACAATAAATCAAAGCTTTGCTTTGTTCTAACTGAGCTTAAGGTAAAGAACAAAAGTGCTGCTCTGCCTCTGAGCAGTTGTTACGTAGGCGATGCTATCGTGGATGAACATGTGGATTAATGACAAATATCTGCAAACGACTGAACCCAGGTACCTTGGATGTGACGGTAATACTCAGACTGCTGCATCACACCTGTCGAGAGGTATGTGACAAGCAGCTGCTTTCCTATATGGTGAGAACTGTGCGAAAGCACATGCATTGAGAGACCTTTAAACATATACGTTGTGGAACAGCAGGTTCCTGCAGTAATAGTTGAATACTGCCAGTCAATTTTCACATTGTGCCACTGGCCACCAGGTCAGCAGCTCCACTTTTATTCCAAGAGGCTGCTGTGACTGAATTAAGTGTGTGGACAGAGGGATAGCTCTCACACACCTCCTTCCATCTCTGCATCCTTCCCTCTGTGTCTCTCTCTAAACCCATCCAGCAGCATTTGTCACCAGCACTATTATTTCAGGTGTGCTAATGGTGTCACAGACACTTTTGCAGGGAGCAGAGGAGACAGATGGAGTTCTAAAAAAAAAAAAAGAGGAGAAGAAGGGGGTATCATCATCATCATCACATTAAAAGCCTCCTCCATCCAAACCTGGGTGAGGAGAGGGTAAAAGGTGATGCTTCTTGGGCAACGGCACTGCTCAGGCTGGAGGTGATGCAGGTTGGATGGGAGGGGGCTTCTTACACCTCCCAGGGAGACTGTGAATTGATCAGCACCTTAGAGAGAGAGAAAAGTGAGAAAGAATGAGTGCAGCAAAGCAGAGGGATGAAGAATGACTATGATGAGGAGAGGGCGAGTGGAGAGGGCTGGGTGTTGGGAGCTAAGCTATAAAACCAGGAGGGGAGAAAAAGGAGAAAAAAACACAGAGCACTGGGAGGGAAAGGCTGCAGACGAGGTGTGAAGACTGATCTTCTCCAGGATGGGTGTGAGTTTAGGCTGGAGTGGAGAGTGGCCTGGGAGCACAGCATAGCCTAGTGGTAATAAAGCAGCAAACCCCAGAGAAACAGCCAATGTCAGCTATAAGAAAGACATATGGAACGATCTGGAAGGTAGAATGGAGGAGTTGGACTGCTTCCGAACTGTTAGCCGATGTTTCAGATCGATACTTCAATAACAGAGCCTTGCAAAAGTATTCATACCCACAGAAATCTTCCACATTTTCTCTTGTTACAACCACATTTTGCATAGAGCCACAAAACCTGCTTGACCCTTAAAAAAAATACCATTTTAAATATATACTGTATATAATTTGTTGTGAATTTGTTAGAGTTGTAAAATGAAGAGCCCACAATTTATTTAATATTGTAGTTGACATCCAGCTATTTGCGGTCCAGTATTTGCTGAATCGCCTATTCATACATTTTTTTGTGGAACGCGACTCCAAATTATTTGCTGCAAAGTCACAGATGTTTTTGTCGAGCATATTTAAAATATTCAAAAGGAAAGACAGCTTGGGAAGCTGAAATACCTAGGCAAAATGCCATTTGACATGCTATTGGCTGGTGTTTGCAAAGCAGAAAATCCAGGAGTGGTATTTATTTTCCTTGGTGCTGATTTGCTGTACCCACAAGAGCAGAGATAAGGACGATTGTAAATATTAGCCTCTGTGGTAGTGTTATGTCAGTTTCCACTGAGCGTATTAATGTATATGAAGCTATATTTGATGTTTGAACTTTTAAAATAGGCAGTTTAATAAGCATTTTTAGAATGGGCCATAAATATTTGTGGATTTTAACTACTGATGGTCAGCTGTGGTCCCTAACTCCCACAGATACTCGGGGTTCACTGCATTTCTATTTTTACAACAAACATAAACATTAAACTTTTACAAGAAGGTATAAAAAAAACTTTTTTTTAATTAGAACAAAGCTAATTGATAAGAGCTAGGAACCCAATTAAAAATAATTCAAAAACATAGTTTAAAGCCTACTATGTAATCAATCAAGAACAAAAATAACTCTTGAACAATTAGTGGAATTTTGTTGGAGGAACCCTGCAGAATATGCATAAGATCAAATACAGGACCATCCATAACTAGACCTGAAAATATTCCTTAAACTTTGCTTATTTCTATTTTCTGCTTAGGTAAAATGTTATCAAGGGCCAGAGTTTATTTGTTAAAGAGCCACATGTATCTCTGGAGTCTCATGGTGTTGACTTACATGGTAGACCAACACAAAACAGTGCGCAGTCATTAAGAGCAATGAAAACGGTGCCTGGCTTTAAAGACAAATACAAATCTAAAAAATGGGGTGTGCATTTGAATGTCTTTTTTTTAATCTGATACCCTTAAATAAAACTCATTGCAACCAACATCCCTCTGAAGTCACCTCATTAAACTGAGTAATTTTGTACGTCATTGAATCTCAGTATGAATACAGCTGCTCTGTGAAGGATTTGGAGGAGTCAAATATAGATATAGAACTTATAGATAAAAGTCCTTGTAATGTGTTGTCTCATAATAGTTATCTACTATCTGAAATGTAAAACTTCTTTTTTTAATGCTTTTGTACAGTTGATCATAGAAACATTCATTGTAAGTTTGTGCACACAAACAAGAATCTGAATTCAGTTCCACTTTTTTTCTTGTACATATATATATATATATATATATATATATATATATATATATATATATATATATATATATATATATATATATATATATAGAGAGAGAGAGAGAGAGAGATAGATAGATATATATAGATATATATACACACACATACAGTTTTTTTATAAAAGAGGAAGACAACCTTGAATTACTGCAAAGAAGCCTGGGGGAACAAGTTGTGTCCAGGATGTGTGGGATCTGCAGGGATGATTCCTGCATACATCATATTTAATATATTATAGCTTTCATAAGTTTTGGTGAGCTGTTTCACTGTTTATTAAACTTTAATTCATTTTAAAGAAGTGAGATTAAGTGTCAACTGCAACACAGCCATAGAGCAAAACACATTTTGCAAAATTGTATGCATATATTTATGTTTATGCACTTGGCAGACATTTTTATCCATACAACTTACAAATAAAGATATAACAGTGCCGATAATATCAAAGCCAACAAGAAGTGACTTTGAAGGAAGATCACTAGTCAGGTTCTGTCAGAGGTGACAGTGCAGAAACAGAGTGCAGGCATTGAGGGCAGGGAGAGATACTGGGGTAGGGAAGTAGACAGTAGGTTCTAGGTTCGGAAATGCTCTCTTAAAACCTTGATCTTCAAGATTTTCTTGTAGATAGGCAGATTAAGGCCCCTTTCTGGTAGAGCTTTGTAGGTCATTTCACAGGAATGTATTTTTCATACATATATGGGGTCCAGAAACATTTATGTTAAAAAAATACTTGAAGGCCAGCAAGAAACAATTCTTTTCTTTGAAATGAATGGCTGGAAGGAGACAACAGAGGAACAGACGATGGTTCCTTCCTTCAGGTGTATGGTTGCATTACTGAGAATCAGTGAATTCCTCCTCTCTGATTTTAATCTTAATGCCAACAGCGACTGAGAGTCCAGTAACTAAACAGTGACAAGCATCCAAACACAACTCTCCAACTGATTTATTGAAACCCAGTCGTCATTTTTTAAGCATGAGAAATTGTGAAATGTGTGAATTGTTTTTCAGATCCTGGTCACTGCTTTAAATAATCTGCAGCTCATCTGAAAGGTTAAATTGAAGTTTGTCATGAAGCTGATTGGTATAAAGACCAAACACAGAATTAAGGTTTAGTAATTTTTATGGACTGTGGTTGAAATAAGACAGTAAAATAATAAAACCAGGAGCAACTTCTAGTTATATCAGGTCAGAAATGTGCTCTGGAGTTCATCAGGGGGGCACTCATCCATCCCTGCAGAAGCGAATCAGATTACCAAACACACTGATTGACTGCAGCGGTTACTGCCCTCTCTTCTAAACAAAGTTATCTCTGTTGAAGTTCACAAAGAGGTCAGCGATCACATCATCTCTCTGATACTGTACGCTCTTTGGGAAACCTTGTAAAAGAAGCTTTCAAAGCAGAAATTTCTGTCATAACAACAAATGTCAGAGATGCTGGGAGAGGCAAGAGTCTGCTCTGGTAGTTCGGCTGAAGTAAATAGACAAACCCACCAAGGTTTTTTCAGACAATGATGCACAAAGTTGTTTTATGTGAAAAGTTCCACACGCAAGATGTCAAAGAATCAAGGTGGTGCGATTTCATGTGAATCCATTTGAAATCGTCTTTTGCTAATTACCAAAAGTGTCATAACCATCAGAAGACAACAGACGACTTGGCACGCACCCATGTTCGGCACTTCTATCTTTATACCTTTTGTTCTTCCTCTCTTTTCTTATCCTACAGTTGTTTATGACACATTACACCACACCTGCCTCTGATAATTATTCTTCTCCCTCTTGTTCTGTGTCTCCTGAGTTTCTAAAGGCAGACGGAACCTGAGGAATCTGAACCATTTTATATGAAAGAGCTACATATTGTGCTGGAAATTAATAGTCAATATTTAGTCATCTACACAAGATAGATTATTTAAGACCATGTGGTCTTTGCATAATTTTGTTTCCTTTATGAGAAAGAAGTTGTTTTCAGAAATATGACAGGGGGTTATGTGACCTGCACTAAAAAAAACTTTAATTTTACACAGGCTTTAATGGTGGCCTAATTATCAGGTAATTAACTTCTGTAAAGATAATTGATCTGAGTTATTATGTTTTATAATAGCTTTAAGCTAATCAGTGGTTTGTTTAAATAAAAAAAGTAACTTAATGACTTATGATTACTTTTGACACTATTATTAACTTGTTCAAACTTTTCATCCTGTTCAACTTGAAGGAATATCGTTAGAAATCTCACTCTGCTTTTGGTTGAACTGATCATTTATCTTCAGATTGTGACAACTCACAGCTTTTAATTCTTTAAAACAAAACGAGGCCAAGTCTTCATCAAAATAAGGAATCAATTATGAAATCAAAACATCTGAGCTTTCTCATTGCAGAAGTATTTCCCATATTAATTATTTTCCATGATTGGTTTCTGAACAAACCAAACTGACCAGAAAATACACTCTGAAAAGTTTTTGTATTCCAGCAGAAAAGAGAAATAGAGAGCCTTGTGGCTGACCGCCCTTAACTTCCTGAGTGGGTGGGGAAAAAAAGTCTGAGTTTCCATCCAAAGTAGTGACAGAGTTGATCAGTGTGGATTGATATGTTAGCAGTGATTACATTGTGCCTGGACTGCCTCTCCACCACCGAAACCTCAAGAACTTCCACTGCAACAAGAGTCTGTGTTCCTGTTACTTCAGTAGCAACACTAGCGAGCATCTAACAGTTAAACATCACTAAACAGACAACTGGCTGAAGAAAAACTTGAAAAAAAAACACCATAACTGAATTTTTTTTAAATGCATCTAATCTGTTGATTTATTGGATCAGAACAATGTCAAATATGTAATAAGTAAGTAAAGTTTATTTATAAAGAGCATCTCCCAGACAGTCACAGAGCACTAACAACACAAGCTGTAGACCAAATAAAAAGAATTAACTATAAAATAACTGCATATAACCTGATAATGCAAAAATGCTTGCAACTATATTTTTAAATCTTTCCAGAGTCATGTCAAAATGAAAGTTCAGAGGCAAAATATTCCACAGCTTTGGAGTCACAGACTGAAATGGCTTATCCCTTTTGGTGTTTAGCCTTGTACAAGGAACAAGCTACAGATTCTAAGCCTTGGATTGAAGGTGAACACAAGTACTTTAAAACAAATCCTGCAGTTTACTGAATCACTCTGGTGTAATGTGAGATGATTAACTGGATTTAGTGAGACGTCTGGCGGCTGCATTTGGAATGACTTATAAAACTGATGATTTATCCAGACTAGTTAAAAAAGGGCACTACAGTAGTCAAGATATGAGGACACAGATGTGTGAATATATTTTTTCTAAATATACAGTGGGAGCCATGTGTCGTAATTTAGAAATGTTTCTTAAATGAAAAAAACAGGAACTAAAAATGATCTGCTATTAGAGTAAAAGGTTAAGACGAAATCAAAAATAACGCTTCTTTTAAAATACAGTTCAATAGGAACTATGATCTGGCTGTATGTTTTCTTAGGATTTGAAAGAAGGAAACTGCAGGAGAACTAGTCACTAATCCTGGTTAAACAATGGACTAGGGTCAATAGTCCATCTAGTTGGGCTTAGAATATATACACAGTTAGATCATCTGCATAAATGTGGCAGGAAATATCAGAAAGAAATGAATGGTGCCATCTAACAGAAGGTTCTCAAAAATAATAACAATGAGCCCAGAATGGAACCTTGTGGAACACCTCAGGTAAAGAGGCTGAGTTTGAGGAGAACTGTTTTTACTTCACCGACATGATGAAGAAATGTAAACTTCAGACCTCGGCATCTCTGAAAAGCAGCTCTGTTACTTATCAATTAGTCAAAATTTTGACGTTTTTCTTTATCTTTCTTAAGCAAGATAAATCAGTTTAATATTCAATTACACTTTGCAGGATGAATAAATTAATTTAAAATTAAAACAAAGTTTTAAAAAAAAGTTTGCTTTTGTAGTTAGTTTTAAAGATTTAACTAAGTAAAATAACATTATGCAAACATATCCTCACATCAACTGCTGTCAGTTTAAACACCATGATCATAACTTCAATATGCCTGCATTATTTATATGAGCAAAACTCACTGAATTTCCCAGTGAGGATTATTTACACACAGATATAATTTTAAAAAGTAAGATCTCCAAAGTTCTAATGCTGCATGTTTGTATCACCAAAACCCCTTCTGCACTGCAGGGCCAGGCCTGGCCCAGCCCAGCCTGGGTTCAAACCCAGGTCTGACGTTTTTGCATGAGCACTTACAGTCCGGTCCCACCCTGTTCCCTGGAACCCCAAGAGCTGTGGTTCCATTCAGGCTGGCCAGACAGGGCTGCTTGAAGCCAGCTGTTGATTGGTGCATTGGTTTCGGGGCCAGGTACAGAGACAAGTCATCTTCCAGATCTCTCAGTCAGCAGAGCATTAGACTTTCTCGATGCCCGTCATTTTGACTAACAATGTCAAAAAAAAAATCCTGAATAATCTGTTTTCACCCGTCAGTTTTTAAATGATAATAAGAACATATTCAATTGCATTTAATTTTCATTTGATTTGAATAATATTCAACAAGCTGAACGGAGAATCCACATCATGCCATCACACATCAAGCAGATAAATACATGTAACTTTTTCTCTGCAGTGAAAAAAAAAAAAAAACACTGACTGTGGTCCCAATAACTGCATATAAACAATTAAATTAAATGACTGCACTTAAATTATGAGCAATTCATCTCCAGTGGCCTGAACGTGTATAGTCTCACCAATGGTCTGTATGAACCGCTTGTGCTTAATCAAATGTCTCAGTTTTGATGTTGATCTGGAGGATGAATTTGCGCTCTGTGCTACACTGGACACTGGAATTACCAGCGCCACTTCAGCCAAGGTTTTGAACTCAGGGAACATTTCTCCAATTGAAGTGATCAGAAATTGGTAAGAATTGGAATAAGTGGATTTCTGTATTTTGCTTCCTCCAGCGGGGGAAGCTGCAGATGTAGTTCAGCTGCACCAAACATAAGTCCAGGTTGGAGATAATACTCAGATGAAAATTTTTTTAATTAGTTTAGTTAAAGGTAAAGCTGAGGTAATTCTTTTACTCAGCTTCCTTGCTGACAAGCCCGTACAGAAGGAGCTTGGTGGGACAACAAGTGTTCCGTGGTCTCTGAGGAGATGGCCTCAGCAGCTTCAGCAGGAATTTGTTTGATATGATGTTCCCCACCCACTTTTGAGGCGGCACTCTGCTCAATGCAAACACAACCAGGGCCAACAAGTCCAGGCCGAGCCCTTCAGTGCAAAAAGGCCTTGATTTAGAATAGGTTTTGGAACGATCTTCAGCTTTATTTTAACCTGTAAGCTATTGTTCCTTTTCCAACATTTGGAAAAGTAAACCTGCTGCTGATTTAGGAGCAGTGCAGGTTAATCTGATCCTCCCTGGGTAGTCAACATCACAAAGTAGTACATAAACCATTTTAGAGATTAACCTTTCACCCATCGAGCACCAAACCAAAGCTCAGTGGGGTCATATCCACAAAATCCATATGGATCGCAGACAATTTGCCTCAAACATTTAGACAGGTAAATTACATGTGTGCAAGTCACTTGTCACCATATTTGACACCCATACTTTAGATGGATGCTTCAGTGATGAACACAGTTGAATGTTTCTGTGGATTTACAAAAATCTTTACATCTGTGAAGTATACCTGCACACACTCACACAGGAACAAAACACACCATCTGAGAGCCAGTCTCTGCCTGACAACATCAGAGCAACTTGATCTGTCTTACTAAAGACCCCTACCTGCATTTACTGTTCTGTTAAAACACCTTCTTGTTGTTTTACCAATTCACCATGCTATAATTGCACCAAGGCAGCATATGGTCTTCATCTCGTGCCTTGCTCAAGATAAAAGCCAGCAGGCTGCGGATGGACGACGCAGGAGAGAAGTGTGTGTGTAAGTGCATGAGTTCATATACATAGACTGTTGTTTGTGTGAGCGTACTTTGGCATATGTATATGTAAGCATTTTCGTGCAAATTGGACTCGACACAACTGAGGGCTAGCAAGAAAAACTGAATGATGTCACCGCTATTATACTGCAAACCCAGCTGATTTGGCTTTGAGGATGTCTGGCTGAAACTACTTTACAAATACAGGCTCTGAGATTATTAACACATCATGACAAATCACACATTCACTTTTGCTTTCCATTTTTATCACTTTTCCAAGAATATTTGGGACACTTTTACTGAAAAGTGATGTGAGAAAAAGCTACAGGAGAGTAATTAAAAGAGCAAAATTAACCACCCTTGTGTTATTTTTAAAGGATAGTAGGTCACTTTCTTCCAGATAAAACTGTACCACACCAAACAGTGATCATACAGGATTTTAATGTTGACTGCTGCTTAAAAACACATTTTTTAGCAAGTGGTTAAAAACACTAAAATGGCAAAAGCATAAATCTTTTATTTATTTTTATATTGTGTAAATATTCCTATCTGAAATTACACAGCCCTGTAAAAATATTCATGCCCGTTTTTCCCATTTTGTTATATTACAGACACATGCTTAAAAGTATATTTTGGGGATTTTATATGATCAGTAGGCATAACTGTGGAGTGAACAACATACAATAACATCACCTTTTTTACTCTTACACCCCTGAAATAAAATCCAGTCCAACCCATTGCCCTCAGAAGGGATCTAATTAGCAAACTGAATAAACTCGTGGTAATAGGGTTAGCTTATAAAAGTTGAGTACAGCACAAGTGGAAACTTATTAAGACATGGCCGTTCCACCTGAACAGAGAGACTGGACAAGAAGAACATTATTTAGTAAAGCATCCAAGTGGCTCATGGTAACTCTGGAAGAACTGCAGAGATCCAGCTCAAGTTGAAATATTTGATGACAGAACAACTATTATTCATCCACTCCACATTTCATTTATAGAAGGCTGGCGAGGAGAAAGAGCTACAAAATTCCCACTTTAATCAATACAAGTCATGTAAGGGACACAGCCTACATGCAAAATGTTAAATGTAGAGCAAATTCAACACTGCAAATCCCCCTGAATCATTAGGGAGATGGATGGAGCTAACTACAGGGCAATCTGGGAAGAAACCCTGTTAGAGGCTACAAAACACAAGGTAGAGATTCTGCTTCCATTAAATGGAAATTGTACAATACATTTATGAACTACTTTGAAAGGGAATTCTTTTAATTGAAAAATACCCAGTGAGACCTGTTTAGATTACTTCTGTATCTACAAACCAATAATCTGACTATGACAACTTTGGCGAGTCAAAACACTAAAAGAAAGGTTCAGTGAATGGGTCCTAACTAACTGAAGACTGACTTATGAACAGTTTGTTCTGTATGCAAATGTCTCTGGGGTTTTTGTCTGCGCTGCTCAGTCAGATTTCTAAAAGTCAGTCTGATTAGAGCCCAGCTGGGGCTCAGTAAACCAACACTCAGCCTTCGAACTCCCATCAACATACATGACTTCCCAAACAAACCTCGACATCCGCACTGCCTGCCTTTATTTTAGGCTTCATCATCATTCCTCTCTCATTGCTTTTCCCCTCTCACAGGCATCGCTAACGTGAATTTGTGCTGCAAGTTACACAAGACTCTCCAAACACAATACACGCTCAGCTCCAAATTAAAATACCAAGGGTTATTGAGCAATGCCTCTCTAATGGTTTCATCTGCCAATGGGTGTATCTTTGTACACATAAATACACAAGCAATGTCTCCACTCTAACCAAAAGGACCACTCTTCTCTCTTCTTATGTAAGCTGGCAGAAAATCTCCTAAATCCCTCTCTTTTACTGTTGTTTTGTTGCATTTCAGATGCCACTCCTCCTAAAAAATATCTGAGGATGTGGCAATTAGATCTTGAGCACAGCATTGGCACATCAGAGAATTTAGCACAAATGCTAATAAGACATAAAAAAGAAAAATCCCAGGTCTTTTGAAACATCAGCAATGCATGCTTTTAACGTGTCACTTTAAATACATATATGATATTTCAAAACAAGAGACAAAATTTAATTATCAGAGTATTAGTAAAGCTCCTATCTTCTTCTCTTAATGTTTTCCTAATAAAAATAAAGCATTTGGTGTAGAACTGACTCTGGGTCAGTAGGAATTAATAGAAAAACTGTTAAAACCAAAGTGTTTGATCAGTCATTACTGTCAAAAAACAAAGGACAGTTTTTTTTCCCAACTGGGATTCACAGGGAATCAACTTTTAAGATGAAAATCAATGTACACTAATGGCCTCTTTATTGGAAACAACTCACTTGTACCATGTTTATCTTCCTTCTTCTTTCAGAATTGCCTTAATTCTTCATGGCAGAGATTCAACAAGGTGTCAAAAAATATCCCTCAGAGATTTTAGGATTTTAGGTTATTTTGAAATATTTTCATGCAGTTACTACAGATTTGTTGGTTGCACATCCTTGATGCAAATGTTTTGTTACAAATCTTCCCAAAGGTGCTTTTTTGGATTGAGATCCGTTGACTGCAGGCCATTGGAATGCAATGCATTTACCATTATGTTCAAGAAACCAGTTTAAAGTAATTTGAGTTTTGGGGCATGGCGCTATCCTGCTGGAAATAGTCATCAGAAGATGGGTACACTGTGGCTATGAAGGGATGGACATGGTCAGCAACTTTTGCTCAGTTGTTACTAAGGGTCCCAAAGTGTGCTAAGAAAATATGCAGTTTAATCCAAGTTCTGACCACACCATCTGAATGTTGCAACTTAATCTGTACCAATTTTGGGCGGCATAGTGACAACATTGTTAGCACTTTTGTCTCATACCAAAGGTCCTGGGTTCAAATCACAGCTTGGTACTTTCTTCATGGAGTTGGCAAGTTCTCTCCATGAATGCATAGGTTCTCTAAGGGTACTCTGGCATCCTCCCACAGTCTAAAAATTGGCATATGTCTGTGTCACCTTGTAAGAGACTGGTAGTGGTGTGAGAGACAGCCTCTCCTTGAATGACTGCTGGAGATAGGCACAAATACTCCTGTGACCTTGGATGAATAAGCAGTTATAGACAAAGTATGGGTGTTCCTGTTTTAGTGACCATATGTAAATTGTGGCCTCAGCTTCCTGTTCTTAGCTGAGGTGTTCTTAGAAGTGTTGGCCGGTGTGGTCGGTGCATCCCATCTACTTTGAGGCTTGATGTGTTGTGTGTTTATGATGGGCAGGGCATTTTTGTTTAAGCAACTCATTGAATATTTCCTCTTTTTTGGACAATTCTCTAGAAATCCAGCAAGGTAGTTTAAATGCCTAAATGCATTTAATTGCTGCCTTGTGATTGGTTAATTTGCTAATTGTGTAACCAAGCAATTTAACAGGTGCACCTAATAAAGTGGCCAGGTTGTGCATATTGAAAAAGCTTTAAAACCCAAACTGAGCCCAGCAATGCAGTATCATATACATATAATACACAACACATCTGCAGGTGCAAAGTGGATGCAGTGATCAAAGGGAAACAGAAGAAACCATCAGAAAGAACCAGAGAAAAATGGTGTGTTGGATACAATGAGAGGAAAAGTCATAAAGACAGAGAGAAAGCGAATGAAGAAGTGAATGAGGCAGGAGAAAGGCAAGAAGGATAGAAAGAGGGAGCAATGGAAGGTTGCTGCTAATTCTTCCATATCTAAGCCTCTTTGCAGAAACTCCCTTTGTCTTCCAAGTCCCAGTCATTAGAGCCTAATCCTATCAACCAAGGGCTAATCTGAGGGCAGAGGGTTCAGCCCCCTCTTCTCCACAGGCTAGCACACACACACACACACACACACACACACACACACACACACACACACACACACACACACACACAGACAGAAACACACACACAGGTATGCTATTAAACTTTAAGAAATGTTTAAAGACATATAAATTAATTCTCATGCTAATACAGATCTAGAAGCACAACATCACATCATCTGCACACATTATGTAATTAAAATTTTCAATAAAAATGGTTTGTAGTAATATTACAAAAATAATCACTTACCTCCAAAAAGTTCACTTCAAATCCAAACTTTCAAAGCTGTGACATTATTTCAGAGGCAGAGCTGAGTCTTTCATATCTACTGATGTTGGGGTGGGAGTTTGTGGCTGTATAGCTGGGCGGCATCAGTTTCCCACACATTCCAGCAGCTCTCATGCTGCCATCATCATTCTCCTCTTTATTTTCAGCTCTGACTATGCCCAAGATTAGTTATTGATTAGCAAAGATATAAATTATTCTAAAGTGAAAGCCCAACAACACAGTCATTATAGATCGACCACTGGCCAGCTCCAATATATCACTCCATTTCCTCTGCACTGCACCCCTGCCACCAGCTGGAGAAATGCTCAAATAATGAGATGAAAAGGGGGGAGGGGGTTTATGACTTTGGCACACTCTGTTTGACCCTTCGTATAACATGTTTGGATAATATCAGGTTCAGTTTCTGAGATGGGATGCCATTTAGAGGGTCTCAATAAGATGGAGAATGAGAGTTTGTGTCCATCATGGTCCTAAATGGATGAAAAACCTGTTGAAGTTTCCTGAAAAAGATTAGGATGATGGGGTTATTTCTATGAATTTATAATCCAACAGGTTTTGTATTACTTGCCAAATTATTCTGTTAATTATTCAACAATTCCCTTTTTCATCATCAATCAAGAGGGGTACTTTTAAATAGAGCCATTAAAAAAGTTTGATTAAAACAGGCCCACAGCATCCCAGTCCTCCACTGTGCTCAACAGTGGGCATCAGGTGTTGTTCCACATATTAATACCTTGGTTTCATTTAGTAGTTTATTGTAATAGAGATAAATGTGAAGCGTTAAACACCTAACATCTAAACATTCATAGCCTAAGCTAATTTAGAATTCTTGCCCCTGTGAGTCAGGACCCAAACTGTGAGTCACTGGCACTAGGCACCACACGCAAAAACCTCCTCTTAGGAGTAGTTCAGAGACACTGCAGGCTGTAAGTTGGCATGTCCCAGACTAGAGATGGTGGACCAACTGGGACAATATTCATAAACTACATAAGCACACATAAATTGAGTATAAACATTGATCGCAAAAAGACTTTAACAATAAGGTAAAATACTTCAAAATACAGTTTCATAAGGCAACGGTGTTTTATGAATGTCAGAATATCACACAGACACTACAACTAGACACCATCACTAAGAACAACTTAAAAGTCTCACAGAGATGCTAAAGCATCATAACAAAATGAGAAATATTATTAATAAGAGACATTAATTAAAAGATATTCCTGGAATAGATGGGTGGTTTGAGGTTTAAATAAATTTGGGTATATGAATGAGCAGTATCAAGTGTGTGAAAAGTTGAATCTTACTATAAAATCCTCATTCATTGCAGAGCTCTTGACAAAACGTAAGACTTGCAATGATATTAGTTCATGTCATGTTTTATATTACATGTGAGATAAGAGTGCTTTACACAAAGAGAAAAAGACTTTGGAGGAAAATTAAATTCGGGGGGTGGTAAAAAGGTGTCCTGGATTATATTTCTCCTTGTTTGATGCCTACTTGTTACATCTCTAAAGAAACAGTTAATTATGTTACATTAATCTCAGTGGCTTTTTTGAGCAAATGTGGTACTTAGACCTGAAAAATCAGTCAGCATCAGCTTTAAAGGGAAGGGGCTTTGTTAGAGTGAGGTAGAGAGGTAAGGTCCTGATCTTTTATTTTGAAATATTCTTTTTTCCCACTGTTTTCACTTCTTTTTTGCTTACACATTCAAACTAAAGTATCTTAGTAAGTTTGAAAATGAAATGGCAGATTAGGGTTAGGAAAAAAGGAACATGGTTTGGCAGAAGTTACACCATATACATAACCTGAGCTTTTCTCACAAACAATCATGACATCACAACGTCATTGTGCATTCCTTCGGATGATGAGTGTATGCATATTACATAACTGTGGTTTTTGTAAATGTTTGCCACAGAAATCCGGAGAGACAAAACTGATTGAGTCAGAATACAGATTGTGGTTGAGCCCGATAGGAGGGGATAAAAAGTGGTTTTCAGAGACAAATATTTGAAACCAATATAAAACTTTGCCATTTGCTCCTTTCAAGCCAACCCAAGGACATGTTTTTTCCCACAGGAGCCTAAAAAGTAATGATGTCGTTACCCATGGCATGCATCGTTTGGATTTACTGATAAATAAAAATTCCCAAAGTCACCCTATCACTGACTTATAGAGGTAATGTATTTATCCCACTATTGGCTGTTTGGATTTGCCCCCACAGCTGTGATCTCTTTCTCCAAGTGAAAAATATCTAACTTTATTCCAGCTACTAGGTCATGGAAGGGGATAATAACCTGTTGGTTTTAGGATCCTTGAGACCTGTCAAGGAATTACTTTGCATGGGCATTAATATTTGTGAAGATATGCAGGTTCCATCCATCCAGTGTCATCCTTTTATCTGGGAACAGGTCCAAGAGAGAACCTCAGACTTCCTTCCTTCCTTTTTCTCCAGCTCCTTCTGGGGGATCCCAGCGTGTTCACAGAGCAGAAAACATAGTCTCTCCAGCGAATTTTGGATCTGCCTTGGGGTCTCTCCCCAGTAGGACCTGCCCAGTAAACCTCCAAAGGGAGGCAACCAGAAGGCATCCTGATCAGGTGCCTAAAACAACTTATAGTAACTGACCCCTTTTGCTGAGGAAAAGCAGCAGCTCTACTCTAAGATCCATGTGGAGGATTGAGGTATTCATCCTATATCTAAGACTAAATACAGCCATTCTAAGGAGGAAGGTCATTTCAGCTGCTTGTATGCGGTCGAAATGAAGATGGAGCAGTAAAATTAGAGATTCACTTTTTGGTTCAGTTCTTCCTTTACCACAACAGACTGACAGTGAACGACAGTGTAAATGAACATCTTGAGACCTGGTTATGAATGGACAGGTTCATAAAATCAAATAATTTACCTTAGTTTCTTGCAATACCAATGTCTTACCTTGAAAGATGTGGAAAAATCCAACCTTTAATTTGACAACATTTATTCAGTCTGAAGAAAATAAAAAAAAATATTTGTCCTTCACAAAAATCACTTGGGCCACATCTGTTACCACCCAGGTTGTTCAATGGACAAACCTATTCCTTTCGGCCAGACATTTGACTTACATGAATGGGTGATTAGCAGGCTTCTGCACCACTTAATGGTATGTAGGACGTAATGCAATCATTTGAACAAGTTACGCTGGAGCAGAGACACATCTCAAAGATGAAGGACAGTGGGCCCTGAGGACTAGGTTCAAGAACCACTGCTCTAGATCATCCAGAGTCCTTATTCCTCTCAAATGCTCTTTTCTCTGTAGTTCACACAATGTATTCTCTGCAGTATTGGGTGGGAAAAGGCTTTTCTTTCTAGAAAAGGCTATGAACAACCAGTTGGCATGTAGATAGCACTGAATGGCTGTTAAGGAAATTTGGTGACTCCAAGACTCAACTCCCTGCTGCAGTTCTATAATAGTGAAATTTGGAGATTTCTGTTGCTCTAACCAGTGTCACAGCTTTCTAACACCACATATACTGCTCATGTGCACCACTGCTACAGCATTTACAGAACCTCTACTCAAACATTACTGCAGTAACCCAATAATAACATTACTGAATCTCACAATACAAACAATCTATTGGGGATGTTGTGTGGGAGGAAGTTGATCCACCGATATTATGCCCTAGATCCACCTTTGGACATAGTAACAAACCTGTAACTGCTGTGAACTGTAACAGATAATATGGTATTGCCTAAGCATTACTCACCTGAATGCTGCGAGTTGTCAGTCACACCCTTTTGGTTCCGCAATCCCAGTTGCATACTCCGAAAATTAACACGGTCCTTGATTTCAACAGATCGACTTGTAAGATGTGAAAAGACAAAGTGATCTGTAGTGTCGTGTTTGTGGTTGTGTGTTTATATTATCAGTAAATATTCCCTTCCCTTAGCATGCTGGATGCTTGAAATTAAAATTGACTGTATGACCGACTTTCTGATTTCAACAAATTTGGTTAGTAATTATCAGACCACTTAGTCATAGACCATTGGAATTTCATTCTTAGATGGTATGTTAATCTTTAAATATTATATAACAGAAAAAGTAACGTATCCTGTCCTCATGCCATTGAAAACTACCAATTTCTATACCTTTGATCCCAAAACACAGTAACTCTTCAAACATGGAGAACATCAAAAGTGGCAAACATACTTCAAATATATGTCAGCACATGATGCATTTGCTTTCCTCACCCAGCTAACCATAACCCTAATTGCTTCACACATTTTCATATATGTCAACATAAATGGCAATTTAGGAAACAGACTGGCAGCAGCTAAAGGGTCAGCTTTGGTCAGTTTAGAGGGTTGAGAACATGTATAGTATAACCTTTAACAACTTGCTGCAAGAAACAATGCTTGTTGTAACATAATTTCCATTTATACAGGAGTTTTGTTGCTTCTTGTCTAGGAATAATGTGACCGATGTGACATTTCTCCCACACATCCCAATTCAAGGGCTGTACAAGCACTTTGTGAACAATTTCTTGCCTCCTCGTTGTGACAAGGTTTGATCACAGTTTGTTTTGTTGTCACTTGGTGCACAGCTGCGAGGAGGCGGAGATGGGGTCCTGTACAAATGGGGGATTTTATCCATGGAGGTGTCAGGGAGTTTAGCAAAGTGTAAAGTGCTTAAAGCATCAGGGCAACACAATCCCCTGCTGGTCACAGTATAAATCACCATATATTCTTATTGGTCTAAGCCCTTGTTATGAGTAAATACATCCACAGGCAATGGAGGCTGGCAAGGTTCACAGGAGATTCATCCAGCAATAACAGAGGGAAAGTCACTGTGTGTGCCTGCATGCATGTGTGTGTTTGGGAAGCACACACCGCTTAGGGAGGCTAAGGAGAGGATAAGGAGATCAGCAGAGGGGGGAATATCATGCTTCTTAAGCATGTATACACTTTCTAACTTTTACTTTTTCACCCAAAACCTAAATAAATCCCCACTCATCTGAGCATGATAGACTTCTTTCACCCCTCTCTCAATTTCCTTGAAATAATCAAATCTTATTTACAGACTTTGGCATTTTCACAACACCCTCAACCAGATAAATTTCAAAGAAAACCAAACAAATTTAATGACTGTTTATAATTCCCAATCAACAATGCGTGTTTACAAAATTTCATGCCCACTGTGCGGTAAAAGCTTGCCATAAATTAACCAAAACCACACACAATCAAGCCTTTTTTCCATCTCTGGCGCAAATTATTTGTTACTTTGACGTCCATGTCTTTAATGGATAATTTGGGGAGATGGAAGGTAGGAAGGGGCAGAGGGGTAGAAGGAAAAAAATCAGTTTCATATTTCTGTAAGCCTCAAACTTTTGGCAAAGAGAGGAAATGCGAACTTGGCCCTAATTCCATCTCACGCTGGAGTTTGTGCATTCTAAGTTCTCGAGGGCTGCTCTGGCAAAGGGCCTGAGCCCGTAAATTGGATATTAGGGGGCGATATAAAGGAGCCTGTGTGTGCTCCCGTCCCGGGGAATTATTGCCTCCAATATCCCTGCGTATACGTCTCAGGCTTCCGAAGCCAAACCAGATAGATCCTCATCACATGAAGGGGGCCGAGACTATATCCATCCCTCCTTAACTTTTATGAAGCCTCCAAGCTCTACAATGGGATTTGCCAGGGTGTCTTTTCCCTTTATCCGAGCAAGGGGGGATGTGACAATGCAGATCTAGCTGCAATTCTTTGGGCTCTGATGCTCCGAAGTTCTATTTGAATACCAGCATTCCAAATTGTAAAGTGGCATTCTTCTTCTTCTGTGAAGCCAGCCCCACGGCAACATTTCTCCTTGGCTTTTTAGAAATGCTTCTTTGCCTCACATTTTATGCTTTTCTTCCTGCTTTTCCTTCTTTCCTTTGCCGACATATAGTTTTTTTTGCTTTTCGTTCGATTTTCTGGATCTATTTTTAACACTAACTCCCCCACCTTACCAGCTTCCTCTGTCTTAGTCTTGTTCTTCTTTACAAATTGCTGCAGTGACAACCACCTCCCCTTGATCTCGCCTTTTTTCTGCTTTGCCCCTGTGCTTCCACCTCCTCCACCCCTTCTTCCCCTGGGTAAGCCTAAGAAGGGGCAACACCATCAGCCTGTGTGAAATTAAATATATTACAGCACTCAGGATTAAAGTGTTTCATAGGCAGTTGCTCATCCACATCAAACTTTAGGTTTTTTGAGCCTAACATTTGATCTGGAAACCAAAGCCAGAAGAGAGGGATTGGAACACTTGTAGACCCCAGAGAGCAAAGCCATGTGTACCACAAGGCAGGAAGGTGTTTGGAAAGTGGATAGCATTTTCAATCTTATCCTGTTGCCAGTCTGAGAATGGAAAGGAAAAATTGAAGAAAAAAAAAGAAGTTGGAAAAATTATTTTTACTGCAGTTACTGGAAATACCAGCTCGCTAGAAAATAAGGCAGTCATCTGTTCTATTTCACAAGGCATGCATACTGTATATGTGGGTAGCGTAATCCAGGAATTATTAAATGTCTCTCCACATAAGTCTGTGTTCAAGTAATGCAAATACAGTGATTTTAGAAGTCATAAATGTTAATGTACCATTTCCCAGTTAATGAGGATTAACTTACATCATCCATCATATCATCACAATCTGGGCCACACATGGTTGCCATCTCTCTCTGGTCCACTCTTACATTCTGAATGTGGGCAAGGTTTCACTCCAGTTACCTGAATGTTCTAAACTTTCAGTTATTTTACTTGGAAAGAAAACAGCGTATGCATGAGATATATGTCTACTGTTTCACTTTAACTCATAACTTTAAGGTCATTAAGAGGAGATCAACTTTTTCTCCAAAGATTTCCAGCAGATTTTACTCAATTTATTTATAGCTCCATGTATTAATTAATATAATTCTATTAAATGTCTAGTCACACATAACCCTGTTACTCATCCGTCAGCACAGATGGGATTTGGCATGAATTTTTGTTTTGCCTTTCAAACTTTTTTTTTTTTTCACAGTCAAAAATCTGCATTAATAGTGAATAATGGTCTGATACTGGAATCTGAAGCTTTCTTGTAAAAGGCTGATGGCAGTGGGCAGGAAGAATCTCCTGCCCACATCAGGAAAGCCATGTGTGTTTTTGAGTCCATTTATTCACTGGGGAAAACCCCCCCATCTTAGTTAAGAATTAATTAGTTTTTATCAGTCACCTGTTATATTGCTTATCCCAACAATTTGTCTAACATAAATGAAACTGAAGCATTTCATTAAATCCATACTTCATTTTTAACAAAGTGACTTAAGTTTCTAAATATTAATTGTTAATTCATGATGTTTTGTTTCCCTCAGGCCTAAAAGTATTGTGACAGAGGCCCATTTCTATTAGCCACAATCCCCAAATGGGAAAGACAAGCAAACATAGCATTCAATAAGAAAGTTAGTCAGATAACAGCAACAAGAAAATCACTAGATCTACAGTTAGGGCAAAGTTTAAATGGTATCTGGACTGAATTAATATAGCACTTTTCTAGTCATGCTGACACTAATTATTTGAATGGCCATATATGTAATAAAACAATAATACTGGTAATAAAGACTGCACATTAAATTCAGCAGCTTAAGCTAAAAGAAGACTCCAAAAAGACAGCCAATTTTCTGTTAAAAAGCCCAGCTTTTGGATATTCTTTAGATATTCTTAATAAGAGAAAGTTTAACAGCTAGTCTGATCTTCAAATTTACATTCTTCATTCTTTACAAAATGCAATAACTATTGAGTCACAAAAAGTGCAATTTCCATTTTGCATAGCAGAAGTGTTGATGTGTTCTGGAAGTCAGGTTGCTCTCCACAGTTCCAACAAGCAAACTCAATCCAAATACCAGCCAACTCCTTTCCAGGTCTTTCCAAGGTCACAGTGAGAACATGCAAGCTTTATCCCCAGCTGGGATTTGGACCCAGGACCATCTTGTCATGAGGCAACAGCTCTAACAACTGCACCACCATGCACCCCCCCACAAGCAGAAAATTTAACTTTTTATGAGACAACTGAACACATTTTTTTTCGAAATCTTGCTATTTACACATCTGTTTTATATTCTCAGACTGAGCAACAGGCCTCCACATTAGCCCCTCCCAGTATTATCCTGACAGGACACAGTAAGTTGTCTTTTGAATCAGACATTATGCAGCTTTGTGACAATAAATTCTGTTCATGAAAGCGTTTTGCTTTTAATCTCAAGGTTTAACACTGTTTTGCTTGCATGGAGCACAGGCTTCATCTGCTGTCTGGTCTTGGAAAGTTGACCTGATGAACATCCATAAAGTGATGATGTCAGAGGTAAAGGAAAGCCTGTCCAGCTGGGATCGGTCCCTTTTTATCTTTCCCTTATTCTTGCCTCCCTTTAATGAGTCTCCAGGGATGTCTGCTCCTACTTGGTCCACTCATCTATTTTGGTTTCCTCTGTAACCTCAGAACTTTGGTAAAGGTAGTGTTCTTTTCGTTTTGTTCAATTAAAAATAGTGACACAGAACTGGAGTTAGATGAAATGTTTCAAAACAAAACTTCACAAAACATCATTGTACCATGAAAAAAATAATTATTTTCAGAATATAACAATAAAATAATCAGAAATATGGGAGAGGGTCATAAAAGAAAGAGCCTGAAGGATTACAAGATTGCTGTTTTTGTTAAGTCATCCAGAATGATTAGAAGTTTTTTCTTTATAATATTTAGAGATATGCATGGCCACTTCAGCTCAGACACCAACAGCAGCTGCATTTAAGACAAAACAAAACAACTACTTGAAGATCATCAAGTCACAAAAGAAACATCTGTTGGTTTCGAGACATAATATCTAATGCCTGGTTCACACGGCAAGATTTTAAAATTGTCAGTAGATTTTCGAAGCCACAGTAACCCCACACATGATGAAAAAAGTCATAGACATAATAGGTATGGTTCAACAGTGTGTGGTGTATGACAACACAGCAAATATAACACCACGCGCAAACAGATTTCTCTCATGAACATTAAGATGTCAGACGGGAAATGTAGCAAAACCTCTCGAGATCAAACATTAGATTAGAGTAAACAAACATAGCTGATGAACAAGACGCAATGCCAGTGGTTTGTGGACTATTTTCAACAGTGAAAAAAAACAATACAAAAAGACATCTACTGGGGTTTTTGGTGTGTTTTGGCTGTTGCTTTGTCTCTTGTAATCAAACTCAACCTAAAAAATAAACTCTGGTCTGCTTAAAAACATAGGTCTCTGTTCGGTTGAAGTGAACTCTAATCTGGTTTGAATGCATAAGTGAAAGCCAAGCAGACCGGAGACTGCTCCAAAACCAAGAGAGAAATCCTACAAGCGCTAAAAATCTCACACCAATCCATTTTTGTTTACTTTTCATGAAGAAGGAAGCTCCGCTCAGTGTCTTCTTGAAAGGTTTTCATGTTGTTTTCTTCAGTGGTTCTTGGTGTAGCGCCACCAGAGGCAAGGGAGTTAACAGGTTCCTCAAAGGGTTCGGATTGTTTGACACAATGCAGTGTTAAAAGCGAACTACACCAGCTGAAATATAAGAAATGTTGGAATTTTTGTCCCCTGTTGAACCAAGTCAACCAGATTATCAGGTCTGAAAACACCCTTAGATTATCTTTAGAGCCATCATGATAATTGCAGCGTCCTTAAGATTGTTGGAAGGGTAAAATTGGGTCAAAAATCTGCATAATTATCTTGTCGTGTGAACCAGAAAGAAGCTTTTAGATGCCTCAGCTACATCCTGATAAGCAGCTATCACTTTTTCCTACAATACGTCTTATGACAGTCTCTTCAGTCTGCACCAAAGGCATCCAGAGTCGTTCTTGGCCACACGTTGCACCTGACTACATGTTCATCCTTCCTCCCATTTCAAAATACCACCCACTTCTAAAACAATGTAGCTCCTAATCAATTGTACGTTTTGTCTGGATGAATTATATTTGAAAATTGAATCAAACAGATGTTCTAAAATATTTGATTTTTTTCAAAGCTTTATGAGCCAATGTTAAGATAAGTTTTGGTTCTTATGCTCACACTAACATCAACAAGAAACTGGTTATTTTCTTTTGAAATTTCTCAAGTTTTCAGAACAGGAAATATCTATGGCAGGTGGAACTGGATCAGAATGGTGCTTTGTCAAGTAGCTCAACAGAATCATAGTGTTGCTGATATCAAGTGGGGGATCCTTAGTATACCCGAGCTCAGAAAATTTTTGATATTTTCCACACACATACCCCTTTAAACATTCACTGTCATTCCAAACAGTTATCTCCTAGATTTATAGGTACCTTTGAAATAAACTCTGTCATTGGTCTCTGCCTCTTTGCCTTAAGTTACTATCTTATGCGTATAATTTTCATGTTTTCAATACAACCCCGTTCTTAAACTTCTTATCTATACACATTCCTCATTGGCCATCTCTGGATGATATGGTAAGTGTGACTGATAATCAGAGGCACAGGATTGTTGAATTGTTTCCACATGATAACGAGTTTGTCTTCTGATGGTGAGTTTTAAAATCCTTGTGGATTCACAGTACAGGACTGATACAGCCACCAGACTTAACTATTTACTAGTCTCATTCGTCAGTCAATCACATAAGTAATATGAAGGCAAGTTGATCTCTTATAATCAATGTTACAATATGAGATAAAAACCTTTTGTAGAATCCAATTGATGATAGCAATAGCACCAAGCCTGACTGACAGATATAATCAACTCTAGAAAATGTGACTATTATAATAATAACTGTAAAAGAAAATACTAATATCCAATATTATCTGTTGAAAAACAGAAAATAAGCATCAAAACTGGAAGCAATCCAAAAAGATCTCCTGCATACGTGAGCATCAATGATCAGAATAAGATCCAATAGTTTCTACTTTGGCTAATCTGACAAATGTATTTACATCTTCTCACTGAAGAACGAAGCGGGCTAGACCTTTGTGTGCAGAGTGACGGAAACATCTAGTCTGATCCTCCTGTCATACACCTTCCACTGCACAAAAAGGCTTTTTCCAGCAATAAGTCAATCATCCTCGTCAGCAAACAAACAGCACTAAAAGAGCTGCCATGTGCCAACCAGCTGGCATGACAGGACATTCACTCACAACCATTGCAGAGAGAAAACAGATTAATAGAAGAAAGGAAGAAGAGTAATATAAAGATAAACACAAACAGAATGGGGATCAGTCAGAGGTGAGGAGGGGGAGGAGGTTTAGCCATGGTACTGTGTGTTTTTTCAGTGAGACTAGAGTGTATAATATGGGCCCTTCATGGGATTGATCCAGAACATCCCCCTCCTTCACTGGGCTTTTCTTCCTGCTCAAATTGAGGGATTACCCCAGGAGGAAGTGCTTTGATTAGGCACAATAGGCATCTATCTTCTGTTGATTTGTGGGATTGAGGAGGCAAATCCCTGACAAAAAAGCTGATACACAGAGTGAGGACCGTTGGATGATGCCTGGTTCAAAGGGGGGACAGGGGTGGGCTGTGAGGGTAGTTCCAGGGAGAAAGACTCATGGATGGCCTCCTCCAACACTTTTATTCATTTTGGCAAATGGTTAAAAGGGTTAGGTTTACATTAGGTTTAAATGCAAGGGTGCTCACAAACGTGCACACACTCATACACTGATAGACAGACTAAAGCACAACCTGCCCAGGGGCACATCGTTATGTTAAAGAAGAGGAAGGTGGATTTAAACCAATATTTTCCAAACGCACGATGACTGCACATCACACTGAGCCACAGCCCGTAATCTAAAGTTGTTGTCATGTTATGTTTTCCTTAAGGTTTTGGAAGGTGTTTATGGGAATTTCTGACCATTCTTCCAGAAGCGCATTTGTGAAGTCAGACACTGATGTTGGATGAGAAAGCCTGCACGAAGCTTTACATTTGACACAGTGTCAGGCAAGAGCTGTTCTCCTGGCAACTGCTAAACTTAAACTTGTCCTTTAGTTTGCCAGATAGAGAGGCAGGTTTCATCTCCACTGGTCCAAAGTCCAGTGGAGGCCTGAGTTCTATGCAATGCTCTTGAGCTAATTTCAAGGTCACATGAAATTTAGATATCTCTTCCCAGAGGATTAGGATCCCAGAAAATCCTGTTCTGTAAAAAAACTCAGTATTCTGCGACAATTTTTCATTTTTTAACATTATGTGTTATATTTAAGTGCTAAGAGCTCATTTTTTGAAAGCTGTTCAACACATAGGCAGAGGTGCAGAGGGGTACAAATGATGTCAAGAAAAGCAATAGCGGCCTTCAGAATAAAAGCCATAGCATTTTACTT
This sequence comes from Anableps anableps, assembly GCA_014839685.1. Taxonomy (NCBI): domain Eukaryota; kingdom Metazoa; phylum Chordata; class Actinopteri; order Cyprinodontiformes; family Anablepidae; genus Anableps; species Anableps anableps. The sequence goes on from CM026076.1 coordinate 29,326,547, forward strand.
CCTGAATCTATAACAAAGTAATATGATTTACACTTTTACCACACACTCAGGCAGGGTGAGTGTAACTAATAACTTTATCAGAAAATCAGTCAGACTGCCATCAGTAGAAGCCACTTTAACCATTCAGTTTGCCAGGGTGAGTGAATGTTCATCAGTTTAGTCATGTCCAAACAAATCTAAGGCACCCTGTCTGGCTTAGCTGGAGATCAAATGACATATGCTGCAGTATACAGTGTGTACAATGGTTATAAAGGAACACTGTTTACTGACAGTTGCATAACTTTTTATGTAATAAAAGTGCAATCACAAATCAAAGCAAAAAAATTATCTATACTTCATCAAACCTGTAATTGCACTAAAATGCACAGTAGAGTACAGTAAAACTACTTTTATCCATGAGAAATAATCAGTATAAATAATTATGTGTTTTATATATCTTGTTGATGGTGAATAATACATTTTTTATTAAATTTTTAGTTGGTACTGTCAAAGACATCCATCCTCTGTCTATACCATCTCATCCATGCAGAGTCGACAGGAGGCTGGTGCCTGTTTCCCGCAGTCATTGGGTGAGAGGTGGGGTTCACATAGTATCTAATGCCTGGTTCACATGGTAAGATTTTAAAATTGTCTGAAGATTTTCAAAACCTGAAAGACCCCACACATGAAGATAAAAAAATTTTTAAAAAATCATAGCTATAACAGGTTTGGTCCCACAGTGTGTGGTGTACAGTCACTGGGCAAATACAACATACACAAACAGATTTCTCTCACGGACATTAAGGTGTCACAAAGGAAATTTAGCACAACCTCTCAAGATTAAATGTAAGTTCAGACTAAACAAACATGGCCGACTAGGAAGAAGCAATGGAGATAGTTTGTGGACTAATTTTTACAGGAAAAAAAAACAATATAAAAAGACGTCTCCAACATCCCCTGGACTTTCTGGTGCACCATGGTAGTTGCTTTATCTTTGTATTTTGGATTCTCCTCCGTGTTTTCTTCACCTCACCTTCCGATTGACTACACATTACATTCCATAGGCTGCATGCTCGTTTGTCCTCTGGGAACATCCCACGATATCAAGGCCAAGACAGTCCAACATGTTGGACATTTCCGATTAGAGGTCAGAGCAGTCCTGACATCCTTCTGAACAGATTAAATGAATCTTAGCACACCACATATCTAAAAAGATTATCTTTAGAGCCATCACGATAATTGGAGCTTTCTTAAGATTGTCAGTAGGGGAAAATCGGGTCAAAATTTGGCATTATAATGTGTGAACCACGTGTAAGGGAAAATAGAGAGGCCAGGTACCCTAACATTCATATTTTTGGACTGTGTGATGAACCCAATGCACCCTTGCACATGTTCTCCCTGTGCATGCAAACCTCATGTAGAAAGGCCCTTGCCAGGATTCAAACCCAGGAACATCTTGCTGCAAAGCAACGGTGTTAATAGCAATGCCCCTATGTAACCCTCTCAAAAGCAAAACTATCATACTTGTTGCTGCTACTGACATTCTGGCTGTACAGCATTTCTTGATGATTTATGTCACTATAATCCAAAAATAGCTAATGTAGGTATAGCGTTCAGTGGATATAAACATTTCTGCTGTCAAAACATCATTAATTTCACACAAAGCTAAAATTTAGTGTTTTCTGAGTGGTGTGAGTAGACTCATTAACAAAACAGTTGTCTCAACTCCTTGTGAATGTAACAAACTAGCTTTTTTCAATATTTTTTCTCTGGTTACTGTTGGATGTCCATTAAAACAGTCAGGCAGGCCCTGTTATCCTGAATGAATCCCAAGCTTCTCCAAACACTGCCGTCATCCACTTCTTGTAGGGACCTGGAGCTACAAGGCACAGACGAACGTGAGCTGGCATGGGAGGTTGGAGCGAGGGGGATATTTGTCGGATTTACACATATACAGTTTCAGATCTTTAAACCCCCCAAGGTCAGAGCATCAGTGAGAGGGGGCATGAGTGTCAGCTTGCACTGCCGAAAAATTGTACCAGAGATCGTGTGCCAGACTAAATGAAGAAGCAGGGAGCTAGGAGAGAGAGAGGGAGTGTTATACCTGTAAGAGGCTACAAGTGTGGCTAGGGCTACGGTGAGCTGAGAGGGGCAAAACTTCAAAAGAAGTGGGAGGTAGAAGGGGTCTCATTTAAATTCTTCAGTCCAGTCCCTGGGATTTGGTTTAATGAGCTGAGAAGCAGGGGTAGACAGCTGACTCCTAACTCTGTGTGTGTGTGTGTGTGTGTGTGTGTGTGTGTGTGTGTGTGTGTGTGTGTGTGTGTGTGTGTGTGTGTGTGTGTGTGTAAGGATATGTGTAAGTGTGTGTGTTCACATGCACATGAGTTAGAGGAGTTTTCCCACCAATAACCCCCTGTGTGCATGTATGTATGCAAGTTTGGGTTGCCAGACGTCTGCACAAACACGCACTTCCCTTCTCTCTGAAGCTTTTCCAGCATTACAGACTCCCTCCACGCACACACATGCACACACACACATACACACGTACAGGCTCGACTGTAAAGGTCCAAAACTTTGCCAAACTGCAGCAGACTGGGATTCTACTTAGTAGCAGCTTTATTCTTCTCTCTCTGTCACTCCTGCCACTAAAACTGGTTGAAACTGGATGTTTTAGCAGCTTCAGAGCTGCACTGAAAGCTGGCAGCGTCTTTTTTTTTTTTTTTTTTTCCCCAATTGGGCCTGCTTCTGTGCTTTTGTTAATCCTTCAAGCTAGAAAAAATGAAACTCCAGGGACATTTAGAGTGTAATAGTAGAGAGATTCTAAAACTTTATTTTACTAAGACGCCTCAACTGGAAAAAGGTCATTTTCACCGCTGAGTTGAATGATATGTCAAATCTAATGGAACTGTCAAAGAATATGCCAAGGTTTATTGCAAACAAATGTGGATAAGAATCTTTTAGGCATATTGTTTTTAAGGAAATTTCATTTTGCAGATTCAACAATTTCAGTTTTATTTGTGTAAAAGTTTGTAACAAATATTTTTATCCAGGGTTGTAACTCCTTGAGGTTATCCTACTATCCCTGAAGAGAACCATAGCTGGGAAGGACAGGTAGAACTGAATGTGATCAACAGAACGGCAGAAAGCAAAATCCAGCTTTTTCAAAAATAAATTCAATTCAATTCAAAAGGAAGCATTCATAATGAAAAGAGGAGAGGACCTAAAATAGAGCATGGAGGTACCCTACAGGTTTGAGGAGACACAGAGGAAAAATACTTGCCTAAATGAGCACAAACAATTCCTTTATCTGGTCCGGTAAACCTGGAACTATTAAAGGCTATTCTTTTAAAACCAAACCAGGTGAAATTGCCTAAAAGACATAATGCTGTGGGTTCTTTACTTCTGGCAGAGAAGAAAATATGAGAGAAGCACTAGGATGAATTGGTACATAGAATTCAGTTAACACCTCAGTTGAATAAAGATAGTGTAAAGGAAAATCCATAATACCTTACTTATGTCATGATTTGAGAGCTTGTGATGGAATCTTACTGTGAATGAAATTACATTTATTACGATTATTTATAAAATTTTGAAATGTAAAAATATCCAGAAGAAGCTGGTGAACTCAACAGGTAACCAGCAAATACTCTGAAGGGGGGAAGAGCAGAGTTTTGGTGAGTAATTAATTTGATCATGTGTTTTTGAAGGGTACCAGTGCTGAAAGAGGTGCGAGTGATCCTCTGATGGCTGAAGAAGGAAGGAGTGTGTTTATTTTGTTTCTGTACTTTAACACGATGATTCCTGTGAGGACTAGCAACAATTTTTTGTGAATGCTGAGCATTCCAGGTAAGTAATGTAGCATAGATCTTTCTCATAAGGAATATTATTCCACTGGATGCTTGGGGTAAGGGCCAGCTAGTTGCGTCTAGGGCATAAAGATACGCAAGGTGAGCAGTAGATAATTGCTTGAAACATATCACAAGGAGACCTTGTTTACCCCAAGATGTAGGACAATCCGGCGCCACCAGAGAGTTCTGCTGGTCTTTTTCAGCTGTGACTTGATGAGCAATTAAATTTTCTTTATAAAAAAAAGACAAAACAAGAAAACATTGCTTGTGAAAAATGCAGCTATTTCTAAGGAGTGTGACAAAAAGGTCCTCATCTGGCCCAAAAGGCCGAATATGACACTAGTGTTAATCTCTAACCCTGCAGGAGAAGCCGACATAAAGAGAGATCCCATTTCATCTTTCATTTGGTCCCAGTAGGCCCCATCTCAAACAGTAGGATTAGTAGGGGCCCTTGCAGTCACTTAGTTATATGCTGCTAGAAGCCAAAAGCTGACAATCCACCTCTAATGGGAAAAACATAGGAAATGTGTGCATTTGTGTTTGCAAGACAGCAGCCTCATGGTTGTTAACAAAGAGATAAGCTATTAAAGTTGTTTTGTTTTTGTCTTGGTACTGCAAATCAACTGACTGCACATCATTTTTGTTAATAAATGGCAAAAATGAAATTAATCTTATCACTATCAAAGCTGATGTGTGAAGCCATGAGGGTGGCACGTTGCCCAGAATTGGGTGGAGGGGTGGCAGCAAAACAAATTTGTCAAAGTAAAATAAAAAGAAACAGAGCAAGGGGAAGAAGAGACAAATGTAGACTGAGACATTTTTTTATGCGTGTTCAAAATGAGGAAGCTAAGAAATAAATAAAGACTTCTGCTGGCAGTAAGAATGCAGTTTAAATTTAAGAGTTGTACTGAACGGCAGCAATCAAGAGAAACAATGTATGCTGGGCCAATCATGTTTCATCAATTGCTGCATAGAAGGAGATGATAAATGATGTGTCTGTTAAGTAAAAAACCAGATAACTTTGTCCTCTCTTCGTTTCTTTCTGGATCTCCCAGTAATATGCAGATTTGCTATAACACAAGTCTACAAATTTACATTCATACAGGTGTCAGAAGCAAATCTTTTTATTATGACCCTTTTCTCTGTTGATTAGATTCTGTCACCTATTATTTCATTAGGAGGGGTTGTTGCAAACTATGTTTGATGTATTATTCTCCAATTTTTATTGAACATAAAAACTTCTGAGGAGAAATCCTAAGTGTGGCTCCATTCAGAGCTCTGTGAGACCAACTGTGTTACAATAATTATACTGATTAAACTCTTCAAAATGGAGATGTAATGTGGCAAAACACTCAATCTGATCAGATGAAAATTTGAGCCATATTTAATTTTTTATGTTAAAAAAAGAAACGCCTCATTTTCAAACATGTTGAAATAATTCTGTAACACTATGTTTGTAAATAGGTATTTATGGTTAGGCTAGAGTTTTAAAGTTAGAACTACAGTTATAAAAGCAGTACCTGTTATATACTAGGACAATCAAGGTGGAAAGATTTTTTTTTTTTTTGCTGAATATGAAAACAAACCTTTACTGTATAACTTTTTTACAAGAATTATAAAAGTCCACCATTTTAGCTGATTTAAAAAAATTAAAACAACTCAAAGTATAAATGTCTATATCAGCTGATATAACTCTAGATTAGTGGATATTAAATATCTATACTTTTATAACAGATCATTGGTAAATTTCTCATCAGAGCAAGGCCTTTGTTACTATGCTAAAGTTACATTACTCAATCATGCCAGCCATTTAAGCTGCTACTCATCAGGTGGACTCTAAGTCCACCAAGAGTCAAGTAAACATTTGGATTTTGTGTCAGGCTGTCATTTGTACAATCTTATCAAATAAGGAATCTTTCGGGAGTCTGTTTGGAGACTTTGCAGATTCAGTTTATTGGCTGGATCAGTTCTTGGCTGTGGCGTTCACTTCAAAGTTCAGAGTTCATATGACTCTGAACCCATTTTAGAGGGCTCTGAAATCCTGATACAACATTCTTTTACACTTATTTATAAGATTATAAATATATAAATACAGGTCATTGAGAATATGTAAAGGTGTTGTCCCTCATCTGGCTATTTTTTGCCTCCTTTAAGGAATCAACAAGTGGTGATCTAAACCTTTCTCCTTGGTGTAAGAAAATTACAGAAAGGAGAAAGGAGTATCAGGAATATCAGGAGTAAAATGATTGTCACAGAAACCAACAATTACTCAGTTATCAGCTTACTGCTATACAGGCATATACTGTATTTATTTTTGTTAAAAAAAACACCACTATATCATGATTAAAGCAACATACATTTGTCACCAAGAACCACACAACTCAGTAGCTACTATCCATTTTTTTATATAAGCAGAACTAGATACTTGGAGCCACACTTTAATCTTTGCTGAGCTGTTTGTTCTTGCATTCTTCTTAGTTCTGTATGGGATTTATTAAGATCTTTGTTGTTTGGGGGTAGGGATAGGAACAACTCATGAGGACTGAAAGTGGACTGAAAGATAGCAGTCTAAAGTTTTGTAGAATAAAAAGAAAGACAATAAGATCAGAGGCTAGTTTTCTTAGGTAAAATTCAGTTAAATTGCAATGGAAGTTTATTACTGCAATAATATTTTGGACTACTTTTTGTTGGGTTTTCAGTTGGAGTCATTTGTAATATCTTGCTGACAGAAAATCTCCAACTATAAGCCTAATTTGAACAGGATGATATTACATTTCTGTCATACCAGTGTCTGATTGTCTGCCAGTTCAGTCAGAAAATATTCTGCTGTCTGCAATACAGCTGCCAAAATCTAGCCAACTCTGTTAAAGACATGTTAGGTAATAATGGCAGAATTCAACTGCAGTTAAACTTAAAGTATCTGTATGTGGCAGCTGAGTCATTAACTGCAGCAACTAAAGGATTAAGATAAATCTCCCAAGTTAAATGAAATTCTAAAACAACAAAAAAAAAGTTTTAATTAATTGGCAAACCTGAATGTAAGCCAGAGCCCAGTAGTGAGGCTTCAGATCTATGATGGTTATATTTCTGTAAGGAATTAGACTATATACATGATTATTAATCAGAGCTGGGCAAAAATGTCAACTATGCTATATGAATCATAATATTAATGCATAACAACCTTTATGGACAGAGCCAGTTCAATCTATTTTGGTGCCCTAGGTGAGATTATGGCTTGGCGCCACATATATATTATAGAAAACTTGAACAAATATTGATGTGTTCCCTAAGTAAACTATATTTATTTCACAATCTTAATAGAAGGTTGTAGTATTGTTTTTAGTAATAGGTGGGTTTTCCAAAATGAAGTCCTTTGGAGAAGGTCAAATATGCGGCAAAACTGTATTAAAAAGAACATTAGAATCCATTTAGGAGTAAAAGTTCACACTGCTTTTTTTGTTTCTATGGAGGTTTAGAAAAGTTTGAAGCTTTCGCCATTTTACTGGCACAATAAAAATTGACATCTAAAGCTCCCATGAGTAGGCAGATGTGGCGAAACTCTCTTCATCTATCCAGGACAAATGTAGATGAGATTCATATGTTGCTCAACAGTACAAGCAGAACATGCAGCTGCAGCAGACAGACTTCTTAAAATGTTCAGTGCAACAAATGGTCAAGTTGAGATTATGGATTTATAAAATAAAGGAGGTTACAATACACTTTTAGAGTTAGACAGCAACCACTGTATTTACAGTCGCATTATTAGGCAACTTTGTTTTTATTAAGCCAGCCTCAGAAAATTAGACCCTCATCATAAAACAAATTTTCTACATTTTTATTTACAATACAGTGAAGGAGGAAAGGAACACTGTTCATTTTATTTATTTCATTATGTTTTTTTACTCTTTTTTTTTTTTTTTTTTTTTGTCTCAGCAGCTCCCCATTCAGGAGTTGGCACCTTTGACAACCACCTATGTGGCTTTCACCAGAGCTGGCCTTGTTTATGGATGATTAATAGTTTAATGATAACCAGAAAACTAAAGGTTCAAATTTTCACGTGCTATCCAGAAATCTGCTGCTGCAGCCCTCTTTGGATGTGACTCTTTGACTTCACTCAGGCTCCACGTCAACGTGTTTGCTCTCCTGGCAATGGCAGGGTCTGATGGGACACTCTGTAAGCATCTATGGCTGGTGGGCCTACAGATCACAGGAACAACATATGCTCACTGGCAGCCAAGAGCCCTGGTGGACTGAGACCTGTAACCTTTTAACCTCCTCACACTCGCTCTCCCACACTCAAAGACTAACAGAATAATGTGGATAACATATGCAAAAGGACTCAGAGATCAATATGAATACACCAAAAATACTGTGTTGGTTGGTCCTTTATTTATTATTATATAAAAGGTCAAGCACAGGTGCTGGTGCTTGCACACTCAATACATACTCTGCTTCGTACACATACTCACCCTAAAAAAGAGAGAGATTCCCACCTAGCAAGCAATATTTTGTATTATTCATGAGGGAGACAACATTCAAATAATCATGAGCTTCTGCTGGCTGTGCCAAACACAGTTTCTCTGCTCTATAGTCCAACATGAAAGTGGGAAAGAGAGAAAGTTAAAGAAAGAAATACCACCACACTTTGTCCAGATGAAGTTTTTTAAAAAAAAAAAAAAACAGTGTTGCTTTGGTTTTACACAGGTTGAGCAGTTATTGTAGAATTAATTATTTTGCTCTTGAACTGCTGTCACACTGTTTGTCTTGTCACAGATGTTGATGTATCCTAAAGCATCTAAACATGAAGAAACAGAGAGCGTTCTGTGTGGTCCTGTCACATCTGTAAAGTTTGTGTATTGTTTGTGATGCCCTTCTGTTTTGTATAGTACATGTGTATTGAGATGAAGGTCTTAAAATGTTTTGCAGTGATGTCACCATATTTTTTTTCTGTGTCCGTGCTGACTGTGATTAGCTGACTATCTTCAGTGGAAAGTTTAATTTTCTGAACACAGTCTACAAGAGCCCCCAAGTGGTTCAATAGTCATTAGTGAACTATACGAAATAGGTCAGACTGACATAAGATGGAGCCACTTCACACATTAGGCATGCCGAGATGAGTAAATCTTCATCAGTGTAGACAGAGCATCTGCATGAGATTAAGTAATGTTTGACGTTTGACTAGCACTTGTTTAAATTATGTAGCGGAGACATATTTGTTCAGTATACATACCGTCTCTCTGTTGCAACCCTTATGGCGCAATGGCAGCCTCAGTCCGGTCCTGCATCAGGTTACTTTTTTTTTCTTTTTGCAGATGGTCTCACACTTTCCTGAGGCACCCTCTTATACACATTAGAATTCAAGGTGGATTCAATAATTATGAGCTGGCCAACTCCTGCTGTTGTAAAGCATTCCAAAGCTATGAGACTTCCAGATCTATGCTTCATGGTTTTTAGGGTTTCTTTCTTAAAATACTGTTTTTGGTTTATTTAAAACATGTCCTCTGTTCTGGTGTCCAGATAATAAAATCTTTGGCAAACCTCAGTTTCAACTTTTTTCTTAGAGAACAATAGCGTCCTCCTTGTGCTCCACCAATGAAAGTTATATTATACAGCGATGCACTTTCCTATAAACTGTAATAAGAGCCTACTGTAGATCCTCTGGTAACATTTGTGGAGACTTCATTTAGCAACTTGCCTCTGCTTACAGAGTGAACTTGCTTGGAGTTGCTATTTCTGCTATTTTCTGGACAGTGGAATGGCTGTATTAAATTCTTTTGAGACCTCTATAGGTCCCTTCCCAGACTCATAAGCTGCTAAAATATTATTTTAGGCTTTATCATGGGGTCCCCTCTCATTTTAACAGTCAAAAGCATGCCAAACTAAATGTCTGAGATTAAAAAAGACCAGGCTTCCATCAAGACCCAGAGTAATGATGTTTTAATCCTGTGCAGCTGATGTATGCCTATGTATACTTTTTAGCTATTTTTGGGATGTAATGAAGATATTTCCTAGTTTATTTTTCACCAGAAATTGCATTTTTATAATATTTTACATATAACTTTAAAAGGGTTTTTCTTCAGTATACATTTTGTAGTATTGTTGATACAGCTTAAAGTATTAATTAGTCATTGATGTTGTATAGTCATCAATATTAAATATCCATTTGTCCAAATAAGTCAGAAAAAACTATGTGAAATCTGCCTGAACCAGATTCAGAAAGACAACTTCACACCATGATGCTCCCTCCTTGTACCCTAGTAGTGTGCAGTATTTTCAAATGTGTGCAAAGACATCTAAGAATTCCATATTGGTCTCATCTGACCAGACTATTCTCCTGTTTCTATGACACGTACCTGTAACTAGTTGTTCTGGAGCAAATTTAAACAAATTTCAGCATTCTTTTTCTTCAGTAGTGGAGTGTTGCACACTGACTGTGCAGAGAGGCTATTCCTGTTGAGTACATTACACAATGTTTTAATGGAAAAACTGTATCTACTTATCCCAGGCCTTCCTGAAGCTCTCTGCAAGTGGCCATTGGCTCTCAAACAGTTCTTTTGATGGTCAAAAATCTTCTGAGCAGCACTATTTTTAAGTGAAATGATGTTCTTTTCCCTTTTGGGGTATGGCCCTTGCATTGTTCCTTGGAAGATTCAGAAGCTTAGAAACAGTTCTGTAATGATAGCCAGCCATATGTTTGGGAACAATAAGATGGAAAAAGTCTTGAGAGAGGTCTTTGCTTTTACCTATCACATTTGCCTTTTGTGTGATACCTTTGTATTTACAAAACTTTTTAAGGCAAGATAAGCTCGCTATGTCGTTTTTGTGCCTCAATTTACTCATTCTCCATGTCATTTCAGTTTATTATGCACAACTTAATGTATGAACTGATTTTGTTCTTTTTTTCCATCTGTCAATTACTCAGGTTGTTACTGTAAATCTGAAGTAAATGTCATGTTATTACAGACATATTGCATTTACTGAGGAAAAACGTTAATGTTTGATTCTGATTTTTGTGCTCTGGCTTAAATATAAATACTATCACAACTTCAACTTGTAAATACTATGTATGAGCTGAAACATGAAAACTACAGCAAATATACAAGACATTTTTTTCCTGAAGAAAAGAAAAGAGAGAAATTGATGACTGATGGAGCAGATTGATGTATCCTTAATGGACAGAGGCCATCACTTTGAGTCAGGCGCCAGCAGGGTGGAGAAGCACTGATACAGGCTTCTGCCATCAAAGGTTCAATGTACGATAGTTTGAACCTTAACACAGCAGAGCTATAGCTGTGTGATTATGCCCTTACTAGACTCACACTCAGTGCTCACTCGTATTTTTATTGTAGCAGCCAGGATGGCTCTGTGTACGTAAGTGTATGAGAGTCCCTACAGAACAGCAGTGTGTGGACACATTCCTAAATTAACCTCTAAATAGAACACTTGATTTTTCATCAGAACTGTGTACACCAAAATGACAGATATGCTCCTGATTATATTTTAAGGCTGAGAAAGAAAGTTACAAGTATTCACATCTCTGTGTCATAAGCAGGTTGTAAATATAGATTTGTGCCTTAGTTGTCACACATTCACTTTTATGGAAGAGATGTGACATGATTTTGCCACTTTTGTCAATAAAATACATAGCCAGCAATAGCTACCTTGTTTACTATTTGGTTTGTTTGTTTATGATGTTTTTTAAAGATTTTGGGCAATGACCCTAAACCCAGTATATTACCTAATTAAGACATTTCAATAATACCTTCAACTGTCAAACTTTTGTAACATAGAGAATAGATTTATAGGTGTATTTGCTCATGTGTCCATTCCCAATGGAAGAGTTCTAGGAATTCACCTTAAAAATCCCCGTTTATGGCCAGAAACTCCAAAGTCTCGTATTAACTATATCACAAAAAAAGACTGAAACTGGTGACTGGTGTGAAATATGAACACTTGTTGCCAGTTACCTTTTCCTTGGAAAACTCTTACCCAGGACTTAATTTGAACCGGATCCAGGAACTCTGTTATTTTGACAGGGTGCGTTCCGATAACAGTTTGCTTGGATCCAGTAAGTTTCAAAGCTACTAATAATAAAGTTATGAACAGATTTGACTGTCTTGAACCTACAAAAATTATATTGGATATGTAATCTCCAAAAAATTACATAAAACATTAACTTTAAACATAACAGCCACTTACAAGCTTCTTAATATCACATAAGAGCTGTCCCTTCCAGTAAACATTTCCGATTCTAACCACCTCAGCCCCTAAAAGTCTAAAGTTATGGGCATTTTGATTAAAAACACAAAAATATAATAAAAAAAAAACCCAATTAAATTGCAGATCAGTTTTAAAGATGTGGGTCATTAATAAAGTTTTCACTATTAATTTATCAAAATTACAATGAAAAGAGAAATGTTTGATGGGTAATCACATTACATAGTGCGTCACATATCAAGCCAATGGCAGCAGTTTATCAAAATAACAGCATTTAAAATGTCAAAAGGATAGTCCAAGTTCCTTTTTTAATTTTTTTTTTACAAAATGACTTCTCATACAATTAAACAAAGAATTGAAGCACATGAAGGCAGTGGCAACAGAGACACTGGGGAAGATGCGATTGGTGTGGGTGAGTGCCAAGCTAACCAGTCTGTTGTACTGGGTCAAGAGCTCAGAGCGAGCATATGATGAACATCCTGAATACCTTTTTCTAAGTGTGGCCAAAAAGTTAAAGCAGCACGTCTTGTCCCACGGAGCAAAGTGCAGAGAAGGCAAGAGGATTAGGGGACGCACCTGGGTGTAGTGTGGGCTATACTAAACAACTAGTTAGATAAGATGTGATCCTACATTTAATACACTTATAAATTATACATAAAGCATTGAAAAGTAATGTAGAAATATTATTTGGCTTGGTATTTTGACATTTGACACCTAAGCATTGTGTTGCGTAAGAGTTCCTGCATCCATGTTGGCCTCAGTCAACCTTTGTTTCACACTGCAATTTGCATTGTTTGATTTGCAAATTAACCACTGCTCTTATCTATTTGCCTTGTTAAAGCCAGTTGGTGACTTTTTAGAAAGGCAGTGTGTATTTGATGATTTCTTTTCTTTTAGGGGGTTAAGTAAAATTCATCTTTTAACTTTATTGCCAGTTTCTGACTGACAATGCCTTCAACAAATTTTGTTATACTGTTTATGATATAAGTGTAAAATGTACACTCACCTGTCACTTTATTAGGTGTACTATAGTAGTACTGTGTTCCCGTTTGCTTGCATAAAATGCCTTAATTCTTTGTGGCATAGGTGTTGAAGACATTCCTCAGAGATTTTGCTCCATACTGAAGTGATAGCATCATGCAGTTGCTGTAGATTTGTGACCTGAACATACTTGATGTGAATCCTGTGTTCCACAACATACTGGTATATTGAGATCTGCGAACTGTGGAGGCCATTGAACCACAGTGAAGTCATTGTCATGTTCAGTGAATCAGTTTGAAATTATTTTTTGCTTTGTGACATGGTACATTATCCTGCTGGAAGTAGTCATCAAAAAATAAGCACACTATGGTCATAAAGGGATGGGTATGGTCAGCAATGATATTCAGCTAGGCTGTGGTGAGTATTTAGTACTCTGTTGTTACTAAGAGGCCCAAAATATGCCAAGGAATTATCCCCACATTCTTCTCTTAACACCAACACTGCCAGCCTGAATTATCGATAAAGAGCAGGATAGATATATGCACTGGTTTTGTTTAAGCCGATTTTTCACCCTACAATCTGATTGCCGCAGCTGCTATCTGTCTAGACCATGTTTTTCCAACCTGTTATTGTCCAGTTTTGATGAGCCTGTGAAAATGGGGCCTCAGTTTCTCGTTCAAAGCAGACAAGAATGGTTCCTACTGCTGTAGCCCATCTGCCTTCAGGTTTGACATTTTATCCATTCAGAGATGATATTCCAAATACCTTGGTCAAAACAAGTGGATTTTGGAACTACGGTTGTCCTTCTATCATGTTGGTCCAATCTAAAGATAACAAGCAATCAAACACATGGTCCTAATAAAGTGACCTGTGAAATATATATGACCTTCACCAATGGTAAAGGCCATTTACCATTTACCATCCTAAATTGAATGCATCTGAGTACTGCACTTTTGTCTCACCAGCATTTTTTCTAGACAAGCATTTAGGAAATCAACACTCCTAAAAGAAGAATAATGTTGAAAAGCAATGATCATGTTTGGACTGGCAGAATACAACATATGACTAGAGCAAATTTAATTTTTAGCAGCCGTCACAGCTGGAAACTGAAAATGACAAGATTTCTACCCCAGTATCACTATCAAAATAAACTGTGTAACATCAACTCAGTAAAGGAGTGTGTCTGCAGGCATCAATATTTCACTCAACCTCCTTCACCAACAAGTCAACTGAAACAAACTGGCTTAGCGGACCTTGTTTTTGTTCCTTCCATGTTAGCTGTCCATCACTTTGATTGGCAGACAAGTGTCAGAGTGAGGGAATGTCGCAGTGAGCCAGCAAGAGAGCAAAAGCCACAATGGCAATCTCAATATTTCATCTCGACCCCTGAAGAAGGTCTCGGCACTCTCATAGTTTAAATTCTAATCGTGTTAGGCCACAGGGGCATGTCATTTAGAAAGCCAGCCTCTGACTTGCAATCCTTTTGCTTTCTGCCATGGCCCAAACAAATTATTAGAAGATTCCATTATTTCTCCATTATGCATATGTGTTTGCGTATGGCTGGCTCTTACAGAATGGGAAGAAAGTGAATGGGTAAATAGGATTGGTTTAGCTCATCATGGACCAATACGTCTGGTCCTGGACACAGCTGGGATCCTCAGGGGTCTTCAAATTGGTCATCATTAGGGCCATAATGTCACTGTTTTGCTCCTGCTAATGCCTCAATGCAGCTGATCAGTGTGCAAAAAGCCTGCTTTTCTGGCTCATTGTTGGTAGTATGTGAGACCCTCAGACCAGAAATTGCCTTCTTCCATTTACACTGTTAAAAATAATTTTTAAAGTCTAATCACATTCTGTAGCTTTGGGTGATGTCCTGCATACAGCCATTTAATAAAATATTTCAGAGGTCTTTATGAATACATTTATAGAAAAGAAATTCAGCACTTAAAAAGACCAGATTTAGGCCCTGTCCACACAGAAACCATTTTCTAAAATGGCTTGTTGGTTTCTAAAACACCCACATCCACATGGGACCGTTTCCACAAAAGTTTTAATCCACACGGAAACGCAGAGAACAGCCCAAAATGCTATTTTTACTCCCCCAGATTTGTAAGTGCCATGCATGGAGTAAAGGATATATGCATAAAGCCTTCACACGAGGTTAGCGGTAAACATAAAACCAGAACAGTAAACAATATGTGAACATGGCCTAAAATCCAATTGAGAATCTTTGAAAGACTTAAAAACTAATGTTCACACACACTCTTCATAACAGAGCTGGAAATGTTTTTGAAGGAAGAACGGACAAAAAGGTTTGTAATTAGATGTGCAAAACCAGTAGAGACATACAAAACTGCAATTGCTGCAAAAGGTGGTTCAAGAAAGTATTGACTCAGGAGGTGAATACAAAAGCATGCCAGACTTTTCAGATTTTTATTTGTAAGAAAAAAACTTTAAACCTCTGTATCGTTTTCCTTCCAGTTCCAGTTGTAATGGAACTTTCTAGTTGTAACATAACATAATGTGAAAAAGTACAAGAGGTATGAATACTTTTGCAAAACACTATACATTCATTTGCTATCTATATCTTGTAGAGAGATATATAGAGAACTGTTCTGTTTGTCATCCACTCTGAACTCTTTGAGACAATATCACTCCCATGTGATAAATGTAGTTTAGTCTCTGTTTATGATCCCAGTTGCAAAAAAATCTCAATGGCAGAATGGATAAACGCACAAACACAGCATTATTGGCATCATCAGTTTAGCATAAAATGCACTGTACATAAGGCTTTTCTATTCATCATAAATGAGAGCAGAGGGAGTATAACAGATCATGAAAGTTATAAAGTGAATTGCAGTGCATGAGGCGATAATCCATATTTCTGCCCTGGACAGTGTGTCAGGGTTATTTTTGGCATTGTCAGCTGGCTGTTTTTAATGCCCTGCATATTTACAATGTCATGGTTTTCTATTTTACAACCTCGAACAGATTTCCTGTGGTCTCAGGGCAATAATCATGACCAGTTCATAACTCTGTGGGGATTATTGATGCACTTTCACATCCGCATAACATATCCCATTTGGTGCAGTGTGGTATTAGTCAATGTACCTTACAGCATCAGGGATGAATTTATTCCCGCTGTGCGTCGCTGCATGGGATATCACAGCATATAAAATGAGAGCCTTGGCGGTTTTATCTGTGCTATACTTATTAATCTTTTCAGAGAGGCCAAGTCAAAATTATGATCATAAATTCAATAATGTAAGCACATTTTTTAGTTTTATCTGTACTAAAATTTAACTATTAAGGCCTTCCCTGGACAGGTAGTACAGATGGTGCTGTGACTAATTTCTGACCAAGTTGTGAGTAAAGTGCAAATAAAACTGATTGCCTCTTAGCTGCAAAAGTATTCATAGACTGACACAAAGAAGTCATATATCTGAAGCAAAGGGGAAATTATACAGAATTTTAAAAAATTTTTACAAGCAAAAATCTGAAAGTTATAACATTTTTATTCAGTATAGGAAGGGGATTTCCCTCCTTTAGTCTGATACCATTTAACAAACATCATGAACATTCATGTCTCTAGATGTGTAGAGTTGGTAGACATGCTCCAAAAACTTGTATCTGTAAGTGCAATGAAAGGTAGTTTAACAAAGTATTGATTCAAGGTTCCTGAATGTTTTTGCGCTGCACACTTTTCAGACTAAAAGACTCTGAAAGTCATGTATAATTTTCTTTCCATTTAATAATAACAAGGTAAGCTGGACTGTCAAATTTAGTTTTACAGGTAAACAGTGGGCCTTTCATGAGGTGGGGTTAGGTGGTGAAGCTATAAATTGGACGGATCCTTTATGGAGCTGCCAGGGGTTCGATTCTGGATCTCGGAACACATACACATAGAGTATATATATATATATATATATATATATATATATATATATATATATATATATACACACATAGAGTATATATAGAGTATATATATATATATATATATATATATATATATATATATATATATATAGAATATATATATATATATATATATATATATATATATATATATATATATATATATATATATATATATATATATATATATATACACACAAATTGAGGAACAAACTAACAAACATTTGGTGAAATATGATGATTGGTTTTTGACTGTGTGAATTTTAATAATGTACTCCAACATAATCAGGGAACAAATGACTAAATGTTCTTGTTTGTAATTTGTTGTTACTCAGAATATAAATTTTAGTTATCAAAATTTAATCGGCAAACATAATGGCTTCATAAAATCAGAGCTGTCTCAAACAAAGAGATTGTAAATGAATGGATGTTGAAACAGTGAAAGAATATTCTGCGGTGCATACTTTGCCACAGCTGAAAAAAAAAGAAAAAAAAAAATGAATGAATTCTCAGTATCATTCATATCTCATGACCAGGACAAGCCTTCGGCACATTTAGCCTGAAGCTGCAGAGTTTCAAGTACATTCGCCTCATGCAATAGCGGCACCACCATTTAGTTCCTTCACTCTCCAGTCTGCTCCGTCCACACTTGTTACAAAGTAAAGACTCGTGTCAGTAAATCAAGTCAGAGGGGATCATTTAGCCCTAATGGCTCAACTACAACTGGACCCCCTGTCTAACCAACAACAGGCCCCTCAGCGCTGTAGGAGAGTGCAGCAGAATGTCACCTCTGAAAATTAGCCATCAAGCGGGGGCAATTTTCCCCCGAGCTAAATTGCTAAATAAGTAGCTGGGCTGTAATAGGTAGCAATCTGGGGCTAATCTGATGAGATCATTTGGAAAATGTTGGACTGGGGTTTGAGAGTGCAGGAGTGGAGCTTTGCAAGTGAAAATGTGTGCCTGCACGAGTGAATTGTACTAAGCGAGCTCTATGGTCCCACTGTTTGTATTTTTCTGATTATTACTCCATGCAGGATGATGCACAAGTCAAAAACAACTACCTGTGATGGATGTGCATGTGTATGCATGTGTTTTATCTATTTGTGTGTGGGGATGTGTAGGCACATATTAACATGTTTCTGAAAGTGCACCAAAGTGTGACAAAGCCCTGTGTCATCTGGTCTCTGGTTGTGACAGAAGAATTGTGTGTACTCAGCTGGAGAGTCATGTGACCACTGGCATCTAGTGTAATGTGTCAGGGTGTCGAGGAAGGAGGTCGTGCTGACAGGGGTGCCGGGTGAATGTTATTGTCACTGGGCACCAGATGCCAGCTGGCAGAGGCACAAAGGGAATAAACAGGGAGTGGGTTGAACAATTGCTGTTATTGATGGCTGAGCCAACAGAGAAGGTCTTTACCATCAGGAAGTGGACAGAGCTGGGTTCATGCAGATACGTGCAGATGTAATGCCATTGCAGCAGAAAAAATGTGTATGTTGTGCACCTTTTAAAAACATGATTTTTTTTTTTTTTTTTAAAAGATGTTGATGTAAGCATTAATATCTGTGCACGCAATCTCAGGTAATTACACAAGAAATGCTAAACATAAATGTCAAAAGCAGAAAAACTAGATAACTTCTCAATAAAATGCTTGGATGGTGACTTTTCCTTTGTTTCAGTACTAGACTTTCTTGTAACTGTATCTCCTCATTATCTCTTAACCCATTTTTTTACAGACGATCATAATTGTTATTAAATTTGAACAGAATGGGGTCAGTTGCTGGAACCACTCACCACTGTGTTTAGTAATTAACGTTTTACACTGAATATCTCATTAGGACAGACAAAGGTTGCTAATAGGGAGCTCAGTTAGTGAGAACATTATGTTGGAGAAACAAAACCAGTCTGGTTTTAATTTGCTTCAAGATTCATGGGATTATGCAGCTGTCCTGAGGATGTCTGAAAACAGTTGTATGTTTTTGTTTAACATGCTTCATAGTAGCATGAAATGCATTACAGTAGTAAGAGAAGAACTCATTAAGAATATGGTTTATAGATAAACAAAACTAAAAATTTGGGGCAAATGTCATGGTTTCACTGTCCCTGCTGTCATTGTGAATGTGGGAACACATAAATCCAGGAAGTACAAATGATCAGAGCAACAGGAAGAAACAGATGGGAACCGGAAACATGGAGCAACGCAAAAATTCAGCAGTGAGCGAGATGAATTTTTAAACAGAGGAGCTTGATTACTGACAAGGAACAGGTGGCTGATTGGTAACCAAAATAACTAAGAGTAGATTGATCTGAAATAAAACAGAAACAAGGTTGATCTAATCAAACTAAGGATAACTAAGGCAGAACACAGAAAACAAATGAACAAAACTACAAACCCAGAATAAAAACAACCCAAGATCCTGACATCTGACATGTCTGTTGCGACTTCTTTGCTCTGCCTTTCCTGCTCCTGCTGACTGCTGATTACTGATTGCTCTCACCTGTGCTGCTGCATGTACAGTTGAAACCAGAAGTTTACATACAGTGAATAAAAAGGCATGTACATGTTTTTTTTTTTCCTCACTGTCTGGAGTTAAATCAGACCACACTTCTCCTTTCTTAGTTCAGTGAGAATTATCAAAATTATTTCTATTTGGTAAATGCCATAATAATGAAAGAATATATCAGAGATTTATTTATTAATGTCTTCAAAATCAAAAGTTTACATACGGTAACATTTTTTCTGACTATGCATTGTATCTCATATTAAGGATGACTCTGATTAAAGTTGGAATGTTTTATTCAGTAGCTGTTGTGGGCCACAGCCACACCATACAGAGATGAATTGCTGAGATTCTTTTTTCAATTCCCTCCACAACCTTTTCTCTACTGCATTGTCGTAAACTGTCACGAACATCTAACTACAGACTTGCTGTATGAAATATATAACTATAGAAATGCTACTGGAACAATCTAACTCCAGACCTGCTGTAGGAAACATGATTACAGAAATGCCATTGGAACAGTCTAACAACAAAACACAATACAGTATGTTTCCTCAGTATTTCGCAGCATTGCCTTTGAACTGCATGACTTGGGTCAAACATTTTTGGTGTCCCTCCACAAGTTTCTCACAATAGTTTGCTGAAGTTCTGGTCCATTCCTCCTGACAGTGCTATTGTCACTGACTCAAGTTTGTAGGCCAACGCACACGCATTTTCAACTACCTACCTATAAATTTTCTATAATATTGAGATCAGGGCTTTGTAATAGCTACTCCTTAATATTGACTTTGTTGTCCTTAAGTCGCTTTGTAACCACTTTAGTTGTATGCTTAGGGTCATTATCCCTCTGGAAGACCCATTTGTTGCTTCGACTGGACTTAAATGTTTCCACATAATTTTCATTACTCATGATGGCATGTATTTTATGAAGTGCACCAGTTCCTCCTGCAACAAAACAGACCCAGAACATGATGCTGCCACCACCATACTTCACAGTTGAGATAGTGCTCCCAGCCAAGTATCCCCATTTTTCCTCCAAATGTAATGATGATCATTATGGCCAAACAGTTCCACTTTAGTTTCATCAGACCACAGGACATGTCTCCAGAGATGAAGGTCTTTGTCCCTGTGTGCTTTTGCAAACTGCAGTCTGGCATTTTTATGCCTCTTTTGGAGTAATGGCTTCTTCCTATCTGAGTGGCTTTTCAGCCCATGTCGGCACAAGGCATGTTTCACTGTGAATAAAGACATTGGCTTACCAGCTTGTGCCAGCATCTTTACAAGGTCTTTGATTTTTGTTCTTTGGTCAATTTGCACATTTTGGACCAAAACACGATCATCTTTGGAACACAGAACCTGTCTCCTTCCTGAGCAGTATGACGTTTTGACATTCCCATCATGTTTATACTTGTATATAATTATTTAAACAGACAAACACGGCACCTTCAAGCATCTGGAAACTGTTTTTAAGAATAAATCAGATTTGTGCAGCTTCACAATTCTTTTCCTGATATCTTGACTGATTTCTTTCGACTTTCTCATCGTGTCAAACAAGAAACTGTTGAAGGTTTGGCCTTAAAATACATCCACAGGTGTGCCTCCAGTTAACTCAAATGTGGCAGTAAATGTATCAGATGTTTCCAAAGCCATGGCATCCTCAGCTGGGCTTTCCCTCATTGTTTAAAGTTGTAATCATTCTGTATGTAAACTTCTGATATTAAAGGCAATATTAAATATATCTCTGATATTTTCTCTCTCTCAACATTGTGGCAAATAGAAATAATTTTAGTCATTCTAACTGCCCTAAAACGTTGGTGTGGTGAGGCTATTAAAAACTACAATTAATTGCTTAGGACAATTATTAATAAACTAGTAATTTAGGTCAAAATTGCCAAGTCAGGGCACCACCTGATTATCAAAACAATAATAGTCAAATCATTCAGTCTCAGTTACTGTCTATAAATATTTAAACACTACACATGTAGAGAATAAACACAGCGAACTTCTCTTCAATATGCAAGAATTCGGACTTGCAGTTAAATACTTTAATCAACAAACTCACAAAGCTTATTTAATAGAAATTTGGAAATAAGGCCAAATTAGTTTTCAATTTAGATTAGTTCGCACATGTCAATACTGTGAATTCCTCGCACAGCAGCACCAGAAATATGTAAAGAATAAAGCATGAAATAACCCAAAGAATGTTCTATTGTAATACCACAGTCCAGTATGAATATGCATGCTTAAAGAACAAGGTTTTTATTGAAGAGCTTTGTTGGTGGGGGCAAATTAGCTCTAAATAATTAAGATTTTAAGTTAAGTTTTAAACATCAGTAATTCAAAAAAAAAAAAAAAAAAAAAAAAAAAAAAAAGAACACCATTAAATACAAAATAAAACAATAATAAAACTGTTTATCCTAAGCTATTTTATCTCTGCCCAGACGCAACCTCTTACTTGAGTCGTCCTTGATCAGGGAAATTCCAATGAAGGAGGTAAGCTTATCGGTTGATCAGAAGAAAGTATCTCAATAGCAGGAACCAGCTGCAGCTAAGATCTACTTTCAGCCCTTTGGCTGCTCTCCGGTCCTGGAAACAAAGGCAGTTGCTCAATTAGCTGCAGCAGTGCATGCTTGTGTGTGTGTGTGTGTGTGTGTGTGTGTGTGTGTGTGTGTGTGTGTGTGTGTGTGTGTGTGTGTGCCCCTTGTTCCAAGCTAGCACACGTTAGCTTGGAACAAGGGGCATCCTTTTAGCTTTGGTGTGCAACGGGCATCAAGCTGGGCTGGCACGGGTGGCCAGCACTGGTGAAGCTGTGCTTCTCAGCTCTGGACTGGAGTGACATAGGTTGCTTGTTGACGTCAATCTTGGGGAATCTATAATTCAACCTTTATGGTTGGAGGCCCAACAAATGACTTTAGCTAAAGGATGCAAATGATTTAAAAGGTGTTTCAACAAACCAGACTAGTCTAAAGCTGTTTACACTGCAGATTTTTATAGTTTGCATTAGCTTCTATCTGAGAAAATTAGATTTTTAGATGGAAGTTTTTGGCTTGAATATTATCGGATGCATTTCTTGTTAAAGATGCAACATGTTCTCCAGTGATATACCTTGATTTATCTTGCATTATTAATGCACTTTAAATATGTTTTAAATATGTTTTTTTAAATTTTCAGTTGTTTTTGAAAGATTATGGAGATCTTGGGACAGTAGGGCTGTCTTAATCTGGTATTAAGGGACTTTAACACCATCTATTGTCTGACAATTATTATCTTTGCCTGCATTCTTTGTACATCAGTTTTTTGTGACACAATAGCTACAGTAAAGCTTGCTTGTGTTAGACAAAATAACCTTAAAACAAATTATTATGAAACTATAGCTTTACAAATTGTCTGCACTGCAGTGTTTATGATTATGTCTTCTTATGAGTTCATGGTTACAGGTTATTTAAATGTATTGACCCTAAAGGTAAAAAGTTCTTTAGTTTGTTTGGAAAATGTTGCAGCAATTAAGTAAAATGGATATGACTTAAAAAGTCTTCTTTTCTTAAAAATACAACTCAAGTTAGAAAAAGCAAAAAGTCAGGACACAAAAAAAATCACCTGTGGTCTAACCTGAAAAAAAGGTAAAATAATATATACTTCCATTAAGGTAAAATATCTTGTACCCATATTTTCCCTCCTACCTATTACCAGCAAATGACTGTCAGTGTCACATTTTGAGGGCTGTATCTCTCCTTCTCCTGTGTATGAATAAAAGGGAAGGATTACGGATTTGAAAGACTGCTTCTATTGGTGAAGCACCTTCTTTGATCTGACAGACCTGTGCCAGACCTCAGAGGCCTCATCTCCCTCGATAACAAGACAAAGAGGATAAACGTGTTGATAGTGGCAGACAGCGCAGGAATTCTGGGCAAATGTGTCAAATTAGTTCTCACATCTAGGCTTCATTCCTCTCCACCTTGCTATGATCTCTCGTTCCCCTCACTCTGCTGCTCCTTACACCCCCGTCATTTTATCCCTCACTCCTCTCTCATACATCCTGTAATTCCTCCTGTGACCCTGTCTTCTGTGTCTTTCTCCACCAGTTTATCTATACTGATAAAATTAAATGGGATTAAAGGGTATGAATCAAGTAAAATGACTGAAGTGGTGAAAAACCACTTCTGATCATTAATGACCAGATTTCAGAAATTCAGTCAAACTAGATGTCAACATATTTTTTTAATGATTTAGTTTAACACCCATATTTAGAGATCTGAATTTGTTTTTCATGAAGACAGTCAAATACAGACCTGAGTTGAGGGATAAGGCAATAAGTCAAAGCCAATGACTCCCTGCGATAAAAATATGCTCCTGATTAAATTCTCAAGACTGGGGAGAAATCACAGGTATAATTCCTAGTATACAATCATGCTGGTAGATAATGACAAGGTTGTGAGAAGAAAATAAGAGACAGACACAGAAGACAAACAAATACAGTGGGCAAATGATGTATTTAGAGTCAACATCAGTCAGTTGGCTACAGTTAGACAGTTATTCTAAAGTTCTTATAGGATCCTAAAGACAAGATCTTAAAAGATCCAAAGACAAAATATAATTGTTGACTCAAAATTAACGAATTTTCTGATGCACAATAATCCTGAGATGGCATCTGTGAGAGAACAAAAAGACGACTTCAAAAGGGATATCTTTTTCCACACCACAAACTTGTCCCTTTTGACCTTGCAAGGGGATACTAAACATGGAACATTCAAAGGTAAAAGACAGTTTTGCTCTCTGAAAAGCGAAAGGCTCCCATAGTTACTGATCCAAGTATATCCCACTGATTAGGTTATGTACACAGTGGTGAAGGTTCCATCATTATGTGGGGAGGCTTTGCAGTAACTATTTAGACTTTATAGAGATGTTGCAGCAGAAACTCCTCTTGACTAACAGTCCTTGTCTGTGTTATAATGGCTGCCTGGGTCTTTTAACAGGACAACGGTACAGTTCACAACACCTACTTGACTTGGTACTTCTTTCAGGAGAATACCACCTCTTTTTTGGACAATCCATATTATCTCAATCGAAATCCCTTTGGATGCAATTAGAGATGGATGGCAAGGGAGGTTCACAAAACAGTCATTAGTTCTAGATTGTGGAAGCCCTTCATGAAGTCATCACATTCCCACCACCCTACTGGAGACTCTCATATCAAGCATGCATGGACAAATTTTCAACAAGTGATCAACAATAGCAGTTTAGTTCATTTAGTTAATTTATTAGTTCATTTAGGGCTTTTTTGGCTAATGGTCTTAAACTTTTTATCAGCCAGTGAACAGGCAGTTTAAGTTTAAATATCATTGTCAATAAATTGCTCTATTTTTTAATCTTGTATTCATGTTTCTTGTTTTTAAGTTTTCAAGCTCTACCTACAACATGTTTACATAAATGAAATAGGAACACAGGAAATACAAAGTCCTGTCATCTTTCCCCTGGTTTTAGGGTTTTGATCATTTGTTAAGGAAATGTGTATGACTTTTGGAGAGTGTAGAATTTGCATCCATATTTCATTGAGAGGCTGGTTAAAAACAACAGACAAAGTCTGACAAAGACAGACCAGAGTTTCAGACAGGATATTCCCCCCTCAGTCATTAACGCTGCGCAATATAAAGTTTATCATAAGTACCTGCAAAACAAGATTCACAAAGACTTTCTGCAGAAATCAGTGTATATGTGAGCTTTCATTTCATACATAACAGCTTTCATTGTACGGAACTGAATATGGTGATTGAGAATGAGGATGGGATCAAGAAAGACTTGTAACAACAAAATTCCAAATTTGTGGTGGGTGAGATGTCTAAAAGCAGAAAAAACTAACAATGTTAATGATAAAAAAAAAAGAAATCATCCCTGGATACTTAAATAAAATAAATTTAACCTTTAAAATCAATCAACTATTGTCTGTTGCAATACCTCTAATATCTAACACCAAAGTTTCCAACTGTAAGACTTTAAAAAAAAATTAAAAAAACTTAAAAAAAAAAAAAAAAAATTGGTATTAACTATTAAACAGGTAAATGCAAAATTAAATAACAATTAAAAGATGAGTTGTTCAGGCAAACTGATCTTTGATTCAAATAGAAACTACTACCATAGAGCAAAAGCTGGTGGTTATTTATTGATCACTGAAGTCAAATTGTGGATATGAGAAAGTTACCAAATCCAACTTAACCATTTTCCTCCTGCAAGTTGGAAACCAGCAAATTTTTATCTGTTTTTACAAAGAAAAACACACTTGCCAGCAGGTGGCGATAACATTGACATTAGCTTCAATAAAATTGGAAAGAAGAATACCCTGACCTTTGGCTAAAATAGTCATTACCGTGGTCATCATACCCCTGAAGCTTAACAGAATCAGAGTCAGGACAAAGCGAGACAGATGTGGGAAATAAACCTAAAGTCCACGGCTGTAAACCACAAACGATGTTTTTTAACAATTTTAAATCCATTTTTATAAATCTGTATTTTTTGTTCTCAAAAAACGCTGTTTGTATGTGGATGGGTGGTGAAACACTGAAAAAGTTCCAAATTTGCAAAATACTGTATGTTAGTGTGGATAAGACCCAGAATATCCCAACTCTTCTTTACTAGATTAGATTTCTGCAGTTTAAGTTTAAAGATGAAATTTCCTGCAGATTATTAAGTGCTTCTAAGTTCAGTTCTGTTACATAAGCATATTTATAACATGGCACTGCTTAAGAGGAGGTCATCTTAAATTATTATTCACTTTCACACTAGAACTCTGATTTCCAAGCAACCCATTTGGATTCTGTACCGAAAATGAAAGTCTTCATGATATTAGGTTCAATAATTGATGTCGAACTTATACATAATTTCCTTCAGAAAATGAATTTACTTTACTCTGACTTTATGCTTTGCTTTGTGGAATTTCAAGAGCTATTTAGACATCCTCATGAATTACAAATAAACGCTGATACTAAAGTTTCTAAGAATATTTAAAAAAGAAGCATTGCATCATTAATACAAACATAAACTAAAGTTTCACCAAATACATTTTTTTCATTTGAAGTGTAAGATCATCCTATTTAAAACATTCAGACACAAGTAGTTACCAGTTTGATGGTTGAGGTTCACTTCATGAAATAGAAGCAGGCAGTTTTTAAAGGACATCAGAAAGGCTGAAGGGGGTATGAGGCTGAAATGAAATGATACCAGATGCTCTCTGCGTGCAAGTTTCTGTGTGAGTTTGTTGTCAAAGTAAAACAAACAAAAAAAAAGAGATGGTTCAGATATGCAGAAGCACATTTGCAAGAAGTATGCTGATGTACATGACCCAAGGACATTCTCCTGTGTTTTGTCCCAGGTTTCAGAGTTTGGTTTAGATGTTTCTCCTCTAACTCAGCAACCCCCCCCGCCAAACCCACCCAAAGACCCAGGTATGGAGAATTGTCTTACAGCCTCTAGATAATATGGTATAAAACCTTTCAGTAATGCGCTCTGTGCTTCCAGCCAAACCTCTGAGCAAGGTTATAGTGCTTGCATGTACTGTATGCTTTATTTATGCATGAGCCACCCTTCTATCCAGGGGAATTCTGATTCTTTTCCCGTGATAAAAGTTGCATGGCCTTACCCACTCCAAAGGGAGTAAATGATTTAACACCGAGACTTATGGTATGGTACGCAAACAGCTAACGTTAATTCAGATCTGTTTTTTTTGTTTGTTTTTTTTAAGAGGATTCCAGGTAGAGAGGTCATTACTGTTATAAACATGTTGATAAGCCAGAAGAGTGTAAATTGAGGAGAAACCATGTTGTATTACAACACTTATAAATCTGAAGCAGCAAAAATCAAACAGTGACATAATTTAATACTGAGCTATAAAGGTTTAAAAACAAACTTTTATTCATGCAAGAATATTATTGAAACCAAATGTCTTGTCTGAAATAGGTTTAAAAATGAAAACTTCCACAAAAAGAAAATTATGACTACAGTAAATAAAATTACAAGGCACTTCTTTTATAAAATTTGAATCATGGTTTTACATGTATGCTTATGAAAAAATCACACTTCTTCTAATCACGCTTATGCAGATATGTATGCTGAATCTTCCAAAATACATTTGTGCTTTATGATTATTTATTCCCACCCCTCAGCATGTGCTCATATGTTTATGATCTAGCCCATCCTGCCCTCCCTTAATCAGGAGTCTGGCAAAAAAGGAGGCCACATGTGCTACTGCAGCACCCCCCGCACCAGAAAGCATCAAAAACTCAAATCAACATTAAAATAGCTTTATGTGTAAGTAAGATTCAGTGAACTCCATTATTTTCTCCACTATTTGCTTGAATAATTCAGGGTAGATGGCTGAATTATGGATAAAGTGTACAGTTTGAAGAAGGGGTTCATGTGCAGCCTGGGGCAATAGCCGAGCTTTAATGATGTCTGGAGTGGTGGACGGGCGGAGGGAGAAGTCGTTAGTTTCACAGTCATTTTCTCAAGGATTAAAAACATGCTTTTAAAGCAGCAGGACAGACGAGTGAAGTGAAAAGAAATGAGTGAAAGGGGAGGGAGGCTATATTAAAATTCTGCCAAAATTCTGGAAAATTTCCTGACTCATTTTCTTTTTTGAATGGGATAATTTTAAAGCTGGAAAGTAGTTCTCGATTTAGATAATCAAACAATACGAACATAAAAGTTTAGAGTCATTCATCCTCCCTCCCAAAAGCTTTTAGCATTAGCTACAAAGCCAGCAGGAGCCGCGTATTTGTGTTTTCTTCAGTTCAACACGGCCTCTGTTTAAGTGTCTGGAGTCTTAAACTGGCACAGCGAGGATTTATACCATTAGCCGGTAGCAATGACATCCAAAAACACACTTCCCTGCTCACACACATAAACACCCTTCGACAGCCAGCAGGGAGTCTTCCTGTTCCCACTCATTCCGACCGGGAAGCCAAGCCCAGACTACGCTCCTAATTACCCACCTTCCTCTAATTATCCAATCATAAAGCCATTAGCAGCCTCACACCATATTAACATGGTACCGCCTACATGCCAATTTGTGCGGTGCCAAGATATGAGTGGATGGGATTTTCAGTTTGTTACCTTAGACTGTGCTTTTCTTGGCCTCTTCCAAACAAACATTAGATTTGCAAACAGGTTTTAACAGCAGTTGGTTTCATTTTAACAATTCAACAATAGAAGCATGGCAATTGTTTTATTATTTTTTAAATCTCTCCTAAATGTGTAGTTTGGCCTTATATTAATAACTTTCTGCTGTTTTTTTCCCCTGTGGTATGTTTTTGGAAATTTTTAGTCATCTAGATCAGTTTAGCTGATTATACAATATTAAAACATGTGAAATGAGAAGTGTTTATACCTGTTGTGATATTACTTTATAGTGACAGGATAGGTAATTAATTTCTACCTCTATTAATAAAAATCTAAAAGATAAAAAACACTTTTAGGACTTTCAAAAGTTTGGGTCTTTTGCTTATTTATGAACTGCATACTATTAAAACACACTGATTAAAGGGGAAAAAAAACATCACATTTTTTGCATGGTATGTTTTGGACATTTCTCCTCTTCATCTTTTTGTAATAGGAGTCACCCCCCAGAAACCTGGGTACAAAAGTTTCAAATCTACCATGGATCAATTTCTACCTGCCTTAATTACCTGCCAGTTTTTTTTTCTCCTCATAGTCTGCTGTAAGGAAATGTGGTTTTATGATAATGAATTTTATCTATCGCTGAACACAACAGCAGCAAATGTAACAATAATCTGTTGTGAAATTGTGGACTCATAATATACCTCAAAGTAGCATTGTATCTATTGATATGAACATTTTCAGTTTTATTTGTTTTAAATGGCTAAAGATATGTAAGTCTGACATCTGACTATTAACAAGAAAATTATCACAACATAACACTTTCTCATAACAACAAGATTATTAGTGGGAGTTCCCACTTGAACCCAATAAAGAATTGAGCTCCTCCAACCTCAAAGAGTTGGAGCTTGCAATACATGACTCATATAATTACCAGTAGAAACAATACAAACTGATCAGGCAATATAGGAAGTGTTCAATTGCTGTCATGCCAATAAAGGCTTTTATATTGTTTATTAAGAACAGTTGAAATCATTTTTGGCAGGAAATTTTGTGCTAAAAAGTAAATAAAACAGATTTTCTTTTAAAGTCCTGCTTCTTGCATGTTGTTTTCTTTTTTGGAAAATGCATTTGTCCTTTTATATCAGAAACAACTTTTTGTGTGGAATCAAAACAATGTTTCACTGTTAAAAAAGCATACACAGATTAGGAGAAACTGACCTGTCTACAAACTGACCTGTCTACAATAGCACCAATCAAAACACCTCCATAAAACAAAGAATTACTTGATGCCAATTTAAAACAGCTTCATTTATATTTCAGTGACAGTTGGATACTCAAAAAAATAACTTTGCAGCAAAAATCAAATTGTATGATTGTTTTTTTTTTCATAAAATAATTGAAAGTATCCTTGTATCAAGGATATAGTTATACATTTAATGGCTCAACATAATACAATGAGGTTAAAATGTGTGCCTGTTACAATAAAGCTTGTTTAGATTAGCCAAAGTACTTTATGATCTGTCAGAGCAGGTAGCTTATTATAGTGAATGGAAAAATGAAAGCAGATGCTGTTGGCAAAAAATGTAATGTAGGGATAAAGAAGAATTTCCTTGTAGCTGTTTTCCTTCTATAAATCAGCAGTGGACAATTTGAGATGCACAGTTGGCACTTTCAGTAACCTGGAAACATTAAGCCCTTTCATAAAGTTTTGGATATTCAAGTGAGATGGCGTGTCTAAATTCAGACAAAAATACCTTTCTAACTGCAAGATCAAATAAAACACAGACAGACAAATTCACAAAGCTATTTGCAAGACCTAAATATTTGCAAACTAGAGTTTGCACAACCATCTACTTTTCAAAGAATATGCAAACAGAGATCTGCTCCTTAAATAGCACTCCTGAGCAAGTAACCTGTGAACGATGAAACAGCTTACCAACATATAAATGAGGTATTATGCATGCATATAGCAGATTGCCACCTATATTTATCAAGAGTATATTCATGCAAATTGCAGCCTAAGCAAAAAGACTAGAGCTTTGCATCATGTGTTGGTTGGACGGAAAAAATACCGTCTGCTGAAACTGGTGATTTCTTTTTTTAGGCAGGAGAGGAAGGAATGAAGGGGGAGGGGGGACCTGCTGCACTGCTGGCTCACAAAAAAGGGAAAAATAACAAACAACTACTAACAGTCCAGGGGATGACGTACAAAGCAGGATTCGTTCTTGTTGTGTATAGCTTGTATTCAGGCAAGTAATTTATTTAACTAAAATAAACAATCCAGGATGTGATTTTTAAATACTCAATATAAACCTTTAGATTGCAATACCTTCAAACAGAAAACTAGAGGTTTAGGGAAACATGGCAAAGGGCAGCAACCACATAGACCAAGTGAAAATATAAAAATCTAACTATGGTGAAGAATGGACCGAAAAAAAATAGCAGAAATTAGTAAAATGCATATTTGTGTAAATTTAGTAACACTAAGCAAGCTGAACCTGTTTTGGATAATTGACTGGTCACCTATGGGCTCTAAATAATATCAATATCCACAGAATTTATCATAACAAATACCAAATTATGGTCATGTAAAAAACTGGTGGTTTCTTTCGTGGATGTTTCTTTGGCGTCATTCACCAAATATTAAACTCATGCAAACTAAGCTGAAGGTGAACTGCTGCTAAATGTTTTATTGATGCGTTCAGCCCCAGTAGCATGTTGCACAACAGAGCATCCAGATTGTTCCCTCCTTTATTCATACCCATCAGAGGGATGGCAGGTTATTGGAGG
Source organism: Anableps anableps (assembly GCA_014839685.1). Classification (NCBI taxonomy): domain Eukaryota; kingdom Metazoa; phylum Chordata; class Actinopteri; order Cyprinodontiformes; family Anablepidae; genus Anableps; species Anableps anableps. Next base: position 29,357,886 of record CM026076.1, read on the forward strand.
GAATGGGGCGGATGAAGAAGACACAGAGCACAGATGTTGGTGCAGCTGCAGAGCTGAGGAGATATTCGGGTTAACGGCCGGTGCAAGACGTGCACAGACTGCGTTAGAGGAACTCTGAGGTGCACATTGTAGCCCTAGATTAGACACTTGATTGAGCTGGAAGTCAAACCTTGCAACTAAATTAAGTTAACCAAAAAAAGAATGCTCTTGGGAACAATTCACTACATTTTTTTATCACTCATAGTATAGTTTAAAAGAAAGCATTTAATGTACAACCAATGATTCTACCCACATTTACCAATATTTCCATTGTCTTACCAAAAAAAACAGTAAATGTAGATACTTTGTTGAAACATCTTTTGATGAAATTCCAGAATTCAGTCATCCTGGAAATACACCTGCCATCAATGACAGGGATTCTGATTAACTGTAGATGAAATTTTGCTCTCCTAATTGGATTTTCTTGACATTTGCTCTTTTACATCCTTTAGCTGAAGTCATGCTTGACAGAGTGGTTAAATGGGTTTAAAAGGTGTTCATTGTAAAAAGGTATCAGTCAGGAGAAGGTTTCAAACCAATCTGGATGTCCATCATGGCGTAGAGAAGGCAATTGTCAATAATTGCAGAAAGTATTGAATATCAGGGACATCACAGAGGCTGGAGGTTTTTCCAAAACTTAGTAAAAAAAATGGAAACTGTCTAAAAAGGGTGATCAGAACTGACAGTTCCAATGAAGGAGCTGCAGGAAGGTCTGGTTTGTGCTCGTTGTCCTCTGCATTTCATGGACTCTGTATATGTCTGGTCTAATAAGTACAGTTTAAGATGTTTTCAAGCTCAAATTTTGCTGTTTTGAGCTGCCATAATGTGCTTAAAATATAATGCTGGATATACAATTGTGCATTTATTTAAATATTTTACATATAATCCAATAAACTTTTTGCCCTTGCTCTGAAATCCTTGCTGATTTCAACATCTGAATCTGTAGAGCCAAGGGTGATTGTGGATGATACGTCTATCAGAGGCATGTTTTAATAGACTTCCAGGAGAAGCGTTGGCAGAAAGTCGAGCCAAGGCCGGGAATAAAACTGAGCCTGTCAACATTGGCAGAGACACAAACAAACCACAGAAAAACTGTGTTACACACACACTAGTTGCTGAGACGAACCCATTCATTCTGCCTTCCCACGACCGAAACTCAGAACACTGGCTCTACAATGACTCGGCTTTATGTTGCAACTCCCCCAGTCTGTTTCTCTGTCTGCTTGTGAAAACATCCTCATTATTTGACCATACGAGCAAGGTGACGACGAACAATGGTGCTTTGTCAAAACCGAACCATGCTCAAGGTATGGACTGACAATGGAGGATCTCAGTGTCTCGTCATTGTAGAGACACACAGCTGCCTCCCCCTTCCCTCTGTACACAATCAAACCTCTGCCATTCAGCGACAAACTAATAAACGATGCTTTTGTTTTAGCTCCAAACCATTGTTTTGTCTTCATCTTTGGCACAGATGCTTTTCTGTTCAGTTCCCAAACAAGCTACATTTTTTTTCTATTTTCGAATAAGGAAGCTTACTTGAGAACTTGTTTACTCTTACATGAAGTATCCAGTAAATACTAATACGACTTACAAGTATTTGAAGATTTTCAAGCTTAATTTCTTCTTGCATTTTCTATTGCTAATAAAGTAATCTCAATAACGAATTCCCAGATGTTGATAGGATAATTGTTGATAAAATGAACCCTGCTGTTGGTAGCCTATTAGCTCTGTGATTTAGAAATCTAACTTGTTTAGTCTCTTTAAAAGAATAGGTCCGATTTTTTTTGAACAGTGGTTATGATATCATTTGCAATGGTTTTACTTTACTTTAGTAGGTGAAAAAAATCATCAAGACACCTTGGGGGGGAAAGGGGGTTGGGGGGCCACTCAGCTGAAAAAGAGAAGGTGAACTCAAGTTTCAGACTTGGACTTGAATCTCAGAAGTTAAGTCACAAAGGCAAAGACTTCACATGACTTAAACACATACTCTAAAGACTTAAGACTCAACTTAGATTTGTGGTTTGAGACTTGAGTCTCATTAACAATCTTTATCTCATGTTACCAGTAGTAGCAAGCTGGTATTAAAGTCAAAGACAGAAGCTGTACATGCATGGATAAGCTTGATTAACCAGTGAGGTTCATGGAATTTGATGCAAAAATGTTTCAAAGACTTGAGACTTGGAAAACAGTTACTTGTAATTTGTAATTCTCTGTAATTTGGGATGATTTTCAATAAATACAACCCTGGTAAGGGCATAGCACTGTATCATTTCAACGCATTTTAACTGTTTGTCAAGTCTCAGCAGGTCAGTTCATCAGTCAGCCTTCTCCTGTGTAACATTGTGTGGTGACACAAACACTTAGCATATATATATATATATATATATATATATATATATATATATATATATATATATATATATATATATATATATATATATATATATATATACACACACACAATGGGGAACTATTGCCAATTATGATGTCACCAAACCTCTCTTCAAAAAATTTGAAACAATTCCTCTAAGATCTTGAAAGAACAAGATAAAAACTGATAAAAACCTAAAAAGCATGTCCTTTATCAGCCTAAACACATAAACACACATAAATGAAAGAATTAAGGGGAAATGAAGCAAAAATACACACCATTTCTATAAAAAAAAAAAAAAAAAAAAAAAAAAAAAAAAAAAAAAAAAAACATACACAAAAGGTTAAATCTCTCCACATAGCATCAAGGAGATAAAGCAGTTCACTGAACTGCTTTGCAACGCCCCCTGTTGGCAGTTTATTCATGCAGATGTGTAATTCACCTCCAGTTTTATTCAACAAAATACATTTTAATGTTTGCTAAATTACAATAGTGCTATTTAAGTACCTACTATATGAAATATATTCTAAATAAATATATTTTTCTGAATAAGTTAATAGACTGTGGAAAATAAACATAACCCGTAAGCAAATATTGGGTACATTTAGGTTTAAGATCATTTAAATTACTGTAGAGGTTAAAAAATGTAACCATCTCAGTTGATTTTCCTTATCTTTACATCCAGCCCTGCCCCGCATGCACCTTCTCCCTTCTCCTCCTCCTCCTCACTGTCTCTCCTGACTTTGGAGCTGAGTTGCCCTCTGTCATCTTCAGGTCATAATGTAACATGACACCAGTGGTTGCAACAAGGCCGGCCAGCCAACCCGAGCGTTTAAGACCAATGAATATCATTTGCTCCCGGTAGGATCCCTGGTGCTTTCAGGAGCTAGCGCCGCCACTCTGAATCAGCGTTTGCGCCTGTCATTTCCCTGACATGACAAAACATGCACAAAGGCAAACGTAAAATTCACACACACAAGCAGCATTATGATTTATTATAGATATATATCTACAGCGTACTATTATAAGGGTGTATATACCAATCGGGGCCTGCAATGGACACAACCACTCACCCAAAGCACTTTAGCTCAAAGGACAGGCACACATGCATCATCACACACTGCTGCACACACACATAGGGATATTGTCAGCCTCTAGAGACCACTTTGTTGTTTCTGATGCTTCTGTCATCCTAAATACACTTCACGCTGCTCTTACAAATCCAGAGGTTTCTCTCATCTCACACTTCCTATGCCCTCTCTTAAGAAAACCAACAGCTTTCAAAGGTTATCACCATGCAAACCACATTAGAACCCTTTACAGGTGAAAGCAGCCTTGGTAAGATCCCCTCCCTCATTAGGGGGATTAAAAACAGGGCTGGCCCTCTCCTGGGTAACAAACAGCCACAATATCCCCCTCCCTTCCCCTGCTCAAACCTCAGCTCTGATTTCCTGGATAAGACCTCTGTTTAAATTCCCTCCTGCCTCTGAAAATGTCCTCCTGGGGATCCTCGGGACTTTGATCAGCCGCCCCCCCAATGTATGCACCCATCCACCTCCACGTTCACACCCCAAACCCCTCCCACCCCAACACCGGGGGGAATAAGTGGACTGAAGGGGTCAGGGGTAATCCTGCTGTAAGATAAGAGAGAGGAGGCAAAGAATAAAAGGGGAGGGAGGTCTTGTAAAGATCAATTGGAGCTGGGTTAAGAGGTGGATAAGTGGGGGTGTGGGCTAATGAACCTGACTAATACCACTTCCAAGCACACACTTATGCACACACACTGAAACATTTTTAATTAGACTAATTACCTGCCTGATTTCAAGCAATGAGAGTACCTGCAAAAAGGGGTCAAAGCTTATGGTTTGGATGGGCTAAAAACCTTGTTATGGAACACCTCACGGCAATGAGAGCTGTTTATGCTGCATATTTAGATTCATGCTCCATGTGATCTTAAAATATGCCCAGTAATGTGTACACCAGGTAATAATCATCTAACAAGGAGAAAAGCACTGGAAGCTGTAATCATGGTCCTATAAACCACAGTTTTAAACTGCTGTCTTGCAAAAGTATCATTCCTCTTACATCTGTTTTTCCACATTTTGCCATGTAACGACAGTGGATAGATGAACTTTTACCATTTTGCAAATCAGAAAGCGGTACAGTTTCAGTTTCTAGATGTGCAAAGCTGCTAGAATACACCCAAACACCCTGAACAACTTGAAGCTGTAACTGGGACAAATGGTGTTTATAAAATCTATTGATTATTTGGCTGGTCTTTACTGTTTTCTGTTAAAAAAAATCAGTCAGGTAGCTGCAGTTTTTAAATCACTGCACTGGACCCACCCCTGTTTGTAAAAGGATAGACTTTAAAATTTTGCAATTAGTCTACAAAGCAATAAATGAGCTGAAAAACATTTCGTACTTGTCAACTATGAACCATGTAGTTCCTCCAGGTCTTCAGAGACCTGTTTTCTCAACCAGAACTAAACAAGATGAAACAGCATCTAGTTTCTATGCTCCTTGGTTCTGGATAAAAATGCCTGAAAACCTGAGATGTACCGAAACTGCTGACTCCTTGAAATCAGGACCAATGACCTTTTCATGCACTGTCACTTTTATTTAAAGAGTCTCACTCATAAAATGTTACCCTGATCACTGAGAAGTGAGCTTTAAGATGTCTAGTGTTTTTTACATTCTTTTAATGCAATCTATTTCGATCTTTTTAGTTGTTTGTGGTATGTATCCTTTGCTGTTTTTGTAAAGCACTCTGGATTGCCAAGTGCATGAATGTTGCCATATATAGAAACGTACCTTGCCTTTCTTTGCCTGGACAGAGGGAGCAAGGGGGACTGAATACAAATGCAGGTAACACCTTTTAGATATGTTCTGTAAAAATATTTTAAGAGCCATGTACTGTTTTCCTGTCACTTTACACTTGTGCACCACTTTGTGTTGGTCTATCTGATAAAATTCCAATGAAAAATGAGATTTGTGATTGTAAAGTGAAAAAATGTCAGAATGTTCAGCATTAGTGAATACTTTTGCAGGGCACTGTAAATGCATGTCAGAAACATTTTTCTATATGTGTGTGCTGTGCTGTATCTGTTGTCAGTATTTGTCAAGCATGCACATGTTGTTGATTTGCTCTGGAAATTTTTTTTTTTTTTTTTTTTTTTTTTTTTTTTTTTTTTTTTTTACAAGAGCTCAGCAAAAACTTGATCGTTTAATAAAGAGTTATTTTCCTTTGGAGCAAAATTGATTTAAAACAGCGACCTGTTTGAATTATCCTGTAATTTTAGATTGTGTTTGTATATCTACTTATGAAGTGGAAATATCCAGAAAATTTATTTCCAGACATTCAAGATTTCAACACTGATCGCAGATTAAAAAGTCTTCAAATCATTATCTAATCAAATTATTTTGAAGATAAAATGACCGATAAAAAAAGTGTAAGATAGCAGCAAAAAAAATCCTCATCCCACTCCAAGGAGAAAAAGAAAAAATGCCTGAGGCCCAAAGCCATGACCAGATAAGGAATCAGACAAAGTGGTGAAGTAAATTTGGAAATATTGGGGGTAAAAATTTAAACAAGGAGGCAGTATGCAGCTAGGGTAGTTCTCCTTCTCTCACATAAAAATGACAGGTGAGCCAATTTGGCCTGAGTTATGTTGTACATGAAAGCTGAATATGCACATTAAGCTCTGAAATGTGGGGAAGAGTTCTGCACTTTTAGCTCATCAGTCTTTTGTTACTGGGCATTTCTTCTCTTATATCAGCTACTTTGACCAAGAGTTTATGCTTATTTGGGAAATTATGTTTGCTCTGACTCGGATTTTCTTTGTGTCTAAGGAAACAATTCATTAACAGCACCTTGCAAATGTATTCATGTCTTCATTTCTTCACATTTTGTCTTGTTACAACAACAAACTTCAGGATATATATATATAGACAGATATACAGACAGACAGACAGACAGACAGACAGACAGACAGACAGATAGACAGATAGATAGATAGATAGATAGATAGATAGATTTTTTTTTTCCTTAAGATTTCATGCAGGTTTCAATATTTATTTCAATAATTACTGTTTTATTTAACCCTCTTTAATCTGATATCTCTAACTGAAATTCAGTGCAAGAAGTCACCTGAATAGTAAACCTGTGAATAATGTCATCTCAGTATAAATGCAGTTGTTCTGTGAAGGCCTCAGAGGTTTGTTAGAGAACATTTGTAAAAAAAGAAAAAAATAAAAACAAGGAACACAGCAGACAACTCAGAGATAGAACTCTGAACGTCTCAGAATTCTGTTCAATCAATCATTTGAAAATGGAAAGAGCCTCACACAACTTCAAAATGACCTGACCATCCACCTAAACTGACAGGATTCATTCATGAGAAAAGTAGCCAAGAGACACTTGGTATAACTCTGGAGGAGCTACAGAGGTCCGAAGCTCAGGTGAATGAATGTGTCAACAGGACGATCATTGGTTGTGCTCTCCATAAATCTGACCTTTATGAAAGACTGGGAAGAAGAAATTAACTGTTGAGAGAAAGTCATGAGAAGTCCTGTTTCCACAAACCATATCATAGTTCAGTTTAAAATAGAAGCATTTTTGGCGTACATGCAAAACACAGTGTGTGAAGGCAATCATGAATTACACTCCAAATACGCCATCAATAATAAAACATGGTGGCAGCATCATGCTGTGGATGTACTTTTTCTTCCTTTCACAGGACAATGATATTTATGCTGACATTAAATTTCCAATAGTCTCTACTTTCTAATAAAATGAAGGGCTTGTTTGCAATATATTTTGTTTAGGGGTATCAATGTGATGATGGCTGAAATAAATGGAGGGGAGACTTTTTAGATTCTTATTTGCCAAAACCCTTTTAAAAACTATGGAATATTATTCTTTTTGAATAGTTTTTGTTGATCAGTCAGATGCAACTGCAATAAAATAATTGAGACTTCTGGTTTTAAGGTGACAAAATGCATAAAAGCTTATGGGAATTGATCACTCTGCAAGACACTGTATATTCCTGAACACACTTTAAAGAACTTGAGAATAACACAAAATTAAGTATTTCTACATTTTGTTTAAAAATGAATTGGTAGTTTTAGGGTTCACACCTGCTCACAAAGCCAAAGAGATCAAACACTGTCAGTCATTTTTGATGATTAAAGTTTTACCCATTTCGTCTCTTTCTGCAAGAATAAGCTAACATGCAATGCATCTTTACTGTCTAAAGGGCAAACAGAAGAGTGGCAGCAGTCTTTCTAGCCAACCCGGTGAGCATATTTTCCAAACATCGAATGGCTCCTTTAGGAGCAGTTATGGGCAGCTGGTTGCACATTTAAACATGCTATTAGTTTGTGGTTACACATTTTGCAATTTTGCTTTGGTATGGGATTTGAGGCACTGCTAAATGCACATCTTATCTGACATGAGCTCATCTCGAAGCAACTTTAAGTTCGCCTGTTGTATATAAATGACCACCTGCACTTAGTGTGGCTGCATTAATGTTCTGCATTTGATGCTGAGTGCTTGTTAGGGTTCCTCAGGTCAAATACTTTTTAAATGCCAAGCATCTGCATTCAAACAGAGAAATTACACTCATAGATCATAACATGGAGAAAGAGGAGTCAGCTCAAAGTATCTCAATCGCTTTAGCTTCACTGATGATTCCTCACTAAACAGCTCTAAACAAACTCTTTCAAAGTCTTGATGAATAAGTGAAGGGATAAAAGCTACATCGATACCATTCTGGCGCATTAAAGTGCCAAATAAATAAATAAGTGGTGATGTGTAAGAGGGTGAGCGAAGGAGGGAGAGGGGGAATGTTGCGCATTCTTTCGTACATTGAATCTATCTTATCGGAGCATGTAAAAATAGCTCAACAGAGGCTAATTGTGCTTGTTGCTGAATAATGAATCACAGTGGAAAGGGCCTTCCTGGAACTGGGGCGGGCTCGGCTGCTCCCTGTTGAACCTCTTGGTTCCTTTCCTCGTTTTTGCCTCCAGGTAAGAAATCTGCCACAACTCCGCCCTCCTGTTTTACTTCCTCACGCACTCTACCTCTCTTCTCTTCCTCCTCAGTTTTGATGCTCCTGATCTTTGGCATCAGTCTTTCTTTTTCTCCTGTTCTGCTCGCAGGTGTTCAAAAGTGTCTGAACAATAAGAGGATGTCAAGTTTATTTTCAGGAAATAAAAATTGGGTAGAGATGCTGTCAAACAGAATATAAATTATAAATAGTTAAAACCTACAAAACTGTAAAAATTCTAATGGAGTGATTTGAGATTTAACACAAAAGAAGAAAAACTGTCTGCATTCCCCTTTTTTACCATACCTACAGTTAAGCCTAAAACTATTCAAACCCCTGGCAAATTTAGGTTTAAAGTAACAACCAGCATGTTTCTTTTGACTGGAGGCGAATCAACATTTTGCAGCAACCCAATCAAACTCCTGATCTGAATCAGACAGAGAATCTGTGGAGTGAGCTAAAGATTAGGGTGATGGCCTTCCAACTTCAAAAATCTGGAGCTCATTACGACAAGCCATCAAAATACCAGTGGAAACATGCAAAAATCTGTTTGGCAACCATAAGAGGGATTGGACTGCTGTAATGCCAATGAAGATTTTTGAAGAAGGGTATAAATAAATTTCTGACTGGGCATATACACAAAGCAAAGGCAATAAAAACAGATAATTACATTTTTAAAAAATTGATACTCCTTTTACATCGTTTCATCTTTTGAGAGATGCCGGTCTCATTTACTATCAGAAAAAAAAAAATCTGGTTGAGAAAAAAACTTTAAACCCAAATCTGCCAGGGGTATGAATAATATTGGACTTAAACGCACTAGTGTGGATATTTGTCTTAAGTGAAGCTTAATTATTTTATAATAGTTAAGGTGTTTGTCAATAAGGTCAGAGGAAGCACAAGAAGTGTAGGAGGCAACCTTTCCATACCAAAATTGTGTTTGGTACCCACAAGATGCCATTTTGCATTTTGCACCTGTTAAGTAAATAAATAATCAGGGTTTGTTTTGTTCAGTTGTTTTCTTGTTTGATTGTTATGAAACATATAGATAAAATGTTCAAACACTAATATATCACATGAACTTATTTTCAGAAGAGTTTGTATAATACGCCATTGGTATTTCTTTACCGCTTTATTTATTTTTATCTGCTGGTCATTTCGGCCAGGTGAAATGTGACAGCTTAACCCCAGAAGAAACCAAGATGATTCTAAGCAACCTCTAGCTGGTGGATTTTTACCAGAGTAATAAAACCACATGTCCTTAGGTTAGACCACAAGTGGAATATAGAAAACTACTTCAAATCACCATTTGTTAACATAAGGATGAAATGTTTTCCTGGTCAGTATTATTCAACACATTACCGTCCTGTGGCAGATGGCTCCATGTCTTACCAAAAAAAGTTGGATATTAGACAACCAAAACTACAAGGGACAAAATGACCAGTTTCAACTCAAGTAACTATAGTCCAGCATTCAGAGGAGCAGATAAAGGAAAAGGCTGAATGGATTTTAATCTTATCCTTTTCATATTTCAACCTCTAATGGCTCTTTTTTATTAGCATCTGCTCAACTTGACACTACACGGTTTGGGTCTTTGTCCATTTCACTTGCATACCACCTCAATGTGGGTTGTGTTGTCATACCAAGGCAGCCCCAAAAGTACCCTGATGTGATTTTTATGTGACACAAACACAACAATAGAGGAAGCTTTCTCATTTCGGATCGCTCTGTCTAGCTCCCTCTGTATCTGGGTTGCCGGTTCAAGGCCCTGCTCCATCTGCCTCCGTTGTTGTTTTCCTTGGGCAAGACACTTCACTTGCCTTTCCTGCTGGTGGTGGTCAGAGGGCCCAGTAGCACTGGCGAATGGCATCCTCACTTCCGTCAGACTGTGGCAACAATCCAGTAGCTTGCCACCATCAGAATGTGAATATGTGAATGTGTTATGATTCATGTTTGGTCCTGCCCATGCTGTAATTAGTTTTCATTCTACTCACCTGTGTCACCTGATTGCTGATCTGTGCCACCTGGGCCCTGCTCTACTTAACTCCTCTCAGCCCCTGCCTCCCTGCCAGATTATCGACAGCCACGAGCCAGCGTTTCATGCCTTGTCTTCTTGTGTTTCTTCGACCCATTTCCGTCCACGGATCTTCCCCTCCTACCAAGCCCGTTACGGATTCCTTTGGTTCTGGATTTCTGGACCCTGACTCAAGCTCCGCTTCACGACCACCGAGTATTGCCTGACCCTCAAGTTAAGTTTGCTCTCTCTGCCTCTCCGTGTATAACCTCTGCCTGATTATCGTCTAGCCCCTGGTGCTGCGTTGGATTCCCTTGTGGAGACCTTCATTGATTCTTCCTGAGCTGCTACCAGTAACTGATACTAAATAAACTTGTTTTTCCTTTACGTACTTCTGTGTATGGTTGAATTTCCGGGTCCTCCCAGTGAGTCCTTACAGAATGACTGAATGTAGTGTGAAGCACTTTGGCTTCCTCTGGACTTGATAAAGTGCTACACAAATACAGGCCATTGAATATTTACCATTCGAGTCACTCTATTGACTCAACCAGTGACCTTTGAGTTAATCAGTAGCAGCAGTTTTCTGACGTTGAATCTTCCGCTGTGTCATTTTACTTGGAACCCCAGCCAAGTAGATACTTAAGAATGAGCTGGTACCAAGAGCCAGTTTCTAATGGAAAACCCTAAAACCAAGTCAAGTCAACCAGAGTAGGTACGAGTGTAAAAGAACTGATACCACATTAAAGTTAATAAAGCCAATGTGATATACCATATGTGGCTTGAAACCCATTCGCTCTAATAATCACTAAAATAACAGACCACATCTCATCAGTATCACATGGTCTACATTAATTTAGATTACTGAGTGTCCCACTCAGCTCAGTCACCAATGATGTGGACGCTACTGTGACCTTGTTCTGTTTGTCCTAACAGAGACAGATATTTCCCTCCAACATGCTGCTCCACCATGGGTTTACCTCGACGAGGAAACTTTAATCAGATCAGCGACCTCTTACTCTTATGTAGTGAGACCTAAGATTTTTCTGTTTTTCTCATGTTACTTCACACAAATCATGTAAGGGATAATGTCATATTCAGACAAAGAATTCTGTATCCCTTATACAACAACAAAAAGATTCTATTGTTACAAAAAAAAAGCCACAAATGACACTTCTATGTTCATGGATGCTCTTTTGTCCTCTGTACAGAATTGTTCTGGTTGTCAGGTTTCAAACAGCTTCATAATCTGTTGATTTTGTGACTCTTTCAGCCAAATTACATATCAATGTGACAAATTTGCTTTTTTTATTTCCCCTTTACTGTGCTGTTCTGGTTTATTCTTGTTTTATATTCATTTAATATTGATACCACCTCTCAAAAGTTGGCATTTTTCTTTTCAAACATACATGTGAGTCAATATACACACCTAAAGTCTTCTATAAACTGACTTGTTCTTTTCTTCTGGAGCATATTTGCTTTCTGTTTTGATATGACTTGTTTCTAATTCAGCTTCTGAATCATCTCACTGCAGTTTCAGTTAGTTGTGTGTGATCAAAACTTATAGACCAGGTTATTATCTTGCTTTATAAACTTAAGTTGATGAGAAGAATTCAGCTGACACATGTTCCTTAATTAAACGAAAATGCAAAGTTTATAAAAACGTAACATTTTGAAGGTCTTAAAAATTAATGACTGGTGTGCAGAGAGGGTCGTATGAAACAAACAGGGAACTGCAGCAGTCAATACGATCTCTCTTTCATTGTGAACATCATTATCAAGGGTGAAAGATAGATTCGGAAAACTCTAGTCTTCAAAGGAACAAAATGTGTGCAGCCAGTTATATAATTTTGCAAAATTGTCCCATCATTTTTAAAAACTGGCCACGAAAACTCTGTTTCATGGCAGATATAAAATGACAGAGTGCACCAACCCCAGGTATATGAGGTATGGAGTTAGGGACTCACACAGTGATCATTTAAAATTGCCTTGATACTTATTTAGCTATGTTAATCAAACTCATAATAACTGTGGTAAAAACTCACAATTTTTTTTTAAACTTATTGAAAAAAGGCCAGCTCAGTAATATTTGTCTTTATTTTCAGATTTTCTTATCAATGAAATACACAGACAGGCATCAAGTCCGACACTAATATAGATCATAATAACCTTTCACAGAAGGAAGGCAACTTTAATAACTCTGTCATTAAAGTTAAAAGAGTAGATAAGGAAAAAAAACTTTTCATCTAACCTGTCGGTGCTTTGTTATAAACACTTTATTATGAATCAGATTTTGACAAAATATATTTTATGAATCTTTCTAATACTTTAATTACACTGTAGTTTGCACAGAATCAGTATGGACAAGTCAGGAACTGGCCTAAATAAACTGATCAGTGCATCTCCAATATTAATCCTTTTTTTAACTGTGTGGTGTAGATTTTAAACATTGACAGATGGTAAAGGGGATTTAAATTATTGTTCATGAGCAAACAAGCATCTATTTCATAGTAACCACAAACTCGTAAAATTATAAATGGCCTGATGCTTTACTTGCTTTATTTAGCCTCTCCTATTACTGGTGATCTGCAGGCCATATAGCATGAAGTCAGATTCTTATGTTTAAGACGACGGAACAACAATTAATTTCCAAAGTTGCAGATTCTTTAAACCCAAACAGCAAATAGGGGAAAAAAATAATCCTCTTACTCTGCAGCAGCTACAAGTGAAAAGAAGGCTTTGTTGGTAAATACCCGTATCAAGTTTGTTGCCTTTCGTCTAATATGGAATCAAAGTTGTCGTCCATGTGACTGGGAAAGTTGAAAGCATGAGGTTGCAACTTTGCATAAACGTCTTAGCCGCTATCGTGTCATCAGAGGAATGTGTGCACTTGATGGAAGACTGCTTACACTTACTCCCCCTCGGTAACTAAAGGCTTGTTAAAAACTGCTTTTCCCCTGTCTGTTGTTTGAAATGTGCACAAAGCTAATGAGTCAGATTCTTTGGAAAGTTGAAAATGGTCCTTGTTTGATGTCAAAGTGGGAAAATATAGTTGTATTTTGCTTAAACTAGTTTAAGTTTCCTACACTTCAGTGTTTTGGAAAGGTTATTAAAATCCTTCACAACTTATCAATCCGGAATGACAGTTAAATTGTTCTGCTCACTAAAACACAGCACTGTGATTTTGCCATAGCCATAGATAAGATGTAGATAGCAGTCGTGATAATCTTTTTGACAAACTTAACATTGCTCAGACTGATAACTCTTATCTTTCATCATGGAGATGTTACACTCTTCCCAGCATAAATCAAGATAAAAATATCAGGATAAGACACCTCCTCTGAGAAGTATACCCGTGTCTCTTAATTGAACAAAACCATTGGAAGGAGCTAAGGGCGAAACAGCAGCAGGGTCCATCACTTCAGCTCTGTTTGTACATGTGCACGTTGGCTTCTTTGATCACGACTCAGATTTATTAGATTTTCTTCTGATAATAAGATGTGGAAGGGGTTCTTCTCTGTCTCATGCAGCAGACTGAGACATTAAGATGTGCATTTAGACTTAGAAGACTCGGTTTCTGTTTGTTTTCATGAATGCTACAAAAGAAATGTTGGATTAGGCAGGGGTGGTTTCAAATAATAAAGGATACAGAGGTTTTAAAAAGTTACAGTTTCAGGATGGGTAAAATTCCTACAGTCATAAAGGTGCAAGAGAAAGAGCTGCAGTGACTGTTTGAAGCATCGAGTAGCACAGCCCTGCCTCTCCTCCTCTTGTTGCTGCACACTGCTGGTCAGCTTGCAGAAAGAAGACTACTATACTTGTCCCTTACTTAAAAGAAGGACAAATTTGTCTGCTTGGAAAAATGTAATGAAAAACACAAATAGTCCTTGTTTTGAAATTACCCACTCATATTAAAGTAATGTTGTTTTCATATAGTCGGCAAGCAATGTAGTAAACATTTTAAAACTGTTACAAAATTTAGCAGGTTTTTATTCTTCACTATCAAAATTAATATAATAATAAAAATGTTATATATATGATTTTTATAACTGTAAGAATATGTTAAATTTCTTTTGCAGCTTATGGGTAATTGTTGCTTTTCTGTTTTAAATAAATTTGATCATAATGTACATTTTTCAATTAAATGTATGTTTCCTGTGCTTAGTTAAGGTTGTCAAACAGAGAAAACTTCATAAAGGCCTATTTGGGATTATTAAATTTAGGAACTATATTTGGCTATCTCCTCTCTATGTTGTTTTATTTTTTGTTTGTTTTTGTTTCACTATCCACACCTCTGTACAAAATCTGTAGAAAAAAATCCCAGACATTTTATTTTAGACAATTCAGAAGTAAATGAATTACATTTAAGAAATGTAACAAATTTTGCAGAATAGGAAAACCAATGTACATATTTATATTTTTTCTATCACATTTCAAAGTTATGACATTCGAGTCTTGCGTTAACTGGTGTTTTGTAAAGGTTGATGTGTTATCCAGTCTGGGCTAAACCTAAATAAAGGCGCAAAATATTAAAATACGTTGAGAAATATGCACCAAACTTTCACTCTGTTGCCTTTTCTTCTTTGTTTGCCTCCCTAGTTCATTACACAGGCTGGCTCTGTCCAGCCAGGGCTGGTCAGTTGTCCATTTATTTCTCCATAAGGCCTGATGGGAGAGGAGACCACTCTTATCAATATTTCATATAATCATATGATGTTGTGTTTGGTCAATCTGCCTTTTATGGTCTCTTGCTATCTTAAGCTGAGGCCGTCAGTACTTAGGGCCGCAGAGGAAATCAATGGGCAGGATAACATCAGTGGCCTGTGTGTTACTGTAAGTTCAGTAAGACTGTGTTAGCATTTCCTGTAATGTTGACATCATGATGTTTTTAAGACCCTCTGGGGGGGAATTTTAGATAAAGCAATATGTTTTTGAAGGCACCCATGAGACTGAGTGTTTTAATGTTTGACAAAAGAAAAGTTCTTTTGAGTCTGAATCAAGTCAACTTTTTCAGCTAATAAACTTTCAGAAAAGAGCTCATATTTATCTTTTTAAAATTCTTACTGTGCGTAATTTATGTGCACATTATTCAAAGGAAAAAAAAGACCCTTTTCAATGTACCTTTTGCAATCTGGATTGCCATCTGTGTGTCCTCACGCTACCTGACATTTCTGAGCTGCTATAAAATTCCAATATTATTATCACCAACTCATAATGCAGGCTCCATGAATAATTTTAGTGCATTTAGTTGGGGCCTTATCAGTTGAAACAAGCTCTGTATTGGGCTTGTGCATTGCCTGGTGGATCCAGAAACCCCATTAGCCAGGTGGTATCACATGAATTAAAAATAGACAGACATGGTTTCCCAGTTAGGACTGCATCGCTAACTCCCCTTACCACCCGCCACCAACCAATCCGCAGGATGTACAGTGTTTCCTGCAAGAAGGCCACAACTCAATGAAGAAATGAGAAGGATGCTAACTGATCAGAACACGGACCCGCACACCTTCTGAACCATCCCCCGCCCGTCTCGCCCGTGGTATGACTGTCATCCGAAGATGTTTTCACAATGTTTTACCATCCAATTTTTTTTTAAGAGTGTGCCTCGGGGAAGTGTGAATTAGATGGCAAACAGGAGAAAATGTGGCAGAGACACCTCAGCTGAGGCGCGTTAGCGAGCTGTCACCAAAAACCCCGAGACGCTGCCCGAACCCATCGACAAGAGAGTGGTTTCATAAAAGGCTGAATTAACTTCGAGGTCAGCTTCGATTTTTTTCTCTCTGCCGTTGAAATGAGCACTTCTTCTAATAAAACATCTCCATTTAAAACACTCAGGATAGCAGGATTCATAGCTGATTGATGCAATTGTACTTCACTGGCCTTATAACCAGCTGAACAACAAATTAAGAAAGACAAAGGAAAACAGACAAAAGATGGAACAGAGTAAGAGCATGTGAAAAAGTAAAATGAATTGAAAACCACGAAGATGGAGTTTAGAGGTCAAAAAGAATTTTAACAAAACAAAAGGACAGATGGAAAACAATTACAGGGGCAAATAAGAAATTTGAGTTGGAATAATAAAGCAACAAATATAATGCCTTGCAAAAGGCATTTTGACACATTAGAACCATAAACTTCAGTTTATTTCATTGGGCTTCCCCATAATACAAAGTAGTACATAATTGGGAAGAAGACAGATTATTGTACATGGTTTTCAATTGTGTAATTTTTACAAACACCATCTGAAAGGTGAGGCATGCACCCCAAGATGCCCCTACATAACATCCAGTGTGAGCAATTACCTTTAGAGGTCACCTTAGCAAATAAAGTTTATCTCTGAGTAACTTTTTTTTACTAACTACTAATGTATCTGTTTGGTGGAGGCCTTAAAGGTCTGTTAGAGAGTTTCAATGGACAGTTGTTGATAAAGTTTAAAGCAATTATGCAACATTTTACCAAGCTTTGCATATTTCAATCCAACATCTGGAAAAAGTATGGCACAGCTTCAGACCTGCCTATACATAGTCATGGCCCAGTACCATAGAGAAGTAGCCAAGGGACCCATAGTAACTTTGGAGTAGCTGAAGAGATTCATAGCTCTGGTGGGAGAATCTGTCAACAGTGCAACTATTGGTTGTGCATGCCACAAACCTGTTATTTATGTAAGGGGGAAAGAAGAAAGCTATTGTTGAAAGAAAGCCATTTGATATCCTATTCAAAGTTTGCCACAAGCCATGCAGATGGCTCAGTAAACATAAAGGAAAAGATGCTCTGGTCAGATGAGAACAAAATCACACTTTATGGCTAATATTCAAAACACCACATGTTGAGAAAAACAGCACATCACCTCAAACACACCCTCCACAGAGTAAAACACGGTGGTGACAGAATCATGGTGTGGGGATGTGTGTTTTTCACTAGAGGTAGTGAAGCTGGTCAGAGTTAATGGGAAGGTGGCTGTTGCTAGATACAGAGAAAAAGACCCATTAGAGTGTTTAAAATATTTGAGACTGGGGTGGAGGTTTATCTTCCAGCAGGATAACTACCCTACCCATACAACCAGAGCCCATGTTCATGTGGTTAAATGGCCCAGTCAAAGTCCAGACCTAAATCCAACTGAGAATCTGAAGGAAGGCCTCCATGCACTCTTCACTTTATCTGTTTAAACTTGAGCTACTACGCAAAGAAGAATTAGCATTAATTAGTCTCTTGATGTGCAAAGCTGGCAGATATCCCCCAAATACTTGCAGCTTTAAATGCAGCAAAACAAACATTTAAAGAAAAATACAATCAAAACCATTAGATTCCATAATTATGAACTATTTTGTGTTGGTCTATCACCTAACATTCCAATAAAATACAACATACTTTGTCAATGTAAAATGGGAAAATAATCAAGGGGTATGAAAACTTTTGCAAGGCATTGTTAAATGGAGGAAATTGAGGGTGGAAATCATAAAAACACATGTAAAAAAAAATACACTGCAATAGCTTTGTGTAGATGAAAGATCACGCAAATGAAAATAAATTAAAGGTTTAAAATAAAAAAAAAACCACACACACAAATGAGATCAACTTTGATCAGAATGCAGAGCACCAATAATGATAAGGAAAACAAAGAAACAGAGCTCCTGTGGCAGGGCTGTGAGGCAGGAGCTTCCCAACAGCACCACAGCCCTATGCTCTTCACTGCCTGCTGTATATTTAATAGCCACTCCATCATTCTGCCTCCTTTCCTCTCTCTCTCTTTCTCTCCCTCTGTCTCTCCATCCCGCCATCATCCCCCCTACCCTCCCACTCATCCACGTCTTGCCCGAGCAGATGGGAGATTGTAAGGCTAGGTGGCCCATTCAGGCAGTGCAATCTGTCTCTGCATGCTGCACTTCAATCCGGTGGAGAAAAGAAAAAAAAAAAAAGGGCCGGAGTATTTCCAGCCTGACTCTTCACATATGCGGGGCTTCAGCTTGTGTTATAGGAAAATGAAAATCAGTGGAACGGCTTGGACTGAAAGCATGTCAACAGAGGCAGACAGAGGGAGATAGGGGAATAATTGTTGGGGAATTAATCAGTTCGGAATGCATTTTCCCTGCGTGGGTGAGAGTAACTGCGACACAGGCCAAGTGCAGAATTAAATTTACACCATTACAAACATGTTTATCTTTATCCCTGCGCTCTGTGGTGTGTGGGGGGAATCTGTGGGACGCCAGTTCAAAGCATTGTCACATTTAAATGTATCATAAACTTATCCTCTTTTTGGATTTTTTTTTTTCTGCAATTGTCTGTAAGTGGCATACATAAACAATGAATGGGTCTGGCCAAAACGGCAGCAGCATCTCTGCACTTCTGCCAAGTGTATGATACCAGCCACATTTTCTGACACAACTAGTATAGATATGTAAAAAGCCTCAAAATAAACGAGTTATTGCTTAACCCAACCTTTAAGTGCATTTATTTAGCAAGGGAAAATGACTGTTTATCCCTTTACTTTGCACAATCCCTTTTTGGCAATAGGACGCCACTTAGTCTTCTATAACAGATCATCCAGAGAAACACTCCCACAGCATCACAGATCCTCCACCATACTTTACAGTGGGAATGAGGTGCTATTCCACATCTTCTTTGTTTATGCCAGACCCACCTGGAGTGTTTGTTGCTGAAAGGCTCAAGCTAAGTCTTCTCTGACCTCAGCACACAGTTCCAGTTAGAAGTCCCTATAGAGTTCAGCAAACTCCACATGTTTATGTTTGTGATGGAAAGAGAAACAAGGCGTTATTCTGTCATCACTCTTAAACAACTGCAATGATCAGTCTACTGTCATGTAAGCTTAAATTGAAGAAAGTCTGATCATGCATTAAATACATACCCAAAATCCATGAAACTCACAACGGTGTTTAAGAAAGGCATTGTGAACAGAAACTGGAAGTTGCTTCCAAATTTTTGGTCTGTGGTGTCGCTAGAGTCTAATGCTCTAATGAGACGTGGGGAGTACAAGATCCCACTCTTTGCAGAAGTTCTTTCACAGTGAGCTTTGGAGATATTTTACCTCTACAGACATTGGTTGGAGGCAAAATAAATATGGCCTCTCATCCAGCCTAATAGCCGATGGCTATATGAAATGGGCCTCTGTGTCACATCATATTTATACCCCAGGAAACCATAAAGTCATATATTATCAATTAGATATTCTTAGACACTAATTTTTTTTATTTTTTTTTTTTTTTATTTTATTTTTTTTTTAAGCAAAGTATAAACTAAAAATTCTTCTGTTTCCTTTGTTTTAAATTGGTCTTTTGGAGTCATCAAGAACCAGTGTAGCTTTTTTGTTTGTTTGTAATATCTTTTAAATAACAGTATACTAGAAGTCTAAAGCAGTATGTCTGTTAATCAGAGTGAAAGATAGCTTCGGCTAATTAGCTAGCTAATATTGGCTTTCCGTGTTTCTCAACGAACACCACCAGAACAAAAACATGTGAGAATATTCTGCTGTAATGAGCAGATTTGTTTAAATGCTTCAACTAAATTCAGCAGGTGTTTATTCCATATTCTGGTTTATTCTTCTATCAATGTGTACATCTGTTCACAAAATATTTTAAACCACCAATTGGTTTTATCAGACACGACTTAGATATTTGACTACTTATGACTAAAATAGCGTTCAATTCTTGATTTTTTCAATATCATCAGCAAATTCATTGTCTTAAGTACATGAAACAGTTGACTTTCAGCACACTTAGCTGTGTTCTCAATAAAAACGATTAAAAAAATGACATATGTACGATTATTATATCTGTAACATTCAATATTTTGTTAGCAGCAGCCATATAATTTTTGTTGTTTTTTATTTAAAAACAAATTAGATCATGTCGTAGATTATGGTTTTCCTGTTTTGCTTTAATACAATGACACCTTGGCATTTTTACTCAGTGTTGCCTATCTAAAGATCTCTTTAAAAATCAAAAACAGATGCCAAAATAATCTCTTCCTCTTTTTCTGTTAAATTGTGAAGGAAGTCTCCAGTTTCTCAAAACCTCTCTCTGATGACAAAGTTGTTTGGCTAAAAATATCCTATAAATAAATTTGACTTGACTTGCCCCGTGGGTAACATTGACAATATCATTTCCATATTCACCTAATTGTGTCAGTCACTCATCCGCTGCTAAAACAGTCTTTCCAGGTCAAAGAGATGCTTTTGCTGCAGTTTTCAAAGTTCAGCACACACCAGAAAATGAACCAAGGGGGGAGGAAAGCTGGGAGAACAGCCTGTAAGGTGGCAACTTGACTTTGATATCGCCAAAAACTCAGTGGTGTGAGGAGAAGAAACAAAAAATTAACGACAGTAGACAATAAATTTTTCATCTGCGCTACACACTCGAGGTGAAATATGCGAACTGCAGCTGCAGCATGACGTGTAAAATGTGTTTGGATCTGACCTGCAAACACTGCTGAGGAGCCTATGAAAGATGCATGGGGCCACTGGAGAGGTATAAAGAATTTAGAGATATAAAGGATATATGACAAATAAATCAGGATGCAAATCTAACCGGGTGCCACAGGGACTTCTCCAATGAAAACGGCCTGAATAATTGAAGAGGAAGAGGAAACATTTCATCAATGAGAGGAGCAGTGGAAACTGTTCCCCCTTTCATCTTTTTTTCCCCCCGACCTTTTTTAGGGAGCTTTCCAGGTCTTTTAAGCAGAAGGGAACTCCAGTGAAAGACACGAGCATGGAAGCACGCAAAACTGGTTTTGAAGAGAAAATTGATGAACAAATTGTTGCAACAAAGTTTTTAATTATTTAAAAAGTAGAACATATTTTGCAACTCAGCCAGAAACCAAAAGAAGAAAGAATAACAGGCATGAGCAAGTCAAAAAAAAATGCAGTGGAACCATCTCTCAAAATATAATGTTTCGTTTTTCTATACCTCGCTGCTTTAGCAGATGAGAGCTCTGGGAACATTGCCTATAAAAAGGGTCTTCTGTTTAATCGCTTTTCCTCACTTCTTATGTTCTTAATGTTTTGGCTAAAATGATGATGGACCATTTTTCTGTGAGATCAACTTTCCAAATTACTCTCTGTTTTCCACTTTATTCTGTTAGTTCCAACTATATCTCTTAGTTTCCTATTTATAAAATCTGAAATCTACTTAAAAACAAAAGGCACTCTGAAACCAGACGCTAGACGTTAAGAGAAAAAACAATATTCTAACGGGAAATCATCATGGTAAACCCGGGCTACCAAGCGTAACTGTCTTGGCAACTGCGTCACCAGGGATACTCACTCCCCATAGGTGGAGTTCATTGATTAGAACTGGAGCTCACCCCAGAGTCATAACACTCATTAAGCAATGACGATTTTTTTTTTTTTTTTTCTTTTTTGGGAAAAGGGAAATGAGAACCCCGGGAATTATAGGAAGAACTCAGAGGTCGTATTCATTAAGAGGTTAGAGATCCTGTTCTGAGCCCAATCTGTATTTCACCGCCTGACTTCCACCTTCACTGCTGGGATAACCTTCAGTAGAGAAACTCACAATAAAGTGGAGGCTGGTTTTTATAGTGCTTTTGTTGTAAAAACTTTCAGCAGACTTTAATGGATAAATGAAGGTCTCTTCATTAGCTATGGACAGTTTCAAGCTATTTTTCCTTGGCAAATCAACTTCAGGGACAGGAATAAATCACTTTTCTTTGTCCTGATTGATGAATTGCATAGCAGAATTTATTTAATTTACTTAAGCTAAATCCCGTTTCACCACTTGTCCTTCATTCTCATGTTCTAAATAGGAATCCAAAGTAAAGTATCGGGATATTTTTTTACTGCCTCACAAAGCTCCTATTGAAGATCTGCTGTCTGTGAATGTAATGTATGAATAATGCAGTTGCATTATCCGCATTTTAATTATCACAGCTTTTTTTTTCTTGTGCACAACTTGCAAAGCTATAGGAAAGTTCCTGAGCATCATTTTGTCAGTTGAATCTGGGTTTTCTGTTAGAATCTAGAAATTTCTTTCACCTTTATCTGTGACATTTATAGTGGGAGAGATGAAGACGTAGCTGGGACACCTGTGTCTGTGGGGCACTGTCAGCAGGAAGGTGGGAGTTTATTAAAGACTGCAGATGTATATATGTATTTGTCAGGCATATTTTCAATCTACTTACACATGTAAATATGTTCATATTATTAATGGTACAATATCCACTGATATGTTTTAAGAGTTCCAATATGTAGTATGCATGGCATTGCTGTTAACTATCATTAAAAAGAATAAAATAATACAAAAATAACATATTTATCAATTTATGAACCATTATACTGTGTAGTTTAATTCATTCTGATTAATTTTGTCATGCATCGTCAATTCCTCTTAACAGGCTAAAAAGGAAACTTAAAAGAGTAAAAAGTATTGGAATGTATAATTGAATGTATTCTGATGTTTTATATTTAGCGCTATATTTTTGGTCTGTTTCCTATCCTGCCATGTATGTTTGCTATTTACGTGGGTGTAACGTGAAGAAATGAAGCTGTTGTGGAACACCAACGCCTTGGAAGTATGTGTCACATTTGATGTGCCCCACTTTTGAAGAGTGTGTCTATATTACAGTGGAGGGGTGGAAAATTCACAATGTTGTACTGCATCAGAACAGGAGGACCTCTGCTGTGACGTCACTGTCTCACTATTTTATTTTGTTTTTTGTTTCATATTTAAAGAGCAACTGACTATATGAGGATTAAAGTCAAGAGCTCCACGTGTGTTGCCAGTGGGTTACATATTTAGTAGCAAAGTTAATCAAAAAGTATGACAGTAAGTCAACAGTTTAAAAGTTCGGCAATGTGGAAATGACTAAATCTTTTATCAGTGCACACAGAGGGTCTGCATAGCGTATATTGGGATTAAGTTATCAGGTTCCTTTGAGTAGCAGATCTGCACATTCCATTGCAGTGACACATAAATCTTGTTTATGTAGTGGTATATTTAGTACAAGACTTTTATATCTTGTTCATTTAAAGCCAAGGGATGTGGCTAACTCCAGAAAATGGAGTTAATTTTAGGAATGTGTCCACTTTAGACCTTAAAACAGCAGTCTGGTCTCAATTTGGCTTTGAAAGTTACCGTAAAATAACATTACTCTTTAAGTCAGCATCAAGGCCTCAGCTACACTATTCTGGATAACACATTTTTTTTACTTCGAAATAAAATACAAGAAAAGGCTGGACGTATGAGCACACAGAACGCATTCTCATTGCTCACTGTTTGTTTTCGTCAGGTGTCATGGCGGCACTGATGCAGGGGGTTCATGCAGCGGCAGAGAGGATGAGGACGGTCACGGTGCACTCCATTTTTCTTGGTTTCTTCTTGCTTGATGTTCTTTGGTTAATGTCCATAGTTGACTGTTGTTTACCGTTAATGCGATGCCTTAATTGTTATATTTAATGATGCAGAAGAGGATTTTTGTCTCTGCCGAAGCAACTCAAGCCCACTTTTTTCCTTTTATTTTGTCTCTATATTACAAATACACATAACGCACACAAACACTTGTAAAAAACTACCTGGGTATTTGACATTTATATTTGGAAATGTAATATGTTATGAAAATATATGCATTTTTTTCTTCAAGAAGATGTTGTGATTTTTTTTACTTAATACTGATGATTCAACTTTTTCAGTGAACTTCACCCACAAAAGCAATTAATATAAAACTACATTAGGGACAAAATGGCTTATTCTTAGAAAAATTAATATAAATATATTATAAATGGATCATCTGAATGGCTCTTTTGAATAGCTCTTTGAAGTGAACAGATCCTGAGGATTCGGTTCCCTTCAAAGAGTCATAAGTCCCATCACTACTGTGCTGCTCCAGTAGTTTCTATCACCAAATAACCAGTCCAGAAACATACACTACAAATAGAGTATTTAAGCATTTTTATCTAAGCCGCTGATAATCTGTTTTCTGTTTATGAATATATGCAACCTCCTTTTGTTCTGCTTTGTCTTTTAAGCAAAGATGGATTACTAATGCACTGGTAATAAAACAAATGCCTGAAACACATGTATTTTTTCACAGTTAAATAGCAGTATAATGAACACCTTCTGTGCATCTGTTACAAAGCGTGTTTTTTATTGATTTTTTAATAAGACAAACCTTTCTAAACTGAACTATAAAATAAAATTCTGAAACTTGCAGCAGTTGTTTCTGACTTCAAATCTTAATTAACTGAATAAAGCACAGAAATTGAAAAAGATAGATAGATATTTTAGAAGGTTGTAAATCATAATAAAGAGAAAAAGCTATGTGGAACTTTAAACATATTTTAGAGCTTTTTTTTTTTTTTCAAACTCAACTTTAATAAACTTCCACAAGCAAAGATAAATCTGCCTTTTTGAAAACAAAAGATAATGATATTTATTCTATTTATTTTAATAGTTTTATCACTTTTTCATCAGATAACCTGATAAAGAAAGCTGGTTCTGTTCTGGGGACAACTATGGAACCACTGGAGATGATGGTGCAACGAAAGATTCTTCATAAAATCAAGAACATTGTGAACAACCCTGAGCATCCTCTTCATGAGACTTTTGCACAACAACAGTGTCCTCAGTCAGAGGCTTCTCTAGAACCACTGTAATACAGACCACTACAGGAGATCCTTCCTGGCCACAGTCATCTGCATCTACAACAAACCTTTAAAGAACCTTGCATAATATGAGTTACAACATTTAATCTCCCTCTGGGAAGTATTTTTGAATTTGAATAAAATTTTTGGTTCATGTTGAAATACAAATCAAACAGAGAAATTTCTGTATCAGAGATCATAAAGCTTAAAATGAGGGTTGACAACAATGTAACTACAGGTAGTTCAATTTAGCTAAATAATGAACAGACAGTTAAAAGAACAGAAGGACAGGCTGGAGATTTTTTTTTTTTTATTTTAATGCTTCTATCTCTATGATTTCAGGGAAGAATTTTTGGATTTTAGAAAAAAATAACAGGCCCATATATGATGAAAACAAGAGAGTATTTCTAAATCCTACATTAAATAAGAAGATTTTAACTTATTTTAAAACTGTTACATGTGATCTCTTCCTTTCTTCAAACAAAGGAAAATTATTTAAAAAGTGCTTCCCTTTTATGTAGTAATATGAGACAAAGATGATCCAGTGTTATTTGCTAAATTCATTTGAATACAGTTTAATTCACAATAAATGTCATCTTGAGGCACTTTACAAGCGAAACAGGTCCGAGTCATATCCAGTATGTAGAATACAGTTAATATTCACCCAATTCATTCCAGTACAGTAAGCTTCAGATCCAATGACATGCAATCAGATTTGGTTGTAATTATAATATATCATGATTATAAGGTTATCTGTCAAATTGCATGGAGTTGCTGACTTCGCAGTAATCAATCAACCTGAGCAAGCATGTGGCAACAGTGGAGAGGAAAAACTCTTTTTTAACTTGAGGAGACCTTCAACAGAACCAGGCCCACTGTAAGGTGCATTCTACCGCGACTGGCTAGGGTTTAAAGGACAGAAAGGTTAAGAAAGGTTTTTATTCCAAGCACTGTGCATTAGTGTAGTTTTTTGTTCTTGTTTTTTTTTTTTTATCCATTTTAACAAATTTTATCAAATTTAATATGATTTTGTTTTGTTGTTGCTCAACATACACTCAACCCTGGATTTATTTGCTGTTTTCATGTTAACCACTGGATAAAACGTTGTGATAGGCAAACTTCATCACTGTGAGCAAGCAAACCTCAAAGAGACAAGTAAATTATAAATCTCCGCAATGAATAATTATATTTGGAAAGACTTATGAAAAGGTCAGTGTATCTCTGAAAGATAAAACCTCCATTCAGATTGGACACACTTTTTTGACTTGCTTGAGCGGTCACAACAGCAGCTGGTTTAACATGGAGTCCTGCATGATCTGTCATTCCGAGTTAAAAACAGGTATGCTTATGAAGTGACATGATGCTGTTGTGACAAATACGTGAGCTCAGTGTCACATCTCATAGTGCGGAGTGAGTGACATATCAAAGACCATACACTAACTACTTGACAGAACCTGTCCACACTCTTTACATTTTAAATGCAGCTGAATTGACAGACTGAACGTGTCCTTGGATGTGGAGCAGATTCCTCACTGATGTGAGTAATTGATCTGCACTTACAGTTAAAGGGAAGCGCCGGGTTTTTTTTGCACATTGTGATCTGCTTATTGGTCATGGATCCCAACCTTTTGATGTCTGTTGAAACGTTTCTGTGTGTAAGTGTAGTAATTTGATCACTGCTTTTTTTAGCAAGCAGACTGTTCTTAACAATGCGGAAAAATATTGAAGTGTAATATTTAAAACACAAACATGGGGAAGTGGAGAGACTAGTTAGAGAAAAATAATACGGTGCTATGAAAAATATAAATATATGTATATATTTAATGAAGGTGAAGAATATCTAACAAAAATTAATACAATGACTTCATCCTTCAGTTTTATGCGAGACAATTAACCTCGAGATTTTAAGGCAATTTGGTCACTTTGTATATTACAGAGTAAGTGTGCCAAGCAGGGAACTAGCATTTGGCCCATTAAAATTTCTGATATTTTTGAATTTTGTTTTTTTTTTTTTTTTTTTTTTTTTTTTTTTTGTTTGTTTGTTTGTTTGTTTTTTGTTACATTTACATGTTTTAGATCAAACAAATTTTAATATCATTCAGAGATAACCTTAGTAAATACAAACTGCAGGGGTTTTTTTTTTTTTTTTTTTTTTTTTTTTTGTTTTGTTTTGTTTTTTGTTTTAAGTGATGAATTCATTTATAAACAGAAATGCTTTCCAACCCAACCTGTCCCTATCAGGGGTGTCAGCAGCATTTGTAAAGTAGAGGGGAGATATTGGCTAGGGCGGGAATGGCTAACATGTGGCTCATACGAGCCGCATGCAGATTTTCTCTCTCTCCTGTGTCTCCTGGTGACTTGACTGGCCTGTCAAGGTTCTCATCTTAACTTTTGTTTGTGGAGTATTTTATTTTGAAAAATCTTATACTTTGAAAAATATCGAGTTCTTTTCACCAAAGACTTCAACTGAACCACCAGCACAGTTAAACCAAAAAGTTACCTCATGACACAATGAGAGATGTCAATAGGACTGATGTGACCTCATCCAGTTTTCAGCAGCTTTCACTCACAATTCTCTTTCTTGTTTATGCTTGGAGTAATGCAGTGCAGTGAGCTGTTGTAGGTAACCAGGAAAACCCGGAGTGGAGTTACAGTGGTATAAGTATTCTCCTATCAATCAAGTGGAATGGATTCTTTTAGAAACAGTGCTGGGGGAAGTAATATTATATTCACACATAATTATTGCAAAGCTCATGATCCCTATGTAAAACAGTAATTGCCCCTAAATCTAATAACGGCCTGTGCCACCCTTGATAACTAAGTGTTTGTGATAACTGGCGATTAGTCTTTGACATCTCTGTGGAGGAATTTTGGCCCACTATTCATGGCAGAATTCTGCTATATTAGAGGGTTTTCACGCATGAACAGCCAGTTCATCCCAAGGAGAAAGGTTTTTAAAAAAACTCCCTTTTAGTCCCGTTTTACCTATTTTTTTTTCCAGAAATAGGTAACAAAAATCCATCATAATACAAAAATCTAGAAAAAAGGATTCAAAAGAAAATGTCACATAAGACAAACCTAGCTAAAGATAAAAAAAAAAAAAAAAAAAAAAAAAAAAAAAAAAAAACTGACCTCTGATCTGATTTGTTGTATCTGATCTCAGATTTGTTGTATCTGATTTCAAATACAACAAAAAATACAAAGGCTAGCCTACAAGAAACAAGGGGATAAGGTAGCACAAATGACTGAAACATTCAAACACAAAAATGTTTCCAATCATTAGAATTTAGAGATTTTGGTAGTTTCTCCAGTCAGGTAACCTGCTTTCAGCAGCCTGATGGATTCCTCCACTTCCTGGTGTTGCATCATAAAAAGTCCTCTCCCTCAGTCAGTACTTTAGATGTTAGCAAAAATAAATAAAGATGGTTAATGAGCTAAACAAACATGATAGCTGTTTACCACATGTGCATCCATATTAGCAACTAGTGTAAACCAATGTTACAGAAAAAGTGAAATTACAATCAAATGTGCTGGTGTGAAAGAAGGTATAATTATAATTAAATAAATATTAACACTATTAAATGATTGGAGGAACCACTCCCCCTAGAAATTCCATGGGACAATGTGGATAGGTAGTGGTAAATAGTGATTAAGATTAGTCGTAGATAGCTCTGCTTCTCTGGGATGTGGTAGACCTAAAACTGGAATGGTTGCATCACCAAGTACCAAGTTATTTTGCTGTTTGAGTCGTTTTATCCTGTCGATGTTGAATGAATGTGTTGGTGTGAAAAAATATATAGTTAAATAAATACCAAAACTGACAAATGGCTGGAGGAAACTCCACATACAGCAAGTCAAAGATATTTAAAGTCTAGATTTTGACTAAGCAACTCCAGAAACTTGTTTTGTTTTGACCATCCAGAGGTGTACTTTCTTGTGAGCTTTGGATCATTGTCTCCTGCAAACCCCAAGTGTGCTTGAGTTTAAGGTCACAAATTAATGCACAGACATCCTTCTTCAGAGATCTGTTCTTGAATTTATTTACATCAGGTCAGGCAGTAATCTGGGCTAGGCCTGTATGGCTTGTGAAATTGAACTGTAATAAGTGGTTACCCCCAGTTAATACTGGATTAACGAGGAATATCATTTTCACATATAAATGCCAGGACGGCTTGGAGAGATTTTTTTTTATCCTTGCTAAACGAAATTACCATTTGAAAAACACTTTTTGTATTTACTCAGGTTATCTTTTTCTGATGTTAAAATGTGTTTTGTGGTCTACAACATTCAAATTTGAGAAAAAGACCAAAACCAGAAGAATATGTGAGGAAGAAAATTCTTTGTCACTGCACTGCATGCATGAAAAAACATTTGATTGTCTCAAACTAAAACACTAAGGCAGAAAGGGCTACATAAACTTGGGATAACTGTTATCCCTTTGCAAAGTTTGGCCTATTTTATACTACCAGTGTAAAAGAGGGTCAGGGTCAGCAGCGCTACCTTGAAAAGGAGATGAGAGGAACTTCCTCAGCTTGGAGCAAGCACAAAGCAGCTGGCGGAGGCGCACGGGAGGGGCAGGATAGCCAGGAGACGGGGTGAAGGCCAATGCCAGTACGAAGCTCTTTGTGTGTTTTGTCAGCTGTGGCGGCACCCCTTAGGTCTGGTAGACACACGCCTGGTTCACTAGACAACAGCTTTGTTTTTGCTTGGAGGGCAGCCATGATGTTGGCGTGACAACTGTGCGACGTGACGAAAAAGAGACTTTTGCTTACCCAAAAAGTGCTTGGTGTTTTGATGCTTGACCCATGATAAAAAATATCCTGAACTATTTGTTCAAACTCTGATACTCTTGTCATTTTCAAGACTCAAGATCAGTGTTGATGTATGCCTTTCTGTTTTTTCTAATGGCATGGCTAGGAACTATAATCACCTGGAGTTTCACCACAAAGGAATGCATTTTCCTGCACTCCTCTCCAGCCCTTGTGCATCTTTCAACCATAAACTATGCAAGGATTTCAGAGAAACAGAGCATCCGTTGACAGCAGGCGCTCCTCCAAAGACATGCTTCTCATGCCCTGCAGAGGCCCCTGGTACAGAAGAGTCCAACCCCCTCCATTCTCCTCTCCTGCAATCAAAGACAGCTTCATTATCTGCTGACTAATTTTCTGCCTGCCCCCAAGAAGACTCCCAGGTAATCGCGGTGCAGGTTCACCCTCCTCCAATGCACCTCTCCAGAACAGCCCCTCATACTCTGAGTCCTCAAGGCCGCAGGTCTCCTTAACAAAGAGCCCTCTCAGGAGTCTGCATTTCACTCCCCCCAACAGCTAGGGGAGGAGAAGGAGCACTATGAAGGAGGAAGAGGAGGAGGAGGGTGGAGAGCAGCCAGTACTGAGACAGTCGGCAATACAACATTTGAATGCTCCAACCGGGGACACACCGTTGTGCCTCTCCAATTAAATTATCCAGTCCACAATGGCGAGGCCTTGAGAATTGACACTTCCATTGAGAGTGTGTCAGCAGCTTTGTGGGGACCGACAATTTCTATCTTTGCAGAAATAGATTTGCTCCCAAGGGGAGCAACAATAGCAGGGCAATCCTTCTAATGCTCATTTTTAGTAGGAAAATAGGGATGAGAGCTGGGGATTTGGAAGGTTTACTTACAGGGACCGAGGGAATTCTCTTTTGAAAGCGATAATATATTTGAAGTGTCTTTGACCAGTGTGAGCTGAACTGTGATGAATCTGGTTTGCCTAAGACCTAAGACAAATTCAGTGTTTTGTTTAGTCAGATTAAGTATTTTTTAAGGCATTTCTTTCCAAGATTTTAGCAATTTAGCAACTCGCCCAAAGACTTGGAGTTCATTACCAAAGATAAATGGTCAAAAATAACAGTGGAAGCATTCAAATATCTGGTCAGCACTTATATGAATGGTTTAAATCCTTTAGAGCCAACAAAGTTTTCCATCATTTATTGGGATGTGTAGATATTCAATTCGTTTATACATTGTCAACAACCAACATGGACAACCAACTGTCTCATCAACTGGATGTATTGTCACAATAAAATCCTGAGAAATGCATCATTAGTGGCTATTGGTGATGGTAGAAAAACAATATGTTATGTGGATTGTGACTGGTAATGAGTTCATGAGAAACCCAAAGAAGGAAGAATAAAGGACAACTATAATTGGTAACACAAACATTATTTCCATTTTAGTTAACTATTTTATTATCTTCTTGATTTTATCATACGTGTCAGTCAGTTTCCATTTTTTATTACAATTTTTTATTACAAATACTTGTTTACAACATTTATGTTTCCTATTTAGGTTTTTCACATTAATTTACATTTTATCTTCACTAAAATATATACAATTCACAATTGTGTTTCCTTCAATAAAGTATACTGTATTCATCTATTTTATCTTTTTTTTTTTTTTTAATTAGTATGATCCTGTCGAAAAGAGTCTCTGTTTTTACCTCTGTGAAGCAGATTGTCTGCCAAGAAAGAAATAAAAATGCTCTAAGATGTAGGTTAATTTTAATGATTGACTGATTCATTCATTCTATGACATTTTGTTGGTATAAACAAATAAAAAGACAAAGGCGGTGCTCAAAATAATATTTTCTTTTGGAAAGCATTCAGAACAGAAAAAGATGGCCTGCGTTTCACTGCCACAAAATGGCAAAAAGCAAATGTTCACTATGTCTCGATTACAGCTAGTACCGTCTGTCATTTTTACACACAATGAGGATTTTACACACAAGGTTTTCTCTGAATAGTGTTGACACTAATTTTAGGTTAGTGTGCAACAAAAGCCTGATCACTGAAGAAAATATGCTTAGCATTTGATAAAATGTTTGAAATTTATTTCCATCAAGTTACTGCAACTTAAAATTTCTGAAAACAAAACACTTCTTCCTGAAACGTTTGTTCACACTTACCAAACTACCTTTCAATTAGCTGCACAAGTAACGTGGGTACTAACATATCAAAATGTTAATCAAACTTTTTATATATGACACTGTTAAAGCACATACAACACAAAGCACCTCCTCTCTGCTCTCTTTTATCAGTCCTCAGAGAAATCTCAACAAGATTTTTGATTGCAACAACATAAAGGCAGAGTTGTTCTGTTTGACTCAGTGACTCCAAAGTGCGTATTATGGACAAAGGTACAAGGGTAATACGCCTGTCCCCCCTCTCTGCTCTAAGTGGATCTTGGTGAAAAGTCAAGCCTTCATGTCTGACCCCAAGAGGTCAAACTGATGCATGTTGGTGAGGGAGGGTGGGGGGGTCCAGGACTGCACCCCACCCAGCAGTTTTCCCAGTCTGAGGTACCATGAAACGTGTGTTTGTTTGCTCAGGGAACCTGTTGGTATAACTATTTTAATATTTTGAGCAGCTTCATTCAGGAGGACATTTGTACAAACTAATTTCAGAAGAACTTTTAAATCCTTAACTTTCCAATTTTACTCACTGGATTCTTTAACTTTTATTCATTAATAAACTTCATTCTGTATTTTTTCTCTCATATTTACAGCTTATGGAACTTTAAGAACTCTGACCAACATAAATAATTTATATGGGAATAAACAAAAGCAACTGTGTTAAACAGAATGACGTTTGTGACTAAATTAGTGTTTACAGAAAGCTGTTTTAGACTACTAGTAATGTTTGTATTGAAAGCGTTTGATTTGAAGAGTGACCTGGAATGGTCTAGACATTGTTCTGGATTCTTTTATGACCCCTTTTAGTTGTTCTGTCAGTCGAGTACTTCTTTATTTTTTCAGACAAGTCCTGGGACGATTTACCACCGTTCAGACTGACAGATGTCAAAGACTTTGATTCTTGGATGTTCCTGAATATCTTTACATCTGGGCATGAGGTGTTACTTATCACTGCCAGACCTGAAGTAGGCTAAAAGGTCTTGAAAAGTATGGTGGTTGACAGGTTCAGCGAACGGCGAAACAAGCTGAAAACAGATGAATGATTCAAACTCCAAAACACACAAAAAATAACAAATGCAACAGAAAAACGCTGCAAACAAAAAATCTGCAACCACAGAAAAATGCTGCAAACACAGGAAATAGAAGCAAAAGGGGAAATACCCCAAATAGCAATGACAGCAAGTATGAAACGCTGCAAACTCGCTCCACAAAACAGAAGTATTCCAGATCACTAGCGGGAGTCAACCAACAGACCCTCAGTCAAGATGGAATGTCATGATTTAATGGGATGTCCAGAAGTAGGTTGGAGGAAGAAAGAAAAGGCGCTTTATACTTCATGTCTTTTTCAAACACACAGTTTTTTATAATATTATAGATCAGCAGTATACTTACAAAGGTAATATTACCTACTCCAGACTCCCCCTAGTGGAAGATGTACAGCTCTGTCCATGAAGGAGGAACAGCTTATCCTGCTCTCTCTCATCAGCATTTGATCATCTTTGCCTGCTAAAGTTATTTAATATACCCAGTTTTTATAGTTACTTTTACTTTGTCATAACTCATAACAAAACAACCTGCTCTCCCCAACCACAGGTCAATGCAAACAATGAGCTCACTGTCCCAGCCAAGATATGGGAGGAATCTGGCCATGGCTCGAAACAAACACATCTGATAAGGATGGATCAGGAACACATTCTTCCAAAACAAACTGATAAACCAACTGAAAATGGAACTGCTGCTTGTAGTTTGGCAATGGCAGCAGAGGAAGTGAGCAAAGTCATTCAGTCCATGTTGGCCAAATATTGAGCAATTAAAGTCGGAGCAAGAGGAAAGTTTAAGACGTTTTATTGCTGGCAAAGATGTCATGGCCCTACTCCTCATGGGGTCATTTAGAGCACATGCAATTTCCGGTAAGCTTCATAGCGTTGCCTCCTTCACAACCAAGCTGGCACACGACATATGTCACAACCAAACATTAGCGATTGGGTAAAATCAGACCCAATTGTTTCAAATTTCAGAAGAGTCCACCTCTGGTTCTTACCAGGTTAGGACACGTACTGCATCTAAAAATTAAATTAACTGAATTTTATCATTGCTAAAACAAGTCAACAGACAATATAACAGACAGACAACAACAAGAGACAATGTCTCTCAATTTCATGTCAACAAAGCATTTATTCATGTCCAAACTCATGTCTACTATACTATATATACTACTATATAAGCTGTTCTCCTTGGTTCTCATCTGAGCCCTCCAGTGGGTCATATTTGACAAATAAATTACGTTTTATTTTCAAAAAAGAAGCAATTCTATGTCCTCTGTCAGAAAAAAAAAGATTTGACTGTAAACCCAAAGGACTTCCTTTGTCCAATCACAGACACCTTACAGTCCAAGAGCCAGAGGAAAGAAATCAAGACAATAATTCTCCTCCTTTGTCTCAGTTTCTGGGTCAGGGCCTAATTGATTTCCTGATTAGTCGTCCATCAAACTGAATCACAACCTGCTTTCACACCTGCGAGGGGAGTGTGATTTCATACTTGAGAAATTCATTAATGTTGAGCAGTTTATTTATCTTCTTAACAAGTCTACCCCGGTAATTCTGAGGTCTGTAATTTAATGAAATGTGCAGAACAATGAGGCGAGAAAAAGAAAGTAAAAAAAATTATGGAAATTGCATGTTCTCTTTAGGTTAATTTTCACCTTTTTTCCACCAAGAATGTGACACTTATGATTATTCATCTCCTGACAACAGCTCAATTACCACAATAATTCTGTTTTTCATTTGTTATCATCGTGGGAAATATACTAAAATGTAAGAACTTACACAGTGTAATACATGTTGTATACAAGATATACATAGTCAGAGAGCAACATTCATGCATTTCATTTGCGGAATGAGTCCCGATCCTCCTGTGATACATAGGCTTCAGCACCGCAATTATCTCCTCAAGAGCACAATGTAGGCATAATT
Organism: Anableps anableps; assembly: GCA_014839685.1. NCBI lineage: Eukaryota > Metazoa > Chordata > Actinopteri > Cyprinodontiformes > Anablepidae > Anableps > Anableps anableps. Next base: position 29,392,893 of record CM026076.1, read on the forward strand.
TCCCCAGACTGCATAATTATCCTTCAGTGAGCTGATAAACTCATCACAAAAGTTTGAGGAATAAGAACTTCACTCAAACAGATTCATCTTCTGAATCGAGAAGAATCTATTTTTAATCGTTTTGCAACCAGGTGTCTTGATTACATTTGGAGCCAATGGGATAGAAGCAGCTGTATGAAATTTTGCAGCATGCCAAGAGGAACGGGATTTAAGCCAGCTGTTGGAGTGATACCTGTGCATATAGATGGATTTCATGTTACCTTGCAAGTTTTGGTCCAATACTGTTGTTATGGCACATGATTACATGTGGCATGTAGTATTCAGAGGCAGAAATATAATCTATTTTGAAATGCAATGATAAGCTTTGCACTAGGGATGTCTTACTCATATCCTAGGAGTCATTTAAGGGTGTGACTGTTGGCCATTTTAACTAACCAGTATCAGGAGACCCTGACGAAATTGAACTTCCAAATACCTGTAAGTTGTGTGGCCACAATTTGCACAGTCCGTTTTTGAAAACCACATCCCATCCTCTGAAATATCTTAGACCTAAATAATCAACAAATCATATCAAAACAGAGGAAACACGCGGGGTGTCACATGATGCTGTGGCACCTCATATACAAAGGCCACAGACTTCGATGTGGCCATCTTGAGTTTGAGTCCCGTCCTCACTTCCTTTGCTGCGTGTCTTCCGCTCCTCTCTCTGCCCCCTTCCTGTCAAATTGCTGTCAAATAAATGCTACTAGTGCCAAAAAAAATTCTAAAAAAAAAAAAAACAAAAACTGAGAAAACAGAAAACACGCTAGTGCTAAACTAACAATTCAAGAACAAGAGAAAAACATACTTTTTTGAAGACTGCAGTTGTATTTGTTGAGTCAGCTCTATCCTTGGAATCTTTAGAAAATGTGATCAAAATATGTTGAAGAGGCAGCTGTCCTGCAGAAGCCTCAAGAGTTCAGATGTAGTGTCCTGAAATTCTCTGAGTAAAGAGTTATTCTGATGAAAGTTTTTTTTTTTCTCAGCTTAAAGCTAGCAAATTTTCAAATACAAACAAGGGATTCAAATGTTTTTAATTTAGTGAAGCATGGTTCGACTAGAAATTAGAATCTTTGGGCCCTTTTCCGCCATCACATAGTGGTGCGGTTCGACCCAGCTCAGCTGTTCACAATTTGGGTGGCTTTTCAAAATAATTGAGCAACAGTTCTAGTGGGTGGGGTCTACATATAGTTGGGTGACCCCAGAGTCTAAAAAGTAGCATGATGTGATCTGGTCGCAGGTTTTTAAAAAACATTTTTTAAAAACTAACATTCGAAGCAAAGCACTAGATTTTTCAGATTATTAAAAGCGAAACCCTTCTGTAGGTGTTTCTAATCATATCAAAATCTAGAAACCGTATCATGAGCAGAATAATTCATAAGTCATATTAATAGAGAGCTCAATCAAGCAAGCAATCAAGTTTATTTGTGTATCACATTTCAGCAACAAGGCAGTTCAAAGTGCTTTACATCATGAAAACATAAAAACATCATACACACATCAGTCATCAATTGTGAAACCAGTAACATACATAACATTTTGTCAAGTGTCATCATTAAAAACATCAATACACATCAAATATGTTGGTCAATGTTCCTGATATGATGGGTCAAAGGCAACTCTAAACAGCTGAGTTTTTAGCCTTAATTTAAAGCAACAGTGTTTCAGCTGTTTTGTAGTTTTCTGGGAGTTTGTTCCAGATTTGTGGAGCATAGAAACTGAAGGCTGCTTCTCCATGTTTGGTTCTGGTTCTGGGAAGGCAGTATGGACTAGAACCAGAAGACCCGAGATGTCTGGAAGGTTGATACAACAGGTCTTTAATGTAATTTGTTGCTAAACCATTCAGTGATTTATAAACTAACAAAAGTATTTTAAAGTCTATTCTCTGAGCTACAGGGAGCCAGTGTGAGGACATTAGAACTGGGGTGATGTGCTCTATCTTCCTGGTCTTAGTGAGAACATGCAGCGTTCTGGATCAGCTGCAGCTGTCTAACTTTTTAGGCAGACCTGTGAAGACACTGTTGCAGTAATCAATGCGACTAAAGATAAACGCTTGGATGAGTTTCTCTAGATCTTGTTGGGACATTAGTCCTTTAATCCTGGAAATGTTCTTCAAGTGATAGAAGGCTTGTTTGGGGCAAAAGTTAGCATTAGCTTGCTACTTCAGTAAACTCCTCGATCTGTAAAGATCCTCAGTAGAGGCGAGTTGCAACTCTACTGAAGACTTTGCAGCTTTTTAGGCCGAGCCACGTTTGAGAAGAAGCCCTGCTGGAACATTACAGCAGCTTTTTGAAACGTTACTGACCCTGTGTTAGAAGAGAGGGTTGTCCGTCGGAGTCTCTTGCAGGGACAAAATGTCAGCCACTGTCATAAAAAAAAAAAAAAAAAAAAAACAGACAGGAACGAAATCTGAAACTGAAATTTACTATTGGGTTATTCAGTACACCAAACAATCACACTATTATGAAAAAATATTTTAAATTCTTGACAGGTAGATTTTTAAGCCCAATTTAACAAAAACTGAATTTTTTAGAAAGACTTTGTACCGTTTTCATTCAAATTTATTGATTGAAATTAAATACTGAACATTTTGCCAATGAATTGTTCAAGTCAAATATAATATCTCATTTAACACTTTTTATGTGGATATAACTGACTACATTGTAAAGATGGAATTCGGAAGCTATCAATAAACATACACAGAATTTTAAAAATATATTATTTAACTACAATAATCTAGTGCATTTGAAAACTCAATGAGTTATCATTAAAAGTAATTATGATTTCAACATCAACCAGAAGAATCATGTGTCAATTTTTATTCAGTTCAATTCAATTCAATAAGAAGTATTTTATTGATCTCAAAGGGAAATTAAATGTTGTAACTCAAATTATTATAAGATTCTTCAATGAGTCGTTGTAGATGGTGATGGCTGTGGGCAGGAAGAATCTCCTGTAGCAGCCTGTATTACAACAAATTTGAAGAAGCTTCCAACTGAAGACACTATGTTTTTCTATGACAGTCTCATGAAGAGGATGCTCAGGGTTGTTCATATTTTTCTTGAATGTTATCATGATTTTCCTGATCATTGAGAAGTATGTTTTTTCTAAACTGAAAGCAACACCAATATGTCATGCTACAGAACAAATCAGTTCTTTGATTTGTTTTTATTTGAGGCTTTCCTCAAGAAAATCTGATTTATTTCTACACACAAAGGAATGACCTTTAACACACAGCTTAGCCACATGGACTTATTTTCTTTCCAGAGCATCCTTAGCGTTTGGCACAAGTTGAAAACATTAACCTCTAGATCTTTTTCATGAAGTTTGACTGAAAAACAGATAAATGACATAACATTTAAAGGACAATCCAGATGTGTTCATACAACTAAATTTTATTGTTTCGTTTCACAGCCACATTTGATTTGTCAAGTTCAGATAAGAGTAATAGCTTAGATCATTTTTGGCCTCATTTGTTGTTTGTGTTTTTATTAACATGTCAGAGCAGGAACTGGAAATGCCTGAAATGTTGTCCTCTTTGCACCTCATGACAATTTCATCTCCTGCCAAGTTTAGTCTGACAGAAACACAATGCAGCAGGTTGTGACGTTCTGGCATGTTGTTGGATCCACATCAGTTGTGAAACTCTCCTACAAATGCCAATAAAAACTAAACTTTTCTTCCATTATGTCAAAGTAGAAAAACTCTCACAGTTGAACAACTCAAAATATGTTGTCCAATAACTAATCACAGATTCCATGCAGAGAAGAACAAAGCACTACATTAGCCTAATTATTTCTTTTGGTTTTACTTTGTTTCAGTCAATCAACACAAACTGTGTGCCATGGTATCGTTGACAAAGGTGTCTGGCTAAATGTTTGGTCACCACTCAGGTCAATGCTTTTCCTTCAGTTTGGGAATAATCAAAGGAGTATTTTGGTGTGCTCATTGTAACCTGATACCATGACTGATGCCATTTGTTCCCTACAGGGCCCCTCTGTCCTCTTCTATCAGGTCAAGGCAAGCTCAGCTGCAATTATGATACTTGAAATAATTCCACAAAAGTGGAGCCATCATTAAATAATTCAGGCTCCTCGTCCTGTCTTGACTTTTGTTGACTCATGACATCATTCAAACTAAATGTCCCTCTGCAGCTGTGTGATTCAAAACAGAAAAAAATACTCAAACAGGTATCGATTTTTGTCAGTAGCAGCTGAAACATTTCCTGAGACAACGGTTAGCTCCAGAAAGTGTCTCAGAACTAATTGAAATCACTGCTCAGATCCCTCTGCGACAAAGCCCTGGAGTGGTCTGATTTGCACGTCTGTGTAAACAAATAGTGTTTAATTTTACATGAGTATTTGCTTGGCGCCCAACACCCTAAGAGCACGGCCATATCATTAATAAGCCAGACTTGCTCATCAGACTGTAAATGGTTCGCTTCATGTATAAAATATCAGAAGAACGGAGTGGCCTTGCATCTGTAAAAAGGCTTGAATGGTCATAACTGGAATTTATGGAGCACATCAACGCCTGAAACCTGTGATGTTTACAATGACACTTTGACTTCGAACAGAGTCTGGTAGATGTTGATCTTATATATTTCTATGTACCTTAATACTATGAAATCTTTGTAAAAGTTTCCCACATAGAACCTCTGGAGCAATATGTTGTAAGTAGTTCAAGGAACCACTGAGTTCAGTCAGTGCAAAGAGTGTTGACCCACACAATCCTGGACACAATCTGTTTGGACTCTTACCTTCAGGTCGGCGCTACAGAGTACCATTTGCAAAAACCAGTCGGCACAAAGACATTTGCAGCCTGAGTAGTCTGCAACTCTACTGTGAAACAAAATAAGCATATGTGCACTATTTTAATCTCTCTTTCAAAAAATATTGCTTGTACATACAGTCATATTCAATTTGAACATTATTTAAAAGTTCATTTATTTCATTAACTTAATTCAGTCAGTGAAACACAGTGTATTGATTAATTACCTAAAGAATGTTTCCAGCTGTTATTTTATTGATTATAATCATTTAAAGCAAAGAAGAATTTGATATTTATGATCAGAATATTACATCAGAACAATAAAAAAAGAAATGTGGGCTTAACAAAAATACCTAATTAATGGATGTTATTTTTTTAAAAGTATTTTTAATGTGACAAATGAGCCTCATCGGAATTCATATTTCAAATCAATGAATATGACTGTATTTGTTCTTTTTATTTTTTATCTCCTCTAAAGTTTATATAATTATATTTTAAGGTCTGAATCCTTTGAGCATTTGAAAAGGAGTGAAGTTTATTTTTTGTGCCACAAACTTGGCCAATATTTCTGATTTTATATTTAGCCACGTTTACTGAATGGCTGCCCCCCAGTCTACTTTTGAGTAAAACTCACTTGATGTTTGTGATTGTATGAAAATTTAAAGAAAGAAAAAAATGTTGGTAATAAAAGACAAGTTTTCCCTGAAGTTCATTATTTAAGAAAATGTATTTGTCTACATCTTTTTTAAAGGGCCTCGGATCAGTGGAAATCTCATCCTAACAATTTTACATCGTTTTCATCTGCATCAGCAGTCTGTGCTGATTGTTGACATTGTTGAACTGTGGTTGCACGCCACTAAAAATCCTTTAGAAGGGTCACAAATGGCCTGAAGACCATGCTTTGGATACTCTTGTTCTAGTCTATCACACATCTATCTTGTTTTTTGGTTTCCCATTTACTTGGATGCTCTTCTTTACCTTTGCATATAAAAACTAATTCTTTGACTTATTTTTAGTGTTTATTTGCTGTTTTTACTAATCGTCTGCTTCTGGAACCTGACTTTGATGTTGATTTAAAGTTCTAGTAATTATAGATCATGCTTCAATTAATTTTTTTTTTTAATTTAAAAATGATCAGGTGTTTTATTTGATATGCCATCCATTAAGTATATGTCTTTTGGGCAACTAAAAGAAGTAAAGCTTTGTTTTAGTTTGATTTAGTTAAGTGATTTAGTTTAGTTTTAGTTTAATTTAGTTTGATTACTTGAACTCGTGATGCCTTGTACAAGAAAAAAAACATTGTCATAATACGAGTGTTGAGGACTCAGCCTGATGACTCCATCTTGGTTAAAAATAAATATTTGTCAGTAGAATGTGAATAGGTTCAGTGACCTGAGAAATTAAATAATATATTCTGTATTTTATTGATATTTACATTGGACTTTTCATTATGTTTTAACAATGCTATTGGAGAAAATTCTCAGTTCATCATGATGATTTCTGGAAAGGATGGCAGGTGTGGAAAAAAGTGGTTGAATAAAACATGAATTCCACTGTGAGGTGATGGGGACTGCATTGGTTTCAGAGGATCTGTCCTTGGAGGGTTTTGCATAACATATAGACTGTCCACAGCTGTCCAGTTGTTATTAACTATTAACCACGTCAGGTAAGGCGCTCAGAAGGTCCAGATGAGACTAAAGCAATGTGGTGTATGCTTGTTTGCTTATTCCCTGAATCCTCTGCAGTACAGGCCCCTCAGCACCATGCTTGTCTACGCCGCATGCTGAGGTTGTAAATAAAGACCAAGCCACTCATGAGTGCTGCCTCTGCATAGATGATGTCCTAATTAAGATATGCAGTGAAATGGTTGTAGGGTGTTTTCATTTCATGGTTCACTCCACATTCTCTATGTGCTTGCATACACACAGACACACACACACACACATACACGCACATCAATCCTGTGGTTTTCATCATAAATAAATTGAATATCCTCTCACCAAACTACTTAATATATCTGCAGTGTGACGCTGGAGCAAATTCCTGTCCTATACTACAGATCATTGCTTCCTTCCAACACATTTATGCAGGAGGGAAATAAACATTTTTGGTTTAATGAGTTCACTAAAAAAAAAGGCTCAGTGGACTGAGAACATTTTCTATAAAAGTTCACGTCAATACAGAACATGTGAGAAAAAAGTTAGAAATAATAATACTGATACAAAGAAAGATTTTTGTTTACAGTTCCACACATGAAAGTGAGAAAAACTAGCTAATAATATTAGAATTATTCTCATTTTGGAATTGTGCATTTTAATTGGGATTTGTGACGCAAGGGGTGATCATTAACCAAAATTGTACATCTTGAGAGGAAAAAGAAAAAAACAACAATATTTAGCTTTTCAAACATGTGTTTGTTGAAGGCTATGGCAAGCCATCGGGATCAAAAATAATGTGTAAATTATGGCGTTGTTCTAAACCATAAATAATGGGATGTGCTGTTTTTATTTCATGCAAATGTGTCTCTCAATGTGTGGTGACTTAAACAGTGTGTGGTGGCATTTCATGCTTATTTTATCATCAAGAGGCTGTCCTTTTACTGATCAGCCACTAGATTCTAGAGCATTTTACCCAATCAGTACACTGTAGCAGCAGACACGACCAGTAGACCCCTAAACTTTTAAAAATCAAAGTATATGCACCTACCATTCTGCTCCTGTCTTAATCACACCCAATTTAACACTAAAGTTTGTATGACTTTCAATTCACTCTGTTATTTTCAAACAATAAAACATCAGTAATTTTTAACAGACAACTAATTATCTAATTAAAAAGAGAAACCATTTTATTACATACCACACCCACAGAAAGACTAGTTTTATTTAGTCCACTACTGTATTTTCTTTTTTGTTTAGTTGCATTTTGACTTGTACTACAACTTAGCCTGTGTTGTGGTAGTTTTATTTTTAAAATGACAAAAGATACATTAAAGGTATGGTTTTTATCAGCTTGTAGTTCCTCTTAAATGACAGCAGATGTCATCAAAATGGTGGAATCCTATATTTAAGCCTTAAACACGAATTTAAATCTTATTCCGCATGTAAGAATTCGATTTTTAAACATGTGTATTCTTCCTTTTTGTTAGGATCATGAGAGACAAGTTTTAATATCTTAAATGTCTAAAAATGCAAAAACAATTGCCTTTTAAAGGAAACCCAGGATGAAACTGATCTCATAAATTCTGATGACTAGACACCAGTTAAAACTAATCTTATATTTTCCTAAGGTGTATTGTAGTTGTAAATGTTTTGCACATTTTGAACTGCAAGAATTAGTCTAGCAAAACAACTGCAGCTGAAAGTAACACTGCAGCCAGAGTCCTGACTACCACCAGGAAAGAGGACCATGACACACTAAACATTGCATTGCTTGCTGAGATTTACAGAACATATTTTACAAATCAGAATATGGTTATATAACGCAACAGAATGTGGATGAACCTAAATATCTGGTTCCTTAAGCCTTCACACACCCCAGGTTATCTGAGTCTTGCTTACTGTGTGTTCCTAGATCCAGAGCTGGACATTCTGCTCTTCTGCTCCTCACATGTAGAACACAAACATTAAGATATGGACATGTGGATTAATTTTTTTCTGTCAATTAACTAAACTGAAAACGTCAGTCTTTTTTTGTAGATTTCGATTGAATTGAATGGTAGAATACCTTAAACACAAAGACAAGCAGAGGAACCTAGCTATTACAGTTCTACCAAACACTAAGAAAGAGAAAGAAAAGAAACATTCAGTGTTTCATTTTAGTTTACCCAAATATTCTGTTCCATTCATTCAATAGGTAAAATGCTTTATGCCAAAATGGCCTCATTTAACCAGTGTTTGTGTTCCACAATATTTTTACTGTTTTTCTTTGATGACTCAGGAACCCTAGAAAAGAAATGCTACCACATATACATGGTCTGTACATCTCTAGAGAATGCAGACTACGCTATCTAATCAGAATAATATCTGATTAACTCGTATAGCAAAAAAAAAAAAAGATAACCCACTAAATTTGGTCTAATCTACTTCACTGAATGTTTATGACATCGTACTAGTGTATGTGAGGTAGGGGTAATGTATGTGTGTGTTACAGTAGGCTGTGCAGCACAGAGCCAGAGGGCTCAATGTTTGATCCCTGCCTGTAAAATGGATTATCTGGTGGCAAGAGGGTGAAAGGATAGCTGTGTGTTTGCACTGAAATAAGAGAAAAGAGTCAGAATGGATGGGTGTGTGTGTGTGTGTGTGTGTGTGTGTGTGTGTGTGTGTGTGTGTGTGTGTGTGTGTGTGTGTGTGTGTGAGATCTCAGTTGCGGACAGCCCCAGGGACAGGGCGGCCCCTGAGGAAACGTGTCTTAAGAAGCTCGCCATGGCTCCAACTAATGCTCACTTTGTCACCCAAACAGGGCGGGAAAGATAATCAATAGCCTTTGATAGCTACTATTAGGGTTTTAACAAGCTTTTCCTCACGCTGGGCTGCTCCAGCAAGGAGAAATGGGAAGAGCCAAACAAGTCTTCATCATCATGTCCTTTACAACCTTTCTCTGTCTCTGCACAGCCTGCTGTATTTTATCTGTTGCTAAGATAAATTCATTTTTTACAGCAGTACAATAATCTCAGATTAAGGAATTATTTTAAAATGCAGATTTTTAATTTAATGTTATTTATGCAGTTGAAAAAACAACATATTAGGAAATAATTGTCATTGTCAAGTTATTGGTACCTGTAAAACTTCTGATAAATAAATGGAACTGAAGCCTTTTCTTAATTTATGCTTAAACCTTTGGGATGATCAGAGTGGCTAGGAACTTTAAATAGTATATATAATATATCTCCATAGCTAATATGACATGACATAGAGGCTCATTTCTATTAGCCACTCAGCAAAACAGGAAAGAAATGAGAACATACCACTCAGGTAAGACAGAGTTATGTTGATCTTTATCAAATTGCTAAGGCCAACAACCTTTTACCTTTGCACATATCTAAACTAGGAGCAATAATGGGAAGTCTGAAACAATTCAAACTAACGAACAACTACAGATTATATGTTTCCTGCTTCCACATGCAGTGACGCAATGTTTAGTGAAGTGAAAAAAATATCCAAAGTTTGCTGTAAGTAGAGTAGCATGTTGGTGTCTTTGAAATAGGCATTAGATGCTATCGACATGCCAGTTGGTTGTGATGGATTAGGAATGATGCCATGAAAAAGCCTTTTCCATCCTACCATTTCAATTCAGTGGAGTTTTAGTGAACTCCACTTTAACTGAAACTGTGTGCTTTTTTTTTTTTCCAACAAAAAACATTACAAGAACCTCATTCCCACCAGTAAGTACAGTGCAGTGCCTGTGATGCTGAGGGCCTGCTTTTCTTCCAGAAGCTTTCGGTACTTTATTAGCGAGCATGTTATCATGAACTTATGGAAATACAAGGACATTTTAAAAACAAGTCTCATTAATTTTTAAAAAAGAAAACAACTGAAAATGAGTAATCAGTGGGCCTTTGAGGTCTGTAGTACAAAAAAAGCCAAATCAACACAGAACAGGTTCTTTAAAAAATACCTACCCGTTTCTTCATGTGGGATTTTTTTTTCATTAGTGAATAAATGCAGCCAAATTAAAAGTTGGAGTTTTCAAAAAAAAAAATAAATAAATAAATAATAATAATAATAATAATAATTTGAGATTACTCTGAAGCAATAAAAAAATAATTTATTTTCGGGCTTTTTACACATTTTTAACAAGAGTACCAATAGGATGCTTCGTTTTCTCTGAGGGTGCACTATAATTTGTATTTCACTCAGGTACATACCCACATCTGCACCACCAGCATAGAGGAGCACCTAAACTAAACTAAATCTAATTTGCTACATCTGTGTTTCTCACATCATTAGAATAATTGTTCCCTCCTCAGCTGTTTCCCTGCTGTTATCTATCAATTTCCTCCCCTCAAACCCAAATGATGTGTTCATTTCAAGGACTCATATGAGCTTTTTATTTCTTCCCATTTTTTTCTTTTAATCTCCAACCACTTCTGTCAAAATTAACCCCTCACTTTAAAATGCACGATACTAATAACCATAATTAACCCAAAATGGAGCTTAAATAATTACAGACCAAGAGGATTGCTCATTCAAGAAAACGGTAAATTAATCATCTTTTTGAGAGGCTGATCAAGGTGTATTGTGTTTTATCCCGCTAACACTTAATTTTCATTTGTTGACAAGTTCTATTAAATACAGCTTTGCCAGTCACCAGTTTACAACACAAATAATCCTTTATAAATACTATTAGAATTGAAAGAGTGACTAGGGAAAAAAAAAAAAAAAAAGAAAAAAAACAGTCTGAAATACCCTGAATAAAGTCAAATATAACACAGAAATTCTATGACATATATGCCAGGGTGGAGCAGGACATGTGATGGATGAGTTAAAGGTGGAGGTGGGATTACATCATGGGCGTTTGCAGTGGTGATGGACAAGTGGGCAGATGATGTTAGGCAGAAGTCGTCATGGAATATCATGTTTAGCAGATGACATTGGAATCTGCAGTGTGAGTAGAAAGAGAAATGACAGTCAGTGGAAGCAAGAAAGAAGACGTGTGAGTTTGGGAGGCAGGCACACCACTGAGCCTGCAGGAAGTAAAGGTATTGAAGTTGGATGAGTTTAAGTACCTGTGAGCAACCATTCAGAGCAATGGTCACAAGAAAGATGAATTGGACTGCAGGCAGGATGAAATGGAGGGAGACAACTCTGAGCGGTAGAGTCATGACCCAAGATTGCTGAGGAGTGAAAGGGTCAATGTACAAGATGTTAGTGTGACCTGTTATGATGTCTAAAGTTCAAACTAAAAATTTACACACACTGCACAAAAGGATACAGTACAGACGGCTTTTATTTTTCTGGCTCTAAATAAGAATAAACTTTTCCCGTTTTATGTCAGTTAGGATTAGGGGAAAAAAATCTTCCAAATTCCACAATGAATTAGAGAGAGAGGGAAGGAGGGAGAGGGAAGGAGGGAGAGAGAGGGAGGGAGGGAAAGGGAAGGAGAGAGGAAGAGAAGAGAGATCCTTTTCTTGGAAAAATAAATCTTTCTCAAGAAAAGACATCACTGAGTACCGTTTTCAGATGCTTACATGTGCCATGTTGAACTGTTGAAGGCATAAACAGCATTGAACTGTAGAGCAATCCTGCAATTCAGAAAGGAGGCAGGTTCTGTGTCTCAGAGATGAACCTGTTTCTGAATGAAATTTGTGATTCAACCCTAGAACAGAAGCAAGTCTTTGTGAAGATCCTGTCTGAAGCTGGGAGGATTCTTTTTACTATCCACAGTCAAACAGGTCCTGTACCAACATGGTCCGAAAAGACGCTCAGAGAGGAAGATTTCATTACTGCTTCTGCATTATAAAAACCCAGATTCCAGTTTGGAAATTTATTCAAAATTGAAAACCTAATTTCTGGAGACCTGTTCTGTGCTCTGATGAAGCTAAAATTGAAATGTTTAACTACAATGACCATAGTTACAATCAGAGGAGAAAGGCAGGCACTTGCATGTCTGAGGAACATAAAACTTGTGACAAAGACCCAAAGCATCCTGCCAAATTAGCTACAAAATGACTTAGGGACAACAAAGTCAGTGTTTGGAGTGGCCATCGCAAAGCCCTGACTTCAGTTCAAGAGAAAATTTTTGTGTGGAGCTGAAAAGGTTTGCAAGGCATCCTACAAACCTGACTTATGCTTAATGATTAATGCTCTCTTTGCCCAGCTTGTTACTTTAGGTGGACAACAAAATCTTGAGTTGCAATTTTGTCAAACTGTTTAAAATTTTGGATCATGATGTTCATCATTCAAAGCTTGAAATATTGTTCTATAACCTCATCCTGCTTTAAAACCTTCCCCAACTTTCTCCTTGATATGTCTTCTGAGTTCCTTGTTTTTTCATGATGTTTATTCTGTAACCAGACTTACACCGGTTCTGTGAATGGGCCAAAACTACAGCAAACTATTGTGAGAAGGATACCCAAAATGTTTTTGACCTAAGTTACAGGGTTTAAAAGGCAATTCCATCAAATACGTATGAAATGTATTCTTCCATTTAGCAAATAGAAATAATTTCAGTAATCCTAACTTATAAAAGGAAAAGTTTAGTCTGATTTAATGTCAGACCACAAGATTTTTTTTTTTTTAAACATTGTATGTAATTATCTGACTTTAAAGGCAATACAGAGGTAGTAGAGCTCAAGAAATTACGATTTTTATCAGAAGGGATCAAAATTTTGTTGATCAGAGAGAGGGGTCAGGTAGAACAGGGAGGAAAAAGGGTGTTTAAACAGGTTTGTGGACGAGGCGCAAGAGAATATGTAGAGGGTTGGTGTGACAACACGGGATGTAGATGATACATTGTGGCGACCCCAAAAGGGAGCTTCCAAAACATCCTTTTTGATCTAAGAAGTATATTCATGGCAGCCATTTTTAAAAGTAATCAATCAGTGGAATAAAGCAGGGCCAGTATCATTCATTCGTTTCAGGAAAGGGACTATGATGGCAAAGGGATGCTGTAGCTGTAAGCTTGTGAAGTTAATGTTCTCTCCTAGCAAGATGTAATATAGACCATTAAAGGGATCTGGTTTGATTCATTTGACCATCACAGTTAACGACCTTACACAGGGTTGGACAGTAAACAACAGGCAACAAATGTGCATATTTCAAAGCTTATTTTAAAGATGCAACCTCTCTGTTAGATTAAAATTGCTTAATAGCTTAGTCCCAAAAATACACCTTCTGAAACAGTTTTCTTCAGATGGCATTGATGCAGAAGTAGAACCTGCTGAAAGAATGGAAGGAAAACAGAGGCTGAGTCAATGAAACCTTATCCGTCTATCTGCGTTCCTGGTTTCCTCTTTATCTCATCCTGCAAAAGGAGGGAGGACGGGGCAGATTTGTTTTTGAGGGCTTTACAGTAATGCTCAGCGGGTGAAATTATTCCTGGAGCCCCGAGTTTAATTATTTCCTTTCGTATCAATACAGCCCACCGATGCAATTTCCGTGTTGATCTGATTAAAGAAATATTACATTCTGCCAGGGCACGGGCAAATTGACTTTGGTGGCAAGGTCTTGACAAGAACCAGACACGCAGCTTTATGCATCAGTAACGGCGTAACCATGTTATCCATGCACTGCTTCCTTCAGTGAAAAGCAAGATGCAGGCTGTTTCCAATGAAGACAAAAGAACAGAGGCAGGAAATTCAGCATTGAGGATATGGTTAGGACTTCCATGTATGCACCTTCTCTGAGGATACCTGTGATCAGGATCACAAACGCTACGTTGTCACTCCAAGCACAGTAATTCAGATATAGAGATAATGTTCCAGATAAAATTTCCCTCTACTTTCATTTAGTTGCAGTTTGGCTGAGTTTTCATTACCACAGCCAAAATAAATTACAGTATTTGTTGCAAATTTGGTTGTCAGACATTATTTTATTAACATCTTTTCTTATTATTATTTTTCTCATCCCTCCCAGGCAGACACAGCATCAATGATATCTGCTGTAATTAAGATATTTAAAAGAAAAAATGAAAAGTAAAATGCAGTCCTTTAAGCAGCTCATTGCTCTTGTAGTCTAAAACTGAAAAACACTGAATCTAACCACAGAACCTCATTGAATGTCACCACAGTTTTTCACATTTTGTCACATTACAACTAGGGTTATTTTATTGTGATTTTATGATATAGGCCAACACTAAGCCGTGCATTATAGTGAACTGAAAAGACGAGGTGTTGCATTTTTCAAATTGTTTTACAGCAAAAACTATGAAAGCATGGCTTGCATTTCTATTCATAACCCGAGCCAATAATTTGTAGAACACCCTTTAATTACAGTTGCAAGTCTGTCAGGATAGAGCTTCACTTGCATTAGCTTGAGACAAAAATCTGTGCCCTGTGAAACTGCTCCAGCTCAGTCATATTGAATGGAGAATGACTTTGAACAAAAATTTTCAGGTTTTGCCATGGATTCCCAGTTGGATTCAGGTCTGGACTTTAACTGGACCATTCCAACACACAAATATGTTTTGATTGGAACCATTTCATTGTAGATCTGGATTGTTGTCTTGTAGAAAGACGAAGGTCCACACTAGTCCAAAGTCTTGAAGTGTATTACAGATTTTCTTCCAGGATTGACCTGTTTTTAGCTCGATCCATTTTCAAATCAACCTGCCTGCCTCTCCCTGCTGAAGAAAAAAAACATCCCCACACCATGATGCTACCACCATCATGTTTTACTGTTGGGATGGTGTGTTCACAGTTTTTCAGTTGAAGGAAACTTTAATGTGGAACTTTTATAGCTTCCTTATTACAATGGCTTTCTTCTTTCCACTATTCCATAAAGGTCAGATTTATTGAATGGGTGACTAATCAATATCCTTTCACCTCAGCTGTGGCGCTGTGTAGCTCCTACAGAGTTACCACGGACCTTTTAATCTTGGGTTGTTATTTTGTCAAACTATTTACATTTTTGGATCATAGGAATCATTATTCAAAGCTTGGGATATTGTTTTATAACCTTATCCTGCTTTAAAACTCTTCCCAACTTTCTCCCTGACCCATCTTCTGTATTCCTTGGCCTTTGTGATGCTGTTTATTCTCTAATGTTCTCAAACAGACAAATTAGACCTTCACAGAACAGCAGTTTTTATGATGAGATTAAATTAAATGCTAATTAGGTGACTTCGTAGGCAGTTGGTTGCACTGGATTGTACTTAGGGGTATCAGAGTAAAGGGGTTGGAAAATAAATGCATTGTACACTTTTCACATTTTTGTCTTTAAAAAGAAAAAGGAAAACCACATTGTTTCCTTCACAATTATGAATTAGTTTGGGATGGTCTATCACTGAAAATCTTAAAAGAAAAAACAAGTTCAGTGGGTGTGAATACTTTTGCAGCTTGACTTTCTTTTGTGCTTGAAAGAGAAAATTATATAAAGGAAAGTAAAACAGAGTCCAGGAATGAAAGTCAGCAATCATGTAAAAGAAGAAGACTGAGAAACCTTAGGAGGAGAGCTGGGGCAAGAAAGTGCAACCATGTGTTGCGGGAAACACCTGTACCCCTGACAGGTGTTTTCCACGCTCTCTTGCAAGACTCGTGATTAGGAGCCTCCATGCTTGCCTTACCGTGTCAAAGGCAAGCTTATCCCCCATCAGTGCAGAGGAGGCCCTGGGTGAAATGATGGTTAATTAGGCAGCAGAAAGTTACAGGCTGGATGTTGATGGAATCATGGCCTTTTTAAAATGCTGGTGTTGTAGGAACATATCTGTACATACTGTATGCATGACAATAACGTATGTGGGGAGAAGTCTGAGATAGTCTGAAAAAAAAAAGATAATTTATTTGATTTACAGATTTTTTTATTTTTTTTTTAGTTACACTTAAGGTTTAATTTGTTTAATTAGATTTTTCTTTTATTGGAGTAAAACAAATCTGATATTTAATTAAGAGATTTGAGTCATAAACAATTATAATGAAAGTAATTGACACATAACACTATAGTAGCAAAAACAAGTAGAAAACAATTGCTACAGCACAATTGTTAGAAAGAGAACATGATGAAAATAGATGGGTATACTGTAAACCATATAATGTGAGCTTTTCATGGCTGACCTGCTCATACATAGGGAAGCAATCACAGAAAGAGGGAGAAGATGTAATCATGCACAGCTGGGGAGGCAGGAGGCTAAAGGAGGGTGCATTACTCAGCACTAAACACTTTCACCTGGTTGTAGACAGGTTTTAAATTTTAACCATGTTTCACTGCAAACTGATAGAAAACATGCTTTACGTGACTTCCAATAAATGAGAAAGGGAGGCAGGGTTAATGATGGGTTGCATTGTTGCTTCTGAGTCAATAATTTTTTTAAGGATGATAATTTTCTTCCTAAATGTAAATATGTTGGGGTTAGCAACTGTTGCTGTTTGTATGTATCAGTGCTACTGAAACCAGATATTTCCATACACTAGATAAAATACACAGAAACTTTTGTTTCTCAGGAAAAACTTGTTTTGGTTTAGGTCAGTTAGGATTATCAAAGTCTGATTATCATATCAGACAGATTCTTATTTTAATTTTATTTCTTCAAGTTGAGAGATTTACATATATTCACTCAGTATTTGATAGAACAACTACCTTGTTTAGCAAGTGCTTTCACAAGTTAATGTTTTGCTTGCTTTTTGGCCCATTTCTCCTAACAGAACTGGTGTAGCCGAGTCAGATTTGTCGGCCATCTTGCTTGCACACACTTTTGTGATGGTTTATCAAAATTCTTGACTTTTTGTCCTTTGGCCACTTTGTGACCAGTTAGGTGAAATGTTTAGGATCATTGTCCATTTGGAAGACCAGTTTGTCCCAAAGCTTTAAGTTCCAGTCTTGAGATGTTACATGAAGAGATATTTCACCAGTGTCTCCTCCAAAACATCCACACATCATTATCCCGTCCCCCTCCCCATACTTCACAGTCATGAAGGTGTTCTAAGACTTTAAAGCTTCCTTGGAGTGTAACATGTTCACTGTGGTCAAACTCTTACGTTTTTGTTGTGCAGACGACAGACCATGTCTCCAAAAATTACAGTCTTTGAGACTCTGAGTGCATTTTCAAACTGTCATCTGGATTTGTATGTTTCGTTTGCAGACATGGCTTCTTTCTCACTGAGTGGCCTTTCAGCCCCTGTAATCCTCGTGTATGCTGATGTCTGAATTTGAAGGAAGTAACAAAAACCTTATTTTTATTTTTCTCATTCAGCAAATGGCAGATAATAGCATACTTTTGATAATCCCAAATGACCTATAAGACAATCTTTTTACATTATGTATGAATTTGCCAGATGCTAACTTTAGCATTTGCTTTACAACCTGGACTACATTTGTTCATCGCTGTTTCAGATTTATGAAACCTTTATTATGAAAAAACACTAAAAAAAAAAAAGAGCATTTTCAATTATTTTTATGGCATCATGGCTAACTTATAATAACAACTGCAATATAGAGACCAGTAAAGCTTAGACTGGAATATTCTGCATTGTTTACAGTTTCTTTAAAAAATATTCAGCGTTATGGTAAAACTTTTCTCTGTTTTTGAAAATAAAATATTATGATTCTTAATCTTCCCCAAAATACTGGATGGGGGGAAGGCAGTGAGTGTCAGACAATATAAGGAGGATTCGAGTTTTGGCATGAACTGGTCTCTGGAGCTACCATTGCTCATAGATCAGAGCTCCACGCTCCACTTCCTCCAGGCATACTATTCAATACACAGAGGTGATGGAAATGCATGTATACAATCCTACAACCACATGCATATTCAGATACTCAAAGTCATAATGTGAACATGCACACACACACACACACACACACACACACACACACACACACACACACACACACACACACACACAGACATCTACATCTATTCCCTGCAGCCATAAGCTGTCCTCTGCAACCTAATTAAGAGCAATGACGTCTGAGGTGATGAGATTGAAAAATGAAGGTGAGTGTGTGAGAATTAGTCAAGATCATCGATAATGCATTTGCAAAAACTACATTTTTGTTTTTCCCAAAACATTAGACAATTGTCTCATTGTTCTTGATCTTTATTTTATTTGCAAATCCACGTTTAAATTTCAAGTTTTGATTTTTGCTCATACCTCAACCTTCTTTTTTCTCGTCTTAATTTAAATTTAACTTAGTTTTATTATATCCATCTGACTTTTTAACATTTTTATATCACATTGGTACATTTGTTTCATTTGGATTTGTATTTTAGCTGTAATTAGCTAAGCACACATTACCGATTATGATGTGGACAGAACAGCATTGGAAAAATTAGCTTTTTATCAAAATGTAACAAAACAGAAAAAAAAATTGACTGTCAGTCTTCTAGTATGGAAGAAATGCATTATAAAAATTGTATCGGGCAATTAGACTTACCTAGGAAACGTTTACCTCATGTTTTTATTTTATTCAACTGAACATTTGTGGCAGGGAGAAAGCTCTTTAGGTGACTAAACCATTAGTCATTGTAAAAAAAAAGATTGTGTTTTTGTGTTGAACAAGGCTGGATCTCCAAATAATTTGAGAACTCATCATAAAAGATCCAGAATGTTACATTTTTATGATTTTTTTTTTCTTTTAATGCATCTTATGCATGTGGAGTTACTGTCTAAGATGTGGATGTTATTGTGCAATGTAACGTTTGAGCAAGATCTAATTTAACGTTGTCAAGATACACAAAATCACAGATAAAGGCCATTGTTTTCTCTGGCAGCCAAAGTCCCAATGGAAAAAAAAAAAGTGAGGCAGTCCTGTTTCTTTGACATTATCAATTTAAACCCATTCAATTCCTGTGCTTTATTTACTTTTGTTGAGAGGCTGAAAAACCCTTTCATAGTTGTACCTTTTAAACTCCCATCCAACAAATCTTTAAATGACTTTGCAGATATTCATCGATGCTAAAAGTCAAAGGATAAACAATGCAGTATGTGGCTCCAGTTCAGGTGTCTTGGTTATGTCTCCCATGACAACCTCTGTTCCTGAGAGGCTCCTTTCCGGCATGAAGAAAAAATCTGCACTCACAAGCACTTGCACATACCTATGTGCGCATTCATGCATGCACACATATGCATGCAAAAGTCAAAAAGAATGCTTCATTGTTGATTGTTTTGTTTTCATATAGCATTTTTTCACCAGACTCACCTTGTCTTTTTTATAACTGTATGCAGGGATCAGACTTCAGAAGAAGACTAAATTTGATCCCAAATTATGCTGCTGAGCTAAAAGACCAATGTGTTACATATTTTTAGAGATTTTTTTTCTCCAGTTTGTCTATGATGTTTGAGTCGAGATGCTGATGCTATAGTGACAAGTGAATATGTGTGCAGGAAATTACATTTTTAATATTAAAAAATGATTCCAGTATGATTAACACAGACTATTTATATCCATATTTTAATATTTTTTTTTAATTAATAAACAGAGTTGCACTAACCATATTTGTTTGTGAAACACTTAAAGTTTAATTCTTCCTTTTGATCATCTCAGTGTGGTATTATTTTTAACAACTGCAAAAGATGTGGACAGCCTCTTTGGTGTTAAAGCCTTGCTTCAGTTCACATGTGGCAGACTAGGACTCTTCCTGTCATTTGATGTTTATACATCTGAAGAAACAAAGATACCAAATCGAGGTTCCTGAAGGATCTATTCTTGGGTCACTTTTTTTCAGCATCTAAAAGGTCTTCTTGATCAGATCATAGAGTGTTACAAAAAGTTATTTTCAAAGGTTATGCACACGACACTTCCATTACAGACACTGAGTAAGGGTGCCTTCCCTTCAGCTTAATGCAGACAAGAGAAGTCATTGTGTTTGGTCCCAAAAATTCAAATCTAATGATCAGCGCTACCCTAAAACATCATGAGGCTGAAAACTATACAGCATGATAAAAAACTAACAGTAGTTATAGACTCAAGTCTAAATGTTAACAAGCATGACAGTCTTTTACTATTTCAGGTTACTATGATCTTAATGTAATCAAAAATAAGAGATTTCTGTTAAAACAGGACACAGACAATTTGGTTCATGCTTTTATTTTCAGAAGGTTTGATTATTTTAAAAGGATCCTTACAAGTCTTTCCAAAAATCAATGAGGAAGCTGCAGCTCATCCAAACCCTATACACATCATAATTATTTGTGCAGTTTTAACCAACTAGAAACTTCAGAGCGGCACTTTTTTTTTTTTAAATTAGGATTTTTTTTTTTTCAGTCCCTAAATTTGACACTGATTCTTATAATGTAATTGTTGTTTTTATGCAATATGGAAAGCAGTCAGGAAAATTTTAAATTCACACACTTTAAGTAGCTATGCAAACAAAAGTACCTTGCCTAATATAGATCACATAATTACATTTTCACAAAGTTCATGTATCATCTTTCTACATTATGTTCTATTTCCTTCTCTTACTTTAAACAATAAATTATGATAGATATTTTAGGGAACTTTCCTGAGCCTACCTTTGGGTCTTATTGAACTAATGTAAATAATAATAGATTATCTTTTCTAACTAGATAAAAACTGACATGATACGCATATATGAGGACCATCTGACAGAAATGTTATCCCATCTGAGGCTATACTATATGCTGGCAGCACAAACAAGATTTAGCAGCCAGCATGCTAAGAAACAAGGAAATATTAAACAAAGAAGAAGAGAGCAGACGTTGAAAAATACCTGCTGGCCCAATACTGAGGCTCCATATGCCCAGCTCAGCTCTGACTTCTGGCTGACCGGCCGGTATGCCCACTCTCTCTCAGGCTTAAATACACATTCACGAATACACAGACATGTTCACACACATGCTGCACACGCTTCACTGGGGACAAGCCAGCAAGAGTAATCCTGGCCTACTTTTCTGCCCAGAGCATCTTGAATCACTGACTACATACACCAAGACTACTACTACTACTACCACCAAGGATGAGGTTCAGAAATCTAGATGAGAGATGACAGAAGAAAAAAGGATGGGAATAGAAACATGTTGAGGGACTTGAGTTAAATGGCTATTTTGTTTTAAGTTTGGGGGGAATGCTAGAAATAAAGGAATACAAAAGGGGAAAGTTGAGACAATGAGAAGGAAGTCAAAATTAGAGAAGAAATGAATGAATGAATGAATGAATCCTAATAGAAACTGCTTTAACACCTAAATAAATATAAATATAAATATTTTCTCTAAATAAGCTTATTTTTCAGAATAAGATTTTTGATTTGTGTGACGTCTGTTTCTACTTGGTTCCAATTGACAAGATGAAAAATCTTACCCGGAAGATGCTAATAAGTGAATATCTCAGAGACCTTTTTCACACCACATACAACTGAAACCAGATCTTTACATACATTCACTGTATAAAAAGACATACATGTTTTTGTTTTTATATAATTAGTATGTACTGAAAGGTCACTCAGCAAACAAGAACCCATTACTCCAAAAGCAGCATAGCAAGACAGAAGGTTAAGGTTTGGTCTTCCAAAAAGACAACAAAATTAAATATGCAGCCAAAATAGTTAAAAAGTGGCTTAAAGAGAGCAAAGTTGGTGTTTCAGAGTGGTCATTGCTAAGCCCTGATCTCAATACCATATAAAATTTGTGTGTCATGCTGAAAAAGGTGTGTATAAGTAAAAAAGCCTGAAAAACTGACTCATTTCCACCAAATCTTTTAGGAGGAATGGTCAGCATTCTGAAAAAAAAACTATTGAGAGAAACTTGAGAGAAACAACATTTAGTAAACAGAATAAATTGTGGGACTGGTCTCATATAATGTTAGACAATAAGTAAAAAAGTCTTTTTATGCAGGGTATGTAAACATCTGTTTTCAACTGTACATGACTCCGGCCTCACAGCATATCATACATTTAGGTGTGAAGTAATAATATACATGCTTGTGTATAACCAATATGGTGTATATAAAGTGTATTATTTAAGTTCAAACATTTGCGATCAGTGAATGCATTTGCAGCGGATTTTCTTTCCTTTCAGTCAGGATATAAGTGATGGATTTTTATCTAGAAGCTGCACAAAACCTTTATATTAAAAAGGGTCTTGCAAATGTCTGCATTCAAATTGGTTTCTAATGCATGAAGCAAATTATTACTGAAATATAAATACTATATCTATAATACTATGTCTATATCTATGCTTATTTTAATTGTAAATAAAAAAAATTAACCATTCATGTCAAAAATAACTATTTAAAAATGAAGTTAAATTATGTATATAACATTTTTATAGTCAGCTCTAAAATCATGTTCTCCTAAATGAGTCATCAATACCCTCTTGAAATAATTTTTTGGTCCACCATCTTCTGTATAGGTATATACATTTTTCCTTTCATAAATAAAATTGCATCTTGAATTAATTCAGGTTATCGCTTCCTGATATCAACAATTGTTTGATGGTCTGAAACATTTAAATGTGAAAAAAATCAAAGACTGAAAAAATTTGAAAGGAACAAGTAATTTTTCACAGCTCTAATTTTCTCCATACTTATGCTAAATGAATTAAAAGTTTGAAAAAGTGTCTAATTGGGTTTATTTGTTTGCTTGCAGGGAGCAAAGAAGTGTAATCAGCAATCCCAGAGCTCTTCATCATCAAAAAAAGTAAAAATATGCTTTACTGGAGTCGGGGGATGGGTATTTAAAGGATCAGGTCAAATGCACACTGCCTCCAACCAAACACACACAGTTGTCCCATTGCTCTCATCGCTCTCACTGATGAAAGGTGTGCCTCTGCTCATGGGTCGTTGGTTGCGGGCTTCTCTGTGGACGGCTCATTGGAGAGTGCAAGGACCCCTTCATCTTTCACAATGACAGGTCTCGGACACGGGGCCCTCCTGACAGACGATCCATATTTCAGCAGAGGGGGAGTGGAGCTAATGGCCTTGACTCCAGGCCTTAGCAATGATCACGTCTAGATTTCCAGTGTCATACACTAATATCACAACCCAACAACAAAAGAGGCTGTTATCATGCTGTTTGGACAGGACCCAAAAAGAAAGGGGAGTACCTCACAAACTGATCTGGGTTCTATCCTCATCTCTAAAACTGTACTTCTAACACAGAAAGGTTTCCTCACAAACATCTTGACTTTTCCAGATAAAAGGAATGACATTTGATGATCAAGTCTCCATATATCTCAGAGTCAGTAAAAACTGTAAAACGTTGTTGATCAGTTTCATTTTGTCAATGTTGAGCACCAGGCTGTTGTATTTTCACCAGTATGTACAGGGAGATGTCTGACTTTCTCCCTGTACATACTTCATCATTTTCGTGAATGAGTCCTACTGCTGTGGTATCATTTACAAATGTAGTGATTAGGTTTCACTCTAGAGTGGATAGTTAACAATGTGAAAAGTAGTGGACCAAGCACAAAACCTTGAGGGGTCCCAGTATTCCGTGGGATAGACTGAGAGATGGGGTTTTTTTTCATTGCAGGTTGAGTGTGGTGTCTCATTTAGAATGTTTAATATCCAGAGACAAGTGGCAGTCTTCAGGCCAAGCAGTAAGAGATTCTGTCTTAAGCCTGGTTCACATGGCAAGATTTTTAAATTATGGGTTGATTTTCAAAACCTGAGAGACCCCACACATGATGATACTAAATCATAGACATAACAGATTTGGTCCTACAGTGTGTAGTGTATGGTCACATGACAAATACAAAACACACAAATGGATTTCACTCACAAACATTCAGATGCCAGACGAAAAATCTTGCAGAACCTCTCAAGAGCAGACATGAGTTCAGAGTAAATAAACATGGCGGATGAGAAAGAAGCAATGGAGATAGTTTGTGGACTATATTTAAGAGAGAAAAACAAAATATAAAAAGAAAAGACATTGGTTAAAGGAGTGGAGACAGTGCAAGCAGGGGCTGTACTTGCTACACTGATATGGAGGAGTTGTGGGGGGGTTTCTCTCTGGAGTTATTATGTATTTTGGATTTCCCTCTATGTTTCCATCACCCTGCTTTCTGATTGGCTACATGTCACATTCAACAGCCTACATGCTCGTTTGTCCTTGGGGAACACCCCACCCACATTCTGGAATATGGGGTCAAGGCAATCCAACGTGTTGAATTTTCCCGATTTGAGGTCAGAGCGGTCCTGACATCCTTCCGAGCACACTAGATCGCCACACACAGCAGGAATATCTCATAAGATTATCTTTAGAGCCATCACGATAATCAGAGCATTCACAGATTGTCGGAAAGAGAAGATAGGCTCAAAAATCGGAATAAAAATCTTTTCACATAAACCAGGCATTGGCCTCTAAGTAAGAAAGATCTATTTCAATCCAAGTGTTAAATGTTATTGTAACAAGAAAGTTAAACCTCTCAGTGCTAGAGTGGCCCAGAATTTGAATTCTTATAATTTAACTACAGAAATCAGTTTAAAGGCATTAATAGCATTTTGACCTCATGAAAAACTGAGCCGTTAAGTACTTTTATCTCTCCAAAGCCCACTGAGACTCACCTCATGGAATATATCCACACATGTTCAGTCTGTAGAAATAATCATCAAATACTAATCACATAATCATGTAGGCAAAGAGGGTAATTATATAACTTTTTTCTCTTTTTCAACCATTGTAAATCCTTTAGGGGTGTGACACAGTAACCTTTCATGTGCTGAACACCACAGCTGGAAATTAAAATAAGAAGGCCATTATAAAAAGATGAATGCATAAGGGTAGGGAGGGTTTTTTTGTAGGGGGCATGAAACTGAACTCTTGCTTATGAATATGCATATTCATATGTAGTCCCAGTCGGCATGAAAGACAATGGGGACTCCATAGTTTGCTGGCCCCACTGGGTGTATTCAACCCAATCTGGTACAAAGACACAAATTTTCCGCTGAGGCCTAGTTGGTGATGGCATGGAGGGAAGCTCAAGCACCCCTGAGCGTCCCTGAATCAGACAGACAGGAAGTCGTCCTGCAGATACCCCTGTCCCCATGGCGATTCCCATGAATTCCCACAATTCCACTGCCTCGTTGGTTGGTTACGTATTCAGCGGAGCGCTGCTGTGCTCCCCCTGAATCCAGTCGTAAAGGCAGAAGAGGGAGGCCAAGAGACGGAAAAAATGATATTCCATTCACCGTCACAACATGACCCAGATAACAGTAGATTGCCCTGTTTAGTCATGATAAAATTGCCTTTGTGTCCTAAGTTACAAGACTGAAAAAAGAAACAAAGATCCAAATGAAAAGGGGGTGCTTCAAAGGTTAATCCTTTACAAGGAAGATCAGAGCATCCCTTCTTTAAGGAACAGAAGAAAATCTATCTCTTTTCTCTTTCCCCCCTTCCACTTTTATGTCTTGCCATAAAGAGTGGGTTTTATGTACACTCGAATGGCTGAGGCTCACAGAACATGCATATGAATGAGGAACAACCACATGGGACCAATATATCTTTACAAACAGATCTGCACATATATAGACCGAGGAATGGGGCATAAGAAAGGAGAGGAAAATGTATAAAAACAGATATAAAAGAGGATAAGAAGGTAAGCAAGATGAAGGAGTAGAAAAGAAGGGCTGAAGGGGGATATGATTGAAGAAGGAAGAGACAGTCTGAAGGAAAATAATGGTAGAAAAGCAGTCTGGAGCTATAATCACAAAACCAAAGCTGGAGGAGCAAGGTAGACATGCAGCCTGTTTAATGGCTCCCATATGAGATTGCTATTGAGGGCCTGACTTTGGCTCTCTGCTGGGATTACAGCTCCAGCTATGAAGGAATCTTCTTCAAGGCCCATTGCTGCCACCTGCAAAACCTTGAATTCTGACCTGGCTTTAAAAACCCTCCTTTTAATCTACAAAGAAATAAAAATAGAAAGGAAATACCCTGTTTTCAGATAAATGATAAAAGTTTTTATAATTAACAAGCCAAAACATTTACAAAACAGTTTAAGCTTACTTTCCCCCCCAAATAAGGTAGTAATAGTACCAACTCAAACACGTATCTTATATATTCTGTACCTACGTTTATATTAATATCTTTTAACATAGGTGATAGTGTCATAAGTTTCAAATGTAAGTGTTGTTGTAGAGTCAGTTAAAACAGGGCTCCTAAATGTTGTGCTTATGTGTTTAAAGTTAGAAGCATTGGTTTTTGAAACTTAGAAGCCAGGATTCAATGTTAATTCAAGTAAGAGCTGTAAAGTTCTGGATTTATGAAATTATTTTATTTTTTTTAACTGGAAAATTTATCACTGGATCATCCAAAGCTATTGCTGTTGTCATAGTTTTTTGTGGATTTTTTTTAATGAAATAGTTCTTCTGGGATGAAAAGTCATAATAGTCAACTGTAAATTCAGCAATTGTGCTTTTGAAACCTACATTGTCAAAACTGCCTCCTTTTTACGCTTTCTAGTAGGCGCAACATTAGTTGTCCCTTGAATTAGCGCTGTATTCTCCATTGATTCATAAGCCAGTTTGAACTGACTTGACAAAAAGAAACATAATTAGGAAAATAGCAGAACATACCAGTGACCAAAATAAATAAAAGTATATATATCTTCATAAAACATGAAGATACATTAGTCTAGGGTCTTTTAAAAAATACAGAAAAGTCTTAATTCTTAGAAGCAAAATTAAATGTTTCTCTGCTTTTGTCCCTTGTAGAAACTACAAACATTTAAAGACCTTTTAAAAGCCTGAATAAATTGCTTAAACTGATGGTTGAGGATGTTTAAAGTAAGGTTCTGGTAAAAGGTTACAAGCAGTTAATATCTGCAGTAGATGACTCTCTTAAAGTCTTTGCAGAGTGTAAATCCAGATTAGTTGGTTCCAGACCCTGATGGTTAGTCCAAGGAGGAGCAAGACCAAAGTGGACGTCGTAAAGTTTGCATTGGGTGAGTATTTACACCAAAATTAATGAAAAAAGAAAGGTAGCAGGTAGTGCGGCACCAGTAAACTTCCAGAGTGAAACACTTAAGGAGAGCTGAAGATGTAAAGTGCTACAAGTCAAAATAACTGTCTCATTTCAAAGAAACAAAAATAGAAATGTTCTATAGCTTTTAAAGTGAGCATTATTTTATGGATTTTTACATGGCTTTACTTTTGTCAGTTACGTAGACTAAAAATACTTTAAATATTCCACCTTGTACGTTTCACACAGGAACGTCATTGGTGACACACCATCTCCTACTTTCATTACCTTCAAATAAACATCTACTTCGGCATGACGACCACCCAATTCAATAACTCTTTTGAAATTGAAATTGTTTTAAGACCTCAGAGGTCCACTTTGGTCTCAGTCTTTGCATACTATCTATTCCCTTCAGCGTTCAGGACCATCAAATTTAGATTTATGTTAAATGAAGACACCAAGAGTGTTATCTTCTGCTGGTAAAATATTAACAGCTTTTAACCTTTTAACAGAACCTCATTTTAAAAATCCAGAGATATCCCTTTCGCTGTTGGAATGGTCAATTTCAATTTGGAAAGTTGTTGGTTTGATGCCCAAAGACACTTTAGAAAATTGGGTCTTTACTAAGTCTTTGGTTAGGCACAACACTGGCTCATCCCGTAAGTTTGGTTACATTTTTATCCATTAGTCAGTTTTAGTTGACTTACCTTAAAAAGACCAGAAGAAATGTTGGTTGGGGCCATGTTTACTCGTTCTGTATCTAAAAGATTACAGGAAAATCTGCTTTTTTGGAAGCAAAATCAGACAAGTGCTAACTTTTGTACCTTGTCGAACCTACATGAGGTTGAAAGTTACATAATGAGTCTGATGTGTATACTTGAGTGTACACTGAAATCTAAAAGCAACAGATGAAAAAGAATAGAATTGAATGTAAATTACTTGATAATTATTTTCAATGCAACTGCGAGCAATCTTTTATGTAACAAAAATTGAATGAACAAGCCTTTATAGTATAATATAATGTCCATATTCATTTCATATTAATCTCATTTTAATAACATGAGTGTGTTGAGAAAATGCCAATACGCTAACATACCTCCAGGAGTTTGGGTTGGACTGATGGAAAGATGGAGTGAGAAGGTGGTACAGAAAAAGAGAAAGGAAGCAGAGATGCTGGAGGGAAGCAGAAGTCTGGAGTTAAATATTAATCTGTGGTGATTCATCTGCTGTGGAAGCCTCCAGGCTCCTTCTGCACACCGCCAGCTGTTGGCCCCTGTCTCTTGGCCCTGGACCTGGATGTGAAATGCTGGGCTGCTGCCTGGAGTGCCCAGGCATGAGACTCTTTGGCTGGGGGAATACGAGGGAAGGCCAGGACAGGTGGTGAGCCTGGCCTGGATGGTGCTGTGAGTGGTTCTCTGATACTGTACTCTATCACCACAACTATAAGGTCCGTCATGCATGACTGTAGTTTGACATTGTTGCTTTACATGCTAGAAGGTACACGATGGAACAAGATTTACATTTTTTTTTACATTAAGAATAAGCTGAAACTGACTAGACTTCACAAATCAAAAGTGTGTTTTTTATAATGTAAAGTCAGTGTAGCGTCTTCTGGTCCTGGTTGGTCAAGTCCACAGCTATTTTTCCCATTTCAGACTATAGTTATGTAATAAAAGATTAATTTATGTTAAACAAAATGGGCAGAGGTGCATTTACTTTTCAACAGTTTTACAATCACTATTTTAAAAAACAGCTTGGCAAAAATTTCCTTTGAATTTCCAGAGCAGGATTTCCTTCAAAATGTTTGAAAAGCGACATGAAGAAAAAAGTAGAAGTTCTGCATAGTGATCCAGGCCTCCCAATGCCATAGTAGGTCACAAGGGCCCATTATTGAATCTGTTAATAGTCTCTCATCGAACATAGTGTTTACTGAAGCATTTTCATCTGGTCAAACTGACTTTTTCTTTGAGAATTACAGCTGAGACAGAGGAAGGGCTCTTCCTGCAAGGGTTTAAGCTTGATCCAGAACATGACATCAATGATGCCTGAGTAGAAGTGAATCGAGAGTCATTTTCACTCTTTATGCTGCAGTTAAAACCTACCTTGGATCCATATACAATCTGGTCTTAAAGGTGAAGTTAATATTTTTTTCAGGTTATAAAAACAATTAACGAGAAGCTACTTTCCGAAACTCCACTAAATACCAGTTCAAGTGGACCCATCCTCAGTTTGCCTGCTTGTCGATTCTTCTTGGCAGTTGTGGTTGTTTTGCAGGTCCCAGCAGGATTCATAATTGGTATTACAAATAAATTCTGTTCATCCCAGTCCAACCAATTATCTTGGCTTTGTTCATGAACTGCCTCCATGCATTTTTTGTGTTACCATATTATCTGGAAACCTAGCAGGGCTCTCCCCAAATCACTCAGAGTTTTTTTTTTAAGAAAACAAGTAAACCCCACAGAAGAATAAATATGGATTAAAAATTTAAATACTTCCACTTTGAGTGTATTGTCCCTACTTGGTAAAACTCTGTTCTGTAGACTTAAACCTCCTATGAGTTCTTGAAATCATGTGAACCAATTACCGAAGTTGGTTTGTTGTGAGGATAAATTTTATCCACTTATGATTTTATCCACTTATGATTTACAATAAAATAGTTTAGATTAGGCTTTCTTAAGGTTTTTCTACACGTGTCTCAGGAATCCAAATACACTTGGTTGGGTGATCTACATAATGGGAAGAGTGTTATAGTATAAAACAAAGAGATTAATATAGAAGACAAGTTCTTACTACCTCTATGCACATGAAAATACAAAAAAAAAAAAAAAAAACGAGATGGAAGATATCAACGTGTGATGAAGACACTTATGAAGATACCTGTATCTACAAATATAACTTGGACCATAAAAGAGATGTTTCTCACCAGGTGTCCCCAGTGCTTGCCTAGCTTTGCCTCAAACTACAATATTTGAGATGTTTCATTTTTCCCTTCAAACAAGAGCAACAAGAAAATGCCAAATGAAAGAGAGTCCTCCACAACCACTACAGAACCCAACAGGCCATCACTGAATTGCTTGAGGAGACTTCACAGATTTTCCCCTGTTTGTATTTTCCCTACTTTCACTGTTTCCCCCACAACAAAGAGTGAATCAGAGGGGTAAAAATAGCTTTACAAATGGCCCAAGCATGAAAGTGAGTCTCCAAGACAACAAGCCAACATATAAGACCGCTTTCAAAAAATCGAAAGGAACATCTATATTTCTGTGATGCAATGAAAAAGGTTTTGAGTGTGATCAGGTATGTTTGATGTTGTTAAACTTTACATCCATATTGAATTCACTTTAGTTATACTTTATGCATTTATAGAGGTACTCTTGTCTTGAATGTGGTCATTTATGATGCCCACCCATGCTTTACTATACCTTTCCACTGGGCACAGACCAATGGAGGAGTGTTACTACGGCATCCTTGGGAAACAGAGAAAAAATCTGGGAAGAGAAGAAAGAAAAAAAACGCTGGATCATGAATTATAGAGCAGATCACTTTTGTCTGGTTCCAGGGAGAGTGAGAAAGACCACATGACAGAAAGAGAGAGATTCACCCCCTATCTTTCCATGCCTTGTCTGGTACACGGGAAGCCAACGGGGAGAGGGATTTATGACCAATTGAGGCAGCAGCAACATCTCTCGGAAAGCAACGAGTGGATCCATAGCAACGATCCTAGCGGGGCATATTAATCCCCTGCTTTATGTAGTGCTAAGTGTACAATAGTAATCAGGATTGGAGCAGGCCCCGCTGATCATTAAGGGAAAAGGCTATATAAAGAATTCATAATGGGATTAGCCCACGGCGAGTGGAGAAAGACAGAGAAACAAGAGAGAAAGTGGGGGGTTGATGTCTGGGGGATGAATGCAGGGAGAGATGGGCAGAGGGAGGGAGGATGCAGGAATGGAGGGATGGCACGATCCTGGAATTAAATCACCCATCAAATTGAATGGAGGAATTTTAATTTACAGGTTAATGTCATATTGTGTGACTAATCACTGTCAATCGTTTTGATGCACAGGAGAGGACCAGGGAAATTATAGACTACAGCAGCCAACTGAAAATACTGTGTGTAGTCATTACTGATAGAAATACAATTTTGAGTCAACTTTAATGAATTTGGATGTTCACAGGGAATCTTAAGTATTAACTCAACATCCAAAGATGGAAGCTGGGAATGCAAAAAGCTCTATTATAGTGCTCACTGAAAAAAACTAGGAACTTTATAGAGAAAACATCTCTAAAGCACACACTCCAAAATTAAAACCTTGTCCTTTTCTTGAAAATGTTTAAAACTTTTAATACAATGACTACTTATTCTTTCTATTAGAATTCATGCAAAATGGATCACAAAATGGATCTTTTATGTTGACAGATCTTTACAGCTTTAAAACACTCACAAATCAAAGGAAAAAAAGCTAAGTTTCAATGAAATATTTATTCAAAAGGGTGAAATTGTTTTAAGTTTACATATGTGATATTTTCTAGTGTTAAATGCTTTCTCTTTTGCTCCTTGTATCTTTTTATGTTCCTAAAAGAATTTTAAATCTTGATTAGAAACACAGATGCACTGATGAGAGATGTCATCAGTGGCTGATTTTCAATCACCAATCTTTTGGTTTTGACCTCCTGGTACCAGCTTTAGTTAATTATGATTTCTGTATAACTGTAGATAACTTTTTTTTGTTTTACTTTTTGCATAAATTTAAAATATAACTCCCATAGCAGTAAACTTTTTAAAAGAACAGCAGTGATTTTTGCAAAAAAAAAAAAAAAAAAAAAAAAAAAAATCCATTAGCTGCATCAGTGATATTCAAATATAGCAAAATTCTCCAGGTTGTGGGAATAGATTCTTGCAAACAGTACTTTTTTTCCCACATACCTTAAATATAAAATGCACCTGTTAATTTTTTTTTTTTTACACAATATCATTTCACATGAAATAAAAACCATGTCCAGCTTC
The DNA here is from genome assembly GCA_014839685.1 of Anableps anableps. Lineage (NCBI taxonomy): Eukaryota > Metazoa > Chordata > Actinopteri > Cyprinodontiformes > Anablepidae > Anableps > Anableps anableps. The sequence goes on from CM026076.1 coordinate 29,425,222, forward strand.
ATATTTAAGAGGGAATAGCTTTTGATTGTACAATTAGTATGATTTTCATGACTTGGGCTATTAACTGTAAACATAAGTCACTGTGTGTATTCCATATTGAAGCGGTAGAGCCTTACCTTTCAACTGAAATTTCAAATTCAGCATGATTCATAACAAATAAAACTGGACTATTTAAAAGTATAAAACAGCAACTGTGAGTCTCACCCCATGTTTTCTTTTTCAATAAGCTTCCTTGGCTTGCTTTTACTTCTTCTAACCCCTCAGTAATCCTGAAAATACCTAAGACATCTTTCATCTGTAACAATTTCCACACCAAGGAGAACTTAGTCAGCATATTTAGCATTCACATATGATGAGTTTGCTGCTCCCTAAAATGATCTGATTTTTTTAGTTTTTAGTGTTGTTTAGCTGCATGCCATGTGATGAAATTAATTAGTGGTTCATAATCAGTTTACAACCAACCAAATCCTAAATTCTTAGCATGTATTTTCTTTGTTTTGTTGTTGATCTTGATCTTATGTTTGCTCTTATTGTGATTCATTAGTCAGTTTCTCCAACCTCACTTCTTGTTTTACTTCGCATAAGGTCAGTAGTTGGTTCTGTTTTCCCTGCACTGCTAGTTATTGTTTGCAGTATGTACACCTACTCTTGATTTTGTGATTACTTACTTACCTGATTGTGTGTGTGTTTCTAAGATTGTAAAAATAATCAGTTTTTTTTTTCCTCCACAGTCTTCAGCCTGTCCAGCTTCATGTTGTTTTGGTTTTAGCAGCTCTTTTCAGCTATATTTGCTTCATGGTTAAAAAAAGGGAGGAAGTGTGTGTCATGTTACATGAAGCCTGTACCAAACTACAAAGATGACAGAGAGTATTTGAACAAGTACTCTGAAGGAAACAGTTGATATTTCAATAGATAAATGTAAAAACTCTATTTAAAGTAGACACTGGAACTACACAGTGCATAGTTGTAAAGTTATTTGATCAAGCATTATGTTTTCACTGTCCATTGTCATTTAATTAAACATGATTTGGTTTGGTTTTGTGAAGTTTGACTGGGACCCCTAATTACATCCTATTCTAGCTATGCTAGTTCACAGATTTGGAGTAAATTCATCTGAAATTTGGAAAATACAATGACGGGAACAAAGCAATGACAGATATAGAGGCATCAGAGAACAAAATCATTATTCCCTAATGCTTCTTTTTTAATACATTTTCAAGCAAGGAAAAGCTACAATTTCAGCAAATGTCATTGTCAGGAAATGTCAGCAAAAACTAAGAATGTTTTTTTTTTTTTTTTTAATAATCACAAATAAAAGACAGATTTCATTTATCTCAAAACATTTTTAATTAATCTCTCAGGTGTTGTCAAATTATCCAGTTTATATGTGATCAGTATTTTAGGTTTTCAAACAGAAATGTTCAAATCCACCACAGACTCATGAAAAACAATAGGAAGTTCCAAAGCAGATGCTAACTTTAGTCCCATTAGCAGTTAACAGTTAACCAGAGAGAAGTGCTAACAAGCCATTCAAATGTTGTCTGTCAAACTGACCGGGCTGCCAAAGTGCTGGCACTCAAGCATTTTAAAAGTGGTGTGAGCTTCTTCAGTGCTAACTGAGCGCTGTCTGCCACCCTAACTTTATTAATCTACCCGTCAACAAAACAGGGTACTATTTGCTTTCTGGCTTTAGAATGACACATTAAACACACACAAAATCTAATTTAATATACCATCCATCCACTGTCTATACCTGCTCACCCTCACAGGGTGGCACCCTGGGTAGGTCATCAATCCATCGCAGGGCACCATAGAGACAAACAACCATGCACACACTCACTCCTGAGGGCAAATTAGAGAGACCAATTAACTTCTCAGTCAATGTTTTTAGACTGTAGGAGGAAGCTGGAGTACCTGGAGAGAACCCACGTATGCACAGGGAGAACATGCAAAGTCCATGCACAAAGACTGCAAGCCAGGATTCAAACCCAGAACCTTCTTGCAGCAAAATAACAGTGCTACCAACTGCACCACTGCACAGCCCCAAATGTAACATTGTGCTCTGCATTCATTTTAGATGGGAAAACATTTCATGCAACTGTGAATTTGTTGTTACCAGAACAGCTCATAAAAGCTGTTTTTGTTTTGGTTTCTTGTGAATGTAACAATAAACTAAGCTTGTCCCCCAGGACTCTACTATTCCTGAAGCCTACCCAACACCTCTACACAATATAGTTCATCTAGAGTTTGGCCCCCAAATGTAATTCTGCTCAGGGCCTTATTCAACCTTGGGTCAGCTTTGATGCTAAAGCTCACATCTTCATGTCCGGGCCTCAAAATAACAGTTTACACTTGCTTCAACAGACAAAGTCACATGGCGACTGCATCTTCACAAGACAGACTTTACTTAGTCGAGATCTTCTCACACCCACCAAAAAGTGATACGTCAGGCTGGAACATCCAGGGTTTTTTTCCTTACTTAAATCTGGTTTTATATCTAGAAACACACGCTTAAAATCAAGCCAATGTAGAATCCAGCAGATGCTTCCCAGATTTTGAAGGTAGTGAGGACACATTGAACCAGAAGAACACCCTGGGGCAGACCTTGAATATGCCGAAGGGGCTGACATGTTCTGGCCAGTGTGGGAATACCTCAGGATCCCCCAGGAGCAGGAGATTGGCTAGACTCAAACCAAGGATGCTGTGTTAGTGTATTGCCATAGAAGGAAATAATATATCAAGATGTATTTCTTGAACCTAGAAACAGAAAGACCAGTAGATTTATTGCAAACCCCTTAGTATTTTTATAGTCTAAGGTTGCAGACGTTAACCAGGACCACAAATGTACTCAAAAAAGATGAAGAGTTTAATTCCATGTCAATTAGTCTAAGATATTTGGAAAATTTTACTTCAGCCCAGCATTTAATTACTTCAGACAGTAATTCCAGTTGCTCATTTTGTAAGTTCTCTTTAAAAACATCACAAACAAATGTACAAAAATGTTTTACATATATAAGTATAGCCAAAATATGAAAAAAAATTAAAAAGCATCATCCAAAAGTAACTTGATTCCTCTACCAGAACACCAGCCCTCACACATTCATGCTCTCTGAAGCCTGTCCAGTGCTAATTCTATCTTGGGCCTTGGCTCAGCTCACCTTGGGTACTTCCTTCATCACTGCAGCAGACCGGGGGGAGGACTTTATTACAGCCACAGCTCGTTAGCTTGAGTGGTCTTAATGAAGCAGCGTGGCCATCAGACAGAAATCATGCTGCTGAGGCCCTGCGTCATTAAACCAGCCTTTAATTACGTTGATATATGGCTGGGACGGGCCTCGATGCTGCAGAAATCCACCAAGTCTTACCGTATTTCAGCCTCCTGCACTTCTATCACACCATATAAGCACATTTCCTCAACTTGGTTAAATCACACAGCAACACTGAAAAGGAAAGAGCGGTGTGTATGGGTTTAAACTGGTGAGCTACTGGAAGGATGAAATGTCCATCAAAGTTATTGTTAATTTGGTAATAAAACCCCAAAATCATTAGTGTTTCAGTATTATCTCTGCCTTTTTCTCCTATCAGTGTGAAAACACACTTGAAACAGCATTGAGACCATGATTAAGACTGAAACTTCACATAAAAACTGTAGTTTGCGTACCTTTTCTGCATATATAAGCATTTTTTTAGTTTGCTGCAAACAATCCTTGAACTCAATGAAAAGCACTAAAATGCAGTAACATTTTGGAGTGTCAAGTAGTTAGCATTTTACATTTCTAAGGAAATGTTATGAGTATTTAGGCTTGGCTACATTTAAACATATGTCCACATTTGATCATGTTAGCAAATGACTATGATGTTTGATTTGTTCTGGATAAGTACTTGCGGGAAGCAGTAATATGTAGAAACATCACCATCTGCCTTTCAGTGTCACAATTTTATGTAACATTAACACGACTTGGATGGCTGAGAACCCCCAGCAACATATCCAGCAAAACACATTCCACTTTTCTTTCTTTGAATTCGGTTATGATAGCAACATTAAGTCATGCTTCTCCACCTCCTTCATTATTCAAAATGAAGAAGAATCCAGTTATATAATAGGAGCACAGAAGTTCTTATGAGATTTGGAGGGCTCAGCAATAGACATCTCCACTTTGTGTTAATTGGTTTTGCTTTTGAAAGCCCATCATTTTCTTTCAGGCCCATTAACCGTAATGCTCCCGAGTCCAGGATTAGTTCACGCTCACTAAGACTGCTGTGCTGTCGTTAAATTCAATTTAACAGGGCACCCACTGGTGCTAATTAGAGCTAGCCCTTCTAAGAGTTTCATGTTGGTTCGGTCAGTAAACCTCAGAGTTTCCCCTCAACTTAGAGGGTTACTGGCTGATCTGTATTGTTGGGTACTAGCTTGAGCTTTTAGGGCTGAGATATTTGTAAATAATAATAATATTAAGCAATAATTTTTTTTAAAAACCAAAGCAAAAATTTGATCACTGTCAACTTCTTCACAACTCAGTATAGATTGTGATATCCTAAATATTCACAGTTTAGATTGTGTGCTGCTACTCTGGCACTGGCATCTTAAGGTACTTCTGCAGCACTCTACTTCTATGTGTTTGTATTGTCAGATATTTTCCCAAATAACCAAAACAAAAAACAAAAAACAAACAAATTAACTAAATAAATTGAGACAACTTAAATAATACAATTGTTCTTTTAATAGTTGGGATAATGGGCTAATCAAGGAATAGCAAATCTCCAGATGGCAATACATCCACCATGCATAGTACTACATTAAAAAATGACAAATTTAATGTAGATCACAGCATTTTTGAATGATAGAAACCATGTAGCAGCCTGCACTCTACTCCCAATCGCTGTTGTCACCCTGCTGTCAATCCTTTTAAGTCAGCTGCATGTAACACAGCTGCTTTATAATGTTAAGGTGAAATGTGCCAAGTAGTTAAGTTCAGTTGCCACTTGCTTTCGTAACAGTTCAGGCATTTCTCAGCGTAACAGTGAAAGACCAATGTGGTCAATGAGTTGAGTTCACCCAGCAAACTCTGGAAATGAGTAAGGTGAAAAAACAAGTTTTACAGAAATCTCTAAAGAGAAGGACATCTGCCTGGAATTAGTTGCAGAACATATCCAGGAACTGGGCTCTCTGAACAGTTTTGAAGAGTTTTTAAAATATTTAAAATGATCTCTTAGATTATTGGAAAACATTTGTTCAATTGTATCAAAACCAGGTCATTATTTAAAGAGATTTTTAATCTCATTGAGTTTTCTGGTTAAATAAAGGTGAAATGGAATATTGGAGCTACACCATGTCCTCCCTTCTCAACAGAGCTGGGGAGAAAAAGTTCACCATCACGTGCAGGGTGGGTTATCTGATGTGAGACCTACTGATCTAGGAGATGAAGTTCCATGTCTTTTAACATGATAATGCATGTCCAACCCTATCTAACATTGTTGAGTCATCATTGCATTCATGCTTTCAATGCGCTTGTTAAGCTGCCATGGTTGCAATGCAGCCAATAGAGGCCAGTTCTGAGTTAGCTTCCGAATTCATAGGAAAGTTTCAGACAACAGCAAACATGGTGACCTGTTTCTGACTGAGATATACTACAGTGGACAAAAATGATCTGTATGTCCAGGAGAAGCTTCTTCAGTTGTGTCATCACCCTCATCTTCTTCCTCATTTGTATAACTGATGGCATCTAAGCTGTACTTCACCACACTGCCCCCGTGATTACTGGTGTTATTGATCCAGTTGTTGCAATTGAATGGATCATTAAGCTTTCTTATGACAGAATAAAATCCACTCAAAAATAATGCATACGATAGGCAGAAGGCCCATCGTATGCACTTTTGTTTTTTGGGGGGTTTTTATACTACGTATAAAAGCTAGCTTTATACTTCGTATAAAAGCTACGTATATACAAGTATATACGTACAAAAAAAGTTTGCTTTTAATCAATCTTTTCTAATAAACATGCCAAATCTGTTTTGTGTAAATTTTAGATTTTGTTGTAAACAACAAATATATATTTGCTTTATTTCCAGCACTTACAAAGCCCGACCTGTAATATTAACTTTAAGTTATCCAGCCAGGTATGCTTAAGACCATTTGCACAGGATGCAGGTAAAAGATTCATTATTCAACCCGAGCAGTGAAGGGCCTCTCCAATGGCTTTTATCTAACTACCCCCTAAAAGCCTCCTAAGAAAAATACCTGCATTACAGAGCAATGCTGTGGAGTAAGTGTATTCACTATAGAAGCACTCCCAGTACCTGAATAAAAGATGAAATATTGAACATAGACTGTGGGGTTTTAAGTTTATTATTTAGGCCAGGATGGTCTAATTGCACTAATGCAATGGAGTAGTTATTTTTTTTAAAGCAAGGTAGAGTCTGCTGGTTTCCAGGCCTCTACTTAATCCAAGATTGTGAAGGGACCACTTCACTGAGCACCCACATTTTCAGGGAGGGTGGATTGATGGTACTGTACATTCAAGGTAGAGACATTAATGACTTTTTAATTTGTAAGGTTTTACAGACTCTTTAATTTTTCAGACTCAGGGCTCTTTACCTGGGGCTATGAGCAGTGAGGCCCGGAAGATCTAATCTAAATGTAAAAGTTTCTAATGTAGAGAAGTATCACGCAGGTTTTATTATTTATGAGTAAAACTCTGCTGCCATCAACACCAAATAGACCCCGAGGAACATTTCAGAGTAATGTGAACGAAGAAAAAAAACTGTGATTATTTATTGTATTTGTTATTTCTAGATGTGACATTTTGTAAACTAGTATTAATATTCGCTGTAATTCCATATAATTATGACCTAAAACATAAAATGAGACCAATTGAGACAAGCAGGTGGGAAAAAACATTCTGTAAGAAATGGGTGATATCCATTGCAACTGGCCAAAATTTGCTTAATATGTTGATTCATTACTTTTTAATTTAGAGCCTTGTAAGAGCTTCACATGTCTTTTTAAACTTCAGTTCCTGGATTAAAGATGCAACACACAATGTTTTTTCTTGAAACACAAACCAGTCAGATAAACCAATAAAAAAATGTCTGGAGCAAAAAGGATAACACTGTTACAGAATCAACGTAGTATATGATTTTTGTCATACACACTGGCCTTGGAGACTTTCTGTGGAACCAAAGATCAGATCTTAAGGAGTGCTTCAAGTGTTACACGGAGCAAAAGAGTATGTTAGATGTATGTAGTTACCTCAAGCTCTCTACAAAAACAAATCAGCTCTGCTTCTTTTTGTTTTTTCTTGGTGTGTGCATCTGCCACACTAGTTTTTGTTAAATGAGTAAACTTCTTCATTATTTATTTTTGGCTTCAGGTTGTACCATTTTAATCTCCTCTTGAGTCTCTCTTTGATGGCTTCCATAGTATTATTATTTTCAAAAGGTTCTTTTAATCTGACAAACAAGCTTCATCAGAACAAATATTCTAATATACTGAACATGACTGTAGTGCATACAGTTTTATCATTTAAAATCTACTTTTCCAAATCACAGGAAATCTGTTTTACTGATGTGTTATGTATCATTGTGTATATCATGTTTCCTTTATCACTACAGCATTGTTGTTACCATTCAGGATGAGTCTATGATATTTACTGTACATGAATTGCTGGGTTACAATTAAGTGGCCTGGATGATGCATGAAATTTAGATGGGAGCAGGAAGTGATTTTCTCCAGTTCAAAACACACCAAAATGGATGACAGCAAGTACACTAATGCCTTAAATTGGCTGGCACAAACGAAATATTGCAAAAAAAAAAAAAAAAGGTGTACATTTAGGATATGACTCATATAGTCTTAATAAAAAAAGCCTTGTCATATAATCTGGAAGATTTACCCGGCATGAAGACAATTTACATAAACTATGTAGTGCTGCAGACCTCGCATTATACGACGAGCCAGATGAAAGCCTACAGTTTTTTTTCAGGTTGGGCCAACCATGTAGGATCCAAAGAAGCTTTAAATGGCCATTTCCTTCTTTCTGGGCAGGTGAGTAGTGCTATTAAGTAACTAGCCTATGATAATGCTATCGCTAACAATGAGTTACCCCCTGTTATATGAGCTTGGATCTGCTTGTAAATAAATTTAGCTTCTGTAAACCCAAATTTGTATATCATATGTTGATTCAACCATTCGCAGAGTTCTACAGAAATCACATTAAAAACCATGCTTGTCTGTTGTAGTAATTTGATAAAATATCTGAAAATAAAATTTAAAAAGACACCATCCTTACGTTGCTGAAACTCTTGTACTGGCCGTTACTGCACCTCTTGTTTTTAAGCTGTAGCGTGTTAAGCCACTGTTTTTCCTGTACGTTTAAAAAAAAAAAAAAAAAAAAAATTCTCCCTGCAACAACTGTACACAGCACAGAAATTGAGCACTTTGATGCTGAATCAGCAGAATGAAACACGGTTGTGTAGTACTGCATTTACTTCCTGCCCCATCTGCTTTTCCTGACGTCAATACATCTGAAACCCAGCAATAAGAACCAAGCTTAGTTTTTGATCATAATCACATTTTAAATATGAGGTTTTGCTTAACAAAACATCTTATATTTGGTTCAGTAAATTAAATCCTGTTCTGATGGGTGATAATTTCCTGACCCACATGCAGAATCACGCAGGAGACCAGATGTGAAGGTAAGGTTTATTTACAATATTCACAGATAAGAGAACTGAATCCACAGCAGTCTGCACAATATTCAGAAGGTGATAGAAGTCACCGCAATCTGCTTTCTGGATTGCCTACAGAGAAGAGAGGCTGGTTAAGGTTTAAGAGGAAACTGATGTGGTGACCAAAGGGAGGAGAGGGCTTACGGGGTGTTAGATCACGGTGCAGGTTGAGGAAGAGATCGTATCCACTTGTAAGGTCCAGGGTCCGAGAGAGGGTGAGAGTCCTGAGAACAATATTTTCCTAGGAGTGAGCAGGCAGGTAAAGGAGCTGAGAGAGTCACCAAAACTGCAAACAGCAGCACACACAGACACACACACACACACACACACACACACACACACACACACACACACACACACACACACACACACACACACACACACAAGTTTCCCCTCAGGTAGGTCAGAGAGAAAACACAACAACTTGCACTTGCGTTTGCGGCGCTGTTAGGCCCACAAGAACTGGCTGGAAATACCATCATAGGTACTCATCCAGCAAAGACCAATGATCTTGCAGCTCCTTATAAGCACCAGACAGTCTGATGAGAAGATTGGAGCCGGTGAAGATCTCCAGCAGAGATCTTCTCTAGAACGGGACTCACACTCTCACAGTGAAACCACCAAACACACCAGAATTCTAACACCTGTGAAATAAAGTGGTTTAATTTACATTTATTTAATTAAGTAACTTCAATAAATAGAAGATGAGTTTAACCAGATTAGGTACAAGCAACAGTCTTGCTATATGTGTATAACTTACTTACTGATGTGTATAACTTATTTTGTCATTTTAGTTATAAAATTTACCAACTCAACTCGACTATGATGGATCTGTTTGCACAGTTTGGTTGCATTTACTTAAAACACCTTATTTTTACAATTAATCTACCAATGTTTTTGAGACATTTTAAGAATAGGTTACACATTAGGCATTTACTCCCATTTCCTTCAGCAGATTACACAGTGTGAACTTTGTTTCTGTAAACCATAACATTGTACAGTGGATTAAAACACAGAGTCTGGCATCATCTCTCACCCTCCTCATGTGTTGTTTCCCAGTTTATGGGAGTTTCTTCCTCTCTCTCCAATGGGAGTCCCCCATCATCCTGTCTCCCACTTCTAGACTCGCTGAAACCATTTTGTCAAGGCCCGTGAAATCCCAGAACGCCATGGCCTTATGAAATCCAACAGAATGGCTTTTATCCCCTAAAGATACTGTACAAATCATTGCTGGTTTTATCTCAGCTGGGAATGTCAATTTATCTAAATGAGCTTAGTCCCTCTAGCTGCCTGTCAGAGTTATTTCTCCTTCTCCGTTTCTCCCCAACTATTCCCCCCTCCCGTCTTCCTATTCTCCTCCTCTCTCTGCGCCATAATTTAGAGAGGTTTAGGACCAGTCAGTGTCCCCATGCTTTGTGGCCTTAAGAAGGACAGGGCAGCGAAGGACAGGGAGAGTAATGGGATTGTTACTCTGCACTGGGCACCAGTTTTGTTTGAAGCCTGCCTTACTGGCCCAAAGACAAATGTGTTGGTGAGAGTGTGTACTGGGTGAGTTGTTCTGAGTCCCTTTAGTGTGCAGTGGAATGTACTTAATCTGCCTGCCATCATAATGCAAATGAAGCTCCCTAATCCCAGCGGGAGACCCTCCATCCCTCTGTGTGTGTGTGTGTGTGTGTGTGTGTGTGTGTGTGTGTGTGTGTGTGTGTGTGTGTGTGTGTGTGTGTGTGTGTGTGTTGTGGAACAGCCAGGATGCTGGATAGACTTCTATCATACCAACACAATGGTTCAGGACCAGGTCCAGTTACACACACACACAAAGGTCCAATTGGGGTAGACTAAAACATGAAACCACATAAGTGAAAATGGAGAAACGATCCTTTCCAAGGCCTGTTTACCTAAACGTCCCAGCCTCTGAATTAATTAGAATTAAAGTGTTTCAGATCTGCCAAAGTGAAACTTCAGTACGCACACATTTATGTTAGAGCAAGATGAGAGGCCAAAAAACTAGAGGGTAAAACCAAGAAACTGACTAAAGCAGGCAGAAAACAACAACACCTCTCACCACGATGAAGTGAAATGAACCAAAGCATTTAGTTATATTGATCATATTAACATTAAGATCAATAAAAGGGACTAAAGAATAGAAGAAACCCAGTTGTTTCTGTAATGACGAAGTACTTTGAGCTCTGTATATCAACTAAATTTTTATCTTCTTTAGCTTTTCATTGTTCTGTCTTCTTACTGGTCCAAAATGGTATATATTTGTATTATATATTTATATTTCAGATTTTCCAAATAAATCACAGTGTTTTCATAGAGACATTCAAATAATTAATACTGTAGGGTTACTGCATGTTAATGCATAACAACGGATGTGCTGTAATATTTTTGCTCGTTTTAGTGTCGCCAAGGGAATGTCCATTTTCAGAAGAAAAAGCATGCATCACTGTCTTAAATCTACATTATATTTACTCTATGCTATGATCCAGTTAGTTCTGTACAGTACATGTAAATGGTAGAAAATTGTCTTCTTCTATTTTTTCTTCAAAATTTAAAGACACTATTCAGTGTTGTAATATTTGTTCACTAACAAATGTATGTTTACAATAAAACCACAGTGAGGTTTGGATTTACATAGCAAAAAATGCATCTTTATAACCCACACTGAAGAATAAAGAACAGCTAATTCTGCTGCTACCTGTATATTTGGAGCAATGACATCACACTAGGCTGAAAAATCAGGCTGATCAACTGGTGTAACTAAACACTATGGAGGACAAGCCACCTTTGTCTGATCTCAACAGATTATGAAGCATGTCAGTTCCAGTCCTATCTTCTATGGTCCTCTTCAGAAACCCCTTCATTAGGGCATTCATTGGAAAATGTTTTTTTTTTTTTTTTTTTAATCTTGGCAGTGTTCTCGCATAGGTACATATAACCATGGAATAAAAGTAAACACCTTTTAAGGAGCAGTCTGGTTAAACATGAATAAGGACTCCAAAGACCTCTGATCTGAAAGTGTGTTATTGGGACTGTTGATTCTGCTCAAATAAATAAATAGAAAAGCTGTTGCTCTGTAGGTGGCCTTGGGCAAAACACTTCACCCAACCTTCCTGCTGGTGGTGGTCAGAAGGCCCCAGTGTCACTGGTGCATGGCAGCCTTGCTTCTGTCAGGCTACTCCAGCGCAGCTGTGGCTACAATCCAGTAGCCCACCACTTTGGGGTCCTCTGGACTTCAGAAAGCGCTGCTATATAAGTACAAGCCACTTAATTTTGGTCTTCTCCCTTAGTTTCAGTTCAAATTCACATCAAGGCCAATGTAGATCATATTGTTCTTAATGGTAACTATCCAGAAAAGATCATCAGACAACAGAAAAATGTTTCAGGTCTAAATGCCAAAGTCAATGGAAAGAAGGAAAGCGTCATGATTCTGGTTTGTTTGTGTCTCTTGTGTGAGAATGTGAGTTAACTTTTTCCTGAAGATCTCTACAAGTGGGCATTTCATCCTGAGCAGTGGGCACACCTGGATTGAATTAAGGACTCCACCTGTGGATTTAAGGACTGCATGACAACCTCTGTTCACAGGATGATTAAACTTGTTGGGTAGATCAAGCCACTCTGTTACTCCTGTGTGAAACTCTCTAGTGAAATCATCTTATGTCAACTTGTCTTGATCTGAAACTACCATCAACCCTTGTGCTCCCAGATCACATCCAGTTTCTGAGTTCCAAGCTTCCATCTGCAAATCTCCAGCATCAAGGCCTCTTCCTGGGCCTACTCTTTCCACAGTTGTCCTCTGTACCTCCACCGTCTTTCGGACCTCCATCTCCCTACCTGCTCTCAGCTGCTCACTCCATCCTCCGACACATTCTGGAACTCACCTCTCATTATCCGCACACCAAGACCAAACTTGCCTCCATACAAACTGCCTCTTTGTCTCAAAGCCATATGCCACCAATTTTCTACCTCCTCTCAGATCATTCAAACCCTTGTCATGACTCCTGTTTATCCAGGCTCTCCTCTTCCAGACGACTCTCCCTGCTGAACCACAAAGAAATCCTTCTCAGTCACACATTTCACACGTTGTAAATAAACCATACTTACCTCTTTCCCTGTGTTCCTGTGTGATTCTGCATGTGGGTCAGAAAACTACCGACAAACATGACAGAAAGATACACATATTTGGTCATACCAAACAAATATTCTGTGAAATCGTTGTTTATTTATTGTTGGTAGTTGTATTTTCCTTGACTATATGATTAAAACTGATCAGTTTTCACCTGATCAGCTCTGACCAATAGATGGAATACTGCAAAGTCTAAAGATTTTGAGTTTTCATGAAAACAGAATTTTTTTAAGAGTGTAGATCCATCTATAAACAGCCTGTTCTCTGATGCATTTTGTTTTGAATGCAGTGAAAATCAGATCAAGGTTGGAGACCCATGCTTGGATGGAAGAAAGCATGGGGATTCTACTCGTGTAGGAAACCTTGACTAAAAATGCCCCCAATTCATGGCGCTATAGTATTTACACAAAAATATTTAAGATGATATAAAATTGCTATTGCTTAAAACAGAAAAGCAACAGTAATGAGACAGTAATGAGACAAAACATTACTAATTATCAAAGTTCTCTGATTAATTTTCACTATTTTATTTGAATGGGACATTAATGAACGTACAATATTGCTGTAAATACACCAAATTTAGCGAGATGCTTATTTCCATCTGTAATCTATAAAATTTTCTTATTGTGATGGTGCTACTGCATAGACTAATTAAGAATTGTGAAATAAACAGCTACTAAATTTAGTGATAATTTTGGGCTTCTTATTAAGAATATTATCCTTTTTTTCCATTATCCTATTTTTAGAGTATCACAAGCTAATATTAGCTGTTCAATTAGTCAGCTGCTTAACCAGCATAGCTTACAAACTTCATTTTTAAAACACTTTTTTTCACAACCGGCAACATTTTCAAATAGCTACATTTCTCTCTTTTGTGGCAATATTACTGCTGCAGGTGTAGCCTTTTCAGCCAACTAACAGGCAGTGCGCAGCAGCAGGCTGGGGATTGTGTTGTATGTTGTGTTGTATAATTCATACAAAGGGAGAAATCTGGTTACTCCTGCAGTTTTTCTGGCATCTCATTTAAAGGTCTCTGAAAGTGTCGAATGGTATTATGGGAAAGGTGATCCTTCAAATACATAATACAAACATCAGAAAACAGAAAAACTGTTAGTCTTGCAAGAATGGCGTAAGATTTCCAAAAAATATGTTTTTAGATTGATAACTGGCATAGTGTGGAATATTAATTTTTTATTATTTGTCAAAATGTTGTTTCAAAACATTAATTAAACTCAATGAAGGACAACAATTAGTTGCTTTTGTTTTTTTTTTTACTGTGGTTATCTTTTTTTTACCTCCCAACAGCCAAAGGGAGTTATGGTTGATTTTCTCCCTTATGTCTTTACTGGGCATCATTTCAACACATTAACAGTCAAATGTACAACAATGTAGTCCAATCTATTAATAGCATGACAGTTAATTAGATTCAAAGATTAATTAACAGCTTATCTAATCTATCAAAGGGCTAAAGATAACTATCTAATTAAGAATACGAGTGAGAGACAGCCACAAACTTTGTCAAACAAAGAACTCTTAGATATCAGTGTTATCTTTAATCATCATTCCTTTTTTCCTCCATTGATTGCTCTTGCTCATTCCTCTCTTCTGTCTTTTATTTGCTCCGTCTGTTCTCCTTTTCTTCCCTCGGAACCCATCACCCCTCCCACCCATCTCCAACCCCCCTCGCCCCTGATTTTTATTGATCACCAAAGTTTATACAAGAGCATCACTTAATGTGCTAGCTTCTTGTCCTGCCTTTGTTGGAAGGGGCCGCGGCCCACAATATTGCAAATTGATCCATCTGTGCCCATCACCCTTTGTTGGACATTTGTGAAGTGAACTACTATGGCTTTAACCGACCCTTTGATTAGAATAGAAACAGCCTTTATTGTCCCACAGAGGGGAAATTCAGGCCCCCACCACCACCCACCCACCATTCCTTCCTATTATCATTTTCTTTGACTCCGTCCGTGTCTTGTCCCTCTGAGGACAGCATCAGCATGGCTAAACACCGGTTTGAGAGCTGATTAGCTGAGCCGCACGCCTGAATGATTGCACTGATGAGCTCCTCGAGGTTTAGCCATGTAGCCAATAAACGGATGCTTTTGATTGTCCGACCTCTGAACCCCTCCACCTCTGCTGCAGTCCTCCCTTCACACCCATCCCTCTTTTTTCTCTCTTTTCTCCACATCGTCTTCTTCACACCTCCTTCCATCCATTGTCCCTCTCAGGTGAGCACTTGAAAATAGGGTCGCACTTGTTTGAACACAAACAAGTGCGTCCTCAAGGGCAGCTCATCCTTGAAATGATTCAGCGTACAATTTTATCACCTCCGGGAAAAGGTAGAGAGAGCGATTTTTGCTTTAATGCCAGTGATTATGTCTTCCAAATAGCAAAAAAGCCTTGGGTGAAATGTGTTAACTTCAACTGGTTTATCACTTCAGCATTAATAAAAAACTTTTTGAAAAGTTAGTGGAGTTAAAGCTCTGGGAGAGAAAACTTCTACAGAAGGTGCAATAATCTGTCCCTTTAGGCATAAAAAGCAGCTCCAAGGTGTAAGACAGGCATCTAATAACAATTTTTTTCCCTCTCGTTGCTCCTGCCGTGGACAACTTGGCAGGAATTTGGAGCAAAAACGAAACGGCAGAATTCCTTGACGCGCCTGTGGTCTGAATTCAGCATCCTCCAGAGCCAATCAGCAGAGACTCCTGATGTCCACATCCCTGACAGTGTAATTGGCTGACAGAGTATTGTCCCCAGCTTTAGAGTGTCTTTAATTAAGATCTGAATGCCCAGGACCATTGGCATCCCTCAACACACAACCATACAAACACAACAACCTCCCCAAGCTACTGTTGTCATGGAGAGAATACGTCAGGGGGAGAGAGGCTGCAAATGTTTGTGGTGATGGTGGCAGGGGATGGGATGGGGCGGGTGGGGAGGGTTAGCAAAGACTGGAGGCTGCACAGGGGGGTTGGCTGAGAAAAGCATGATAAGGGGGCTGGGGGACTGCAGCACAATCATCTTGATTTCTTGTGTTGAACGATTACATGCCATGCTAATTGCTAGCAGAGGGATCTTTAATAAATATTTCATTCGGCGCAGCATCATTACTGCCTAATGTCGTTATTAATCTCCGCCAGTAATTTCCACTCAAGAGAACCATCTTTGGGAGGGGAGGGCAGGGTTTTTTTTGCCCCCAAAAGGAAAGGCAGAAAAAAGAGGTATAGATTCAGAGAGTCTGGAAAAAAATTAAAGGAGATATATATATATATATATATATATATATATATATATATATATATATATATATATATATATATATATATATATATATATATATATATATATATATATATATATGCTATGCGGAGAATAAGAGATGAGGAATAGGAATAAAGGGATGGAGTGGGCAAAGAGCACCGGAAGCATCAAGTTGGAGCTACTAAGGCAGCAAATATTGTTACAGACGCATATCATTTCCTGAGAGGCCTTTCGATCTGTAAGATTATAGCTACTAATTTGATTTGTACATGAGAAGGGCTTGTGCAACTTCCTTTATAGATAAAGATTTACTCTGGGTAGAGAGATCTGTCATGACTTAGAGTAAAGTGTGTTTAACAATGAAAAGAAAGGTAGCATCTGTTGAGAATGCCCTGGCATGGGTTCTCAATATCCCCAAAGACTTTGACTTTGGAAAACCTTTGAGTTTGCTTACTGTGATGATTAGTTTTCTTTTCAGTTTACAAGTACAGTGTATTCACAGTTTTGATCAAATTTAAAATAAACTCTAAATTCTTTATATTTAGCTTACAAAGAACCAGACATTCATATGAACTTTTCAGTTTTCAGTTCAGTTTTTTAGCAGAATGACATTATGGGCTGATCTTGGCTGATGAAAAGTATCCCCACCACATGATGCTGACACCACCATGTTTCACTGTGGCTCAAAGTAATTTGCAGTGTTAGTATTACACCACACATAGAGTTTTACATTTAGGCCAAAAAGTTTACTTTTGGTCTCATCTAATCAGAGCATCTTTTTCTACATAATTGCTGTATCCTTCATTGTGGCTTGTGGCTAACTACTTCTTATAATTTTATTTTAACAATGGCTTTCTTTCTGACACTTTTCCATAAAGAACTGATCTGTGGAGAGCACCACCAGTTGTTATCCTGTCAACAGATTCTCCTATCTGAGCTGTGGATTTTTGTTGCTTGTCCACAGTTTCCATAGACTTCTTGGCTGCTTCTCTGATTAATACTCTCCTTATCTGTACTGCCTTTATAGATGGATCATGATATCTTGGAATGCTAAGTGACTTCAGAGAGCAGTTTTATTTAGAGGTATTGGATTAAAAGAGGTAAATACAGTTTTTGGATGTTTATTTGTAAAAGGTTTTGAGAACCAGGTATAACAATGTTTCCACTTTACAAAATATGCACTCCTGTGTGTTCTCTCACATGAAATCCCAACAAAAACATTGAAATTTGCAGCTGTAAAGTGATGTGTAGTGTAAAAAAGTTTACACTACACTGAGAACTTTTGCAGGATTCTTTATTTTTAGCTTGAATGGAAAATAGCAGCAATGCAAAAAGTCAAAAGAGGCCTAAAAGACATCACAGCGCTGACAACATACCACCCCACAGTGTTTTCAGAGAAGTGGTCCACACCATGTTGTGCAACCCATCTCTTTCTTCATGCAGTTTAAGACATTAAGAAGGCGTGAAAATGGCAGCAAGCTAAGCCCTGGGCGAATAGCAAATAGCATTAGCCGCCAAGCAGACATTGCATTTTGCTCATTCCAATATCCATCTGTGCCTGCAGCTATGCTAGCTAACTGCTATCAGACGGGCTTATTCACAGACATTCTCCACAGTTCCAGTCCTTTTTTTTAAAGAGCAAAAATTCAATCTTTAGTAAGAAGTGAATTTGAGATGGGGCATAAGCACAAACTGAAAAAGCAAATCCCAATCCATGTTGCTTTTATCTAACATCGTATTTTATGGCCCCATTCCAAATTTATATGAGAATACATTATGAATGATTACCAGAAAAAAAAGATTATATGCTTTGTGTGATGTTTCAATAACACATCCATCACATGCAGCCACAGTTGGTGACAGCGGGGTTGGAAGGAGATGGAGGGATGGCTAGAAAGAGGGGAGAAGACGGGGGTGATTTATTGGCTTACACTGAAGAAGAAAAAAAGGTTTCAGTTAATTCATCTATCAACCCAGTGTTCACTCTTTACTTCTACCTTTTTTTCTCCATTGCACACACACACACACACACACACACACACACACACACACACACACACACACACATTCCAGTCACATAAGCAATGGAATTGCCCTGAAAGAAAATAGAGTCGTGTGTACCATCCAATTATCTGTCAGGGGTGAATAATGGCCCCAATAATATATTCACATTGCCGTTGCCGATCAATTTTTAATCAAGCTAAGAAATATGGAGGAAGTGAAGCTAAAATGACCCACCAGGAACTCTCCCATAATGCCTTTGCAGAAGAGTCCCTAATTTTGCACCAATCAAATTACCTATTCCCAAGGCCCCTCGTAGCTTCCCAGTTTCTTCCCAGTGCTATGATGGTGCCCTCCATTGTAGCTCGGATGGGTCTCCACTTTAATGAGGGTGGGGGTCAGACAGACAGTGACCTTATTAAAGAATGTTTACTCATAATAAACAGATTACTGCCTGATTAACTTGTTTATAGTTAGAGAAAATGAGGGAGAAGCAGCACATTATCTCTCATTTAGTTGTTACCTCAGAAAAATCTCGTAAACAGGACGGGAGAATGATGTTATATAAATGCACGGAAGTATATGATCTTTGGGGAGTGTTGTGTACTACACTTATTAATAATTCAATCATGATAGAAAAGCCAGTGTATGTTATGATTTATGATGGTAATTTTAGCATCCTTTTTGGGGTCCATATGGGGGCAGCATAATGACTGTAAAAGTGATATTGACAAAAAATATTTAAAAATGCTGTCAATAATATTTTATTTGCTTTGAACTCACCAAGGATTGCAGATGAAATAATCTTGTATTGTAAACATTTGTCATATTTTACATCAGACCAAAGTACCCATGCTAATTATTTTTCATGGTCTGTAATTTAATTAAAAGAAAATGGATGATGTAATAAATATTTTTTCATTTTTCTTTCTTATAATTTTACAGCAGATCAATTAATATAAATTTCCACTTTTAATATGATATTGAATATCCTGTACAGTTTGACTGCTAAATTAATTAATCTTTTAATTTAATAAAATAAAATGGTGCACTAGCCTGGTTTAATAAGTGTACTTACCCTCACAGTAATAATATGTTCAAACAACTTTTGATTCCCTTTCAGCATTCAGTCCATACCCTTAGCAACAACAAAAAGAGCTTAGCTGAGTGTGTCTTGGTTTCAGAGAGGTAGCTTACAGATCTTATCGTAGACATGTATCAGTCAGGAGAAGAGTACAAAAAAAATTCCACCGAACTGCATATAGAGCAGTGAGGACAGCCATCAAGAGGTGAGAAGATCAGACAAGAGAAGATGGGACAAGAGTGGCATTACTAAAAACTGAAGATTCAATAACACATGAGAAACAAATATGTTCACCAGAGTCAATTTAGAAAGAGTTACGAAGCCATTTCTAAAATTTGTGACTTTGGCGAAGCACAGTGAGAGCCATTATCCATGAATGAAAAAAACACGGGACAGTGGGAAACCTTCCCAGGAGTGGCTAACTCATCAAAATTACTCTAAGGGTGCAACAATGACTCATGCAGGTGATTGTAAAATGCCAAAAAGCATCTAAATTACTGCAGGCCTCACTTGCCTCAGGTAAGGTAAGAGTTCATGAGTTTACAATAAAAAAAAGAGAATAAAAGGCAGAAGATGCATCTATAGAGTTCCAAAGCAAAAATCACTGCTGAGCAGAAGGAAAACTAAGGCCCATCTGACATCTTGATGACCTGCCATACTTTTGGTTCTATTCTCTGGACTGACAAGACAAGAGTGGAACTTTTTGTATGGTATGAGGCATGTTCTTTTTCACATAGGGTCAAACTGGTTCAGGTTTTTTTCTTAATAAATAAAATTATCATTTAAAAACCACTTTTGTATTTAATCAGGTTATCTTTGCTTGATATTGAAATTTGTTTTACAATCTGAAACATGTAAGTGTGAGAAAAAAAAGTGTATATATGTATCTGATCCATCTCAATGAATCTCAATGGCTAGAAGATAATTTAATTTGACTGGTGCTTTTAGTCAAAGCAAGCTGGTTTTGTTCATATCCCAAAATTGTGTCCTAGTCCCGTTCCTCAAACCACACTGGATCAGGGGTGTATACTTTGGATCAGGGGTGTCCAAAGTGGGGCCCGAGGACCATCTACAAAACCCTGCCTATGCTTTGGATCTAGAATGATTTAAAGGGGTGGTGACATCACTGTATAAACTATTTCATGTAGTTGATATTGCTACATATGTCAATTCTCCAAAAAATTTCATTCAAAAAAATAATGTCACCTTTTTGTAGGAGGTTGTTTTGGCAGGCCAGATTTCCCTCCTCAGTAAAAGGGTTGAGTACGGTAATGATATGTGGCTTTATCTAGTTGACTTCACTCTGATTGGCTACAACCATATTTGGGAAACGCTTCAGTAAAATGTGTTGAACATCATCCCAAATTGGGATTATAATTGCATGGTACTTCCCGAGAAATGAACTTCAGCCATTCTTCTCTGGTTCTCTCCTCCTTTGAGAGTAAGTGGAAATTTCCATCTGTTTTTGAGCACCCACGGACATAACAGCTCTGCTTTTTAGTACCCATCCTCTTCTCAAATGGAGTAGCCAGACATGCTAGCACGACGTAGCACTTAAATTAGCCGGTGTATCAGCTGAGGGGAGGAGGGAGGGGCAGGGCTGTTTGCTTGATGGTGTGCTCTAATTGGAGAATATGAATTATGTAGAAAGATAAACTGTTCGCTGATTCATCCATTTTTAAGCAAAGAAACAGAGCTGACCACCAATGAGCAGGACCTTTGATACCAACTCTTGACATTCACAGGGCCTCATCAGTGCACAACAGATCATATTATACCCCGAAAACCACAGAAAAATTAAATTGTCATGACCTCTTTCAGGATCACTTTATAATCACAAATGACTTTTTTCACTAAAATTTTGCATGTTTAGTTTATTGTTGAGATGGTAAATAAACTTAGACTTAGACTTAGATGTTGTTAAATTAAATGTTTTTCAGACAAACAGTTTCAGGTTAATTGTTTTGTTTTGCTTTTTTTAATTAGTATTTTGTTGAAGATTGCTATATAATTGATGGCTATAACTGATTTTTATAGCTATCTGTCAGCATTTCTAAAGATTATAGAACATGGAAAAAAGGAATTGTTTCTTTACAATTTTTGCAATTATCACAAGCATTATATTTCCTTGTCAAAATGAAATATACCAGTTTTACAGAAGAAATGTGCATATCTTTTTCTCTATGTATGGAAAGTTAAGCATTTAATGTGTATTACCACAAACTCAATAGTTACATTGAGTTGCTTCATATGAAGCCATAGCCATACAGATAATGATGCTCAGTACAGACTTTTATTCCAGCTAACAAGGATTTACTCTGTTGCTTATGACTAACCATTTGTTAAAGCATTTGCACACACAATTTAAATGTGGATGTTCATAAACAAACACAAACATACACACTAAATTCAACTCTGCTCACTTTTTGAGTAAATTCAGCCCCATAAAGTCAACACCAGTGCGTCTGAGATGGGTCACGTACCTCTGTGCAGCGCTGGAGCAATCTGCAATGAAAGCTTTCCCATTTGTAATAAACCGCAGCCTCTCAGAAGAGCAATCCTTGGGAGAATCCAGCTCACTCTCTCTTCGCTATAACGGCATCTGTAAAACAAATGAGCGGGAAGGTAATTGGAGACAAACAAAAATTACATTTCCAATAAAGGTTTCTGTCTGGTTGGGCTCCCAGAAGCCCCCATCCCCACTCAACTATTTAACAGCCTTAATATACCCTCTCATCAGCTTTTCTGTTGAGAAGCCGCTTGAGAGGAGTTATCTGAGCACAAACAGAGCTCATCTAATGTGAACAGGTTAATGTTTTAGTGGTTGAAGGATCTTAGGCAATTAAAAGTGGAAAGGTGGTCTTACAGTTGAATTTGAAGGAATACTAAAACTTTGCATGAACGAAACTGCACTGAAGTGATGGCTTCAGAATTATTTGTGCTTCATCATGTGGTTTTTTGCACAAAGAAACCACATATTCTATGAAATACGCGTGTTCTAAATGCTATCAAGGGATGCCTCGGTCCTGAACTGGAAACAGGTGGATTGCTCCAGGGATCAGTGTTTGCCTCAAGTGGAGAAGTTCAAATATCTTGGTATCTTGTTCACGAGTGATGATTGGATGGACGGTTTAGGGCTTCGTCTGCAATCATTTTTTTCTGGTCTCTTGTGGTGAAGAAAGAACTGAGTCATTAAGCAAAGCTCTCGATTTACTGGTCTGTCTACATTTTGCCACATCTATGGTCATAAGATATGGATTGTGACTAAAAGAAGATCCCGTACAAATGGCAAAAATGCATATTTCCTACGTAGGATAGCTGAGTTCACCCTTCCTTCAGATTCTTCTGATACTTCACATCAGAACTGGACAGATGGATCAATTTGCCCCAGAATCTCCCCCAATAATAGGATATGCTGGGAAAACCTTCTCAAACCACCTCATCTGGCTACTTTTGAAGCAGAGGACCCTTTTGGAGCTCTTTTGGAAAGCTTTTCTTTCAGTCATAGTACATATCTTATGTCTCGGGTTGGAATGCACTGTGGAAAAACTATATGATCACCTGCATCTGTCTGTCCATCTCAAGCGCCTTTTGTACTTTAGTTTCTGGGCTCACTTATATTAATCAAATGGCTCCTTCGTCGATCGCGAAGACCAGAAGTGAGGGGCTATGAAACTGGACGATTATTTCTGCTCTGTCGCCTAGCAACCGTGATGGCACAAATACATACTTGTATTTAAAACTGTACTCCTCTCCAGCTCTACCTCTCAATTTGGCTGCCATTGTTACAAGAACAAAATTCTCCTTTTCGGCTCACAATGATTTGGGATAGGGTGGCCTGCAAAGGATACACCATACCCATCCTTCAAATCCAGGAAAAGGAGGAGGCATTTGAAGTAGTAGTAGTTGAATTTGGAGAGCCTTTGTCACATCACTGTGATGTAATCAGCATTTGAATGGATGAAAGAATGCAGACCCTGAATGTATTTTTTTTTTATTTATTTATTTATTTATTTTTTACAATTTACGCATCTAAACACATTTACTATTTACTCAGACAGACTTATTTCTTCATTGTCACAACCAGACAGACACAACATTGAGTTTGTAACACACACACAGCCACAAAGTAAGAATTCCAGCAAGAGTAGCAGCAGTCATCTCCTCCCTGCAGCGGTGAGATCAAATCAGCCTGTTTATCTGATGGTGAACCTAACATTAGGCCAAACTAAAGGTCTCCCCTCAGCTTCCTCTTATCTAACCCAGAGAAAAGTGAACTACGTGGCCCCTCACTGGGGGGAAACTGATTACAGCCTAAGGGCCCAAAAGGCAGCGGGTCCACAGCTCCATTCATTCCATTATGAGACCGTGAGCCGAGGGGGCTGAGGGGGCTGAGGGGGCCGAGGGGGCGAGGTGGCTATTAACTGCAGGTTGTGGATCAGACCCATGGATACTCTGGTCTCTAATACCACTGGGCTGAATGAGATGAGTTGTAATGTGAGCTTAGATTCACAGCTAGGGGGTCACACGACCTCAGCAATGACCAAACATTTGTGGTTAACGAGAGGTCACAGCAGGTTAAATTTGTTTGATAAAATTTACCAAAATAATCAGATGCAGTAAGGACAAGTCAATAAAAACACTTTTAATTTTAGTTCAGTGCCTGAATGCCAAAGTATTTGGTTGGAAATTTGTGTTAAAATGACTTCCAACATTACTAAAATGACAAAAGCTTTACATAATACAATCAAACTCAAATAGAAGTTTGTCACCTCTTAAAAACAACATGCCACAGTTGGTTTATTTGCTTTGCTATTTTTGTTCTAAATCATTAATAAATCAAAATAACATTGACCTGTTCAAAAGCACGTCTGAGCCCTTTTTAGCATAGGGCAGAGGTTAATTTAGAGTTCTTCAGTTTGTGTTATCTATTTTTGCTTTTTTTCTCTTCTATATATATGTGTTTTAGTCAAATTCATTCTTCATTTCTGTTTACATGAATTTTGTCCAGCTGCAGCAAAATATCTGAACCATACAAGAGAACATGGCATGGATTTCAGTTAAATACACGGAAGCAGTTTGTGAAGAAGACCAGATCAGGCTGGAATGGACAGATGTTATCATCAGTTATGTTGCATTTGTTTGTAGTCTAAAACTACATGCTCTGCCACTTCTGTTTCTTCTTTAATTTTTTCCAGTAATATTAAAATATTTTCTTGCAGTTCCTCACTTGAGGAACAGAGATCACTATTTTAGTTCAAGATGAACAGTTTAGTAAAATCAGAACTTTCTGCCAGTTTAGTAGTGGTGAAACAAACTCAAAGAACATGTTTGCAAGAGAAAAATAACCTTTGATCATAACCAAGATACCTGATACAAATGGCTGATGTGAGCTTCCTCCAGAGGGTTACTGGTCCTAACCTAAGAGATAGCGTGAGAAGTTCAATCATCCAGGAAGCCTCAGATAACGCCGCTTTGCTCCAGTGTTGAAAGAAGGCAGATTATTCAGGTTCAAGACATAATCACGTCTTCTCCTCACTATACTACTTTCTCCTACTATTCCCCATCTATGCATTTATACAGCTTTTCAGTTGTTGCTGAATTTGCAGCGATGTTGGCGACAATGGTAAGAGTTAATCCCGTAAAAGGCGGGTTGCCAGTTTGAGTCCCCGCTCCATACGTCTCCATCGCTGTGTCCTTGGGCAAGACACTTCGTCCTACCTTGCCTGCTGGTGGTGGATCAGAGGGCCTGCTGGTGCCAGTGGATGGCAGCCTTCTGTCAGACTGGACCAGGGAAACTGTGGCTACAATGTAATAGCTTACCACCATCAGTGGGTGAATGACTGAATGTGAAACGCTACAGATTGGATCAGATTGGACTGTGTGTTATTTTAATCTAATCATCCCCAGGGGTCAGTTGTATTAGTTTGAATTTGATTTATTGTATATTTATGTATAATTGAAAATGTATAATTGAAAATGAAGTGGACATTTTCATTTTTCTTGAAGGTTCCTTAGGATAACATCTGTTGTGATTGTGAATTGGAGATGTATGAATAAAGTGAACTACAATTAATATAACGTCATTTATTTTATGACATCTATGGGTATGGATTATGACATCTAAGTGCCTGTATATATATATATATATATGAAGTTTTTTTTTTCTTTAAGGCACTAGAGGCCTTTATTTAACAGTAATAAGACAGGAAGAGGAGCAGAAAGAGAAGGGGAGAAAGACATGTGGCAAAGGAACCGAGGACAGGAGTCGATCTCAAGACGGCCATGTCGAGGTCTGCAGCCTCTGTATTTGGGGCTCTAACCACTGCACCATGCAATGCTGCCTGGCGCAATATCGTCTAATAATCTTTTAATTCCCATTAACATGGGAATGTCTGGTTAAGTGCAAGATATCGAGACTCTTTATTGTGAAGTTAGAAAGAAAGTAGTTCTTAAATTGTGTTGACAGAGACATCTGAGACTCCATGTCAGCACTCCTGTGCATTGAAAAAGTCTTCTCCACTTTTAGATAATTTGTGTTGCAGTATTTAATATACTCAGAAGAAAAAAATGAATGGCAAACAAGCTAAAAATGGTTTGTCAGCACTGTAAGAAAACAACAACTTGCATAGCGTTAGCCACTCATGACGTTAAAGTTGACATCTGCTTTGTAGATATCTTACTCACAGTTCAAAATCTAAAATACATATCCCAGTAAAACTTGAATGGGATGAATCTACTTTGAATATAGATGCCTTAATAGAAAATTGGAGATTTATGAATCTTTTAATATGTGTGAATACAAATGGTAGATTGGAGATCAAATGATGTATGTTACAGTGAGTGTAGAAAAGAAAGTATTTTCCGACAATAGTGAAATGCAAGCTACACATGCAATGGTGGGATTTGATTTGCTACAGTGAGCCCACTTCTCTTAAAGCTTCTGTATGCAGACCTTTGTTGTAATTCAGATATTATTTACTATTCCTCCTTGGACTTTCATACATGCTCATTTCATCTAATCAGAAATCATTATTATATATCTTTTTTAATCTGTAAAAACTACCTTGTTGCACAAATTAATTGTGCATGTTTTTTCTAAATGGGAAGTTTGAGTGTAAATCAGTTAAATAAACTAAGTGGATCACTGGTCAATATTTCTGAACTATATTTGTTTGAAGATATTTACTTGATGATCCCCATGATTTTGATGCATTGATATTTTCCTGATGATTTTGATGATTTTCATGTGTATTTCCTTTATGATTTTGCTCGATGATTTTGATGTTTTTAATGATTTTGATGATTCTGCTGTATATTTGATTGATGTTTTTATGATGTGAAGCACTTTGAACTGCCTTGCTGCTGAAATGTGCAATACAAATAAACTTAACTTAAATGATTCCAACCACCTCTAATGCATTCTTGACTTGGTCAAGTGTGTTGAGCACAGTTACCAGCTTTGCTTGTAATAAAAGGTCTTTTAGACCTCTCTTATTTGGCAGCTTTTTCTTGGATAAAATGAATCCAGTAGTTGATTTTGACTGTGAAATCAGCTCAGCAACTTTCATCTACTTACCTCATCATGAAGTAATAGCAAAATAGAATCCACCTGGCCATGAAACCCGTTATCAGTTCACTGGACAATTGCTTTTAAGCTTTGCAGCATTCTGCTGTGATTTCAAAAACGGTTATGTGTCAAAAGTGTTGAATTAAAGCTGATTGTCCTCATACATTCATATCTTGACTGCTTTGTTCCATAAATTACAGAAATTCTGTCAACAATTACCAAACCACCAATGGATATTAGAGTTTATCTCCTGCACACATATGTTAGTAGTTACCTCAGCTGTTACCTCACCTCTATTATGTTGTTTAAATGCATTTGTGAGATAATCATGAAATAGAGAACAGTGAGTGCGAAAGTGCATAAGGATTTGTGCAAGTGTGATAGTGTTGGAGAGAAGAGCTAATAGTTTGAGGGCATTCCTGTCAGTGCTGCTGGTCCTTTGTGGCTTCCTGGGCTCTTTAATGTTTAGCTAGTTTGATGTGTCTACTCTGAGGAGACAAAGATGGAAAAGACCCTGAGATGTTTAACTAGCTAATCCCTGCATGTTCTTCCTCTTTGCTCCTCTCTGGCTTTCCTTTGCCTCAGTCGTTCTGCTGCGGCGGAAGAACCCGGGAATCCAGGATTTGCAAAACAAACACCTTCCTTTCCTTCATCATCAAAAGCTAAATGAAAGATTTGTAAGTGTGTGTTCCAAAGACAAGTGGAAGCAAATCCGCAGCAGCCTCTTTCTAATAAACAAAAGCATGTTTAAAACTTTGCTCAAAGCTCTCGATTACTCCAATTAGGTCTCTCCTGGGTCTGACAAGCCACAGTTTTGTTCACTCCACCACTCAGAAAATTAGAAAAACCTCTGAAACTGCCGCCTTCCAACAGAACCCAAAAGGAAAAAAAGAACTACAAATGATGTTTCACACACAAACACACACACAGCTGTAAATCAAAATTTAACTATATATATGGAAGTTATATCAGCAATGCAGCAAATTATGATTCGTCACCAACTTTTTAGCCTCTCCATCTTGAGGAACAAACCACCATCTTTTATATAAAGAACGGTGACCCACATTATTTAGTACATGCGGTGATATGATGCACGCTAATTGCAAAGTGGGACATATCGGCCACATGTCTGCGTTTCCATGTGTGCGTACCCCCACAGGCTGTCTTACCCCCCTTCTCCGTCTCTCCTGATGTGTTTTTCATGTTAACACTTTGCAGTGCCTTAGGTACATTGTGCGGCTTCCCGCCATACACAGCCCTACTTAGCCCATTTGGAATGTTTTTATGCGAAAACATCATTTTTATTTTTCAATTAAAATTTTATACCTTTGTGTTTTTTTCTCTTTTTCCATTTCTTTTTTAAGGGTTGCTATTTTTCATCATATGGTAACTATGGTGTTTTCTTCTTTGGTCTCCTTGTTTTAAAGAGATTGACTGGTTGAATCTCAGGCTGAATTCTTGTTATTATTTTGAAGAGGCCTAAAAAGGAAAACAATCTCTGAAGATTACAGATTTGATCAAACTATGACAACTAAACTCACTCTAAACCTTTCAGAAAGATAACACGGCTGGAAAATGTACCATCGGCTGCTTCTGGTGAGTGACCACGCGCTGTAGACCCTTGCTTAATCAGCTCCACCCATTTATCAATCAGTTACCAATGAAGTTGTGTCTGCATAGTTAATACGCTGGCAAAATTACTCCAAGAATTATAAATCCAGAAAAAAAAGATGATGTACCAGCGGGCCTCACTTATTCCTTTATTGAATCTTTTTGCCAAGTATAAAGGCAAACTTACCAAAGTCCTTGTTAATCAGCTAAAAATTAAACTTGGACAGATTCAACCAGCAGTTGAGGATCATGCACAAGCTGTTGGACCAAGATTGTGCAACGAACTCCCAAGCTCTTTGTGATCGTTGGACTCTGTTGATGCTTTTAAAAAATAATTTAAGACATTTTTTTTTAAAAAACAAGCATTTTACTGTCACAGGTACTGGGCTGCTATGATAATTTTATACATTTATGATGTTTTTCTTAAATATGTCTTTCATTGTATTTTATTGCTTTTACTGTTTTTACTACTTTTACTGTGAAGCACTTTGTGACTGCTGTCTGAGATAGGTGCTATTTGAATAAAATTTACTTACTTACTTACTTTTGTCTTTGCTCCAGCTGACTGTATGAGGGTGCATGCTTCAAATGCAAAGAAGCTATGTTCCAGGCTATCTGCTAAAGATGTGTATTTGGTTGGCTGAGGCTGACAACCATCACTTAAAATAAGGAATCATAGTATTTTAAAGTTAAAAGGCATTCTGTTTTGTTCCCACATAAAACTTGTTTAGACATGCCTTTTTTTGCATAATTCCACAGCATTCACAAGCTAAGTATACTGTACACATGGACCACTGCTATAACATTTATATGACTGCTATTCAAATGCTGCAGCAATGGGACAGTGACATGACTTAATCTAAATGGTCTGTCTGTACTGATGAAGATTCGCTCACCTCTGCATGCTGGATGTATGAAACTGAAAGTGAAACTGACAGCATCACCAAATTTATCTGACCACTTAAGGTAGACACATAGAGGATTAAAATTTCATTCTAAGATGTTTTTATTTATGGAAAAAAGAGACCTGGACATCATGACAAAAGTAAAGTACTCCATCCTGACAAAGCCGAAATCCACACCCCTGATCCTAATACCCATGTCCTATTCAAACCAGGACTGTATCAAGCATTACACACATACTTCAGACAAGTAATAGAAGTTGATATTTCCCAATACTCACTTCATTTTCTCATTTTTAGATTTGTGTAACACCTGTTTCTCAATACCTCAGCATACATGCCTTCCTCACAGAAACCTACAAAAACCTTATTGCTAAACTCTGTTCCGTTGCTGAGGTCGGTGTATTTGAGTGTAAAAAAACAATACGGTATGCCAGTTTTTGAGTAATGGGTGATTAAAATTCTGTGCAGTTCTACAGCCAAGATGACAATCTGTACTATAGTTAGCCAAGTTATTTATCACTTTTCCTCTGGTTGTGTTCACTGGCATTGTTTTATCAGCCATAAAGAAGTACATTTAAAAAATTCTAATCCATAAATTCACTACATGACACTGGGAAGCCTGCTTCACTGCCAATAAATATGGAGCATGAGGTTTAAGCACATTTCTTCTAAAACATCTTTTTAAATGTTTTTTTTAAATTCTACATTTAACTCTACAGACAACCTTCATAGCTCACTTTCTGTTTTTGCTGACCGTGAGAAATAAACTCTACATAGCGCCTTTCTCTCCTCTCATGAGCAACAATTGGAATAAAATTAAGCAGATCGAGATATACCTGATAGAGCTCGTTTTCAACTTTGCCTAAAACCTGTTTTGTATAATACTGATTGGGTGGGTGGTGTCCAATTTTAAGTGTAATCTACTTTTTTCCATGTGCTGCATCAGCAGCTTCATATTCAAATAGAATTAAACAGTGTAACAGCTGCCAAAGAAGAGTTTAAGCAGTTCTTATGTTGTAGACTATGGAGAAAATTCCAACTTTATTACAATGATAAAACAAAACAGAAGCATCAAGAACTCATCTGAGAATCAAACACATACTATTCAAACCAGCCACTGATATCAAAGTGGGGCATCTGAATTAACGTCTCCTTACTTCTTTTCATTTCAAGATCTAAAAATCTCAATGCAGCTGATTACAAGAACAGAAAGCTTTGAAGACTTTAGACCGCCAGCCAAAAAGTCATGCCATATCACATCTGACACCCCAAATCTTGAGAAATTGATCCTGGAGCATAAGCATTGATTGCTTTAGGTTTGAACACACACCCAGGTCGGTAATGGAGGGAAGGGATTAGAAGTGAGATGTGCACCTGGCTCAGTTCTTTTGTTAAGGCAATCAATGGTCTCCCACTGTGGGGTATAGTAGTCAGGACTCAAGAGGAGCTCAGCATGAGGTTACATATGTTATGGGTTTGTATACTGCATCAGTCCCTAATATTTCATTTCTACTAATGTGAACAACGTATTAATTTACTGCTCAATCTTAACTTTCATTAAAAGTATGTTTCTGCTTGATTGTTTTGATGAGAGCTGTAGAAAGATGTTTGAGATGGCAGAGAGACAAGTGGGGAAATTCGCTTTGTGGCTTCAGTTTTTGTGCAGTGAATTGTTGTTAGATTAGAGATCATTTATTGTGTATCATCTGGAACTGCAAGGTGACAGGTTCAGAATGTCCTAAACCAGCAAGCACCAAGTCTCTCCGGAGGATTTGTGCTTTAGAGTTATGTTGCCACCAGAGCAACATAACTCTGGTGGCAACAGAGTTATGTTGCCACCATAACTCAGAGCTTGCAGAGCTTGCTCAACATTGGCAGCAGGTGGGTGTAAGTGCCAACACTTTTGAAAAGTTCTGTCCCTGGAAAAGATTAAAGATATACCCATATTCTGCTGATGAACAGAGGAAAACTGATGAAAAAGTTGTTTTCTCTGACAAACCTTCCATTTTATTGTTTGGGACAACTGAAAAATCATTTGTACAGAGGAGAAAAGGTAAGCACTGATCTTTCAACAGAGTTGTGGTCCTAACTTTAGGACCACAACTCTAATGTGACACTCCTCAGGTGTCATCCTATTCTTCTATGCAATTCTGAAGAGGTGTATCAACCACAACTGGATCTCAGGTCAAATACCATCCACCTCTGGCACCTCCTCTGCAGACCCTGTTTGTCATGGACAGGATGTCAGGAAAGGAAGTTGTAGTTTTGGAGTTTTGCAAAATATTACTAAAGAAACACCCCAATCTGTTCAAAACCAATATTCTGCTTGTTCCTCACCTTCTTTGTCTTCTCTGGTACAAATTTTATGTATGGCTCAAACATACCAATACAATTTCATTAAGCCAAATTAATACAAATGAACATCAGTTTTTTTTTTTGTTTGTTTTGTTTTTTTATTATTACTTTCAATATTACTCTTTATTTTTGTGAAAGAGCCACATAGACTAACTCCATCCATCCATTGTCTGTACGCACCTGGCCTTGCAGGGTGGCTGGTGCCTTAATATGAAAAATGAAAGGTGAAAAGTGAAACAGTTTCTGTGGTTTGAGAACTTGGAAAAGGGCATTAATGCACTTGTTTCAAAGCAAATATGTCATACATTGGAGGTAGGGGGTGCGATCTACTCACAGAGTGGCATTTGTTGAACTTGTTTAGGCTACACAGACTGATCTTAAACCATGATGTTAGAAACTTTGCTAACATTTAGGAGAAATAAATGAAGCATCAAAAAGCAAACGTTTGAACATTTTTATTGGTTTGGATTTTTTCCGTCATGTATCATTTACGTTCACTGACATGCAGCACTTTGTTGATTTAATTGAAAGGAATGGAAATTTTTTGCTAGAGAAGTTCACATGTAAACATGTTATACCTTATTAAAACCATACAGAAAATGAACTGTTTGCTCAAGAATGGGAGGTATTCCTGTATTATCCATTACATAAACTCTGAATCAAACAAAGAATGAATAGTAAAGGAACCAAGACAAGCTGTGCTGAGGGTATGAAAGTGGAAGGCTCTGAGAGAGCCAACGAAGGCCACAAAAAGACCGACGCTGAAGGGCCCAGGACAAGTGTTGCCGTGTCCCCCCTCCCCCTGAAACCACCAAGGCCACCGGGTAATGAATAAATAAACAGCCCCTCAAACCATCTCGCCTCTTCCTCTTCCTGCTTTCCTCTTTTGGCAGCCTCACACACACATGCATATGTATACGCTCAGAAACTGGCACATGTTCATAAACAATCCACACAAACGCAGGACTGCCTTACTACTTATATACATACTCACAAACATGCTGGTTTTATGCAGCAGAGCCATTGTAATTGTGTGAATGCCTGCAGAAGTTTGCTCCGTAGACCTGCAGTCTGCACGCAAAAGGACATTACCAATTTTGTTCTACTTCAAGCAGTGCAGGTTTCATGTACCTGCCTATATTTACCCACATACTCTATGGAAAGATTTTACTGGCATAGCTAGAACCAGTCCACCATTTGGAGGCTTTACTCTGTGAGTAAATTAGAGCAACAAAATCTGACAATGTGAGAGCTTGAGGGACCATGAGACAAAACTTTATAGGTCCCATGAATATGATGCCTCAGCTCCACATTGCCTGCTCTAACAGTCTGAGAAAATATTTTCAATTATTCAACTTCCAGCCCTGAGAAGTCACAGCTGAAAAGTCTTTTAACACTGTTCTTGTTGGGACAATGCTAAAACATCAATATCACATGTTGAAATGTTGGTATTTTGTTTTGTTTTCAAAAAGATTAACTTTTCAGTGTCACAATGTTGTTTCTAAGAAAACCAAAACTAGGAGGTTGAGAGAAGGTGTTAAATGAGGAAAAGGTGAAGCAAGTTTCTAGCATAAACTGGGGAACTAAAAGACATACAGTGTTTTACAAATATTTGCATACCTTTAAATGTTTTTTCACATTTGTTTATTATTATGGTGGAATGTTATGTGGGTTGTATGTCTGTTGGGGGTATATACTTCCACCTTTGAACATTTAGAAACTGAGACCTGAATAAATGTCATAGATGACATTTATATATCTGTAATCATTAAAATCATTAAAATTAGCAGCAGCAATGTAATTGTCTTTTTTGTTTGGTGTTTGTGTCGAAACCATGATACCATGTTATTCTTTGCTAAAGTTATCATACCATAAAATCTCATGGACAAGCTGTAATAGGCTGTGAATTTAGCACTTAGTGCAGAACCTATAGTCACAAACTGGATACCAAGTTTAATGTTAATAGCCAGATTGTCATGCAAAAAGTCTTGTAAAACTTTTGGTGACAATTACCATAAATTTTTAGAGGGGTAGAGTGCTCCTGCTGCCCCTCAGTCTCTGCTGCCCTTGGTGGTGAGCCATATTATCTATATTAAAAACCACCACTGTAAACAACATTAAAAGCTGTCTAATATCATCAGTTTAATAAATTTGTTTTAAGCAGGCAGGTGGCTTGTTAGTTTATGTCATTAATAGTTAAAGTAATGTTTTAAAACAATAAATTATTAATATATATGAAAAAAACTTTGCCTCATGACCAAAATTAAGTCTCTAGCACCTTTGAACTACTAACACTTCAGTACTGTCATATTGACTCAGCATGTCAGGAGTTTCTAACACCAACCACATATCATATTCATGGGTCTAGTTATTCAAAATTTGTAAACTTTTCTATTTTCTTTGAATATTAACCTTTTCATTCCCTCTAATAATCAAGGGAGAGCTGCTACGTTTTGAGTAAACCTCTCTACAACCATAGGCTCATCAGTGTTCGGCTTCATTAGGTCCTGTTTGGCAGCACAAAGACACTTCCCTGTACCCATTCTACCTAGTTGCATATTACAACACTAACTATTACTACAAATTCCGTTTTTTTGTTGTTTAATGTAGAGGTTTTGTGTGTATTTCAGAGAAGATCCTCCATTATTTCTGCAGGTAAATAATATCTAGACTTTATTTTACCTTGCTTAGGTTTTGGACAAATAAAAAAACAAGTGTACATTACTGAAATGGTAAAATGTGTCAAGCAATGCATTATTAGCAGAAATACACAATTCTAATAGCCAAAGTCTGTGCTCCACCTACTATATGCAGCTACATTAACTTAAAAACCTTCATACATTATAGTGTGTACTATTTACAGATTATTCTATTTGCAGAATTAACTGAATCTGATACTAGGACCTGCAACCTCAACAAATCCTAACTTAGTTCAGTTTCTGTTGCACCCATCTGTTTTTATAGAAGGCTTGGTTTTCCCTCATCTTAAAGCATAGCACCACATCATTAAATGGAGATTTATTTTCCTGACCCATTAGGTGGAGTGGCATGATCGATGTAATGCTAAATCAGCTCAAACCAACAGAGAAGTCAGGAAGAAATCAGTGAACCAGAACAGATCTGTGGAACCCACCTAAAACGAGCAGCAGCATAAACCAGAGGTAGCAGAAATCATTTCCTCAGTTTTTTTAAATCACACACACTGATTTCTCAATTAATCCCCGCAGGTGTCGGAACTGGACACATTTTCACTGACAAACATGCTTTTTGGGTGTGGTTTGTGTTTATCAAGCCAATATTTTCCCAACAATCACTCATAAGGACTATGGGGCACAACATTATGACCACATGGCTAAGAGTGTGTTGGTTCTCCATTTTCAGCCTAAACATCCCTGACAAGTCTGCCCTCTGCAAATCACCTGAGAGCGTGCTGTGATGTGATATCTGGCACCAAGTAATGTAAGCTGCAACGAGAGGCCTTAATGGATCCGATTTGTGTATCCTGTGCATCACACAGATGCTTGACTGGATTTGGATCTTTCAAATTTGGAGGCCACCTTGGCACCTGAAACTTATTGTTGTGTTCCTCAAGCCTGCTTTGTGGCAGGAGGGTGTACTCTCCTGCTGAAATAGGCCCAAGTCATCAGAGAATACCATATTCATGAAGAGAGGAATCATGGTCTACAAGATACAT
This sequence comes from Anableps anableps, assembly GCA_014839685.1. Classification (NCBI taxonomy): domain Eukaryota; kingdom Metazoa; phylum Chordata; class Actinopteri; order Cyprinodontiformes; family Anablepidae; genus Anableps; species Anableps anableps. The sequence continues at coordinate 29,460,559 of CM026076.1, forward strand.
AGGTAGATACTGCATGGACTTAAGGTTTCCCAGCAGAGTATTACTCAAAGCATCATAGTGCCTGCATGTTTACCCTTCTCCTTCCCATAGTGCATCCTGGTGCTATGTGTTCTCTAGGTAAGTATTACACACACCAGCCATTCAAGTGATGTTCATCAGAACAGGACACCTCTTTCCATTGCTCTGGGGTTCAGTTTGGATGCTGTAGTACTCATATTTGATGTCTTAAACGGTGGACAGGGGTCTGCATAGGCACCCTGACTGGGCTGTAGAAATGCAGCCCTATAAGCAACTAACTATGATCCATTGTGTATTCTGACACATCTCTATCAGAACCAGCTGTAACTTGTTCACCAATCTACGCTACAGGAACTCGTCTGTTGGGTCAGAGCACAGAGGACAGCTATTGTCCCAAGTATGCATCAGCAAGCCTCAGCCACCCATCACCCTGTCACCAGTTCACCACTGCGCCTTTCTTTCTCCAGACTGGGAGCACCAAACAAGAGCTGCAGTTTTAGAGATGCTCTGCCCCAGTTGTCCATCCATAACAATCTGGCATTTTTCACAGTTGCTCAAATTATTATGCTTCATTAATTTTCCTGCTTCTAACAAATCGATTTTGAGGATGCAATGTTTACTTGCTGCCTAATATATCCCACCTAGAAACAGGTGTAACAATGAAGAAAAAATCTGTGGTATTCACTTCACCTGGAAATGGCCAAAATATTATTCTTGATCAGCATTGCCATTAGTGTTTTTTCTAGCTAAAAGTGTAACTTTCATTCTTTTATAACAGAATGCAGCTGAAGTGCATGACTGAATGCTACTTTGTTTGAGGTGGACTTATACTGATGATTAGCAGGTGTTCAACTTCAGTTTCTGAACCCAAAATGCGTCACTGCTAATTCTCTACCAGATACCATTAGAGCCCTGATAAAGTGTTTGAAGCCCTTGAACAGGGATGTGTTCAGACAGTTGTGCACTACTTTGTGTTGGCCTTGTTGTGCAATAATAGGTTTTGGTTTTGCTATAAATAAATGTGTATACCAAAGGCTCTGTGGCCTGTTTGTGTCCAAGCAGCTTGAAGGATTACAGATCACAACCAACACAACAAAAAACAGTATAATAGATAATCAAACAAAATTCTAATTGTTTATCCTGCATTCTTCTTACCCAGAGTAACAGCAGCAGGCATCGGTTAGGGAATGGCAATTCTGGGGAATCTATGACTCAAAGATTCCTTCAGAAGAATTATGAATAAACCAAGGGCGAAGTGTGGAAATGTTTGATAGGCATAAATAGTTTGCAGGCCCTTGTAAGCCTGCTGCATTCTTTATTTCTGCAATATTAGACATCAAGGTGGCTGACAAAGAACTTGCAGGGCCTATTCAGTAAATGTAATAAATAGAGTTCCTTTTCACCCATTGTTTTCAGTCATTGGTAATGTTCAGTTTTGCTTACCGTTCGGTTAGACATCATCATTAATTAAATGAGGACAACACCATGCATTGACATATTGATAGAATGTATAGAACAAACCTTTTTTCATCATGTTTACCTGTTGTACCAGAATTAGAAACTTAAGGGCTTTCCTTTGCTTGGACTTGACTCGAAGAGACTTCCTGAATGGGTTTTTCACCCATGTACTTTATCACACAAGTACATATTTACATTCCCTGTAACAACATGTTTTCTCGATCAAGTAGAAGATTTCAAGGTAACCTTGACCAGTTTGCCCTTATATATTTCTACACAGCCTCCACTGACAGCTCATTCCATTGTGTCATCAACTTGCATCCACAACATTATATCTGCCCATGAAGAAAAAACTGAAACCTTATGCCTTAGGTTGCATTTCTAGTGTTTTTTTGTTGTTGTTGTTGTTGTTGTTGTTGTTGTTGTTGTTGTTTGTTTGTTTTTTTGCTTTTGCAGCTATGGCAGACTTAAAAAGTTGTTCATCAAGAATTCTTGTATATGTGCTGGCTTGCAAAAGCATTCATTCCCCTGGAATTTCTTTACATCTTGTCATGTCAGTGTAGTGTATTGGGATTTTGTGTGATAAACCAACATAAAGTTGTGCATAAAAAAAGACTATGAGAAGTAAAGAGCATAATAACAGTCCCACTTTTATCAGTCATTCTACTCCTAACAATAAATTATATCCCAGGGCAACCTTAACCAACTTAGCAGTGAAACTGATTCAGGGAAGATGAGGTGGTGGAGGACATTGAGCTGGGGAAGCAACAGTGAAGCTGTATACTTTAAGGGACTGAGCAGACTGTACCTCTTGAGGAATTAAGTGTTTGCAGCAAGATGCTGAAGGTCTTCTATAAGTCTGTTGAGGAGAGGTCAATCTCTTCCACCATCATCTGTTGGGGCAGCAGCATAGTCAGTGCCTTAAAAAAAAGCTCAGCAGGCTGATAAAAAAAGGCTGGTTCCGCTCTGAGTGCTGCTTTTGAACCTCTAGAGATGATTTCACATAGCATGAAGAACATAATGGACTACCCTGAGCATCCTCTTTTTAAGACTGTAATACAATAACAGAGTGTCTTCAATCAGAGGCCTTCTCAGCTTTAATACTGACCGCTACAGGAGACATCACCATCAAAGAGTCTTTGAAGGAACTTGCTTAGTTTAAATTACAACAAATTACAACAATTTAACATTCCTTTGGGATAAATAAAGAATTTTTGAACTATAATTAAATGAATTTAAATAGAGTTGAACTAAAACACAGTACAACCCTGGATGAAAACCTCTTAGAAGAGGGACAAGACTTGTGACTGAAGCAGAGGTTCACCTTCCAGCAGCACAACAACCTTAAATGCATAGCCAGAGCAACAATGGAATGGATTAGATCAAAGCATATGTATGTGTTAGAATGGCCTAATCAAAGCGCAGATCAAAATTAAACAGAAAATTTGTGGCAACACTTGAAAATTGCATTGCACAAACGCTCTGTATCCAGTCTAACTGACCTTGAACTATTTTACAAAGAAGAACATGCCAAAATGTAATTCTGTAGATTTGCAAAGCTGGTAGAGAAATACCCCAAAATACTTTCAGCTGTAATTGCAGCAAAATGTGATTCTAAGTATTGGCTCAGGGGGAATGAATTCAAAAACAGAATACATATTTCCAATTTTATTTTTAAAAATTTTGTAAATCAAACACATGTAGGAGTGGCCTGAAAGTATCATGGGATACTTTCACTGTATTAAAGCTGCAAGGAAGTAGTTTTTATGTTGGGATAAGGTAGCAGTTTTGTTTCAGGAAACATTCATCGTTCTAAAAGAAAGGATTCAAATCTAAGTGTTGGGAGTTTGTTTAATCATTTTGACATCCTTTTTTCTAAATAATCTGATCATTCTCATTTCAGCCAAAGCAAGTTTGGGATATTGTTTTATTTGTGTGTAAGCAGGGATATTGAAGACGGTTTATTGCAGCTATTAGTTCCCATTTTACTGAGAAAGAAATCAGACAAACAGTTCCCAAGTCATAAAGAAAAAAGATCACGAGAAATGAACGGCCTAATAACGGTCCCACTTTTATCATCTATTTTAATCCTACCAATAAATTCTGACCCCGAGCAACTTTAATTGAACTCAGCAATTAAACTGATTCATACACTGATTGGTATAGCAATGCACCAGCCACTGCTATTCTCAGAAAGAAAAGTTCAAGTGGTCCAAACCCACACTCTGAGCTTGTGGCAAAGCACAAAACAATTAAGAAAAATACAACTGAATACTTAGATGCTTAGATTGGACTTTACAAACTCAGCCTCTGCGTTGGCACTTTTAACACTTGAATAAAAAGCTCTTTCAAGCATTAATACACATGAATTAAACAACCAGGGTCAAACCTCAATAGGACATCCTGAATTCTTGAATTAAGCGTGTGATTCAGTTTGACCTTGAGCATGGCTTCTGTATGCATACTTCTTTGTTCCTATACTTTGTACGGATGCAAATGAGTGTCTGGCTGTTTACACGGACACAGACAGAGAGAAAGAGTGTGTGAGGGTGTACGTCTGTGATATCATGGTGTGCTCGCTCTGCTCTCCATGCTGCTCTGCTCCCACAGTGCCCCTGGGACCCATCTGCCTCCCCGTTATTAATTCATCAGGCTTAACCATGCAGCACTTTATGACTCTGTTTGGGCCGACGAACTATCACACACCCATATCTCTCTCTCTTCAGCTCTTCTGCAGTGTATCGAAAAACAATATCTGTCACTTCAGCCACAACTTGAAATGTCTTCTCTGTTGTTTTCGCTTCTACATACAGGCACAATTATGATGGAAATACCGGATCATAGTGGATGCACAGCTTCCATGAAGCGAGTATTTTGCACAAATATTGTTCTTGGTGAGAAGATGATTCAGTTTTTAAAAAAAACTAAGCAGAAACAAATTTATTTAAAGAATCAAAAACTTCTAAAAAGGTCATAAACCTTTGGGCAGGCATCAACTTGACTGACTTTACTTCGCACTCCATCTGTGCTGCTAATTCCCACCACGGGAAAATATTTTGGTGATTGCAGCCATGTTTCAAGCAAACCCTTTTATAGAATGAAACCTAAACTTTCTCCATGAAAGATAATCTAAGAATCAATCAATGCCCTTCATATGAATTCATCCTGATTGCCGTGCCTAAACCCATTGCCATCAAAGACGGAGAGAAAAGATCTGAGATTGCAGCACATCAAAAGAGTTTATCTAGATAGCATTATGTGACTGTAAATAGCTTCAGCAAAGACACAAGATACACTCAGAGAGTCAGGAAAGGAGAGTAAGCGAACGGTCTTTCATCGAATACACAGTTTTTTAAAGCCATCTCCAAAAGTCACTTGCTCCTGCTTTATTTTACAAAATCAATGAAAACTAATTGTGCAAATTAGTTATATCCAATTAACCTGTTCTTTTTTTCTTCAGAGGAGATGAGAAGCACTCATTTTACAGATTACATGGTTAGATAGAAGTGATTCTTCCTCTCTTCTTCGTCCTTCAGGGGGCAACATGCACCTTTAGGACATCCAGGGGGGATGTTTGTTGGGTCAAAATTGGCTGACTACCGAGGTCATACTGCCCCCCAATGGACATTATGTGAAAAAAAGTGCTGATTTGATTTGAGCCAAGTAAACAAAGTTCACAATCTCTGTGAAGCTGTGAGTATACATGTAAGTATACTTAGAAATATACACACACACACACACACACACACATATATATATATATATATATATATATATATATATATATATATATATATATATATGTATGTCTTATTTGTCTGGGTATTTATTTTTTTTTTCATTTCAAATCTGTTCAGGTTCTTTGTAAAAATGAAGGAATATGCTCTTTATTGCCTAAAATGTCTAAATTTGATTTTAAAAAGAATATTTTAAAACAGTATTTGCTATTCAAAAATACAATAATTCTGCAATCTGCTGGTGGATTATGAGAGGCTAAAAGTGTCATAGTTTAGTAAATATATAGGCAATTAAATAACTACTATGATTTGACATTAATTAATAATATCAATATACTGATTTTTAACATGTTAACATTTAAATCCTATTATTTTATTTTTTAAAAAATCACAATTAATAAATGTTTAATTGCTCTCAATTGCAGCAGATTGTAAATTTATGTTGTCAATCATCCCTATACATCAAGGTCAATGGGTGGGACAAACATGACTCTAATCAAGATGATTGGTCCAAATTTCACCTTTGTGGCACGTAAGGTAATTAAATATGATGGTCTGTTGGTAAGCCACAGAGACACTTTAGATTAGTTTTTATGTCATCTGCCAGAGGATGTTTTGTACTGACCATGCATTTATTGATACCTACCAGAGGGGTATTTGGGCCCCACTTTGACAACCTAAGATTTAAATTAGCTTTTTCTGTTCTACCTTTTAGTGGGCTTATGACCCCCAATAAATACTATCTTCCAGAGTATCATTTATAATATTTTTGCTATGATCAGAGAGGTCTCAGATCAGATCACATTTATCATAAGGGCCAACTGAGGATCAGATCAAAACTAAAAGGAAACAGAGTGAAGTACAAAGTCTTGGAAAAATACATTATAATGAAATGTAATTGTTTGTGAGATCAGATCAGATCATTTTATGACTTTTTATAGTTATGGTAAAATTATTTGTGATGTCTCTCCCTTTGTGTTTTCAGACAAACAACCCTACCTTCTCTCTCTCTCTTTCTCTATACATCGTGATGCTCAGCCTTGTACGTTTGTCAGCACCTTGTGTTACTGTTATTCAGTCTACAGTAGAAATTATTGACTTCTAAGACAGAAACATGTCCCAGCTTGTTACCTGTAGATGCACCCATTGTATAACAAAAAATAAATAATATCAAAAAGACATTAGGGAGATAATTTGCTGTTCTATATTCATAATGACTGATCTCCAAACTTCCTCAATTTGCTTGACGATCCTCATGATTTTGATGCATTGACATTTGCTCGATGATTCTGATGATTTTCATGTGTATTGCTTGATGATTCTGTTGTATCCCTGATTGATGTTTTTATGATGTGAAGCACTTTGAACTGCCTTGCAGCTGTAATCTGCTATACAAATAAACTTGACTTGACTCAGAATTGGTGTCAGAAGTGGGGTAGTTCACCAGGAACAACATCAGACAGAGAGTCAGGAACCTCAACTCCGACGTGAAGAGGAGATCTGTCTCTATGGTTCATAGCCATCAGCACTACCATCACCAGTCAGTTTGGAGAATCCTTTGCCCAGTAATTGAGTTTGTTAATAAATTGTACAATACCGCCTCATTTTTCCTTGGAGTCTTGAGAAACTGCTCGGTCTGGAATCTCAGAAGGCACGGACATCAGAAGTTAGGACTTCAAAATAATAGAAAACCTATCTGGGATAGGTCAGAAACATCATTATAGCTTTGTGATTGTTATGGTTAACAAATGACCAGCTTTATAGTTGTTCTGCTAAAACCAACCACTCTCTCAACTTTGTTGGCGGTTAAAAGCTCTGGGGTTCTTAAAGGGAAGAATTTTTCTCCTATCATGATTCAAATGAAAGGAAAATATGGTGAAAAGTGTTTAGAATGTCTTTCTGATTCTGATTCTGATGAATGGTTCTCTGTTGTCTAACTTGCTTTCCCCCCCCCTGTTCCTTTATATCCGGACACACAAGCCTAATTTTCTTTCATTTCTTAGGAAGAATGTTGTGCTTTGACCCACCTTTTCCCAGGTTGACGTGACCAATAATCATTCGTGGAAATAAGGCTGCATACTCTGGTTCTAACATTTCAGCCTCCATGGGGATAAAATGACTGACAATGTTTGAAAATGGCCCGACAATGTGATTACATGTACTGTATGACAGTTAGACAGTTGTCACTTCAAAGACAAGGACAAATGGGAATGATCCATGGAGATACCTGAAAGATGGTGAAAGGAAATGTCGAGACTGGCTCTCTGTGGAGCAGAGGAGAGGGAACAGCTGACAAGAAACTGAAACAGTGATGTGACATGCTTTGCATGGACATACAAGTGGAGACGTGTGTAAAACCTGGGAGGAGAGATGGAGTCAGACATTTGCGTCTGCTTACTGAAATAAGTAATTAACATAGTTGAACATTTTCATTCCACTCTTATTTTATGAAAAAGTAAACATGGCATGCACCGTCCAACAGAACAGGAATGTTAGAAGTGTGTATGTGTTAGGTTGGGGACTCCAGATTGAGAGCAAGTATCATGAAATACTAACACCAAATTTTTTGTAGGTGAGTGAATAAATCTGTCTTATCCAAATGTTATTTCAAAGCTGATTTATTAAGCAAAATCATTCATTTAAAACAAATTCTTTAACTTTTGGTAACAACCTAGTCTGGTAAAATCCAGCCCCTTGTACGACACTTTGCTTTGGGCAGACGGTCTGAACCCTCGGCTACTGAGAAACAATTGCTCGCTAGAAGCGTGGACTCTGTTGAGGTTTTAAATTTTATCCAATTGCTAACGTTTGGCCGTGACATATGGATTGTGCCATTTCAACACAATGAAGTTTTCCAGAAATTGCCTGCGCTGCAAACAACCATCCTCCACTGCAAAGAGAAAAGTGTCGGGTTAAACGACATGGCTGCTGATGTTGATTCAATATTTGGAAGCGTGACCAACACAGACTGAATGGCTTTGTTCACTTCCTCCGCTGCCATTGCTAAAACTACAGGCAGACTACAATTCTAAAACAGCGCAGAAAATTGACATCATCGTCCACAACTTCTCCTTCTGTTCACTTATTGGCCCAGTTGAATTTCTACCGGAGGAATCCAAGTCATTGAAAGCCCAGACTGGCTAGTAACAACCTACAAAAAGCCAAAAACAGCAGATGCCCTCTCCCTGTGCATTTATTGTGTTGATTGTGACATCAGGTCTGTGTACAGTTGATTTGAGGGTGTTTAAAATGGATGGATGGATGGATGGCAAAATAATATTCCAGTTTTTTGCTAATAATGTAAGTCAGGCATTTTTGGCTTTTAGATCTGGGAAAATATCTAAAACATTACAAATCAGTGTTTCAACAATTATTTTGTTGTTCTTGTTTAAAGTAGAGATTCTTTTGATATATGACATCTGTTTCAAGTGAGACACTTCAGATTTTCTCACAGTATCAAAAGAAGAAGCAAAAAAACAGTGGAGTATGTATGAAACATACTAAAAACGATGGCACTTTAAAAAAATATGTAAAAATACACTGATTTCCAAAAAAACTCCAACATCTTTTTAGCTTCTTAGTTAAACTGTTGCCGTCACTCCATTTCCTGCCCCTAAAGCCAACCTTCCTCTGTGCCTGTTCCCCCGGGGAGCTTTTTCTTGGCAAACAGGGCTGTTTATTTTAGTAAAAGCCTCTCACTTTGGCTGGTTTGTCTAATTAAAATGTTGCAAAAGCATTGGGGAGCAGGCATTTTATTTAACAGCTAATTGTGCTGACACCAAGGGACCGGGATATTTTATGCATACACTTTTTGAGAGATCTCAAGGAAATAACTCAGTTGTGTTTATGCACACACACACACACACACACACACAGACATACACAGGAGATCAGGTTCTTGTTCACCGGTGAGATGAATTTTAAACAGTCAGGAGTATCAAGTTAATCAGTGGGAATTCTGTGGGGGAATATCAAGTTGCCTTTTAACACGGCAGGATGCATGTATGATTAATGCACGGCTCCCTATTGGACTCAACAGAATAATTGTCTTGTTTACCAACAGGTGTTTTTAATCTAGACACAGGAATTAACAATCCTTGTTTGGAGAGGTGTTCAGGGGTTGCCACGTTCGGGATGTAACGGCTTGTCGTTTTTCACAGTGGCAGCTTGAGTAACTTAACTGAGTGAGAAAGTACAAGTTGAACAAGATGTTTTCACTGTTGTTTCAAAGTTCTCAGATTACACGCTGATCATTAAAAGGATTATTCATTTTTGTTTTACAAAGGTCAGCAAAAAGTCAAAAATGTGTTTTGTCGTGTTTGGGTTTGGAGAGAAAGGCCCACTAAGTAAATCTTGATTATTACTTCCTCCACGATACAAAAACACATGGGGTTTTATTTCTGTCTGACATTAAATCAGACTAAACCTTTTTCTGTTTTTGATCATTTAGGATTACCAAAATTATTTCTGTTTTCTAAATGTGCAAATAACAAGAGTAATTTAAAAAAAAAAAAAAAATTTCTGATTCAAATTGAGAAGTTTACATACATTAAGATTATTATGATCTGAAGAATTTGGGAAAGCTAAGATGATGGTGCCATGGCTTTGTAAGTTTCTGCTTATTAGTCAATTTACAACATTTGAGTTAACCAGAGGCACATGTGGCTGTATCATCTGGCACCACATTCAAATGCACTGCTTTCTGGTGTGAAATTATGGAAATTATTGTAGAAAACAGTCAAGATTTTAGGAAGAGAACTTTGGCGTTCCATAAATCTGATTAAGCCTTAGGTATAATTTCAAAATGCCTGAAGGTGCAGTATTCATCTGTTCAAACAGCACTATGCAAGTCTAAACATCATGGGAATATCATATTAGTATCATATCTGAAATGAACATGCTCTGGTGATAAATGTGTGTAGCAATTCAAGAACAAAGGCAAATGCTCTCAGGGACAAAGATCTTCCTTTCTGGAGACATGTCCATAATGGCCATCACTGTATTTGATGGAAAAGGACAACGCTTGCAAGCCTGAGAACACCATCCAAACTGTCAAGTGCTGGAGTGGCAGAATCATGCTGCATAGGTGTTTTGCAGCAAGAGGTACAGGTGCACTATATATAATACATGGTAGCCTAACTAAAGAAGATTACGTGGAAACATTGAAGCAACATCTCAAGATATCAGTCTGGAAGTTAAAGCTTGGATACAAATGGATCTTCCACAAAGAGAGTGACCCTAAATATTAATTAGGCTGAATTAGTTACAAAGTGGCTTAAGAACAATGAAGTCAGTGTTTGGGAGTGGCCATCACAGAGCGCTGGTCTTAGTCCCACAGAACATTTGTGGAAGAGCTGAAAAGGTGTGTGTTAGTGAGGTGGACTCAGTAACACCAGTTCTGTCGGGAGGAATGGGCCAGAACTACAACAAAGTATTGTGAGAAGTTAGTGGAAGGATACCTCAAATGTTTGACGCTAGTCATAAACTTTAAAAGGCAATTCTACAAAATACTGAATAAGTACGCTGTCAAAGAAAGTTGTTGGGGTTTTTTAAGTCTAAAATATCATCTTGTTATTTGGACATTGCATATAAATCATTTTGATAATCCTAGCTGGTCTAAAACATGAAAGTTTTTGTGTGATCTAATCTCAGATCATGATGGGGAAAATTATATCTTTTCATACTGTGTAAGTAAATATCTGTTTCATGTGTATCTGCAAAAACAGGAATTAGGAATTAACTGTTCATACGTTTTCAAAACACTTAACATTATAAGCAAAAACCCATGATGATTTCCTCTGGCAGATGTGATTCTAGTGGGAAATAAATGTATCACATTTACTTCTTTCTACTCCCAGCTCTTTGGAAATCTGTCAGTCAGGGAGCTACACAGATGAGTCACCTTAATGTAGCATTGTCAATGAATCCGCCATCATTTCTTCTTCTCTAATAGGGTGCTAAAGCACTTGGGCGGTGTTCTTGTCTGGTTTTCAAATGCTTTGCAGTAGGACAGTGTGAAGAATTGTGGTATTTCTGAGGAAAAGCGTTGCATGTATTACCTTTTTACACCTCAGCAGGAAGCTGACAGGTTGGCAGAAGCACAGGAATTTTATCGTCCAATTGCTACAGCAGCTCAGTAGCACAATCGAACAAACCTTAGGGTGACAACAAAAATGGAGGGATACAAATATGGATAATTCTTGGGTCATTTTTTTATTTTCTCCCACTTTCTGTCTTTTATAATGGCTAAAAAACAGTTTATTTGAGTAAGTTTTTCGCTTCTGTCTGCCGTTGAAAAGAAAAACTTCCCTTTGGGTCATTGCCTTTTCAAGACATCAACTTTCTGGATAATGTCTTGACATGTTTTTTTGTTATTTCCACATAATGTTCTTTTCTCATAATACTATCTTTTTTGTGAAGTGCACCAGTCTCACCTGTAGCAAAACACTCCCACAACATTTGGGAATATGTTCTCAGGCTTGCCAGCTTCCTCCTTGTTCCTCTACTGTAAATGTTTTTATCACTGAATGCCTTGGCAAAGTGTAATCTGTCTCTTTCTGTTGCTTTTTAGCCCTTGATGGTACAGGATTCGTTTCAGTGGATAATGACACTGTCTTACCAGCTTCAGCCAGCACTTAACAAGGTCTTTCACTGTTGTTCCGGGGTTGATTTGCACATCTTGTACCAAGATACATTCATCTCTGGGACACAGAACCTGTCACTGCCCTGAACAGTATGATAGCTGGACATTCCCATCAGTTTTATACTTGTGTATATTTGTTGAGGAATGCAGCACCTTGAGGAACCTGTAAATGATACACAACAATTAGCCAGATTTGTGAAAGTCCACAGTTCTCATCCTGATTTTTAAGATTTATTCATGATGTTACACAAGCAAGCAGTGTCTTTGAGGTGTTGCCTTAGAATAAATTCACAGGTGTGTCAGTTTATTTAAGCATTGTGAACTAACCTATCGGAAGCTTGCAAACCCCTGACACCATCATCTGGGCTTTTCAAAATTATTTAAAGGTATAGTAATGTTAGCATATGTAAACCTGTGAATTTAAAGAAGACACTAAGACAGTTTATAATATATTCTCGCTTTTACAATTTGAACATTTCAGAAATAGAAATATTTTGGGTAATCCTAACTGACCTAAAAAAGGAAATGTTTAGTATGATTTAATCTCACACAGTGAGGGGGGAAAAAGTTGTGCATCTTTTTTAAACAGTTTATGTTGATATCAGGTTTCAACTGTTTTTTTTTCTTGTAGCTATTTGCTATCTCTTGAAGGTCTACAAACATCTGCTTTACTTGAATGGCATGTTCTCTTGCTTTTCCCATTTGAAGGTGTAGCTGAGAGAAATGAGCCCATGTGTAAGGTGATATTTAAACTCCAGTGAACCAGGAAAGTAATGATTACTGATTAGAAGGTAATTAAAATATTAGTAAAGTATGTATTACAAAATGCATTAATTGCATGTATCAATAGATGTGCCAATGATGATTTTATTTAAAAGCTTTCTGCATTGTACTTTTTCCCACACTGAATTAATGTACTCAAACAAATGCTCATTGATCTCTTTAGTGTCTGTGAAAATGTATTTGAAAGAACATTTTCCAATGTGCCAATCATGCATCCTGACTGCATTTTAAGTTTAATCTGACAACATTTTAATGTTAAGAGTGAACATAAGATACACCACCACCTGAAAAATGCTGCAACAGCTTGTCCATCATAGTCATGGTAGCTTCACGTGTTGGAGCTGTACGCTGCCAGAGAAACTGTTCTTGCGTAAGATGCATAATGTATAAAGACTGGATCAGGACTCTGCAGCACAGCTTCAAACTATCAGACCCATGGTTGGGCCTTGACCCTAAGCACATCAAAAAGGAACTTTAACACGGAAGCACTCACAATAATTGTCTTTGATGGCCAGTTATATCATTCCTGACGTTTCAGCTCATCATTTGTGACATCTTAATTTCTTGTCTGTTTAACAGATTTTCTCATTTATTCATTTCAATTTTAAACAAGTTGAATCCAAAATAATAAGTAAAAAACAGATGAGGTGTAAAGTATTAAACAGCAAATGCTGAAAAGCCATCTGACTATATGGGAAGGATTGGCAGTACAGCCAGTCTGAGGGTCCCCATGTCAGCAAAGTGTGGCATGTATCTGCACTGTGCTGACAGGAAACTCCTAATCTTTGCCAGAGGTTCACTGACAGTGTGATGGTGGGGGGACCTGTAGAGAAGGATTGGTCTTCTCAACTTGCTGCCATGTATACTGTAGACATGCTGATCATTCGTAAAGATGTAGAACTGAAGCTAATTGCTGAGCATGTTATGAACCCATTTATCATCAGCCAATGCCTTCCAGTTCAGCAGTAATCAAAATACAACATTAATGGCTTTATTGTTAACGTCCGTCTATGCATTAGGCATTAGACACTGTCTCTGATGATATTGTCATGTTTGATGAGGATTTCCTGACCAACATAGAAAATCACTCAGGAGATGATAAAAGGTTTATTTAGAAATTTACGAGTATTATGTACAACTGAGAGGGGAACCGAACCCATGGACAGGCAGCGCCTGAGAAGAACAGCAGAGTGGTTAGGTTGTGGCCAGGAATATTGTTGAAGATGAATGTGGAGTGATGAGAGGAGACTGTTCTTACTGTTAAGAAGTTGGTAGATGGTGTTGGAGGTTTCCACAATGCTGGTGGTGGGTTGTGAACCGGAGGCATGGAGAAGGGACAGAGGATACCGGGAAAGTATTTGTTGCCATGGAAGTTGCCAACCGAGAGAGTTGCAGGGAGAAGCTTGAGATCCAGAAGGAGATTTAACAGAGCGATGGAGAGTAGGCACACAAGCTAGTACTGAGGACCAGGAAGCTGCAGAGAACCATCTTAGAGCAGGTGATTTTTCCAGGGGGAATCCGTCACTGAGATTATGACTCAAGGATTATGGGGTTGGAGTGGAAGTCAAGATGAGCTTTGACCAAAGAGGCGCAGAGGACACTGGGGATGAGAGGAGCTTAGGTAAACAAGAACACATGCAGAGACGTAACTTTCACAATGGAAAGTGAATAATCCAGAAATAACTCGAGAATATACACAAAGTGCTTGACACTACCACAAAGGCTGATCATCAGACGAAGTCTGGTCGTCCAGCTGCTCCTTAAATTCTCAGCCTGATGATGGGGATGTAGTCAGGTGTGCAAATGGCAGGAACCCAGCCACACCTTCCAGTAGAGAACCTTAAACCATCATCTATACCCGCTTGTCCTTGCAGGGTTGCAGGGGAGGCTGGTGCCTATCTCCTTTGGGCAAGAGGCAGGGTGCACCCTGGGCAGGTCACCTGTCCATCACAGGGCAACACAGAGAAACACAGGATAAACAGCCACACACACCTAATTACAATTTAGAAAGATAAATTTACCTGACAGTCATGTTTCTTGACTGTGGGAGAAAGCCGGAGAGAACCCACGCATGCACAGGGACAACATGCAAACTCCGTGGAGATAGACCCTGGGCCAGGATTTGAACCCAAGACCAACTGTGCCGCTATGCAGGCCCAGTGGGAATCCTCTGCTCAGGAAACTGCCTCAGAACAAACACAAACTCACACCTGCACACCAAGATCATGACAGATAAGGAGTGTTGTAAAGAGTCTAGCTTGTGTCTCCAAATAGCAGATGAAGGTGTTGTTGTGTTCTATAACATTTGACGCACATTATCATGATCCTCCCTTGGTATGGTCTGTCTTGGGCAACCAAACCTTTCCAATGTATGTTGGCCCCAATTTGGAGCAAATATTAGAACATTTGGAAACCACCCAGACTCATGCAAACTCACAAACCTTCAGTAACTGTTTTGATTTGCTGTCAGACGCTCCAGCAACTAGCAGTAACATCTTGCTCAATGTATAACTCTACAAGTTATGACCTCTGGTGCCTGTTCTAGGCATGTCAGCTCCTTACAAAACAGCCCTTTAACATACCCACCACTACTCTCCATGTATTAAAAAAAAATTACATCCAAATCAGACCATTTATTCTGCCTGTTTTTGTAATTGTTATGTCTGTAAGTGTATTTCTATTTCAGCAAAGAAAAGGTATACTTGAACCTCACGTTTTCACTTACGTCTTTCCAGGGAAATTGAACTAACCTTAAATTTATAACCATCAGTTTTTACTTCCAAGGAGTTATCCTTGAAAACAGTCTTGACCCCTTCAAACAACTGACCAGTAATTAAAATCTGCCTATCATGCATTCTGCCATAAATCAGATTAAAGGTACATTTCCAGCTGTTCCACCAGCCTCTTTTCCTCTCCACTGAGACGACACGATGGTGTCCTGTTTAGAGAAAGGGTTAGGCAGGATTAAAGGGTGTTTCTGACCCTCTTATCTAGTGTTTGAGCACTTGATCACAGAGGCGTGCCCTAATCCGAACATCAATAGAATTCCATCAACACGCTCTCTTCCTCAACCAACAAAGGGGCTCGTCTGGATGGCCTCTACACATTTAACACATATAATACACACATGCACAGAAAGACACGGATCACTGTTAAAGCAGTGGAGTTTCTGTTGTTGCTCGCTTTGCTGGCTGATGTCTAATCTTGTAAACTTCTACTTGTTCCTCGACGACAGACTCGGAATCAAGATCTGTGAAGCATTTTGTGTGCGCCTTCTTTGTCTGCAGATGAAGATCTGTGCGTTGTTTGGAAATTCAAGAGGGAGATTAAATCAGGTTGGTTGATCAGCAGTGGGTTTGTTTACAGCTGCCTTTAGACAGGGATGATAAGCTGTTTATGTCAAATCTGTCAGGAATAATTGCAAATGTTTGGGCCCTTCTGGTGTGTGTAAGATGATATCTTCCATGTGATAGGGCTCTGCAGATAAGCAATCAGCAAATGCAAAACATATTCAAAAATAACACAATATGGCTTCCTAAAATGAAACAGGCATCAACAATCTACATCGCAGGAGTCTATTTTTTGAAAAAAAAAGTGCAGATGTCAAGCGACATCTATTAGTGATGTATTGTTACATATGAGTGTTTCGAAGCAGAAATAGATTGTGTGCATTTTACAAAAGAGGACTTTTCTCTTCTCTTTGTGGGCCTGCAGGCTGTTTGAAAGGACTGTACATCATACTGTTCAGTCAGTTCTAATTGGAAGTGACTGCTCTGTGTTTATTAGCAGTGACTGCATTGTGTGCCCATGTTTGTGTGTGCAGGGGGTCACTGGTGTTTCTGGGGAAATAGAAAGTAGCGCCACACTCACAGTGAATTCTTTAGGAAATTGCCGCTGCACACACAAGGGCCGGAGCCACGGCCTGGCGACAGAGATAGAGTCTGGCTCCCAAGATCATTTCTACGGCTGCCAAGTGGTGTGTGAGACTGGATGTGTATTTTAGTTTGCAAGCGTCTGGACAAGAGCGAGCCAAAACTTGGACCACCACAAGATGTTGGTTTGCCAGTGCATTACATTGTTTTTCACAGCTGTTTGTGAATGTTAGTTTGTCTTTTGATCAAATTTCTTGCTCAAGTTTTTTACTTTATTTCCCTGTTTTCTATGTTTTTTATGGTCATTATTTCAATAATATTTACATTTTTTAAAAAATTATTTCCCCTAATATGCAGCTAATGTTTAGATTTTTGATTGATGAAAATAGGATTGTATGTATTTATATGCATGTATGTTCTGAGACCACTACAAAGTCCAAAGTTGAGAGCTATAAATCAGCAATGTGAACAGAAAGCTGTAGTCGCCACTCTGGAGAAACCCGCAGACTAAACAGTGATGACCCCTAACTCTGACCTTATAAGCACACACATACACACACACACACACACACACACACACACACACATTAACACAGATTTTGCAGCATTTTTAAAACTTTGTTGCAATGGTTTGGATTAAATAACAATTTGATTATTAGTACAGCGCCAAAAGAAAGTTTTAGTATTTCTAACTTTAGATAGTCTGCAGATATTTTTCATAAATAGCACTGGGCCAAGATTGAGCTTCAAAGTCAAAACTTACTTCTACTGCCTCTGGCATATTGCAATGCAATGATTGTAATGATTCTTATATAAAATAAACAATCTTCTGATAATAATTAAATTATAGGCTGAAATTTAAGGAGGCTCAAAAATCAAGAAATTAGACCAGAACAGTTGGTTTTAAGATGATCATATTCACCAGTGTCCAACTGCTAAAAATCTGATTCTCATCCAGTCATTGAACACATCATAACTAAACAGTTAACTGATGCAATGAAAGGGCTGTCTTCAGTTTGTCAGTTTGTGGTGAAGATGACTTCAAATCAGCTATAGAGCTATAAAAAGTGTCTGTCCCCTTTTAGATTTCTTCCAGTTTTACTTTTTGTCACGCTTAAATGTTTCAGTTCACCAAAGAGACTTAAATACACCTAAATACAAAATGCAGTTCATTAGATGAAAAAAGCTGTCCAAAATCAATCTGGCCATACGTAAAAAAAAAAAAAAAATTAAAATCTTTGATTAACCACATCTTCTGGAAAGCTAAGTTCATCTTCACAAGCTACACTTTGGCTGGATTACTGCTAGACCTGTAAATTCAACAAATCAGTTAAACAAAAACTGTCTTACAACATGAAATAGGCCAAAATATCTCAAAAAGCAACAAGTCATGCCCTGATCTCAAGAAATTAAAAACCAGATTAGAAACAAAGTCATGCCTCACTGCCTCAGTTAAAGGCATGAGCACTGGCTCATGATTCAAGAATAACAGAGAGACAGGACAAAAATGGCAAACATGGGAAAGTTCTATATTAATGTTGACCCAAAATAAAGCAAATGCCCTTTTCCCAAGAATTCTGAGAAAATGTTCAGTGAACTGATGAGACAAAAGTGGATCTTTTGTTATGAGTGTGTCCCATTACATGTGGTGTAAAGCTAACAATTTATGCCGGAAAAAAAATGTTGCACCAGCAGTCAATCATGATGATGGTAATGTGATTGTCTGGGGCTGCTTTGCTGCTTCAGTACATGAATAACTTGCTGGAATTGATGGAACCATTTAAAAATATAAAACTAAACAAGGAATGAAACCCTGAGAGTAATCAGTGGCCAACAGCTAGTCATACACCATACGTTGGCTGAGCTTAGCCATTTAAAACAACCCAGACTGAGAATGTTCACATCCATGAACACTAGTAAAAATTTCACAAGTAAGTGTGAGACATGGCAGGAGCATAGTATCTTTGGACCAGTGATACAAAAATCAAAATGATTACTCGACGGATTCAAAGCGAATTGCCAGATCACTGCCAGGTCAGGCGAACTGATACAGCCTTCAGTGACAGCCAATTTAATATCCTGCATTGACATGCAAATGTTATTTAACTAGGAAAACAGCAACAAACTTAACAGGGAACTCCTGTGAAAGCAATGTTTATTATCTAATATAACCTGTTACACCGACGTAAACAATTTCAGTTTGAGTTTTAACTGCCAGAATCAGTGGGCTTGCGATCATCCGTTCATCTGTTTACCACATGTAAATGATATTATTACTGATAACTTCAAAAAATCTCCCTTCAAAAAAATCAAATCTATCCCAAATGTGGAAGTCAACGGGATACTGAGCATCTGTCTCCCTCTGCTGGGAAATGCATGTATGTACATACAGATTTATTTACACGTGGTAGTTATGTGAGGAAGCAATTCGGTGGTATGATCAGGTTGTTAAGCCACATCTGTATGACTGAAGTTTACCATCAGATCCTCACATGAAAGTTGTATCTTATTCTAAATATGTACATTGAAGTGACTCCATTTATCACTTATTGATTGCTGCTGTGATGGAGTGGAGGGCAGCTGAAGAGGTTTTTGTATGTTTGGGTGGTCCTTAGCGTGCAGGGCAGTACCGGTGTTGGTTTTAAAGGTGAAGTGAGGCCTTTGGGTGACTTTAATGCTCGAGTATAAATGTAACAGACTGTGAGACGCTGTCTAGGTTGACTCTGATTGGCTGGAGGCTGAAGCCCGTTGATGCAAAGAGGTCAGGGAGTCAGAGCTGATGAATGTTTTGTGATACTCAGGAGGGGTAAGAGCAGTGTGGTATGGTTTGAATTAGTGACAAATTAACCCCCTTAAAAGTTGTTTTTACTGTTGTAGACATGGTTTTAAACACTCAAAAACAAACAAAGCTTTTAATCAAAAAGTTTATTTTTTGGAATCACGGGTAGCAGCAATCTTAGGTTTCTTCTTCTCTGCATCTTTGATGGTGCCAAGGGGTTAAAAGTTGACTTTGTGGAGGTTTTGTGATGACACTGATCTCTGTAAAATGCTTGATACTTTTTTCATATCATGGCAGCTGCAGACCCTAACTTGGTGATTTTTTTTTTTTTTTTTTTTTTTTTTTTTTTGTGAAGTCTACAGTTAATTTGACACCAGCAAACCTAAAGGATGTTAAAGAATGAAAACTGAAAGAGTTCAGGTTTCCATAGAGTCTAGAATGAAAATTAGGTCTGCAAACTTAGAAACGGGAGAAACTGCTTCAGCAGAAGACTTTCAGGAGGAGCAACAAGAGTCAAATGATGCAATGTACTGCTTGAGTAACCTGTTCAAAGACAAAACAAGTTTTTCTTTTCTTTATTTACTAGTATGACAGGGGCATTTCCAGTGTGTCACTGTGGTTGGATAAAAAATTGGTCCCTTATTTCTTTTTCAAGTTTCATTTTTGTTTTATGTTTTATAATGTCAACACATTTTGACCATAAAAGTATTAGATAATTAGAATAACACAGAAATTAAACAGAAATTATTTTTTTTGTTCCCTGCTTAATCTACATGTAACTCATGTATAATTATTTTGGTCAGGAAAAAAATGAAGCTCACACGTTTTCCATATAAGATCATTTATGCAAAAAAAAAGAAGAAAAATCTTCAGACATTACTTTAAGTTCAAGTTCAAGTTTATGTCTATAGAACATTTCAGCAGCAAGGCAGTTCAAAGTGCTTCACATTATAAAAACATCAATCAAGTATGCAGTAAAATCAACAAAATCATTAACTAAATATACATGAAAATCATCAAAATCATCGAGCAAATATCAGTGCATCAAAATCATGAAGATGTTGTTCAATGTTCCACTTACTATTAATCAAAGGCAGCTCTAAACAGGTGGGTTTTTAGCTTTGATTTAAAGGAACTCAGTGTTTCATTTGTTTTGTAGTTTTCTGGAAGTTTGTTCCTGATTAGTGGAGCATAGAAACTGAAAGCTGCTTCTCCACGTTTGGTTCTGGTTCTGGGGATGCCGAGAAGGCTTGAACCAGATGATCTGAGTGGTCTGGAAAGTTGATACAATAACAACAGGTCTGTAATGTATTTTGGTGCTAAGCCGTTCAATGATTTATAAACTAACATAAATATTTTAAAGTCTATTCTCTGAGCTACAGGGAGCCAGTGTAAGGACTTTAGAACTGGGGTGATGTGCTCTATTTTCCTGGTCTTAGTTAGAACATGAGCAGCAGCATTCTAGATCAGCTACAGCTGTCTGACTGATTTTTTAGGCAGACCTGTGAAGACACTGTTGCAATAATCAATGTGACTAAAGATAAACACATAGATGAGTTTCTCTAGATCTTGTTGAGACATTAGTCCTTTAATCCTGGAGATGTTCTTCAGGTGATAGAAGGCTGACTTTGTAACCCTCTTTATGTGTCTCTGAAGGTTCAGGTCTGAGTCCATCACGACACCCAGATTTCTGGCCTGATCATTAGTTTGTAGCTGTAATAACTGAAGCTGTGCACTGACTACATCGTTCCTCTTTGGGTCCAAAGATAATAACTTCAGTCTTATTTCTGTTCAGCTGGAGAAAGTTTTGGTACATCCACACATTGATTTATTCTAAGCATCTGGTCAGTGCTGGGATGGGTTCAAAGTCACCTGATGATATCATAATGTACAGCTGTGTGGTAGCTAATCTTATTAATTGTTATAATCTGAGCTAGTGGGAGCATGTAGATATTAAATTGGAGGGATCCCAGGATTGAACCTTGGGGTACTCCACATGTGACTTTTGTCCACTCCGATGAGAAGTTGCCTATTGACACAAAGAAATCCCTGTTCTTTAGGTAGGATTCGAACCAATTAAGCACCGTACCAGAGAGTCTGACCCAGCTCTCCAGTCACTTTAATAATATATCATAGTCATCAGTGTCAAATGCTGTGCTGAGGTCCAACAGAACCAACAGTGTGGTTTTTCCACAGTCTATATTTGTGTGGCTATCATTAAACACTTTGATGAGGGCAGTCTCAGTGCTGTGGTGAGTATGGAAACCAGACTGAAAGACGTCAAAGTAGTTGGTCATTGTTAAGAAGCTGTTTAATTGTTGAAACACAGCTTTTTCAATAATTGTGCTGATGAATGGGAGTTTAGAGATTGGTCTGTAATTCTGCAGTAGTGATTTATCCAGGTTGTTCTTTTTTAAAACAGTGGTTCAATAACTGCTGTTTTTAAAGCCTGGGGGAAAACACCTGATGAGAGGGAAGAGTTTACTATTTGAATCAGGTCAGATGCAATGAAAGGCAGAACTTTCTTAAGGAAGGTTGTAGGTAGGATATCAAGTCAGCAGTAGGAGGATGAGCTTAACTGTTTCAGAATTTCTTCTAAGTTTTCATGGTTGAGTTGGTGAAATTCAGCTATTTTCTCTGCATTTGTTATGTTTGGGTATAGCAGTGGTACTGGATGATGTGTGGATGTGCAGATTAACCCTCTATTTTTTTATTTTCTCTGTAAAAAAACTTGGCAAATTCATTGCAGGCCCTGGTAGAATGGCGTTCAGGTGTTACAGTCACAGGTGAGTTTGTCAATCTGTCAACTGTGGCAAACAAGACGCGAGCATTGTTGATGTTTTTATTATTTCCACAAAGAACATTTCCCTTACATGTTTTAGTGATGAGTGATAGCTTTGCAGCCTTTCTTTGTAGATTTCATAGTAAACATGCCATTTATGTTCAGCCCTTAAATTTCACACTGCATCTCAACTGTAACATTTGCTGCATTAGTGTGATGTGTGTCATATTTATAGTGACCTTCAGAAGTATTCATACCCGCTAAACTTTCCCATATTTTGTCACGTTACAAGCAGAAACTTTCAGTGCCCATTCTGGTTTTAGCTCAGAGATTAGCTCCTCAAATCCATGTTGCAAAAATAAAAATGATGTAAACACACTTGCAGGTGTAAGTAATCTGTGCTGTTATCCTCATTATACACATTAAGAAGTAAGGAACACAAAGGGATGAAAGGATTAAATGACTTGGAGCTGTAATTGCTGGAAGAAGCCGTGTTGTAATTGTTCTGTGCTCTAACCTGCCCCACAGACTGACAGCTAAGGCCAAAATTATTTATATATCCCTGGTAGACTTAGCTTTAAGGTAATCTTTTAATAACCCTAAAAATTATCATAAAAATAATAGAGGAATCGTCTAGAAAGCTTTTTATATGCATTTCTTTCATTTTATTTCACATTATTTTTTCAAAATTGAAACTCGGTTTTTTAGCATCTTTAGAGAGAGGCCTGTCTCATTGTCTATCAAAAATTATTTTTTTGGTTGAATAAAAATAAGTTGAAGTCTAACTCAGTCAGGGGCATGAATAATTTTGGCCTAACCATAAATGATAAATTAAAATTGTAATCAGGTCTCAAGACATAATGCCTCTATATAAAGGTAATTTCTCTCAACACCTACACCTACACCTTCGCATTGTTTTGGCTCCTACATGTACTGTACTGGTATCATTACTAGTATTTGTTGAACAATAAACCAGTTCTCTTCAGTTCTTTCTAAGTATTAAACAGAGTAATTCCAAATAATTCTGTTTCAAAATTCCATAATTTTATGACCAAGGTATCTGCATAAAAAGAAATTCACCTAGGTGGATTTTATGATGTTATTTTTTACAAAATCATGATACAACACAGTGAAAAAGCAGACTTATGATTTGGCAGTGTGGTAAAGAGCTATCACATAATTTGTTGATATGTGGCAAATTTAGATCAGTGACAACCTGTAATACTTAGAAAAATATTGAGGCACATCAAAAAAAATGTGTCCCTCTTGTTTTCTATGCAGAAAGGTGGTGCCTGGCTGGACCAATACTCCAAGGAAGCAATCATTTTTAACCTGCTGTAATCAGTGGAACATAAAATCAAATGTCACTACATTTGATTTTATGAGCTCCATTCTGTTCCTCTTCTTCCATGCTGCTTTGGTTGTTCTTCTTCTATGGTTACATTGTTGCCCCGTTTCTATTGGGAAAATTGTTCAAAATACACAAGGAAAGACACATTTTGGAAATTAAAATGGCTACCAAAGAAGTCTTGGCTAAATCAAATGGTTGTATTTATCAACTGTTGATTAAATACTAAATGATCTTTCACCACTTAAGGTTGTTGTTCAGCAACACTGGTATGAAACAAACAGAACTAGCATTAATCGATGTCTCTTAATAACAAATATGACTCAAAGCAAAATGAGAAAATGTTAAACGTGAGCCTCCTAGAGCAGAAAAACAGAAAACTAAGATTAATTTCCATCTGTCCAATCACCGATGATGAATGGTGGGCTGATTGTGTGCCAGAGGACTCAGTTACTGCTTATATACATCAGGGAGTTTTAAACGAATGAGCCCTCAAATCTCTGTGGGGGAATCTGTGCTGCATGAACCACATGCAGAATACAAAGTCAATATTGGGACAGGATAAGGACACAAAAACTGCACCAACAAACATAAAATACACGTTGTAAAAGATAATACACCCATGTAGTTTTAGCTACTTAGGAAGGCACAAGATAATTCATAATGAGGTGTGTGACAAAGTGTGAAGTGTGTGACATAATATAGGGTTATGCAGTATGCCATTTTAAAAGCATGGCCTTGGTTAGGTTAAATAGTCTGAGGTTATTCTTATTACAGATACATCTCAGTAAATTAGAATATCTAATTCAAAATTAACTAGATATAGTCTCATTACACACAGGGTGATATATTTTAAGCATTTATTTCCAATCATTTTGAAGACTGTGATGTACAACCAATGAAAACCACAAAAGGTCATTGCTGACAAAGCTTTCTGTTCATGTATCCAAGCATATTAATTGAAAGTTTGGTGGAAGGTAGAATGTGGTAGAAAAAGGTGCACACACAGCAGGGAAAACTGCAGCCTTAAGAGGATTGTGAAACAAAACCCATTCAGGAATTTGGGGAAGATTTAGAAAAAGAGGACCGCATCTGGAGACAGAGCTTCAAGAGCAATGGTGTGGGAAGCCATGTCATCTGCTGTTTGTCCAAGGATATTTTAGAGCATTTCATGCTTCCATCTGCTGAGAAACTTTATGGAAATGCTGATTTCATTTTCCAGTGTGACTTTGTATCTTTTCACTCTGAAAGTACCAATACCTACTATAGTCACTGTGGTATCACCCTCCTTGGTTGGCCAGCAAACTTCCCTGACCTGAACCCCAGAGAGAATCTATGGAGTATTTTCAAGAGGAAGATGGGAGACACCAGACCCAACAATCCAGATGAGTTGAAGGCCAAAGCTTTGCTAACATGCATACTTCTATGCCACACTGCATGATGCAGTGATTCATGCAAAAGGAGCCCCAACCAAGTACTGAGTGCATATGCTGTATGTGTAAGTACAACAAAACACTTTTCAGTGAGCCAACATTTCTGTCTGAGAAATATTTTTATGGCTTGTATGAAAAATGTAGATTTTCTGACAAACTGAATTTGGGGGTTTTGTTGTAATTTATAATTTAAAAAAAAAAAACACCAAAAACACTTGAAATGTATTTGTCTGTGTGTCATGGGTGTATATTATGTTCATCTTTCACTTTTGAATTGAATAACTAAAACAAATCAACTTTTTAATTATATCAATATTTTTTTATTTCTTGGGATTGTCATAAATGCAGGGAAACTGAATTTTCACATTTTAACCACATGGGGGCAGTGTTGTGCTAACATCATGGAATTTATTGATATGAACAAATGGCAACACTATTGCACATTCGTTTTTAACTAGATAACTAGTCCTGTGTGAACCCGATTTCTTTTTAAATCAGGAATTAAGTCTGATTAACCACATTTTTTTTATTCAGTTTCAGCCACACCCAGGCATGTTTAATCCAAGATCTGCAGAAACACTCTGACAGAAACTGTCTACATGAAGTAGGCATCAAAAGAGCTCAATAAGCAACACTTCCTGCCAAGATCTCAAGAAATTCAAGAAGAGATTTGGAACAAAGTCATTGGCATCTATCAGAGTGGAATGGGTTACAAATGCATTTTTAAAGCTATTGGGACTTCAGTGAACCACAGTGAGAGCCATTATTCTCAAATGGAGAAAATATGAAACAGTGGTCAACCTTCTCCAGAGAGGCAATCCTACCAAAATTACTCTTCAAATTTAGAAATTAAGGTTTTTAAATTAATCATCCAGACTTTTTGACTAATGTTACCTTTTTGCTCTCCATTGCGTCACTATTTTGGTCCCTGTTTATAGACATGTCAAACTCAACACCTCCTTTTTGCCTGTAAGTACCCATTTGACAGTATGAAAATTCAAGACCAGCTGTAATCAGGCAGAAAATAGAGAAACCAAGATTAAAAATATAATTCCACATGCATGGAGTATGCACAACCCTATTGTAGAGATCTGTACCACTGTTAGCATGTCATATAGGAAGTTATATGTGTTGTTTTGTTTGGGATATTCTTCTCACTGTCTAGCTTTTCCATGCACTTGTGAGTGTTTTGAACTCTTTTTTTTTTTTGACGGGGGGGGTCAAACCATTCCAAGGAGCAGATTCATCCAACTAAACGTTAACTGACTTTGCTTTAGCTGCAGTCAGGGTAAGTGAAGGTGACAGGTGGAAGTAGAGGACTCACTTAGCTTTCTTGTGCACATTGTGCAGACAGAAAAATGTTTGCACTGGATGATGGCATCAAACTAAAAAACTACATTGGTTGCATTTTAATACAGGCAAGTGTTAAATTAACTTGCAGCTGTGGTTTTGTCTGGTCTGGTCTATGTCAAGCATGCCTGAGACTGAGAAGAGTATTCAACTAAAAATGTAGTTGAAACCAAGACAAGAACAAGACTTTGGAAATGTGGTCTCAAGTACCACACGCCTACTTTTACCCTATTTGTTTAACCTTTCAAATGTAGACTTGCCGGTGTTCATTGATTCAGTGTCCTGCTTAGAGACTCTTCTTGTATCCTTCATGTACTTCAGCTGTCCTTCGTGGTACTCAAAAAAATTGTTATGAATTATTCACAAGATAAATCATGGTAAATGGCCTAAACTTGACTTTTATCAAGTCCAGAATACCCCTTCACACTACAGTCAGTCATTCACCCATTCGCATGCTGATGGTAATAAGCTACTGCATTGTAGCCACAGCTGCCCTGGGGCAGTCTTACAGAAGCGAGGCTGCCATGCACCAGCACTACCGGGCCCTCTGACCACCACCAGCAGGCAGGACGGGGTGAAGTGTCTTGCCCAAGGACACAAATCTGAGACAGACAGATCGGAGGTTCAAACCACCAGTTACAGGATGAACTCCTTCCACCATTGCCACCTTCGCCCCTTGGTGAAGGCGGCAACGGCGATAATCACAAATTAACTTTGATTTAAAGTCAGTAAGCACCAATAATACAAAAGATGACTTGTTCAAGCACGTTAATCTTTGCAAAGAAGCGTTGTCCAGTATTTCAAGAGCTCCAAAGTATAAACAAAAATGGACAAACCTGGAACACATGCTGGTAGATAATTCTCCACTGATAAGTTTACTGCTGAAGTTATAACCTCTGGATCTGGGAATGGCATCAAATCTAAATTAATCATGTTTCATTTGGAAATTAGACAAACAGTGGGATTTCTCAATTGTGATGCTAAAGCTATACTGCACAATGTTTTCAGTAGTTGTATTCAGCTCCACCTCAAATCGCAGGGTTCAATAATTTAAAGCTCACAAATGATGTTCTCACACTGACGCTTGGATGAGACCTGGCTGCTCATATTGTATGTACGTACATGACACGTCTTGAATCCAGAACTGCACAAAAGAAGAAGAAAAACACAAAAATAAGGAGATGCTCACCCACGAATGAGAAAATGCTCAACAAAAACAATTGTGCTTCCTTGGCAATCCTTACCTTTTTGTGCAGAGAAAAGTATGAAAAAGCTCCTTTTTCCTTCCACCTTTGTGTTGGCACATGCGCATTGTGAAAGATTCAGGTAAATTTGGCTCATGGCGCTGCTTCAACACTGCAATACCCTCACGAGGGGTGACCAGAGTTTCAAATAGGTTTGATTTTTGTGTGGCCACACAGTTGCTGATCAGGAGCTGGTTGTGAGGTGTTAATCACTTCTCGTTACCCCTTGTATACTACACAATGCATGACGCATAATTAAGTCAAAACTCAGCCTGATCCCAAAAATGGTCTCACCAGTGGAAAATCGACTCAAAATGGACCAAAGTCACTGTATGTGCATTCCCACCTTGAGGGATCAGCTAACCATAATTAGCAACACAGGCTAATAAAATGTCCATCAGCATTTTATTCTTCCAAGTATTGTAGCAACATGTTCACTAAATGCGGTTTTATAGTGGTGTGCATCTATAAAGAATTCAACCAGATATATATTTAGAAGTTCAAATAAACTGTTTTTACTGCATCTAAATTAATTTTTGCAGCGCTAGGCATCCATACTGGATTTTAAGGTTGAAATTGGTGAAAAACCTCCAATTTTTTGGATATGACGTTTTTCTTCTACTGACTTGCTATTCACTTTTTCAGCCTAAAACATTTTCTGTTTCTGATTAAAAATGGAATGTCAGATTAAACCATACCCTTGAATCAATCATGCAGTTCCAATAGATGAGAACTTTGTTTCCCCTTTTCATGATACAGCAAACTAAACAAAAAAGTCCAGGTCACGCTTCATTACAGTTTTAAATATCTATCAATAAGCTCGGGGTATTTAAAAGTTGTACCTGCTAAAAAGGAAAGAAAGAAAGAAAGAAAGAAAGAAAGAAAGAAAGAAAGAAAGAAAGAAAGAATTTTTTGAACTATTGTGTTGGAATATGCAGGAAAAAAAGAAGGCATGCTATTTTTGCTGTACGATGGATTGGTCACCAGCAGAGGGCGGTGCATCATCACAATTTTATCCTGATGCTTCTCTCTCTCTCTCTCTCTCTCTCTCTCTCTCTCTCTCTCTCTCTCTCTCTCTCTCTCTCTCTCTCTCTCTTTTTTTTTTTTTTTTTTCGTCACTCAGACATGAACCTGAAAGGAAAACAACAATGTTGGCAACTGTTTTGGGGTTGGAATGAAAATCTTTCTGAAGTGTTAGCCAACAAAAGTGACTAATCATTTAAGTTGTTCACTCTTTAGCAGATCAATAGATTTGAAAGAGCTCAATCCAGAGATTGGTTTACACAAAGGTAATACGGGATTAACAGAGTCGTTCATTGATATGTTAGTAAAACGTTAACAAAATTAGCCCTGAAATTCCTTTAATCATGTTGTGTTTGATAAAACATGGATTTACACTGACTGTTTTTAAGAATAAATGAGTAATAGTTTTTTGTTCTGCTACTTTTTCTCTTTTTTTAGATTGGGAAATTTGCACATTATATGGAGGTCCAAAAGTGCCACAGTTCAATAGAAAATAAATCCTTCAATGTTTATTCAAATGTCACTTAATTAAAAACATATTAACAACAGAATAGACAATGTATCCAAAGATACACATGCTGAATAACTATATTATTCAATATACTTATTTTTTAAAATATATTTTATTAACTATTTCTTTATGCCATGGTGGCCTGCAACAACACACCATAAATTAATCTATTAGTGAGTCTTACATATCAATCGGTGGCTGGGCTATTGTTCTCAAACTATGGTACAAGGGCTGCCTTTAAATGTACTCAGAAGAAGTGGTTGTAGTAATTATTTCCAAGGTAAATGTGAACAAAATAACAGATGAAATGATTAGCAGTTAACCAGGAACAAGTGCCAGTAACTACTTTTAATATGTTGTGTTCAACTCTGGGGTTTAGAACTTGAATCTGGGAATGACATCAAACACAGGCACAGGTCCAAGTTTGAAACCAGTAGGGTTTGCTGCATGATTTATAAGCTAACAAATCAGCCGAAGTGCAAATAACCTATCTTTTACTGGAACTATCTCTAACTTTTAAAAGAAGGGTTGCCATTTTAAATTTTAACATTTAGGTTTTTCAACTTTCAACTTTTAAGTTTTAACTTCCGGGTGGCTGAACACATAATGACACTGTATCCTTCAGACAAAAAGTACCCAGTGGATAAAAACATTTTGTTGTTTTCTTTTCTGAATAAGTCTAAGTAGTAGTTTGTAGTTTGTTTGTTTTTTTTGTTGTTGTTTTTGTTTGTTGTTGTTGTTTGTTTGTTTACTTTGAAATCTTGGTGTTTATTGAAGTGGTAGTTATAAAAAGTTTGAGAACCAGTGCTTTGTTCAGTAGCCCCTTTCAGATCATATTTTCTTTCCCTCTTGAGAAACTGAAAAGCCCTGTCATGAAATAGGGGGTTGAAGTCATCCCACCATTATCTCTGCATCCACGTCAGGAGCATATTATCTGATGGAGATAATACGTTGAGAATAGTCAGGGCCGTTGCAAGTCATTTGGGTTCCCTAAGCATGTGCTTTGTGTGTTTATTGAGAAACTGTGATCTACACAGGGATAATATAATGGATCCTGCTTTGAAGGCCAAATGTCAGGATTTATTTGACCATCTGATGAAAATTTAAATTATTCCATAGAAATCAAAAGGTTAATTAAACAAATAATAGAGTTGCACAATATACTGAATCGCAGTCATCGCCATTATATGAAAGTGTACAATGTCACAACCACAGATGATTCAATTGACTTGATGATAGATCTAATTAATTAACACTCTGGTTGCCACAAGTATGTTTAGCCATTTGGATGGACTTCCACTTATGCTTATGCCCATGGCTAATATAGATCTGAGTGGTCAAGATCAGAAACCTCTGGTGGTGGGTACATTATGATCACACAAAATACATGATCACAATATACACAGCGCCAGATATATTGCAGTTGTAAGGAAAACGTGGCTTAAACACAATCAAGAACATGATCGCAAGATTAAACTAATATTGTCATTTCATGGTTTTTTTTTAATGCCATGCAGCTGTAATAAATTGTGAAATAATTGAATTTAATACATTTAACTTGTGTGTGTTTGATAGATTTTACATGTAATTTTTTTTAATCAAAGAAATGTAACTATTGCCACAAAACAATTACAAATAATAGTTTGTTTGTTTGTTTGTTTTATTTCAAATTGTATTTTATATATAAATTTGATTTAATTCTATATTTGTTTAGCATATTTTTGGTACTTTTGGCTTTCCATACAGAATCACTTTTACGTATGCTTTCCACAATTTCCCACTCAGTAGTCTATCTTTTAAGGCCAAGCTTGAACTTGAACTAGGAGCTTTGATATGAGACATGTTCGGATTTGAAATCAAGGATCCGTGCAGCGTTTGTGTGTGTAGTGTAGTAGGGAGGGGGTTGCATTTATCAAGGGCCACTATAGGCTACAGCTTGCAGCCGTCTTGGGCCCTCCACCAAAATGTAGCACGACGTCACCGCTTCCGCCCAGCTCCCCTCTCCACTCCACCCCCAGCCTCCCTCTTCCTCTCTCTCCTCCCCCCGGCGTCGTTAGAGCTCAGCCGCCTGCAATCCAACATGGAGTAGTGAGAGATGGGGCTCTAGCGGGGCCACCCCTCGGCAACAGCAGCGAAGACGCGCTTTTTTTACGCACAACTGGAAGCGGAGTCGTCGGTGAAAACATGCGCCTTAGGACTTAAAAAAAACGGAGCGTGTGTGAGAGGGAGTGAGCGAGCGAGTTTGTGTGTGTGAGTGTATGTGTTTGGGGAAGGTGGGGGGGTTAGACAGAATCAAGAGCTGGATTCGGCAACCGAAATTGCCAGTGCAGCCTGCGTTTATCCACTGATTGGGTATTAAAGTTCCAGACGGCGGAGAGGAGGTCCTATTTTTGCGATCCTGAAGAAAACAGCGTGGCTTGAGTGGAGGAAAGAAGGAGAGGGGGAATTTCAGGAAAAAAGGCTGTCGAGGGCAAAGCCTGAGAGCCGACACTCGCACAAAGGCGCAGGGGGGATTTATGCGGAATTGGACACAGGATCCGAGGTGAAAGAATGACGAGTGAAAAGTATGCAACCGCCGTGGTACATTACCTGAGGTGAAACGAAAAAATGATAGAGGAAACACACCCAAACGAGTAAGTAGCCAATGCAGCTTAAAGATTTCTCTTTCCCCCTTTTCTCTGTGCTTATAAGTTGCTTGGAGCAACTTGGTGGAATGTGCAAAACTCTCCTTGCAATCTATACTTCCCTTTAATCATAGTTGCTTGTATCTTTACTGGTCAAATGCATCGACAGTGTGCGTTTGGTTTTTTGTTTGTTTGTTTTTCTTTTTTCTTTTTTTTACGGTGTCCCCCATATTATGTTCGAGAAAACAGTCTAAAGAAGGCGAGAGAGAGAAAGAAGAGTGGGAGGAGGAGGAGGAGGGAAATAAGCGTGGGTGGATCGGAAACATTTTCTGAAAGGATCTCAAGCGAGAGAAGCAGCGGCGAGGCCCTGTTGCAGCGTAATTTAGGAACTCAAAACACGCCTAACAAGCTGCACCTTTTAAAATATATATAGAGATACAGCAACACTAGCGAGC
This sequence comes from Anableps anableps, assembly GCA_014839685.1. Lineage (NCBI taxonomy): Eukaryota > Metazoa > Chordata > Actinopteri > Cyprinodontiformes > Anablepidae > Anableps > Anableps anableps. The sequence goes on from CM026076.1 coordinate 29,492,619, forward strand.
GTGGGCCAGTTTGTTACGGTAAAACGGCGGGCGGCGCGTTTCTTTTTATACCCCTCTGCTACTTGGTCACATCTGTGTGTTTGCTTCCAACCGAAGGGGGAAGTCTCACAGGATATGAGATATCCGATATGCCCCATCCGCCATCTCTTTCTCAATCGCCCTCATTTGCATAGCCTACCGCGCTCCATTCATAAAAAATAGTAGGCTATACGGATCGTAAACGACGGCTGGCTTTCAGAGGGGAGACAAACCCTGCATCAGATTCGGGTTGATTCGAGTCGTCGCGGCTCGTTTCTGTCCGCCACGCAGGCTCGCTGGATCGTTTGCCTTCTGCGAAATGTAGCCCATCGTGTAGGCCCACGGACTTGTTTACATGGCACCAGTGGGTCTGTGTTACAGCCGAATGTGTCCTCCTTACGAGCTGTTTTAATGTTAGGCGACACATGAACTATATTAGACAAGTTTTTTTGTTTTGTTTTGTTTTTCTCCCTCTCGTCTGAGCTAGGCTGCTCGGTGGTAATGCCTGCCTGTGCTGATTTGTTGAAGGGGGTTGGAAGGGCTAAGGGCACCGGATGGGGGGGGGGATGTTTGCGCTGCGGTAGCGTGACGGCGGCTCATTCATAAAAGCCCTCTAACCTTCAGCGCGTCCCCATTCATGCCTGCTGGCAGTGCTGTAGTCAGCACAGGCCCCGAGTCTGGGTGTCTCCGATCCCGGATCCCACGGGGGGACCCGAGTCCGTAACCTGGCGCTATAAAATAAAAAAAATAAATAAAAAAACGGATTTTGGACGGTATTAAATATCAGCAAATAAATGTAAGATTTCAGTTAAGCATGTGAGTTTGTACTCAGCCTTTCACATAGAATATAGATCATCAAATTTCTAGCTGTGCTTAAACTCACAAAAAAAAAAAAAAAAAAAATCATTTTTAAATGTATGATGTGCATTTATTTAGAATTAGAAAATGACATTTGTAGTAGTTGTATTCACACAGGAAAATATTTTATAGAATAATGATCATGTAAACAGTCATAAATAATGAAATAAATGGCAACCGGTTCCTCCTTGCCGACTCTACCTAGTCACGCTAAGATAACCTCAAGCGAAAATACAGTTGTATTTACTAGTGCTAATATGTCACAAATGTCACATGATCTCAATACCGCACAATCTACACAATATGCATATTGTGAAGAAAAGCTTGGACTGCAGTAAATGCTAGCTAATAATATAAGCACCTTATGTTCAGGCTCTCCGTGGGCCTTGTAGTTTCATACAACATAAAATGTTTTAGAACACAAAGAGCTGGGTAGGTCTTTGCCAAAACAGCAAGTGCTATCCAGAATCAGTTTATTCAATAAAACCATGTTCTTAAGAAGAAAATGATGATATTTTTTTTTCCCCAGAAGCTGGATAGACTGGTTATCTAAGGCCAGTTTGCACAACAGAAATACTTTTTAAAATTATTTATTTATTGCAAGTCATAGCTGTATCACGACATTCACATATTGCGTTTTTTGTTTTGTTTTTTTCGTTTTGTGTTTGTTTTTTGGGGTTTTTTTTGGTTTGTTTTTTAATTTACAAGATGGAATAGTCCAAACTGTTCTAACTAAAATACAGCATTACCTTGAATTGTGAGTTAGCTTCCACACCATCACTGTCCATGTTTTACATGGCCGGATATATTTCCAAATAGCCAAACTCATATTTCTTGTTTGTGAAAGAATAGTGTAGTAGCCTTCTCTCACCCAGCTGACCAGCAGTGTGCAGCAACAGGTGGGAGAGGAATACTGCGTACCTTTGTGCTCTATGCAGCCAGAGAAAACTGAGGTCAGTCCGGCATTTTATCGAGACTCTCATTAAAAGGACTTTAACCCTCAGGCACAGTATGATAGAAATTATTGATGGTTTTGGAACTGTAACTTTTTAATACCTTGGTGCACCTTGATACTGGTCAGTAGGCATGTTTAGTGGAAAGGATGTCGTTCTTACACGACAGGAGTAAGTCAAAGAAATTACCTTGTCTCCTCAATGTATTTACTTCTAGCAAGCAAACATGCTAGCAAGCTGAGCTTCTTAAGGTTAAGGTTAATAGGGAATTGTAGTTGTGGTTGTTAAGAAAAAATTGGTTTTAATGCTACGTTTGTACATATTTTAAAAGTCTGTCATGGTTTTGATGACATTTATTTCCTCAACATGTTTAATGGCAGTGCTAATGCAAAAGAGAAAGATGCTAGTATGCTGAGCTTCTTAATCGTATTGTAGGGGTGGCTAATGATTTTTATTCATGGTTGTCGAGAAAAAAGTTTGAATCCCACCTTACTGGAAGATATTTTTAAGGTTTATGGTTTCAGTAGCATTTTATGCCATAACTAGTTTAATGATGGCGCTAATACTAAAATTAAACTTTGTTAGCAACCAAACTTGTTAACATTGAGGCAATTGTCTTAGCTGTGGTTGTCAGGGAAAAGGTTTACATCACACCTCAATAGGATTTATTTGAAATATTAATTCCTATATTAGTAACATTTAATGGCATAATTGCAAATCATTTCTTGTTTTGTTTTTTTTGGGTTTTTTTTCATTTTCGCATTGAGGACAAACCAGATTTGCAAAAATAAATCCAAATAATTAATTTTAAAAACTGCTGCTTGATTTTTCAGTGTGCCCGTCAGCCTTCTTGTAGTCTGAATCTGTCTACATACAGTCCTACACCAAGACCGAGTCCATACATTTATCATAATGTATTACAAATTTAAAAAAAATCTCTCTGAAGCTGTTTTATTATTTCCTGTTGCAGACGATATCTTTATGGCCTTGTTGTAAGTCATGTTTCTGATAAAGTTTGCTTTTGTCATGGATCTGCAAAACTAAACCACACCCTGGAAATTTTTAAAGAACCCGGCTTCATGACTTTATATGTACTTATAGCCTCATGTCTCTCACTTTATAATTCATCAAAGTATTTTAAGACACATCTATTTTTAAAAAAATCCATAAAGAAAAAGGCTTGAATAGTTTATAGAATTCTTCTGGTTTAAAATGTCTTTCTTTGGTCACCAGCACTGGATCTAAGAGCCTGGAACGGTGGGTTCTCTCATAAGTTTGAAGTCACTGTAGGGATGCCCAGTATATCAAATCGCATTTATCATCCCAAAATCCCAATGACAGAGGATTGCTTCAATGCAATACTTGGTACATTATTATATTTCAACATTATGTTATTTTATATTTAGCCCGTTGGATATACAGTTTAGTGTCTGAAGTGCTTAAGCTAATGAAAAGTGGTGGGGGCATTATGGTGATGGAAAACAGAGAAAAGAGGGGCTAGTCAGGGTTTTATAGCAATTACAGGGAGATTTTATAACAGATTTGACAACTGAAGGCAGTTTTCCTTTTCACTGTCGCCAAATGTATGCTCAGTATGAGGATTTACAGCAAAGTTAGTGACCCAATGCAATAAACTGTCCAGTGTAACCACATTTTCATTCAGGAGGAGGGATTGCTGCAAAGTCAGTGACTCAATGCAATCGGCTTGGTTTCCTTTGACTGAAAAGATTTTACCAACTGGCATGATAAACTGAGCTTGTTTAATAACTAGAGTTGGATTGGAATATATCGAATTGACTTTGATTCTGGATTAAATTCACAACACATCTATAAATAAACTGGATCTGCAACTATTTGTACAGTCATGCTTTTGTAAAGATTCTCACATTTTCTGATGATGCGGTGAACAAGCTCATTTGATTGGCATGAGCTGGCTCTTATTTATGCTTTTAATTGGTGCAGAAGCTTTAAACACTACTCTGTATAGGGAAGTAGTGTTACACCTGTACTCAAGGAGCAACACCTTGAGCATTTTGGCGCAGTTCTGGATAAACATTGGCAAAGCATCTTATGTCCTGTGGTGTTGATTGTCTGAGTTTGGGTTTGCCTCATTTGAAGAACTGGTAAGGACCAGCTGATGTTTTTTATTTGAAGGTCATACTGACTTTTTTTCACATGACTGTGAAACCACAACTCTGATGACAAACACAAACTTGTATAAACCACTTCGAAATATAAAAATAGGAATACACGTATATTTGCTAACTTTTTTGTGCCATATTTCTTAACTGTATACTTTTTTTTTTCTTTTTTCAAAAAGAACATGGAAAAAATGCAGTGAACAAGTACAGCTGGTAACATTAGTGTATAAACTAAAACCTGCCATTGGATAGTTGATGGTTGGCCCTCAACCCACTGCAGAATTGTTTTTACAGGTCCACCAGTCAAATCAAATTATAAATACATTGTGTAAAAACGCCTTTTCTTTTTGTATTCTCTCTCATCTTTGACTCTTTGGAGTGAAAGTTATTGGGTCTCACAGTTGAGTATTAGTTGTTGGATTTATTCTAGAATTGTAAAGCAGAATCTGAGCTAATTTTGTTTGAATTTTTCTTAGAGACAGCGATTTACCAAAAAAAATAGATTATAAACATTTTCCTAAATAATTTAAGTATCTGTTGAGGTGAATAATATGCATTTTGCTGTTGGATATAGCCTTGTTACTTTTATCTTTTCACTGAACGGAAGTAGGAGTCGTAAAAACTATCTATTTTGTATAAAGCGGTTTCTTTATCTGAAGTAAAGCCAGTTGTGGGATTAATGCAGGGTCAGGACATAAAGACACACCTGTTTATACTTGTGGTGTCACGTATTCTTTTATGATGTCAGTATTCGGTAATACTTTTCAGTCCCTCTTTTGCAACATCAGCAGTTCATTATCTGCCTTTTGTTGTGTCGCCGTCTAGTTTTTGATGCATTTGTTTATCACCTGCTCAGGCCGTGACATTGTCAGCTTTACTGTGTATTACCTTTGTCATATCCCTAGTTTCTCTCCTTAGTTATTACCCTTTATAAGGATGCAGTAAACCCCCCACACACACACCCACATACACAGAGGGTAACAGAGTAACACTATGAGCAGAGGATGTATTGATCTGGCGTGAGCTACTGCCCAGTCAGCATGTGCACAGTCAGTATTGGACAGGAGATGCTCGGTGACATTCAGCTTGGGTCGACAAAGAGTTGAAACCGAATCCATCCCTGAAATACAAAACAGTCACGAAGTGGTGAACACGGCAGCGAGGAGTTAGACGACCTGTATATTCCCTGTATGGGACTGTCCTGTTCCTCGTTTTTCTAAGTTAGCTGAATCTGATACTAGCACTTCCATAAACCTGACAGGAGTGATAAAACTCATTAAATGATTCACCATTTTTGGAAATTGATCGGTTGTTGCAAGCCATTGTTGAGAGAAAGCCATAAGAAAATCTAATTTGCAGTTTGCAAGAAGACATTTAGGGTATACAGCAATCAGATAGATTAAAATGCTTTCGTCAAATGTGCCCAAAATCCAACTTTTTGACCCACATTTTATTTTTCTCCAAAGGACAGTGCACATTAATCAGCATCAAACAATGTAAATATGCCCAAGTTCGCTAAAATAAGCTCATTTACATCGGTAACCGGAGTTTATTTGCATTGAGCTAATGAAGTTTCCTCTGACACAGTGTCGTCTTTTGGAGAAAGATAACAGTGAGCAGAAAAAGAAAAACCATTATGTCATAGACTAACTGCTTCAAGTCCTGTCTCTCAGGAGAATATTACCCAAGGGTCGAGCAGCAATGTTGGGATACATTTAATGCTAATGTGACCTTTCATGCATTTAGATAAATCTGGTAATCGTGAACAGAAAAAAACAATCATGTCTTGGGTTGCCCACACCAAGTCCTAACCAAAAATAGGAGAAAGTAGTCAGTGTGATTTCCTGTTGCTATCAAGCTGTTAACTTGGTTTATAAATACAACTTTACAAACAGAAATGGACCCAAATGTCCATGTTACAGGGTAGAAACAAAAAATATTACTGACTGGAACAAAAATGTACTTAAAAAAATCTATGAATCAAATTTTGATGGCAAGTGAACACCACCCATGTCTCCCAGTATTACAAAAGGGAGAGATTAAGTTCAAGGTTTTATTGTCATGTGTACAGGAAAAACACATTACCTGCACAATGAAAAATTTACTTTGTTGTCCACAAGAATGCCAGGTAAAAAGGTAAGAAATATAGAAATAACTTATAATAATATAGAAAAATATCTGCAAGTGCAATTAAGAGGAAACAAACAAATATCACAGAAGAAGAAATTAAGAGGAGAGGTCTTTGAAGTCGCGTATCCTCGCGGCACATGGTTTCAGGATGTTTGCCGTTAGCTTTATGAACTATTTTTGTTGTGGAGTGCATTCTGTGTCACACAGAACAGTTAATATAACCTGGTTAGACATGCAAACAAGATGTGTGTTGGACAACTAATGGTGTATTTTACTGTAACATATCTTTCTCGCAGTGAACTGAGGTGGTATCAGCATCGTGCTGTGGGGGATGCTTTAGTTCAGCAGGTAGAAGGAGAATGTCAATCAGAAGTTGGATGGAGCTAAAAACAGCAATCCAGGGAGGAAGCCTCTGAGAAGACTGTGTAAAGGACAAAGTCTAGACCCCAGTCCACTTGAGAATCTGTAGCAAGGCTTAATCACCGTCTTTCACATTACTGTCAGAAAGATTTATGCTAGAGGTGGGTGGATCGATCCAAAATATTGATATCGATACCAAGTCGGCATCAGTATCGGATGGATACTAGCGTGATAAGATCGATACTTTAGTTTCAGATTCCCTCTTGAAATTTAGTTTTATTTTTGTATTGTAGTTTCTCAACTTTATCTCAAGATTTTGTTTCGATTTGCTCTCAAATGACAGTTTTTTTGCATTTTGGTTATTTAGGAAAAATGCATACAAATCATGTTAATCTGTTATTAAAGTATTTTGTAGACACCTATAAACTTGTCCAAATTCTCTCCTAGGTTTGAACAAAATAATTCAGATGAAAAACCACAAAAATACCTAAAGGTCAGAAGTTTGATGATATATCAACTTAAATAAAAGGTGTTGGTATCAGTTTTGGTATTGGTATCTGCGATATGGGCCCTGTATTTACTTGGTATAATATACAGATTGATATCAAAATATGCAGTATCGCACACCTCTAATTTAAACTGTTTTGGCTAATGAATGTATACACTGGGGTAGAAGCTTACTTTTATTGCAGCATATTTTACTTTTTTCCTCAGTTTTCTATTGCTGATAAAACAGTTTGTTAAATGTAATCACTGAGCTTTACAAACTACAAAAGGGCAGAAAATGTCCAAAAGTTCTTGAACCACACCTTCCATTGAGTTTCTCCGACCTGAATTGGTCTTCTATGGAACACTGCAAAGGCACAATCACTGCTTTGTTTCTCTTAATATCTTGTGGTAACCAAGTTTCTCAGGTATAAAAATGAATAAGTTCCTCTAGTACCAGGAAGACACTAAAAGCCAACAACCCTTTTACGAACTGGAGGCGAGTGAAGTCAACACTGCTGTTATATCGTCACATTTTATTGTGTATTTAAAGACGTGTCTTCGTTTTATACTGTCTACGGACAGTGAAGTGACGAAGACGAATCGCAATGAATGGTACATGTTAAAATGTATGCACTCAGACGGATAAACGCATACAGCATGTCCACTTCCTTTGCAGACCCTTGGTATTTTTTATTTTCGGTACTACCCGTCCGCAGGCACACGCGTGCACACACACATCACATGGAACAGATGCTTTTCACAGTGTTTCCTGTGTTTCACAGAGAGGCTGATCACTGCTTGCTCTCCGGAGCCTTTAGGCCATATAATGGTCCAAGCTGTTTATATCAGGACACCAAACAATGGACCTGGATTGTTTTCCTCTCCCCCCCCCTTTTTTTTTTTTTTTAAATCTCTGCTCATCAGCTGACTGGATGACCAAGATTATAATAGCTCAAGTATTCATTCACTTCACTGTGTGTCTCTTCCCCCCGATGAACCCATGTATACAACGATTCAGAGGCTGTTTGCAGATAACTCTCATTCTTTTCTGCTCCCCAGTGAATGAACTTCATGAACTTTCAGTTCTTCGGGAGATGTTTAGCTAGTGTGACACCATAGTTTGCTTGAGGCCCAACTTGAGGTTGTGTTGGTGACTTTAATTTATAAGGTGTTCAAAGCTGAGGAAACATTTATTACATTTTTTCCTCAGTAACAAAAAGAAATGGTTTTATTTTCCAGCTTTAAAGCTTGGTTTTATCATTAGTGTTTTAGCTTTTATTATCTCACACAAAGAGTTCTTGTGCCGATGTTGTGGGGGTTATTAAATTTTTAAGAGCAATGAATCATAAGATCAACGTTAACCATTTTGTTTTTATTGCTACTTTGGATATAGTTCCAAGTCAGCTTGTCATTCTACCAATTAATGCCTGCATTTCATACCCACATGTTGCTATGTTGTCCCTTTCTACTTTCTTTTTATACTCAAACAAATTTTGTTCCAATGTTCTTAACCATAGCATATATGTTTATTTCTTCTTGTAGTTGAGTATCGCTTGAGTATCTCTTGATATAGGATTATTAGACATAGGATTATTATATAATCCTAAAAATGTCAAGCCTTCTATGTACATTTAATTATAAATTATAAATCACTATGGTGTGTTTTTGTTAAACCCTATTTCCACTTATTAATGTTGCTATCCCCTTTTAGGCTTTGAAGTATGGACTAAGACAGATTATGACCTCTGATCAAACCAAATAACCATGAATGGCCTACTGCTGGTAGATGTTGATTATTGAAGACACATGGCCAAATTTTCTTCCAGTAGACAGAAAATCACGTTGGTCTTCTGTCAAAGTGGGTACAAAGAATTCTGTGGTTGATGTTTCCATTTTGTGCCCAAAAGAGTTGGGTACTAAATGACTAAATGTGCGAAATGGGGTTAATCGTTTGGATGGACTACACCCACCGCAGTCTTCCTCCTAAACAATTGGTGGCACTAATGAGGCACTGAAATAACATTGACATTTTTAGAAGAAGTCATACAAAAAGTACAGTTTTCTGATAGTAGGTACAATATGCACAAGTATTTAGTTGTGTGACACCATAGTTAGCTGGAGGCCCAATCTGTGTAATGCAGCTGGTAAGCTCCAATTGAAAGTATCTTTGTATTAGGAACAGTTAAATTAATTTTAGGGATGTTAAGTATAACATAGAGAGCATGTTGTGAAATATTATTCCAACTTGCAACAAATTCGGGCAAACTAACATAGTATTGTTACTGACTTTCATGCGTAGCTGTAAAAACCCCGATATGCCTAGTTTGGGGAAGCCCTGAATGAACAGGCTTCCTAGTGTTCATCATGCAAATCATTTTCAGTTGGTTTGATGCCCCAGAACCAGGCCACAGTTTGTCCAATTACAAGATAAACCATTGACATCTGACAGTTTATGTAAACGAAGTCCACCTGATCAAACACACCTCAGGCTGACATTGTGTTGGATGTCTGTCAAAGATGCAAAGAGGATTAGAGAGCCCCCCCCACCCCCCTCGTCACTTTCACTCAGCCCAAAGCGTTAAGTCGAACCAAGAATAAGCGGATGGGAGGCTTTATTGAGGGTCTGTAAGAGGTTTAGGACCAATCAGCTTAGTTTCAGGAGAGTTTGTATTAACTGGAGAGGCAGCCACTTTTGAAGTACAGTTACAAGAGCAATGCTGAATGTCAACATTTACACAGAGGTGTTGAAGACAAGCTTTAGATTTGTCTGTGGTTTTCACTTTTTGGCCGTCCTATTTTATGAATTGTGAAGCTTTTTTATGCTTCAGAATTTTGTAACCATGATTAATTTGTTTTGATTCATTGATGCATTGATTTCATTGAGTATGGCTGTAGGAAAATAGCCTGAACCACTCAGATTTTCTTTATACATGTATGAACCCAACCCTATTTTCCAAACAGGGCATAAATGCCAGTGACTGAACTAGAAACGGGCTCGAAGTTTTATTTCTAAAGATGCACTGTTATAGTTTTGTATTTGATATTAGATCTCTGGGTATGACAAAGTTTTGACCTGCCAGTACGGCTTTCTTTTTAAAAGTTATAATGGGATTAAAAACAACTTTTTTACCTTCCTGATTTGAGCAGTCATTACCTCTTCATATTAGGAGCAAAAGCAATGTCATCCATTTGTGTAAGGATGGGGAATGACTTCGCATCCAAGTTCACAACGTTCCAGTAACGAATCAGAAAACGGCTGGAATTTCTAATTGTTGTGACACTAACTGCTATTAGCAATAAAATCCAGTAATAATTTCTCTGTTCTATACATTAAAACACACACACACAAAAAAAAAACAAGTTTTCAAATAGATATTTTACAGCAGTGTGTGTAGGACTGGTTTAAGGAGAAAAACACTGTCAGAAGTGTGAATAAATAGTTTTTATCTGACTCTTGCTACATTTTACATGCATGAGAGCCATATCAGATGCTAAACTCTGGGTTGTTCCTCAAGAAATTGGACTTCAGAGTATAAAGGGAACGAACCAGGACAAAAGCATGGTCTTACTCGAAACAAAATGATCAGTGCTGACTTTTTTTTAAACATGTTTTACTAGCAATTACCACAGTTAGCATTAGTAACTGTGAAAAGGCTATCATTGTGTTTTTCCTTCAGAACATAGACCCTCTGTGTTTGAAAGCTTAAAGTTAAAGCAGAGCAACGGTCATCTTCTTTGCGCAAAGTCTTACTTCCTCTCTGTCTCTTGCAGACCTAAGGATCTACAAACTAAAGATATAGAGAAAAAAAATCTAATTCCTTTAACTAGCTTCTTCCATCTTTGTGCTTCCTGTGACTTTTTTTTTTCCAAAACTGAGATTGAAAGTAGGTAACTGAATCTTCTTTTCACAATAATGTCCACACTGAAGAGGGTTGCTGCTATTGTCACCTGGTCATGCTAAGGTTTGGTGTATTCACTGTTCTGAAAAAGATTAGATTCTTTGACTTTCCAAGCAGCCTGTCAGTCATGTGACTGGCTGATTTCTTGGTGCATCTCTAATTATTTCCATTCATCTAAAGATGGTAGTTTCTGCTTGGGGATTTGTTGAAACTATAACTGTGTTGTAACATAAAATAAATTATTTTAATAATTGCAGAAATGGTATGTGAAAATATGTGAAGGGAGTTTTTATTTGGGTATTTAAAGAAGAGAATTGGATGTTTTCTTCTTTTTCCTTTTAATTTCAACAAAAAATGTTTTCAGGAATGACTGGCTTGCTTTGCTCTGCAGATCTTTAACCATCCTTGCTGATTCAGAGAGAATATAGACCCATAACGATCTGTGACTAATTGATCAGTGCGCCCTCACTGCTTTTGTGCTGTGATTGGTTAGTTGGGCATGGCGTGTTATCCGTTAACGCCGCTCCCATATCAACTGATGCACTCAGTTTAAGCAGTGGCTCAAGCCTTGTGCTGCCCTGACATGTGAACGTTCCACATAACTGCAGCTGATTGACAGAATGCCGATCAAACTTCCCCTCAGGAGGCTCCCGTGTCAATAGTTGTGAATGAATTCTCTTCACCCCCACCTCCCGACCCTGCACTTCCTGTCTATCTGAATGAGAGATAATAAAATTAGAAGATCAGACAGAATAGACCCAAATTCTGTTTTCTAACTAATGGGTATATTTGTACCAACAAGCAACAAATTGTCCTTCAGTGGACAAACAAAATTAAAAACCTTTCATCTTTACTTAGTCTAATTAATAGCAACACAAACCAAAGATATCCAAGTTTAGAGTCATGTAAGTCAGATAATTAGAAAATTCAAAGATTTGGAAGCATGTAGTCAGCTTTTATTTTTTTGTAGGTTTTTTTTGCACACCATACATTGCATTACTCTTGTCCTTGCCCCAGGAGTATCAGGCAATGCCATGAGACTGTCAGCATTCAGGACATCAGAAAAACAAACCAATAATGAAATGATCCTGATTGTGAAGTGCCCTTCAGTCACTTCCTGATTGCAGCAAACAGAGCGTATACTGTGTGCAGAGAGGAGTGTGTGTGTGTGTGTGTGTGTGTGTGTGTGTGTGTGTGTGTGTGTGTGTGTGTGTGTGTGTGTGTGGTTCTGTTGGTCATGCAGAGGCGTGGCGAGTCATTCTTTATCACAGGAAGTATAGCCACCCTTATCACACATGGCTGGACTGCCCTCACCGGCCCATTTATCTGGCACACACCTCTTCAAGCCAGCTTCCAAGCCCCGTTTACTGTTTTATTACTGCCCTGTTGCACAAAGGGGATTCTCAGGGCCCATTTAACTCTGGAGCACATTCAATAGCCTGTTTGTTGTGTATAAATATAAAGTGGGCATGGTGAAAGAGTTATAAAGCTCCTCTAATTGTTTTTGTGCCATGCTTCAACTGCAGTCGTGCTCAGTAAAATTTTAAAGTGGTCTTGATCAACAGATCTCCACGCTTTTCTTTGGACTTTGCCTGCTTTATTTATTTTTATTTTTTTAACAAATTTCATGTCTAATACTTTCTGTACTGCATGAGGAGGACAAAGGAAGAGTAGGGCTCAAAACATGATCATGCTGATTAATCATATTTGTCTTTAAGCAAAAAGAAGGGGAAAAATCAACAAGACCTAAAACAATCTGAGAGATGAATCATCTATCTTTTCATCTAATGTATGCTGAGATTTTAGCTATTGAATCTATGAGAACTACCTTGTTGGTGCTAAAATGCTTTTTTGTGAAAGTTATGTAAGCTTTGGTGTTTTCATAGATTAAATGAAAGAAATTGGAGCAAAACAATTCCTTCTGAAGACTGCCAGCGAACGGCTAACAACGAAAGACGTGCCAGTTCAAATTTTACAGCCAATTACTGACCTCTGGTTCAATCTGCTAATACCAATTATTAGAAAAGTCTGATTTCTCATAAGGAACTAATATTAAATAGTGTATGTATCAGAGAGGGAAGACACTGATAAACATGCTTTTACCAATTTAAAACTGAGAAAATTATTAGTTGACATTTTAAGATGGTTTTAGCATCTTATAGCCTGTTAGTGAATAGCTGGCTTAGCATCACAAAAACAAAGGTCTCCATGTTTATAATCTAGAGAATGTAAATCCTCAACTCTTATTTCCAAAAGGTTGCCAACAACTCCAAATCCATCATGTCTCATAACAATCAAAAGTTAAAAGGTCAAAAAGATGAAACAAAACAACTTTTTTTCTGTTGTCCACATGTAGGGACACAAGACTGGTTCATCTCTTGTGTTAAGGAGGTTTTTTTATTTATACCTAAATGATTTATTGTTCAAGTAGCCGAGCAAAATATTTCTCTGAAAATACAGAGATATTAGCTTGAAAATGAATGAAAAGGAAGCCATGTTCCAAAGTAAAACTTTGAAAGAGCTCCTGAAAATATTACAAAATCTTGATCAAGACTATTTTAAAATAATACAAGAATTTTTGGTTCTTTAACAAAAAATATAAATAAATGGGGGATAACTTCAGCACATTGCTGTGCTACATTTTTTTGTTGTTGTTTTTTATTTATTTATTTTTATTTCTTTTTTTTTTTTTTTTTTTTTTTTTTTTTTTTTTTTTTTGCATTGATGCACCACATAATGAGCCAGTGATAGAATACAGACAGTTTTTTTCTGGATTGGCTCTGACTGTATTCACTAGCTAAAATACTGAGGGGAAAAAAGGGAGGTTTGTTTGTTAAATACATTTAAAACCAAAAACTCCCTCTTCTTCAGTCTCTAAATGCATAAAAAAAAATAACATATTCAATGCATGTTGTTTCACAAATGCATGCTGCGTTTGGGGCAGCATTGGCCAAAAATCAAACAAAGGTTTGGGACATATAAGAAATTGGAATTGACAGGCCAGACCTCAAAGTAAACCAGAAATCAGTATTTGCCAGGCAAATCCAGGTCGGTGCATCTCTAGCTTTTCCCCCACCAAAAAACACTCATCTTCACTCTGACCAGTGTTGGTCTGATGAGAAGCCATTTCCCTTGTAAAATTCTTAAATCATTTCAGAGCTCACTCAAAACATCCTATTTTCAGATGAACTTAGAGAAATGTGTTGAGCAAATTAATTAACCATTGCAGTGCATGATCATGTGAGTTCAGAATTATGCCATGATGATGTGTAACATAAATGCTTGAAAATTGTAATCTAAACTTGTTTTTTTTTTTTTACCCAGTTACTTTAGCAGCATATTACATTAACAATGAGACAACCGTATCTTGCATTGAAATACATAATAATTCCACATAGCTGAGAATATCGACAAAGACCAAACATTTGAAAATTCTGACTCAGCGAGGAGGGTTTGTGGCTCTAGTTAGTGAAACTTTAGGTTTGTATTCCAGGCTGTTGAGCTTATGAGTAATTGTTTGATATGCAGTATAAGTGGTATTGCAACAAATATAAACGGCTGACAGTTGGACGTACGTGACCTTTTTTAAGACATGGTTGCCTGACACACCCTGCACCTTTGTCCTGATGTCCTACAATCAATTATAAAAGGCCATGATTCATGGACTTGCTGCTGTTATCTGTAAGGCGGAGAGCTCCTGTCTTATCGTCCATCTGAACTGAGTCATCACTCACATTTGGTCGTAACGGCATCCTTCTAACACCTGATAAAATTCATCGCCACTTTGCTGCTGGATAAAAGTGATCATCGAAGATGCGTGGGATTCTTATGTTTTTGTGCTAGGTTCTGCATGAATGGATGATCATAGTGCACCAGTCATCTTCTTTCAAAGCGGGTGTTGGTCCTTTTTCAGCATCAGCACCTCATGCAACATTCACATGGACAGAATTAGATTCACAGTTCCTAAATGTTAGTGTGAGTGCATCTGTGCCAAGATGTTTAGTCTCTTCCAAGTGTATTAAGGCAGCGCTTTGCTGCTGGTTGTGGCTGTCTGTGTGTTCCAACCACAGATTATAGGGCCTGTCGGTAGACGGGGCCCTAGACATGGGTCACAAGACAGACCAAAATGTGACGAGTTCATCTCAGAGAGCTGATAGCCTGGATCGTGTATCTGAAAGCACATGTCTATTTATTGCAGAATTTAGTGTTTATTTCTGTATGTGGGTGGCTTGGATGTGTTGTTCTATATCTAGATGTGTCATGTGTGTTTGAGTCATGTAAAGGCCACAGTATAGATTTCCAAATATAAACATTTTCTTAATTTACAGCTGCCATGAAGCCAAAAATAATGAATGAATGACAGGGTTTGCAGTTCAAAGTAATCACGTCCCGATCTACTTTAAACTAACATATGGAACAGGCCGGTTACTAGTTATAAGGTATACCAAGGTTTAAAAAAAAGTTGCTGCAGTCAAACTGCCATCATGCCATTTTGAAAATTTATACAAATTGTGCCAGTGTCTGGAATTTTCTTTAGCTGTAAAGAGTAACACTAAACTGCCACTGCTGTACCCGTCGCTGCACGCTGCCAATCAGCTGGCTGATGGAAGTATCTACACTTTTTCCTCGCTTACAAGAAAGCCTCATTTAGTGTTTGGAAATATTCACAGTCATAAAAATCAGGGACAGTGTTTGTGTGGAAGGTAAAGGAGCACCACACATCACATTTATAAAAGTAACACAATACTATAGCTGGCAAGGTGCTGTTAAGCAGCTGACTGCAGGCTGGCACCTGCTCAGGTAGCTTAACTTATTAACAAGCTGATATCAGTTTGTTATCCTTTTTCTCTACAAAGAGCTGAATGACAAAAAGTTGTGATATTCTGTTCAGTAAGGACTTGAAAGCACCATATTTTTGGTTAGGTCTATGACGATCAAAATAACATTTTAGATGTGATGTTTTAATATGTTGAACACCAGTCATAACCCTTGTTCCTTTTCTATTTTAAGTAAAAGCCAGTTTCATAGAAGTTCTTAAGCAAGAACAAAATTTTACTTATGTGCTTTTCTGGTCTCTGCTCTGCCTCTGCAAAACATTGAATTTCTGCTGTGTAGTTTTTCAATAATCATGCTGGTTAGGACAGTGTTTTATAAACTGCTATTCTAGCAGTTAATGGAGAAATTGTTGCTCGACAAGAACACATCATACTTCTCTTTCTGTAATACTATAAGTGATCTCATCAGTACCATATAGTTGGTATTTAATGACGTAGACTGTGTGGGAGTGCTCTAATGTTGGTTGGTGAGCTCTGGTTCAGTGGTAATTACTAGGGAAGACTGGTTTTTGAGTGTTTGGTCTCATTTAGATGCATTTGGGCCAACTAATTTTGGCAACATATGGGCCTTGTTCAGATTTGGCATCCACATGTGGAAAATGAGCTCTAAATTTCTGGTGTTATTCATTCTATAGCTGGATTGAGGTGTTTATTTTGGTGGTTTTATTTTATAGTGATAATCCATTATAGGTACCTGGAACAAGGCTATTTATTCCTTTGATAGAAACAGAATAAATTTTCTCTTCTTTTTTTCTTTTTTTCTTTTTTTTTGGTGTGCTACAAACGCTAAATGCTTTATTAGCTACCAAAGTATCCTCAATTCCCTGCAACCTTAAAATATATGGGCAGCTATTTAACCAAAGCAAATTAGTCAAGCTAACATCATTCAGGTTGGGATAATTCAGTCAGGTTATAATATTTTGATAGCATAAAACATGAGGCCTATTTTTATAAGCAATTTTGCCATTTTCAGTGAATTGAGAGATAGTTGCTTCTCCTTATAAGCTAGCATATTAGCTTGCAGTTAGCTTAGTTTAATGGAAATACAAGTAAGTAATTAAGGTGTCTAGTTTAAATTTCTATTATTTCCTGTGTTGCTTTTCAAATTTTCCAGTTACACAGAGGAACCTCAATGACTTTTTGCCTACGCCCATTGTGCTTTCACATGACAAATACAACTCCACCTGCAAACAGACATTACGGCTAAAGCTGTCCTCTGCTTGTAACCTGAACCTCTGAATTTAGTCTATTTCACATCTTTTTTTTTAAAAGGTGACCCTTTCAGTTACTGCACCCATATTGTCTAAAGATTAAAAAAAAGAAGAAAAAAACTTGTAGTTGCTAAATGGAAAAAACATCTCATTTTATGTATGCACATGTCTTACACAAAAGCACAAACGTGGGTGTTTAGGTGGTTGCTTTTCTGTATGGGCTGTTTGTCTGCTATCACCCAGTCAGCCAGTCTGTCATTCAGTCACTTTTATGAATGTGTGTGGGTGGGAGCTGGTGAACCAGTTTTGCCACCTGTGTGTGCGCGTGTGTGTACGTGCATTAGATCCTTTGGACTATCTGTGAGCTAATTATATAACACCTCTCATTCACTCCCACTCTGCCTCTCTTCTTCCATATCTCTCTTAATGTCCCTCCTCAACCCCCCAACCAACTGCACACACACACACACACACACACACACACACACACACACACACACACACACACACACACACACACAAAGAGCATGGATTCAATATATAGAGGCACATCCTGTTATTGTCGGATCGTTCATGAGGATTGGGACCGTGTGCATTGTGTCCCCATGAGGGTGGAGGCTGTCATGCTAAGGCTGGGGAATGGCTCGTGTTGTTTGCTGTTCCACCTCCGGTCTCCTGTTTTGTTTTGTTTTGTTTTTGTTTGGGGTTTTTTTTTTGTCATGTATTGTTTTGTGCTGCTAAAGACTAAACTGTGGCTGCATTATCTTGTTTGTTGGTTTGATGTGTGTCCGATTCAGGCTCCAGTTGGCTGTTATCTTATTTAAGTGATCTGTGGCTGGGATAAGAACGCAACTATTTATGTGATCACATATTAGTTTTGTTGCTTTGTGACTTTGAATGTTTTAGCATAGAAACCCTCATTAAGATTTGAAAATGCAATTTAGGTTAGTTTGATAACTTGGCATTGGAAACATTTACTTTCATTTTCAAAAACTGCACCTGGGCTGCAAATGTTACATTAAAAGCAAATTTAGAATGATAGTGTAAGTTGTCACAGTATGATAATCTTGAGTAAAAATGCCAGTTTGATGGCATCACAGTATTAAAACAAAAATCTACAACATAATGTAATCCCTTTTTAAAAAAGAAAGTCAAAAACTGTTTATATTTTATATTTAAAATTACAGTTACTGTACAATGATGCTATCTGTAACATTTATTTTAGTGCCATAATATAGAATAAACACATGCTAATTTAGTACCAATTTTGAAGTGCATGTTTTGCTATTAGACTATATATTTTATTATCCCTTTTTGCTATTCTGTTTTTAAATAAACAGTTAAACAAGCTGCTTTTAGTTGGTTAAGTAAGGATAGCTAGTGGAGTTGCTAGCCTGCAGTCTGCTTCTTTAAAGAAAACTTATAACGTTCTCTCCAGATTTATTGTAATTAGAAATATTTCCAGTCGAATTTTTCTTTCTTGATAGTGTGGGAACAGTTTAGTGGCCTCATTTCAGTTGTCTCACCAGCACTGTGCAGCAGCAGGTGGGGGAGGTACAGCACTGTGGTACTCTGTCGTCCATGCAGTCGGAGGACATTTTTGTTACTCCACAAGCTGTACATAGACCAGATTTTAGTGGTTTGAAAACAGTTTTTTAAAACATTATTTCTTGCTATTGGTAAGCGGCCTTTGCCTATCGTAATGAGGACCTACATTTTGTACTTGCAATTTATAATGTAACTGTCTTGTAGTTTTAGCCCTATACAACTATGACAAACTTCCTCAGCCTTTTTCAGATTTGAAGTTTTATTTGAAACATAATAAGAAAGCAGTCAGGTCCATGCCGAGTCAAATACACCAAATAAAATAAATAAATAAAAAACTATGGCAGTTAAAATTTCCAGTCTTTTAAATTGCCTTACTTTCAAGACACAGTTGAAATGGCTTGACACACAAATGGGATCTGAAACAAAGAAACATAATTCAACCCTATTTCTTAAACATCTATTCATGCACACTTCTACTTATTTACTTATTTGCTTATTTACTTATAAAGTAATTGATGTAAAACAAAGATCAACATTTTAGATCTCCTATTGCACTGATTCCTTATTTGGAGTAATAGAACTACTTTCTCATTGTTTTACTGCAGTTATGTTCTAAAATGCAAAAGGAAATGCCCACAATCCCATAACAATACGTTGAAGAGCAGCAACATGTATCAGAAGAGATCATTTTAATCGAACCTGTAGTTAAAACGTAATTAGAAGTGCATAAAAGATTTTAAAAAATAAACCTTATTCTGCAGGATATATGAAATGAACCATTCCCACTATAGGAAGTGTTTTAATAAACTGCAAAGCATGTTTATTTTGCATAAAATAACCTATAATTGGGCAAGTTTGAATATTATTCTTTCAGTGGAATAGCACCAAGGTATGATTGTGGATAACGCCTCTTTAAGTAGTTGCGAGCCGGTGAACTTGAGGCCTTTTTGAATAAAACTGTTGAAACCAGGAAGCTGATATCACTCATTTTAGGCACAAACACCAGTTATGTTGATTTTTTTTTTTTTTGCAGTATGGGGGGAAAAAATTGTGCAATATGAATGAAAATCTTCATGGCTTTGCTTATGGTTGGTTTTACTTAGTAAATTCAGTTACTTGCATGGTCTCAGTTTGCAATATCTGTACATTCCACTTAATGAGTCAAAATTCCAAAGCTGAAAGGTTGTGATTTATGTTGCAGCAACAGCAAAGTGGAAAAAAAGCAAGAGTTGCCTGTTAATGACATGGAATGTGATAAATTCAAGTACCAAATGAGATTCACCACTGCCGCTTGAAGTTGCATTCATGTCATTTTAAAATATTTCACTTAAGATTATGATTGCTGACCATCAGGTGTTGAACACAGCGCCGTTTCCATTAGTGTGTGTGTGTGTGTGTGTGTGTGTGTGTGTGTGTGTGTGTGTGCTTAATGCTGACTTATCCTGGTTCAACACCTCCCACTTCAGCACAGTGAGGACTGAACAAAGTCGTGACTTGCGACACCCTCAAGCAGTCTGTCAGGGTGTGAATCCAATGCTGCAATAAACTTCTGTAGCATTATGTCCGCTTTGACTTTGCAGCATTTTCTGCTTTAACAAATAAAAATGAATTGTTGTTTTCATCTGAAGGAAGTCTTTTTTTGTTGTTGTTGGTTTTTGTTTAAAATTGGGAATAATGATTGTTTTTTCTAAGTTCCTTTAACATCAAGTAAAGTTTATTGAAGCATTCTTTGTACTAATTACAAAGTTTACCCATCGTTCTGTTTTTACCGCGGAAGGAAGTGGTTATGCACTACACATATCTTAGCACATATAAGCAAACTAGACTGTATTTAACAAAGCAATCATATAATAACCCTGAAGTCTTTTTCCATTGATAATTCAGTTAACATAAGATCATTTTTTTCTGTTCTTAAAGCATTTTCGGCTTCCTATAATTAACATTTTAAGATTAAGAAAGACAACAATTTTAATTCAGTTCGTCATCAGCTCCTGCTGTGAATGTGTAAATAAAAAGATTTAGATTCCCATTCTAATAATCTTTCACATTCTTTTATTTTTCTATCCAGTGACAGCTACATCGTGCGTGTGAAAGCGGTGGTGATGACGCGGGACGACTCAAGCGGCGGCTGGCTGGCTCAGGATGGGGGAGCCCTTACCCGTGTGGGCGTCTGTCGCCTTCTTCCTACAGAGATGACGCATCTCTCTGGCTCCAGCAGTTCCCAGTTCGTCATCCGGGGAGAACGGCTGCGTGACAAACAGGTTAAAAAAACCTTATTGAATGCAGCAACAGCTAAACCTCATGAGTGTTTTGGCTTTTGTTTCGGAAGTGACGCTGAGTTGGTGTTGGTCATTTGCACAGGTGATCCTGGACTGTCCGGTGAGGAAGGATATAGTGTACACCATTGCAATGCCAACATTTCACCACTGGAAGGTGGAGGACAGGAGGTGTGGCCTGTCCTTCCAGTGTCCAGCTGACGCCAGAGCTTTCGACAGGGGGGTGCATAAAGCAATTGAAGACTTGGCTGAAGGTATGCTGTTCTGCAATGTAAATTTGGTTGTTCATCACTAGTTATATTTCCATTTAATTGTCATGCAAATTTTAAGCGAACTTTTATGACATAATGATAATTTTAAAAAACATGTACAAAACATATTTTCATAAAAGTTACATACTGCAGCTTTAAATCACTGCAGTTACACTCTAACTTTTATAGAGTCGCGACAAACACCATGCGAAGGTGTAACTGCAACAAATTATAAAGGGATTTCGCCACCGCAGACTTACATGTTCTCTCATTTCTGAGGTGTGGGGAGACACAGATGCAGTTGGGATTAAAACCCAGTGTTCTAGCCATAAACCTGGGATTATTTCACGACATTTACACTGTGAAACTGTGTAAACATCAGAGGAAGGTTGGAACATTCACATATTTGATAAAGAAAGCCTGAGTGACGTGTCTTAAAGGAGCATAAACCACACAGAGCAGCTGTGCTCCATTTCCTAAAAATCTGTGAAGGATCCTTGAGGCTTATGGTTGTTTTTTAATTGTGCCTCTGAACATAAACCAATTAACAGTCTTAGATATTATGTTGAATGAAGAATTAATTCCCTCTTTTTCCACAGACAACTGTAAACGGACATTAAACATTTATACTCGATTATGGTTAAAGTTAAACTTAATTATTAGCTGGAAGCTGTTTTTAATCTGACATTAATGAATTATACTGCTGGGGGAAAAAAAATAGTAATTTGAAATGCTGAGCATCTCGCTCTCCTCCCTATTATTATTGTTATTATTAATTAATATATATTATTAATTAATATATCCCTATTATATTACCTACCTTACAGGGCCTTTTTCAGGGGTAAATTTGTACCATGGTAATCTTCTTATTCCCTGGGTTAGACAGTGGGAGCTCATGGGGTTATGATGACCCTGCACAAGTACCCTGGTTCCTGGAAACGACAAGGTCTGGCAGTGGAAATGTTCCTAAAGCTAGCTATTTCACTTTTTAAAAATAAAGTGAGCGCAAAATGTGTAAAGACTTGTCAGACATTTATTCAGACTAGTACTTAAAAAGAGAGCGTTAGTTTAGAAGATAACATGAAGGCTGAAGCGGGGACAGCAATGCTGCTCTGTTTTTATCCTTTTGAGTTTTCAACCTGTGTCGGGGAACATGCTTGACTGGGTAATTTTTAAAACCATCTCACACAGTGTGACATCACCTTTGCTCCTAATATAAATGTATTTTATGGTTCTTAAAATGAAATATGAATCTGCTAAAATCAGTATCAGCAGATCAAAGCTTTACAAAAACCGGAAACTGGAAATTGGCCACAAAACTGTGGTTGGTGCATCTCCAACTAAAACAATGTTTGTTTCTTCCACACTGAAGTTAAGAGTTTTAGAAAGGCCGAGAGATGAGAAAAACACCCTGCTAATTTATGACTAGAGGCGTTCGGTAGGTCGTGCCTAAAACATGACAGGTAAAACCCGTCAGTCCTGGTTAGCACATGAATGAGCTGAAAGTATGTGGAGGGACGTGTTCTTAAAATAGTTTTTCTAAAGCTTTGATAAATGACAGGATGAGGAAGTTTACATCCAGAAGTAGAAAAACCTGACAGTTCAATATTGCTGCAAGTGCAACTTTAACGACAGTAACAGAGTTTAAAACTAGAGCTGCATTTTCAGAACTGCTTACTGTGATGTTTTCCTTTCCATAGGCTCCACGACCTCCTCTACAGCACTCCAGAATGAGGGAGAACTGGGTGATGATGACGTTTTCACAGTAAGCATTTTTAACACATAATTAAATGTACATCGGACCTATAGAGTCCTAAGAAAATGGATCAACACCTTAAAACTTCTTTTTTCCAACCAGTGTGTGTGAAAAAGGAATGTCACTCATGCACGGTGATGCATTCATGCTGCTGGTTTTAGGCAGGACATTTGTGATTGCCTTGCACCATGCTGGTCTGTTTGTTAGAGGAGGTCAAAGTTGATGCATCTCTGAGCTGAGCAGGCAGCGGAGGAAGTCGCAGAGCCAAGTGCAACAGCATGTGTCACTCCTTTCATTGTGCAACGTGTTTGAAAGCGCACAGCGTGGGGCTAGCTCTTGCATTCAGCATGCAATGTGATGTTTCAGCCCCTCTTCCCCCCACTCCCCACCCCCTTCAAAAGACGCAAATGAATAGCTCTTTAAAGAACAGATGCAACAATGATTGAAATATTTTATTTGGGAACATAGCTGGAGGTGTGAGCAAGCTACATGCGTGATGTGATGAGGAAGCTCAAGACACAAAGTGGTTTAGTTTTTCACATGAAAAACAGCTTAACGTGACTGTTTAGTTTCTCTTAATTTTCATTCTCATGAAAACAAACAAAAAAAAACCCAACACTTAAAAATTCCAAAATATTCAGATTCAATGCATTAAGCCCTAACAAACCCGAGCTCATCAGGACAGATTTTACTGACTGACACTGCCTTCAGGTCTCATAGGTTGGAAGCATTATGAGTTTGCAGAAGTTTATAATGCAGTAAAGCAGATTTCATCTCTCTAGAAATGCGTCTTTTATCAAAATCATCACAAGCTAAACAGAAGTAGGCCCTTAGTGACGGTGCTGTTTGGCCAGGTAATCATGGTGCTGTTTTGGTTTTGTGTGTGTGTGTGTGTGTGTGTGTGTGTGTGTGTGTGTGTGTGTGTGTGTGTGTTTACGCTGCAACAAAGGATAAAGCAGTTGCCGCAATGACACCGTGCAACTCTCACAAAGAGTCTGAGGATGTTGCAGACTGTTTTAGTGAATTTTGGCATGCGCTCAAACTGGGCTTCCAACTGGTTACGAGTATCAACATATAACATGGTTTTAAAAGCTTACAGTTTCAAAAATGTTCCTGCAGACAGCACGCATGGTTTAAAGTCGCTGCATCTCCCCCAGCCGTTGGTACGCACTTCTGGTCAGTTGGCTGAAAGGTTACTTTTATTTTCCCTGGCTCACAAGAAACTCAACTTCAACTGTGTGGAAATACCCTGTATTCTCAAAAGTATTTGCTCACCCCTCTTATTCATTGAGCTCAGGTGTTCCAATCACTTCCATGGCCACAGGTGTAATAAAATCAAGCATCTAGATATGCAGATTGCTTAGATAATGTTTTGCATTCATGCTTTGAATTTTCTATAAATGCTAAGATACTGTGGTACTTTTAGTAGAGGTTGATGTGCTGTGAGATTCTAATACAGGGCCATGCCTAAAATATCAGAATACACCAAATCAGACGTTACAGTATCTGTCTAACTTCTACAAATCTAATGTGATTTCAGAGAGTTACTCCAAGAGTCCAAAGTGAAACGTAAGGTGATGACCTGTACTGCTGTTCTTCTGCATAAAACATTTACAAACTGTATCTCATCAACTCAGGATTTAATATTCCTCTTTTGTTATTTTATGTATACCTGCCACAGCAGATAGTTCTTAACCTTAAGT
Source organism: Anableps anableps (assembly GCA_014839685.1). Taxonomy (NCBI): domain Eukaryota; kingdom Metazoa; phylum Chordata; class Actinopteri; order Cyprinodontiformes; family Anablepidae; genus Anableps; species Anableps anableps. The sequence continues at coordinate 29,517,047 of CM026076.1, forward strand.
TATCATAAAGTCCCGCCCCCTTCAACCCATTTACCTCCTCCTTTAGTGCTGAAATCTGACACCAGAGCCAGCAGGCAGGGTCACAAGGTCACTTCCTGTATCCCACCAACTCCCACCGCACACACATCTACACACACACTGTCTTTGCACCCTCCCATTTGGAAGGGAGAGCAGCCACCGAGCTAGCACGGAGCAGCTGTTTCCCAGCTTAGTGCAGGGCTGGTGATTTACGAGAGGAAGTGCCTCGTGGTTCATCTTTGACTCGAGCTGTCTGTTAGGGCCAAGACTAATAGGTGCTCTGCTGGGAGTGTACAGCCACCACAGAGACACACACAAACACATGAGCAGGAGCGGAGAGGTGAGGCTTCAGGGGAGGGGGAGGAGAGGTGGGGGCGGTTCAGGAATACTGTAGAAGCTTTCAGTGGAACAAATTCGAAGCAGTCCCCACCTTTTCTTGGCAGTGAAGCTGCATTATTTTTTTCAAAAATAAAGACTTGTCTATTTCAGATCAAACTTCATTAATATTGCAGCATATAATAAAACCTTACGTAATATAAAAATATGCTTAATATTTCCTTTTTAGTAGGAAATCTTAACAATACATTACAAGTACAAACCAGTCCCTGTTTGCCTGCCTTCTTTTAAAGATATGCACTTAAACACAACACAAGATTCCACCTAGCAGTTACCCACTCTGTTTGTAATCCAGAGTACTCAGAAATTGTACATGTAGCCTGTATGTTTCTCTTTAGTGTTAGAGCTGTAGTTGATGAAAACCTAGTCTTCCCTGCAACCAGGTAAACCAGTAGATCTATGAGTGTTGTGCTTCTTTAATCCCTGGCTTTGATAACCTAGTTGATGGCACACGAAAAGGTTTGCTTGATACTTCAGACTGTCTCTTTTACTTAAGGTTAACCACTTAACCATTTGATTATGGTGAAAACAGGTTACTTAATTCCTCATGTCCTGCTATTTTATACTGGGGTCACTATTTGCGTGCCATGCTAATTTTATCTAGTCTGTGTTGTCACCTCCACCCACTCTCCACAGTGCCTTGTGAAAATATTGATGCCCATTGGGCTTTTCCACATTTCCTGACTTTTACTAAACTCAAACTTTTATATTTTCTACTGGAATTTTATGTTTATAGATGAACACAAAGTAGATCATAAATGTGAAGTGTATCTGTGTAGTGGTGCATGTATTTGTCACTCAATTCATTTCAAAAATACTTTGTTTCTCCTATTGGAAAATTAAATGTCATAACTCATAACATCCAAGTATCTTCAAGGGTTGTTGTGGATGGTGATGCTGTGGGCAGGAAGTATCTCCAGCAGCAGTCAGTATTGCAAAGAATCTGAAGAGGCCTCTGATTAAAGACTGTTGCTGTATGACAGTGTCTTGACTGTCATGACATGCTAACAGCTCAATTTTCGGCCAGTAGAAATAATATTCCAACACCATCAGCTGTTGATGAGCACTGCTAATCCACTTCATTTGCTTTTGCTGCTCCTCTTTAAATCTCTACCTGGCCGTATGGTTAGAAGGCTGGGCAGGGATACGGAGTTAGTGATATGATCGTTGCCCATTATGAGCGATGGAAGAGATGGTTTAAACTTCCTCCTCTCTCTGCTGTTTGGTCCTGCTGTGCATCCATGAAACCTCCTTTTCACCTCTTCTGGGATTTGGGGTTCAGGTATTATTTGAGCTTTTGATATGCTAATCAGCTGCTTCCAGTTGTAAAAGCACCTTGTTGCCATGGCTACGCATCATAACAACTGTCCAAAAGTAAAAAAGTAAGAGCAAAAATCCCTCCAGCTGCACAGCGTCTAAAACCAGAGGGAATAATTGTCCAAACATCCAATGCCTCAACCAGAGAAATTATGAACAAAAGTCCACAAATGAATAAATCAGAACTGATGTAACAGAGCTGTTCCAACATGCTGCCACCATGAGTAGTGCAATTCAGTTGCCTTTTGTGTGAAATTGCAGCACAGCCAGTTGTCTTCAGAAGTCAGCTAATTTTAACATCTCAAATAGCATTGTTGAGCCCATCATCTGAAAAGGTACTTCATAACTACAGACCTGTCGAGACATGGCTGTCCAGTCTATAGTGACAGGCTGAGCAAGGAGAGTAATAATCAGAGAACAAACCCAAGAGGCACATGGTAACTCTGGAGGAGCTGCTGAGAGCAACAGCTCAGGTGGAAGAGTCTGCCAACAAGACAACTATTAGCCTTAAGGTTCCACTAAGGCAGTCTTTGTGTAATAGTGACGACAAAAGAGCCATTAGAAGTCCTGTTAGCTGTTTGCCTTAAAGGGACACATCAGACCTGTGGAAGAAGGTGCTCTGGTCACTTTAGACCAAATCTGATCTTTTGGGCCTTCATGCAAAGGGCTACTTGTAGTGGAAAGCTCTCTCTCCACATTCACCCTTAACATGACAGAAAAAAGAATGTTCCACAATGGAATGGTTAAAATCGAAACATGCCTTGTGTTCCTCTCAGCTTCTGTCTCCTAAAGTGAATAGGGACTGTGAAGGAGCTTGAGAGGCGCACAGTTGTGGACAAGGGGATGCTTCTTTAGACTGCCATTTAGGGGATGGAAGGATGATACTTGGAATGGGAGAGAGAGCAATGATGGACATACTTCTCTAAATTTTCCTCATTCATCAAACCTAAACTTAACTCAACCCACCCCTTTCTGCACATCTCTTGTCTCCATCTCTATTTTGGCTCATTCACAACAGGGGGAGTGAAAACTATTGAAGCAATTCTGGGACGTCCAAGATTGGCCTGTTGAAGGATGAATCCTTCCGAGCTATTAGTTAGGACATGTTTTGTGTCAGAAAATAACCTGAAATGCCCTCCGTCCATCCTTGGACTGGAATATACAGCAAGAGGATGTCCAGAAATATAAACTCTCCCCCTGTTCTCTGTCCTCTTGTGGAGTTTGGGCTTGCAGGAGAAAGTCTGGTCTGTGTTTTGAATTAGTTGCAGCCTTGGAGGCCAGAGTCGGACTGGTTTTGTACCATATCTGCTCCTCCTTCCCTCAGTAATGGCTTCTCCAGGGGGGCGGGACCAGGAGCAGAGGCAGTATGTTATGTTATTTTTGGCTAGCTGCTCTCAGGGCTTTGTAAGAAAGCTGGGGGAAATTCTCGGCATGGCAGTATCCATGTGGGGAGCAGGATATAATGGGGATGGCTTCAGCAGACAGAGCAGACCGACATACACACCAGATCTGGGTCATATAGCTCAAATAACATCCCAGATTTGATCTGAAGTAGTAGGTATGTAATGGAAGGGTTTCAAAAAGCTTGCAGATAGCATGTATAACCTACAGTTGATGCACACTGAAAATGGTTCTAATTTGCCCAGTTATATGATTGCAAATTAGAATGACTTTCAGTGTGCATCGACTGTAGGTTATACATGCTATCTGCAAGCTTTTTGCATGTTGAACAGGTGCTTGCAGTTTTAACATTCATAAAAAGTCTCTGTCATATAAACATTGATCACAACCCAGAATAGGAAGACTTGTCAGCGATATCCAATACTGGATAGCCGATCAATATCCACTATTTACCAGCTAGACCAAAGGTTATTACAACTGGTGGTTTAGTCGATAGCTGAGGGTCCTCAGATTGTCTCAACATTACCCGGATGTGTTGGACAGAGCTTGCATTAGACTAGTGTTGTTTTATGTGCATAGTACTGCTCAGCATGCTGGCATGCAAAAAATGCTATTAAGCCTTCAGATAAACAGGTTAACAAAGACAGGACGCATCAAAACAAATTATGAATGAAGATCTATATGATTCAATTATAATATCTTTGAGTGACATTTAGTGAATGGTAGCAATAACATAAGCAACAGAACAAATCATTTATTCTTGAATAAAGGCCTACAAAAGTTGATGTTTAATGCATGCAATACTGGTTAGCACGGTAACGGGTATGTCTTATTAGATTTTGAGGTACAAAGGTTAGCATAACTACAGAATAAAAACCCTTATAACATAAAGCTACAGATTTCATGCTAACAGCTACGTCAGGTTAGATTATCAAACAGCAAGTTAGTTTTTACCCACAAGGTTACTGGATCAGGTAAGGAAGTTTAAATGTCTAATTGTTAACTCAGGATAAGTATAAAATATTTTACATAAATATCTAAATAGAGTAATGAACATTGTAATATGCAATATTGTAACTGCAGTATAGTTATAGTTTTAATGTCATTGTAGAGCATGGATACAATACAACCAAATTGTATGGCTTTTTTTCCCTGTGCAGAGATGTGTCAAAACAAAAAAGATCAAATATAGAAAGTACGTTAATAATGTCGGTTTAATTTAAAACCGTGTGAAAGCTACCCACAAATGCATCTCTTAAAAAATATATCTAAATGTTAGCATTGCAATCATGTCAAAGGTTTGATCAAAGCAAATTTTGATGATCTCTAATAAGTGAGGTAGTTGACACAAAGAATTATGGATAGATGGATACTTTTTGGTATCCATCTGCATCATTGGTATTAAGCCACTTTACATATCTATCCTTCAACTCATGTTGTTTTCCCCTTTCTTAATCACCAGTGACTTATTTAGCCTATGTCATAGTCCAGTTACACTCTTTCACCCCTTTCACTGGACTGAACACATCTTGAATAGCTCCTACCCATGCACTTAAATAACCATGATGACACGATGAGACAGGAGCAGCACCAACCTGCCTGTCAGATGGTGCCCTCAGAGGATGACCCCCAGTTTGCTCTGTCTGAAAATGTGTCTGTCTGAGTACTACATGGCAACAGCCTGACTGCCTTGTGTCTGGCCAAGGTTTGGGTTGGATTTGAGCCCTGACAGCCTTTAGTGGAAAGGGAACAGGATACTATTCGTGCACACACACATATAGGCATATGCAGAGCAGTGCGGAGTGCCGGCAAGAGAGGAGAGGCGAAATGTGGGGAAAAGTCCAATGGGGAGAGAGGAGGACAGGTTGTTGAGAGGATAGAAGACCCCTGGTTACCATGTGCAAATGTCTTGAGTCATGATATCAAGTTGCACCACATACTTTATCTGAAGCATTTTAGAAGTTGTGTTTCTTCATCACTAAAAATTTAAGTAATTTTTTTGCAGTAACAAATTACAAGTCATTTTCTGCTCTCAGCTGTTAAAGCTAACATGAGTTTTCAGAAGTTTGGTAGCCTCTAAAATGGTTTTAGTTGTGTTGCTGCCCCTTCATGGCTTGAAAGTTGACTCAACATGCTGCAATCCAAACTTTGATCAAGTGGCTTTAACAAAACAGTTCACATGTTTTCCTGTTTTTTTCCAATCAGTGCTGCTTCAAGGCTTCCTGTTTTTGTTTGTCCAATCACAGTGTCCTCCAACACTGGCTATTTGTCTGCCATGTCCAATGAAAAAGTGGCGTTTGAGCGCACATCCTGTGTTTGTTTGTCCATTCAGAACGCCACAGACAGCTCGTCCAACTCCTCTCAAAAATTGGACAGCTCCCTGCCGCCGCTCGAGTCCTCGCCCCTTCCTCAGAGACACAAGTGCACGCCAGGACATCGACATGACCTGCATGACTCCTACCGCCTCACAGACCACTACTACTTGGACCAGGTAAATGGGTGTTCTGTAGTCACAGTTGAATAAATGTGCTTTTTTTTTCAGATTTAGCAATTCATTGATTATTGCAATTGCATTTCTATCACTATTTTGACCATGTGATGCATTTCAGCCCATTGCGACACACTTTGCTGGGGCTTTAACTACAACTCTTTACCTTGGTTTGAAGATTAGGCTTTTTGTAAAACAAAGTGTGAGTTTGGTAAGGTAATGCAGCAGAACTGTATTGGTCTGTTATACCATGGCAACATAAAAAGTGCCACAAGTTTTCTGGTTGCACTTGACTCTCCCACAAGTGCAACTTGTGCACTGGCGAGTAGTTGTAGTGTATTATGGCAGATGTAGTATGATCTGTGTGGGAATTAAACTGGCTGGCCATTTATAATAAAAACATTTGTTAGGCCACTGTGAGATTTTTCTTGGTTTAGAGATGTTAAAGGTTAAAATGAATTTATTTTAAGGTTGTTTACCAAGTGTACCTAAAAATATGGTCTGCATTGTATATTTGTCTCAAGGATGTTGCCCAAGTAAAGTTTCTTTAAAGGTAAATGTTCTTTTCGTCTCTACCCTTCAGCCATTATCTCGGATTCCTCGACATGTCACCTTTGAGGATGAAGAAATTGTCCGAATCAACCCCCGGGAGCGCAGCTGGGAGCGAAACACAGAACGTTACCTTGGACGCCAGGCGGATCGCTCCTGGCTCACGGGCTATGAGGACTACCGACATGCCATTGTGCGTGACAGATTCATTCACCCGGATGACTCTGAGTCCTATGTACACTTCGACAAGACTGAGGCACAGAAGCACGACTATACCTACCCACTGGCACCAGCCCTATCGCCCTCAGACTCTGACCCTGCCCTAGGATCCTTGACCTCTAAGGGTCATGGTGGTTCCTACCACCAGCCCTTTTCCTCAGTTGTCTCCAGCCAGCCTCGCTCATTTTTCACAAGCTCTTCCCCGTCCTCCAATGGAAGGAAGGGGCGGAAGGACAATGGTTTGGAGCGTGCTCAGTGTGAGCACTGCGGCGAGGCTTTTTACCTCTCCGAAAATCGAAGAGGACGGTGCCAGGATGCTCCAGATCCCTTGCGAGTGTGCATCCGACGGATCAGCTGCATGTGGCTGGCAGACACCATGCTCTACCACTGCATGTCTGACCCAGAGGGGGAGTACTCGGACCCCTGCTCCTGCGACGGAGGTGAGGGCAGCGGCGGGGGCCGACTTGGCACCCGCTGGTTGGCTCTGCTAGGCCTGTCCGTGGTGGCGCCTTGCCTCTGCCTCTACCCGCCTCTCCACGCTTGCCACCGGGCGGGGCTCGCATGCGGCTGCTGCGGAGGCCGACACAAGGCCCAGAGCTGAGATGTCGTACTTGGAATCCTCTCAGAGGAAACAACAAAAAAAAAAACCTTAACCCAACGCAAGCACAGGGAAAAGGAGGGATGGGGAAAATGCTCAAAGAGGAGGAACAAGTAGCCGTGGCCGTGGCTGCTCGCTCTCTTGCCTTGGTTTTTCTGGGTTTCTCTACAAATTCCAGACACTGAAATAAGCCAAATAAGAAAAAAAAAAACAGTTGGTGCATTTTGTGAACAGCCTGGGAAGATAAGCTCCCCCTTATGGCAGACAGTTCTCTCAGCTCTCCATGTGGCCATTTCATGCTCTGTTTCTAAAGAGAGAGCAGTCTTTTTCAGGGGGCCTTTTTTTATAGCCAACCTATACGTCATGTATCACATATGCAGGTACTTTATATTGTTATATTTGTACATTGACTCGGCCTCAAAGAACTTGAATTCTTTGTTGTATTTTTTTCCTTTCCTTTAATGTCTCTGTGGCCATATTGTTTATTTTCTATTCAAACATCAAGCCTGCTCAGTTCAACAGAAATCAGACACTACACTTCTTTGGGAATGTGTGCATGTGTGTGTGTTTATATGAGTGTAAGTTGAGGCCTTTTGTTGTGTGTACTGCAGCTTGTAGTAAAGCTAATGTATATATTCTTCATAGTTCTCCGCAGACATCTTTCCTCACTCAAACAAATGCGGTACAAATCTTAAAGGAACAGTTTTGATTTATGAAGTGAGGTTCTATGAAGTTATTATCAGTAATAGGTCCCTTACTTGTAAGCAGACAGATGTCAGATTGAGTTTGTAGAAATGTCAATAAATCCTCACGTGGACATCCCATTACAGCTGATTTGGGCAATTTAAGCTAAAAATGTTTGTCTGTGGGAATATCATGCTACTGTAGCAGATATCGATCATCTACACTTTTGCAAGAGACCAAACAATGTCAATGTTACTAGGAGAAGTCGCGTTGTCAGAATGATTTCTAAACAACTTACAGGATCTGGAAAAGCACAAGAATGCACAAAAGACAGCCTGTCACAAAATTCAACAGTTCACTCCCCTTTTGGCAGACTTGAGAGCAGGCTGACATAATGCAGCTGTAGTGTTGAAGAACCTTGGAAATAAGACTTTTTGCATACATATGCATGGACAGATGTACACAAACGCACACCTCTCACTCTAAAAAGGCCTTCATAATGACCATAGACTAAGCTGAAATATTTCATTGAATTGATGATGCATATTTGAACATCATCCTCCAGATGATGTTCAAATGCAACTTTTAGGTCCCTGAAAGCCATAATGAAAGTATTTAGATGCATTTTAATACATGTCAAGTAACACTCCTTAAAGTAATGAGCTTTTTTCCCCCATTGTTTAGAACTCAGTAAGCTTTTGATATGAATGCCTTTGATTATAACTGTACACTCTAGAGACTTTAGACTAGACTTCTGCTTCTAACCAGTGATGTGTCTTACCGTTTGTTATGGAATTCTTTCTTTGGAAACATAAACATACGGGTTTGGTAGAGTTAGGTAATTGTAACGTCATACTTTTTTTTTTTTTTTTTTTTTTTTTTTTTTTTTTTTTTTTTTTTTTTTTAAACACTTATCTTATGCAAATTGGCATACAATCCAAAATTCACCGTCAGAAACAAAACCAGAACCAATAAGCTCGGAATCAGTCAAGCCTGATCCTTTTTTTTTTTCTTTTTTAAAGATTTGGTTGCGTAATTGTTTTTGGTCAAACATTTATCTTTTTTGGTAGTGGTCTCAATCAACTTAACTTCATGAAGTAGCACAAATGTTTGAGAAAACAGCAACAACTCAATGACGGTGTCTTGTGAAAGTGTAAGTGTTTAATATCTGCTAATTTAGCTAAAGCTAAGCTAGCTAGCAGCCAGTGGTCCACTGCTCTGAGGATTTCTAAACTTTCTACAAACTCACTGCAATGTGACACCTTTCTGCTACTGGTAAGGGGAACTATTAGTGATAATAATTTAACAGAATCTCACTTCAATGAATGTAATCTTTCCTTTTCATACTCTTATAAAATTCCAAAGATTTGTTTTTTTTTATCTTATTTTCTCATCACCTACCCTTAGAAGTGTGATTCAGTGTTGCCTCAAGTAATGCTACGATAATCTAGCATCCCTACAGCTTTCTCATGACCTTAAAACAGTGCCTAGAAATTCCCTTAACCAGGTCACCCACTGAGTCTTACAATTACAGTCAGCTCATTTTATTCAGCAAAGCAAGAACCTCCATCCAGAAATCAGAAGGTTTTGTTTTTTTTTTTTGTCTAACACTGAAATAATCGATCACCTACCGTTTAACAATTTGTGCCCATATGCCTTAAGATGTGGAGTCTCGGTCTAAACTTCACTTCTCTCGTTAAAGATGTCTGCAACAATCAAACTATTCAACTGGACTTGATTTCAATTATTTTTGTAACAAATAATTTCAAGGATATTTGAAAAAAAGGTTCTCACTGCATATGTAAGCTATGAACTCTAGTTTGCCTGCGATGTACAATCACCTCCCACCTTTCTTTTTTCTTAAGCATCGTTTCTCACTGGTCACATATGGAACAGCACGGAACTGACTAAAAGTGGTCTAGATCAATGGCTCCCAAACTTATTTTCCTCTTTCTCACAAAAAAAGCAGTGCAAGAGACTCATGAATAGGCATGGGTTTGTATGAAACTCACTGGAAGGAAAACATGGAGAAAAAGTATCTCCATATTATCACTCAAATTAACCCAAAAATATATAACCTAATCTAATAGCTTTTAAGAGAAAACCAAAAATTAGTCATACTTATGCTTAAATTGAATACCTTGTTGATAATTGGTATTTTCATTTTGATACATAGGATTGAGGAACAACATAAAATAAACAACCCTACATTTAGTGGTAGTTTGAAAGCAAACATGCCTAATGCACATAATATTAAACCTTTATGCTCTTCTGATGGTTGCGTTACCCAAGTAGAACAAGCTCATATTACCTGATTAACCTGAAAGCTAGCCTGCAGTCTGCTGCTTTAAAGACATGCAACTCAGAGCACACCAAATGTCATTTTAGAACAGCGTTTGTTGAAATAAACTACTTATTGAGACTTGTGCTCCATTTAGGGATGAGTGCTTGTGTTCTCTGTGATTGTAAATATTTCCTACAGTTACATTTTCTTAGCAGGCAAAATGTGTAGTAACTTTCTTTCAGATAACTGGCTAGCAGTGCTCAGCAACTGATAAATATCTAGTCACTGTGGCATTTTCTCTGGCATCTCAATAAATAAAGTTTAAACTGTGGAAAAGGTATGGTTGAAAATCTTTGCAGTTTTGAAATGGTAACAGTTTAACACTGTAGAATACATTGATAACCAGCCCATGCCTACTCGTGACCCAAAGGATCAGCTGAATACACTAATAGGTCAATTAACACCCAGTATATAATAATTGTATCTCATTTCTATATTATTTTATTATAATATTTTAAGGCTCATTAAAATCCACCTATTCTTGCTAAATCTATACAAAAAAAAGTGTGAATGTTTTATATGATCATACCATTTGTTGCAAAGGCAAGATGACTTCCAGGGGCCTCAGAAAGATATGTAACCTCTGTTGATGTTGATTTTTTTTTTTTTTTTTTTAACTTTAGACAGAATCGAACTCTGTGCTCTTATTTGTGAAGTGACCTAGTTAATCGCAGAAAGTCAGTCTATCCCTCTCAGGCTTTAAAAGTTGCAGTTGTGAACATGAGAAACAAACTCGCTGAAACCACATGTGACCAGTGTGTGCTATTCATCTTTGCCCTAAAGCATCCCCCGAACCCCCCAACCCCCTGCATGCCAGATTTGGTTCAGCAACAGAAGCATGGCGTAAAGTCAGGATGCCACGAATGGACTGGGAAAGGAATGGTTAAAGTCTCGGGGGGAGGGGGGGTTGGTGAGTGCTTCAATTTTTACAGCAAATGCAGAAAAAAAAAAGTAGGAACGTTGTCCCACCTGCTGTTTTACTGTCTCTTCAGCCTTTGGCCTCTGTGATGGCAGCGTCTGAAACGTGATGGGGAACACAATAAGCTGTTTAAAGATGAAACGAGGCAGGATGTCGGTATGAATCCCTCAGAGAGCACAAAGTGTAAAAAAGACATCTGAAATTCTAAAAACAAGCATTCAGCCCTCATTGTTTTGCCAAGGAAATGTCCTTTTACTGTAGCTGAAAAGTGTTTAAGGATGTCCTTTTTCCCCCCTCTGGTTGTATCTGTTCGATACATCCTGTCCCCTGTACCCACTTGTATGTCATTGTATGAGTGCTTGTGTGTGTTTACGTGGCATTCTTTCCAACCTCTCCATCCTGCTCCTTGATCCAAAGCTACTGGGATCAGCTCGCAGTCTGGCTCTGTTCTACTCATTTTGGATCCATTAATGATGATGCATCAGGGACTGGGCCAATCCGTTCAGAATGTGTCTATGTGTTGTTGTTTTTTTTTTTTTTTGCTCTTTTACATTGATCTCACACGTCAGAGCCATTAACAAAGTGCCTGAACACATCCACCTTATCTCCTTGTGTATTTAAATTGAAAACAAAAAGAGAATTGGAAGAATCACTCTGTACTAAATTGGATCCTTTTTTTTTTTTTACACTTAGTATTTTTACCTCTGTTTAAAAAAAAAAAAAAAAAAAAAAAAAGAGCAAAATTATATTATATATATCACGTGTATGTTGTACATTTTTATTTCTATATTTGTTTTTTTAAGTAACTGTTTCTAACATGTACGATGGATGTAGCTCTTGCTTTCAAGAAGGACAAGGAAGTACTTTGTAGATACTAAAGAGTGGCCAGGGTCTGTGAGAAAATCAAATTTAAATGTGTGTCTTACCATCTGCCTCTAATAAAATGAGAGAACACAGAGGTAAACCCCCCATGAAAGTTTGCTGGTTTATTCCACATACCTCGGATCTTTGGAAGGGATTATGTTCTGTTATTAAGCACGTTAAATCAACCATGTTAATTTATAAAAGCAAAATCTGCTTTTTTCTGCAAGTTCACAATGACTTAGTGAAGATTTAAAGTGTCCAAACCTGAAGAATTCTCCAAATGTGTGCAGAAATGTTATCTGTTTTCAAATCCCAGAATGTGGTGTGTCCACATTCTGGGATTTGAATGTGGACACAATCAATTGTTTCTCAAAGTTCTTCTTCAGTGTTAGCTGCTACTATTTTACCTTGACCACTTTGGTTGCATAACAAGCAAAAAGTCTGAAAATAATCAGGTACTGAACTGAAAATGTGTTAAAGGTCAAAAGGAAAAAAATATATAAGGTTGAGATGATAAAAAAAAAAAAAAAAAAAAAAGTATAGATTAAGATCATTTCAATATATTTCAAGAAAGTCTTGCTGTTTTGAAGAAAAAGCCAAAGAAATTAGGCCTGACCCAACACTTTTGCACTGTGCTACATGTGCATCTCAACATAATGGAACATGATGAAGTTGATGCAGAAATTCCATTCAACAAGTGAAACTTGTATACAATTGAAACCACATATAAGTCAGAGGTTTCCATACATTAAGATTATTGTGCCTTTAAACAATTTGGTAAGGCCCAGTAACCTTCTAGTAGGCTCACTGACATTATTTGAGTTAAATGGAGACACACTTTATACTCACCGCTTCCTTGTGTAACATCTGTGAAAATCAAAAGAAATAAGGCAAGATATCCGGAAGGCAATGAACCTCCACTGCCCTGGTACATCCTGAAGATTCCTGAAGGAGCTTTGATCAGCTGTTCAGTTATATGTAAGAACAGACAATATGGGAATGTCCTCCAAACTGACCATTCAAGAAGGATATGAGTTCAGAGTCCCAAAGATGACTGTTTTTTTGTGTGAAATATGTGAATCAACCCCATCAAAAGCAAAATATCATATAAAGTTGCTGACTAAAGCTGGTAAGAGTGTTTTCAATAGTGAAACGATTTCTACACTGACTTGGACTGAAAGGCCACTCACCCAGAAAGAATCAATTGGCAAAGATACTTTGTCCCTGAATGAATTGACAAACTGCTATCTAGCTTTTTCCTGATACTTTACAGATGGCAAAGACCTTAATTTTTATAGACATATCCTGTGGTCTGATGATCATACATTGAAGTGCTTGGCCAATCATTGAAGTGCTGACAATCGTTGCATTGGCAGGCCCGAGAACGCCATAACAGATATGAAGTACAGTGCTGACAGCATCATGCTGTAGGGCTGACTTGCTTCTGGAGGGACTAGTGCACTTTACAAAACTGATCTGGAAATTGAAGCAACATCATAATGCATCAGCCAGGAAGTTAAAGTATAAATGGGTATGCCAAATATACAAAGATCCTGAGCAGACCACCAAATTAGTTCCAAAGTGGCTTTTGGACAGACGTAATGCTCTAGAGTGACATCACAAAGCCTTGATCTCAGACTAATAGAAAATGTGTTAGCAGAGCTGAAAGATGGTGTGCGAGCCAAGCAGCTTATAAACCTGACTCAGTTACACAAGTTCTGTATGAAGGAATGGGCCAAAATTACAGGAAACCATTGTGAAAAGCTACAGGAAGGAACCCAAACCTTTTACCTGAAGCATAACCCTTAATGACCTAAAACAGGAAAAGTTTAATTTGATTTCATGTCGGTGTGAAAAAGGTCATGTGTCTTTTTATAAGCTCTATGTAAATGTCTGGTTTCAACTGGAGATTTATTGCAGACAGTGATATACAGTGGGTAAAATAAGCATTGAGTACTCATCAATATCAACATTTTTCTCAGATAGAAAATTTCTAGTTGGGCTACTGACATAATATTCACCCAAGATGTTGGCAACAGCCTAACTAATTCACACGTACAAAGGAATCAAAGCAAATTAGTCCACAAATGAAGTAATGGGTAAAAAACTGAATTGATGCAGGGAATAAAAGACCTACACATACTCTGCAAGAACAAAGAAATATGTTCTCTCCTCCAGGGCTGCAAGAACAACATCTGGGCTGAACTTCTTTTTTGCATTGTTTCCAACAACTATTATATCTAAATGCTGCAATGGCAGGAACCTATGACGATTTCCCAAGATTTCCACCGCTGGGTTCTTGTGAAGTATAAAGTGCCCTGGCCAGAAAGAACTTTGTTCTTGTTCTTGCCACCTGTAAAAAACAAATTTCTCTGTTCTTGTGAAGTATGTATAGGCTTTAAGTACCGAACAGATGAAGAAAAGGATGTGAAAAGGTATAGAAAGCCAAGAAACCAACTGAAGTCTATTAGCATTTAGAAATCATTCCTGTTGCTAAGTGTAAATCAGCATTAACTGGTTTAAGGTTAACTGAGAGCCTATGAAATGGTTTCTCACTATCAAAGTATTGCATAAAATGGTAAGAATTGGAAAGGCAAAGATACCTTTACAATAAGGTGCTACTGTTGCAAAACTTACTAATGGAAATAGTTACAGCTGCATTTCTAAACGATGTTCCAATGAGTGATGTTGGATCCATAATCCAGAAGTGAAAAGAGCATCATTTCACCGTAAATCTGCCAGGTGCCCCTCATAAGGTTTCTGACAGAGATCAATCAAATGAGTTGTCCAAGAGCCATGTAGCACTCAGAGAGCTACAGAAACACCTGGAAATACGTAGCAGGTAGTTTGTCCCATGAAAACAATAAGTAATTCACTCAACCGCAACAGTTTCTGTTCGCACTTAGTACATAAGACTCCACTGCTGAAGAAACAGCTTGTTAAAGCTCGCTTGAAGTTTGTTGCAGAAGATTTGGACAAGCCAGTGAAATGCTGGGAGAATATTGTCGGGATCTGATGAGGCCAAAGCAAAAAAACCATGTTTGGAGCAAGATTGATTCTGCACCTCATCCCAAAAACACCACGCCAAAAATAATGCTGACTTTACATATTTGAAGAATCTGAAGATGAAATAAGTCTAGATTTCCAAGCAAGACAATTGTCTCCAACACACAGCCAAAGAAACTCTTAATTGGTTTTAAAGAAAAAAAGTAAAGAATGGCTTGTCTACATGTGTCACTGTTATCGATTTGAGTTTCCCTTTTTGGAATGAAATCATTGAAACTGATCAGCTTTTTAATGATATTCAAATTTACTGAGAAGAATGAGTATTGTCATTCTTTGATTCATGTCGAGGTCAGAACTTGGCCAAAACATCAACTTTAATTTACAATTTCATTTGTATTTGTTAGTAGAATGGAGTGCATTTAAACGTCTGTTACAGTTCAGTGCACTGGCTTTACGAATGACTTATGGTATCATCAACCACCCAGTATAATACTGCCACCATTGTGTTTCAGACAGGCTGCTGTTTTTATACTGGAATTGTTTTCTTGTTCCCTCTTTTCTAGAATGCTCTGTGAAAATAACGAAGAAAATAATTAAAGTTTCCATAGCAACTATGATGTTTTGGAAAATCTCCACTATTCAGAATTTCTATGCAAACGTTGTTCCTCATTGTTCTGATTACTGGATGTTGGCCATTTAAAAGGGATGCAATGGTAATAACTTTCTTTGTGACCCTTCCAAAGTTTTCCAACAAATCATTTTCATAATCTCCTAACCAGAATTTTTTTTAAGGGTTTCAAGGACTCCCAATTTAGTAGGTAAATGTTTGACTGCAGCTGTTGCAGCAGTTTTTATTTCATCACAAACAGCAGGACAAGCACATCAAGTCTTAACCTGCAGGCGACTGATTTAAGAACCCAATACAGCACTAAAATCCACTTTATCCTTTGAGATGTGGATGTCTCCGCAAACTCAAAACACTTAAAACAGCATCAGTTCATGTGGTAAAAGCAGATCTAACAATCTTAATCAGAGATTTAAATGAAAAGAGGTTAAAGTTTAGTCTGATTTAAAAAAAAAAAAAAAACCCAACAACTTAAGCACAACGAAGAAAACCTTGGTACAAACGGTCTTGTCAAGATGTCTTTTTCCCAGCTGCCTCCCTCCTCAGCAGGAACATGTGATAGCCATCGAAACCGTCGAACTGTTTCACTCAGGATGTCTTTGGAAAAGCATGTGGGCGATAATGATGGAGCCCGGGAGAGAGAGAGAAGAGGGGGAGGGAGAGCAAAGAGAAGAGAAAGAGAGGGTCCCTCAGGGCTTTTGGGGGCCTGCTAAACAGCTCAACGGCTGCAAACAGCATCACAGTCCACATGTGCAAACATTTAAGATATCTGCCTGTGTAATGGGGTCAACATGGCCCCTCTCCGGGTGCACCGAGCACCGGCGTTCACTTCCCACCACAGTTTACAGAAATGAGGCGACCGTGGAGTTAAGTCCAAAGATAGGGAAGGATTTGGATTTGTTTTACCTCGGGTATTTGGTTCAGTATGGCTTGAAGAGTGTGGCAACATTCTGGCCTATTGTTATTCTACCAAGTCTGGCTCATCAAAGTTTGAGCAAATGCAAACTCTGAGACCAAAGAGAGAATGGACAGGTTGTCCTTGAAAACATGAAAAAAAAAACAAAAAAAACTCCAGCATGATAGCGGATGTTTGGTTGGTGAAGACATACTTTGGCCTCAACAGTTTTTACAAGTCTTACGTTACTGAAACAAAGTCTTTTCAGTAATGTCAATGTTTAACACAGGTCAAATCCAGATTTGCAGACATGCAAGTATATTTTAGTGCATAAAAGGGAAATACTCCACTTTTTGTTTGGTAGATGTTTCAGTTTGCGTCCCTGTCTTGGAAAAATATTGCCTTTTCCTTTTTTTTCTCTAGGGAAGCTCTATACTGAGATCAAGTCCTTTTATGATATATTAAAAACTTCTGGTTTCAAGACCACTAAAATTTCATGTTTTGTTTCTACTGTTTTCAGCGAGGTGCCAGAGAAAGGTTTTTGTTTTTTTTCCTGGGAGTCCAGCTGACCTGCTATGCAACAGTTCTCCTCACACAAGACAAATTGGAAGTCTTTCAGGTTGTTAACAGCACAGTCATTGTGTGGAAACTAAAGGAACGGCATACATCTCTCATATTAAGGTAATAGTATTTTAAAACTACAGCTAGCAAGCTGTCTGTCCAGCAGCAGACTAAAGGCTCGACCAGAGCAGGTGGCTCTGCTAATTAACCGGCTAAAATCATCTTATTATACTCCCATTACTCAAAGCAGAATTGTTAAGATGTACAATAATCTGCACAACAGGCATGTGAAAATTACTACATTTGGTGTGTGTATTCTACAGTTAAACCAAAAGTTATTCACACCCTTTGCAGATGTAGGTTTAAAATGATCTTTTCATTTGATTTATTTTGACTAGAAGTCATTAGCGTTTAAGAGTGCCCCAAAATGATTAGGGTGATGGCAAAGAGGCCTTTCCAACTTCAAAGACTTGGAGCTCATCACCAAATGAAGCATTTGATTGCAGTTATACCAATAAAGATTTTCCATTGTCAAAAGGGGTGTAAATTATTAAGAAAATATATCAAAATTACTGTTTTTACAAAATTTATTTATTGAGAGATGCCCATCTCATTTCCTATAACTTCTTAGTGAAAAAAATAATTTCAAATCTAAATCCACCTGCTGTAGAAATAACTGGACTTCACTGTATGTTTGTTCGAGGTGGGCGGATCAATCCAAAATATCGATAAGTCGGTATCAGTATCAGATGGGTATTAGCATGGTAAGATCAATACTTTAGTTTCAGATTTCCTCTTGAAATTTTTATTTTTTTGTATTGCAGTTTCCCCAGCTCTACCTCAAAAAAGATTTTGTTTCAATTTGCTCTCAAATGATAATTTTTAGCACTTTATTTAGGAAAAAATGCCCACAAATCATGTTAATATGTTCTTAAAATATTTTGTAGACACCTATAAACCTTGTCCAAATTCTGTCCCAAGTGTGAACAAAATAGTTCAAAGGAAAAACCACAAAAACACCTAAAGCTCAGAAGTTTGATATATCAAACTTAAAAAGTATCGGTATCACCACTGGTATCAGCGATACAAAGCCCTGTATTTACTTGGTATTGGATCAATACCAAAATATGCAGTATCGCACCTTTGTGTAAGTCTATGTATTACATCTGTGAGACTTTATCAGTAGGAACATTTGTTCAATATACTTTATATAAGGCCCATTCACAACAAATACAACCTCAAGGTACTTTAAAAAAAAGAAAAAGTTGTTTTATATGGTGTAAAATTGTATTTTTACCTCGTATGACAACCTAGTATGACAACCTTATGGTTGTCATACTAGGCCAATCATTAAAAATCAACAATTAACTAAAATGATAAAGTATGACTGCCAAACCTTGTAAAAAAAATAAAATTAAAAAAAATCCTGATTTTTTTTTTTTTTTTTAGTAGTATACATTACAGACCTCTTATCTGTTCCAGTTTCATAGTCAGACGTCCACGTGGATCGAACAGGGCAGGGCGGCGTGTGTAGATCGGTTTATGGTATCAAGGTACACAGAGGTTTTAAACAGTGACCACTTCATGAGTGCCGATGTCAGAGAAAGGGCTGATCGTTTTCTTTAGTTGTATAGAGCAGAGAAATTTACACTTCCCCTCCACCACCACCAGTTGCTCAGCAGGCTGAAATAAATCCACAAGTTTCCCTAACAAGACAGATCTGGTCACCAGGAAATGGTCACGAAACAAAGCTAAAACAGCCCCACCCATCACTCACGTTAAAGTAACGGCATTTTGAAACTACACCTGAGCAGATAGCCCGACTAACTGACCAGCCGATATCTGCCTTTTCCTGAATTAGGCAATTATATCAGTTGTTTTTGTAAATAACCACGATATGTTCGGACCTACGCCTACTGCATGGTTTTGTCAAGCTGAGTTTGACCCTCACGAGTCTCATACCAAGGATCTTTAGGTGATGCCTCCGTTGGCGCTCAGCCGTGTAGGTACCAGTTCAAGGTTATGAGGGAAGTGTTGCGTGTCAGGGGATTAAAACAGAACAAAGCCGGAAGAGTCTGGGGTGAGATCTTTATTTCAGGCACGGAAAGAGTCTCTTCCTCTGATGGCGCCACTGCCTCCGCCACTGTTCCATTTCCCCTTCCTCCTTCTGGTCGCTGTACACACATCCCAGTCCCTCTGTGGATGAGCCTGTTCCCCTGTCTGTGTGAGTGTAATTAATACCTCTAAATAACCCATCTGGCACCCAATAATTTCAGAAATTAAATGAAAACCTTTCAGGGGCAACTTCTGGACCTGCAAAACAGACAAGAAGTTGTAAAGACCCACCACAGCCATCATTATAAATCACTTTTATTTAAATCAGCGTTAGGCAGTTATGCTATGAACGACACAGGAAAATTAAAAAAAAAAAAAAAAAAAAAAAAAACTGACAAAAAGAAAGACATTAAAACATGAGATCCAGTTAACATTAACTGCACCTGGCACTGGATAGACGTTCATGGAAAGAGGGGGAAGAAAAAAAAAAAAAATTGTACACATTTTTCATACCCGAAATAGAAGTGCCTCCAGTAACACGTCAAACCGCTGGGACTCAGACTGGAGAACTTAAATATGGTTTCTACTTTTATTAGGATATTGTGAGATTTTCCAAGTTTTATAATCGCTCAGCCTGCCTCCAAACGTTTGCATCTTAGAGAAAAACGAGCTCGTATACATCCACTCAGCTCGAGATTTACATCTAAAGAAGAGGCAGAGGGGAGGCTGCGAAATGAACAAAGATGAACTCCTTCCCACTTAATAACCGTGTTACCCACCCACCCCCACCCCAAACGTACCGTCACATACTCACCGTCAAACTCAGGGGATTTTACTTTGTTTTTCTGTCCCTTTATGAATCAACCATCAATTTCTTTATATATATATATATATATATATATATATATATATATATATATATATATATATATATATATATATATATATATATATATATATAAAGAAGAAAAAGAAAAGAATGTGTCACCATGTGCATTCCATTTCCAATGGTAGCAATGCACAACACCAGGAGGAAAAGATTAGGAAAAACAGTAACGTAGAAGTTATAATCCAGCCACAAAAGAGCAGAACCATAATCCCTCACCCAGAAAACATAAGTCATGATATCATTTATTTTTATATATATATATATATATATATATATATATATATATATATATATATATATATATATATATATATATATATAAAAAACAAAAACAAAAAAATGTGATCAGTTCGCGCTCGCCTATAACAGATGCTGAAAGCGGCCGTGGCTGTTTGTGAAGGGCTGTGAATGTGACATTATGAGTTTGAGACTTTGCATCGTTTTAGTCCTCCTAAAGGCCTGAAGCTGGTGGGGTGCCCCATCTATCTGCAGGGGAACACCTCCACCAGGAAAAACAACAACAACAAAAAAAAACGCTTCCATTTCAAAATGTGACAGCGAAGCAGGAAATTACTTCTCGGGGTTCCCGAGACAAGTTTTGAGCCAATCCTCAAACAGGACAGAAGAAAGAAAAGAGGTAGGGGGAGAGAAGAGGAGCAGGAAGAGGTAAACTCTTGATACTTTTGGATGTTTGAGGAAATTCAAGAGCAGCTGATACTTTAAAAAAAAAAAAAAAAAAAAAAAAAGGGTGGGGTGGGGGGTGGGGGGTTGGGGGTAAATAGATATAAACTCTGCAATGTTGGCGAATGGAGGAAATGTGTGTTTGTGAATCTGTGTTTTCAGGTGTGTTGTTGTTCTGTCCGTCCTGGTGCTTTATCTGACGGTGACTCCGAGTTTTTCCAGCACACGGACTCCTTTCTCCTGGTACTCCTCTCGGGTCAGCCAGAAGTTGTCCTTGTCCTTCATGATGTCGGCCAGCACCGCTCCACCCAGGAACACCATGTGCTTTCGCCTGGGAGGATCCTCAATCCGGATCTTAAATTTCTGCACGACAAGAGGAACACAGAGGAGTTATAATAAGTTCACAACACAACAGCATGTTCCCCAATGAAGACCTTCATGGTTTCTCTGATCAGCAGGAGGGAGACCTGCATAAAAACATAACTAGACTTCCAACATCATCTCGGCTGTGGATTAAGATACATTTTGTTCCCAGGTTCAGGATTTGTGCCACAAAATGAGTAGTTACCATTATTAAATCCAGTTAAATTGTGTTTCCAGACTTTTAGTTTATCTTCTTACAATGCTGTTCCTAAACTGTAATGTTCAAAAGACAAACCCTGCAGTAAAACTGTATTTAGAGTTCCTACATATATTTCCACTCGTAAATTCCATATTTTTCCAGACTCGAATTTCCAGTTAATTTCTGACTTATTTTTTTAAGCTTACTGTGAATTTACTGCAGATACTTCAGTGGATCGAATTTAAATATAAAAGCAGCAAACTGTGAGGAAAAAATAGGCGCGCTGATGAACTGAAGGAGAGAGAACTGAATAGATCGACAGATGGACGGACGAAGAGACAAAACTGACGGATATCTTTCATTTTCAAAGCAGGTCTGGTCGGAAGAGTTTTCGCATCTTGAAATATGCATCATGTAGACAACAGGACAGGGAATTTCTTCAAGCACAAATTTAAACATTTTCAAATCGTCATTTTTTTCATATTTATCCAGAGTTGGAAAACACTGGAATCAAATTCCATACTTTTTAAAACCATAGGAAAACCAAGTGAGACTTTAATGAGCTGAAAATTCTGCATACATTTTTCTATTTGAACATTCAACTCAAATTCTGCAAAGCACTTTGACTGAAGCAGCTTTAAAAATACAAAAAAAAAAAAAAAAAAAAAAGAACAAAAACACAAAAGATTAAAACAAAAAACAATGGGGCAACATCTGACAAAGAAAACTAATGTTCTCCTAAACATTTACGCATCAATTTCACAAAAGCAGAGTTGTGAATTTCATATTCAAAAAAAAGTTTAAGCAGTGAAGCATAAATGCATTTCTTGGCTGGGAGGGAAACATAAACTCTGAGTATAATATTTATATAAGCGCTTACCTTGTAAATTTTATTTGGTGCGTGGCATGTCAGTTTCAGTATTAAATCCTGCAGACTTCAGTGCTAATGACACTTTCTGGAGTCAGTTTTTACACAATAAAAAGTGTTCTTAATGTTTTCCTTCCTCCTGCTTTCCTGCTTGGTTACATTCATTTCCAGTGAAATGTTTGAAAGCCTAATGCGACATGAATGAGTGAACCAAAACAATCTGAAATCCACTAACGGTTCATAGAGTTATTACACATCAAATCTATTTAACATCTAAAAACACTTCCTGTATCTGGATTGAGATCATTTTAGTCAGGTGTTGACAGATTAAAGATCCAAAAACATCGCTGCAGAAACACAACAGTTTCCTCCAAATAGGGAGAAAAGTAAAGCTGTAGTTTATTGATCACAGCAAAAAATTTAAGGTGCATCTTTACCCCTATTTTGCCAAAAACAGCCTTAGAGCCATCGCTTGCAACTCAAAACATCTCTCAAACAGGGTTCTTGGAGTTTTCTATATTTCCTGACTCAAACTACAAGATTTGTTTCCTGTATTTCTTATAAAATGGGGGACATTTCTGTACAAAAATCATTTACTTAGTGAGATTTTATTTATCTTTATGCTTCATAAATTGTTAACGGAACGGAAGAAGTAAGCCTCTAGTACGAATCATACCATTAAGTGAACAAATAAATAAGAATAAGAACATGGTTTGTTGGTTATGCAAGGTTACTTTTACCTAATTTTAAGACCATTTAAGGACCTGACTAAACTTCCTGATTTCTGAAATGTTAAAACTGAAAGCAGATGTTTTTTATTTATTTATTTTTTTACTGTGACAATGATTATTTTATTGATTTATGGCATAAGATAGCAAACAGCTGCCATTTACAGCTGGCTGAAGTTCAATGTAAAATATAGGACTGAATTAAGACTGTAAAGTGAAACTTGTAGGAATCAGAGATGAAAGTCTTTTACACTTTGGCACCACCTGGTGGTTGGTTGTGTACACTGCATCATTGGTCAGTTTTGAACACTTCAGGGAAATAAAATAATCAGAGTTTCATTAGAAGTAGTTAAAATAAACAGTTAAACCTTTCAGGCACTTTTCAAAGCTCCAGCTATACTAATCTGATCTCTGGAGACTCAGCTGGATGTTTAGGTTACACTAATTGATTGACAATAAAAGCTGAACCAAAATGTTAACATTTCTTTTTAAGAAAAAAAAAACAAAAAACAAAAGGGTTTGCAGCTCACCTGAGTTTTTGCATGATATAATAATATTGCCATAGTTTCTACTCTCTCAGCCACAATGTAAACCACATCCAGGCCATTTTAGGTCACATAGTCCATTATAGGAGCGGTTAGTTTCTCACCGAAAGTTTGTCCACGTCTCCCTTGAGCACGCGCTCCAAGTACAGCTGCTTCAGTTCCCTCTCCAGTCGGGACGGCAGGCCCGGGTACATGGTGGATCCTCCTGACAACACGATGTGTTTGTAGAACTCGGGCCTGATCAGAGGAAGATGGATGACAGTGAATGAGACCGAGAAGGAAGAAAACCATCTAAGAGCAATGATGTTACCAACTTTCTTAGGTGTATTGCTTTAAAGTCCACAAACGCTTGTGATTCACCTCAAACACAGATTAATATCCTCTCAGTGTTCATATCATGGATTTAAAATGGAAGATACTGACTTTATCTGACAGTTTAGGCTTTTTTTTTTTTTTTTTTTTTTTTTTTAAACCCCTTCCTTTGACAAATATTCTTATTTACTCCAAATATCCTCATGCTTATCTTTACAGTTATGGCATATTGGACTTGTGGGTCTCACCTGGTGTCTATGTCAGCGGCCTGGATGGTGTTGAAGAGGAGCTCGGCCACTCCGACGCCCTCCACGTTGATGAGGTGGGGCTGGAACAGAGCCTCGGGGGCCTCAAAGCGCTCTCCTCCCACCTTGATCACACGGCCATCTGGCAGCTGGAAACGTGTGGGAGGGATGAGATGAAAAGAGAAGGGATGAGGGGGGGAGTTCGATACCACAGAGGCGGTAGAGTGCCTCAGGGTGCAATTCCAGGTTGAGAAAAGCAAAATAACACAAAAACGGTTCTGAACAAAGTAGTAACTTCTCAAAAATAACTTGTAAATAATGTTTTCCCTGCTATAGAAAGTAACATTCTCCCCAGAGTGGAGATAATGAACAACCAGAGAAACTGTGGGCTCTGAGCCATGTTGAGCCAATGTGTTCGAGTGTAAAAAAGGCTTCATTGAGCAGAGGGCAGTGGGAGGAAGTGGAGCCCAGCCACTGCCACAAAGTGGCTGCACAGGAAATGATGTCACGCACAGTTCAGCAGCCCTTCGGCCACAGTCACATTACCCTCCTTGTTTCGCTGTGCTCTGCACGCCGACTCTACACCAACCATAACACACATGGTCACAGTGAGCTCCGAGACACAACATGTGCTCGGAAAGGCGTGCAGGGACACAGACGTTTAGATTCTGTGGTTCCCTTCCAGAGGGGAAAAAGAACCTCGGAAAGAAAAGCAAGGCTGATGGCAGAGAGCTGCACGCCCAGATGTTGGAGACCCAGAGAAAACAGCACTACCCCGTCATTAAGCAGCCAACAGCGGCCATGTGGTAGTCCCTCCAGCTCACTGCTGATATCTAATAACCTACTAGTTTCAGTACTTCAAAATGAATCATTTGAGAGGATTTCTTTCTTTGATTCTAATGCACTATGTGGCAACATGAAGCTTAAACTCATGTGTGGGGAATGGAAAGAACTAATTTTAGATTGAAAAAGTAAACTAGACGTTGATGGTCCACCTAAGGGTTGTGTTTATACTGGCAGGGATACCTCAGGCCTGGAGAATGCAGATGTTCCAATTTGTCATTTTTGTTTTACAAGTGACTGAAAATCTGTATGCAGGTTCTATTCTAGACAGCTGAAAGCAAGAAACATGGGTACTGTAGGCAGGTGGACAACCTATCTGTCTTAAAACTGAAGATCCACACAGAGAGGTAAGTGTCTTGAAAAGAAAGGTTTTTGCTACAAATTACTTTTTCTAATAATGATATGATTTTATAAGTTATTTTGTTTTTTTTTGTGTTTTACTGTTTGAGCTCAAATAATTCGAGGTGCACCAATGGCAGTTTCCTCGCTGATCACCAATCTTTAAAAAACCTAACCTGCCGATTCCGACTGTGGCCGATGCAGACTTTTTTGTCTGAAAAGTCGCTAAATATAGCAACAAAAGTTGCTAAGTCGGCAATAATGAGGGACTATTGTGAATCGCATAGATGCAGACATGACCTAGTGGTCGGGTCTGTCTCTCTCACTGCAGAGCGACGGTAGCTGATTTTCAGACCTTTGCGGCGCCAGATAAGATCGGTTACCCATGCAGACTGTCAATCTCCCAAAATGTTGCAAATCAGGGCCCATTGATTGGTGCATCCCTACAACTAATCATTTCATACACTAAATGTCTAGTGGAAGGTAGTGGGGGGCCTATATTACAAACCAAGATTATTGATTTATTGCAACATTATACAGCTGCACACTTAACATCCTTATAAGACCGCATATTTACTTCTAGTTAGTGAAGAAAAACTGTCCAAGTTCTCCTTTGCTTCACAACTGCGGAATGAATGCATCATCACTTCATGACTTTTTGGTGCAGTATGTGCTTAAAGTCAAGGGTAGGGTTAAAGTTCATCTTAGTTCAAGGGTAGGGCTAACTTTAGGCACTGAAGTAAAACTTTCCCGACTGGAAAAGGGTTGAGGACATCGGGAGCCTGACAATGGTGCCTCTTAACTAATGTTAAATAAGATGCTTAAATCTGATAAGATCTCAGTATTTCTCAAGAATGTCTGACAGCAGACCGCGTGGTCCCTCCAATCCACTACATATTGTGTCTGTATATTCATATTCAAGCTTATCACTTGTTTGGTTTAGTAAGACAGTTTAAAAATCATAATCAAATGCAATGTGTTCAGTATCTTCGCCTGCTGGAATGAGGAGTTTTAATCCTTGTCAGTCATTTAGTGCAAAGAGGATTTAAAACTGCTTGATTGTTGCACAAATATTAAAACTGCAGCCATCTCTCATCGCCAACAGGCGACACCTGCAGTGTTTCTTTAGTGATGACAGATTGTTAGATGTATTCAGGCAATTTGCACATCTGCATGCTTTTTCTTCTTCATCTTGACCACCCTCCCTTTCCTGGTTTTATTTGACACACACAGATCCAGTCAGCCGGTTTTCAGACTTATCGGGCTGAAAACCGGCTCTACAGGACTACCGAAGGGTTCAGGTAAGCCAGATATCCCAAAGAAAACCAGGATATGTTGAACCTACTTCAGATTATATGGCTGAGGTCCAGTGAGAGGCTGATGATGGATACAAACTCAGGTCCATCTACAACAATTTCACTGCTTGGTGTATAACTGATTGAGTACCAACAACGTTCATCATACCGAATCAAACTGGCTTTTAATATTTTACCTGTGGACTTAAAACTGAGCTTTTCAGCCAGGTTTTTACTGAAACCTGATGTACTCTATGTCATTTATACCTACATTATATTTACACTATCAGATTTTAAGCGGTTTCTTGTGTGGTTCTGTAGAATTTTTATTATATTTTATTGGCCACTACTATCACTCATCTTATTAAAGTTTATACCATTATTTTAGATATACATGAAAGGCAGTTTTATGTTTTATTTCCATCTCTTTTGTGTTTAATGCAGTTTTGTGTTTCAGAATTCTTACATTTCTCATATCTCTGTTGTTCCCCTTTTTATGACCGATTCCCCAGTTCTGCATTTTCAGAGATTTTATCCAAGCCGTCTAATGACTACTATTAGTTTATTAACTTATAATGGTGTGACTGTAGACTCTATATTTGTTCCTTTTCTTTTTATTCCTCTGAAGTAATCTTAGTTCATGAAAAGTTCTCTATAGATAAATTATTTAGAAAAGACACACTGAGTATGAAAAGTGATCTAGAGCAGCAATTTTCACATAAGAAAAAAAAAAACGTTCATACCAAAATTATTCAGTGGAATTGAAATTCTAGCAGCATTAATCCAGAATTAAATAACTTGGACTTGTGGGAAAATGCCACATCCAGAGAGATTTTAAAACTATTTGCTTAAGTAGTTGCTTGAATATGAGAACTGCACCTCTCGTAGTTGAAGAAAAAAAAAATGGTGTAGTTTCTCACCACAGCACTTCCTTTTCACTATATAAAGAAGTGAACCAGCTAAACCATAAATTACCCCTTTATGACAGATTACTAGTACAAGCCACTGGTTAAGCAATAAGGTCTGTGAAACACACACCTTCAACTCCATTTCAGGAGTTTATCAAGTGACTGTGGTACGATCAAAAAAACTAAAAAACAGACCACAGCTTGTTTCTTTCTGATCTGATTAAAAAGGAAGCTACACCAATTGTACAAAAAGCATAAATAAGTGCAGATGTACCGTATACGACTCCACCAACACAGTGGTCTCCAGTGCCAGCTTCTGCTCCTGCTCGATGTTGTAGCCCACATAGCACAGCTTCTCCTTCATCATGCGAACCGTCTCAAAGTCTGCAGAATGGTTGAAGGCGTAGCCCCTCAACAACAGCAGCTGCGTCCAGAGAAATGTGTAAAAGCAAGAGGGGAGGGGGAAGCAAGCTGGATTAGATCAAACCAGATCAGCTAATCAAGCTATTTTTTTCCTCTTCCTTTGGGATCGTATACCTTTATGAGGTAGCGGGTGATGTCCCTGCCTGCGATGTCCAGACGTCGTGTCAGGTGGGGCAGACTGAAACCCTCGTACACTGGACAGATGTGTGTCACACCGTCACCCGAATCCACCACCACACCAGTCAGAAGGCCTGAGACACACAAGCAGGTTATTATTTATTCCATCAAGCTGAGGGGCTTTATCAACAAGTTTGGTCAGACGAGTACATTATGATGAAGGGTGGCAGACTTGCCGAGTGGAGAAACAAAAACACTAAATAATACCAACATTTTTATTACCGAGTTTCTCTTCTAATGAATAGTGTTCAAAATGAGAGCACATCAAACTAATAAGTACAACTATTAAAATATCCACAAGCATTTTAAGATTACACAGAGAAAGGTTTACATTTTAGAGCAAAAACATTAAATATAAGTTGTATTGCTCTCTAACATTCTCATACATGAATTGTGCGTAAGTATGGGGTGATACAAGCTAAGAGCTGCACCAATCAATTGGCTAGGAATACAAAAATGGCTACGTCCACCTTGAACAGGGGTGGGGGGGTATTGCTCTATTCTTTATAAATGCATCTAATCTAAGAACTCCCACCAGTTTCGCTCTGTAAACACATATGTACTTGAATAAACTATGGAGTTTGGTCAAATTCAGAGAAAGGATAGAGACACTGATGATTAAATTAGAACAATTCTAAAAATCTTCCATTTTTCAACCAACACATCACTTTTGTTCCCCTGTTATTTTTTAGTTTTTTTCCGAAGACGTAAAAAATAAAATCACAATTTATTCAAATCTGAACAGGTGAAGAATACCGGAACTCTATATTGACCAGGAAAAGCCTGATTGTCGTCTAAAAGCTGACCTGCTTTATATCCAGAATAACGCTTTAGGGTTTATAGCTGGACCAGATTCCTGTGACAAAACTAATCATTTATTTGATTACCGTTAAATTCTCACTTTAGCAGACACCAACAATTACACTTATTAATGTAACAAGCACAAAATAATGTCCTACTAAACTTTAAAATACTTAAAATAAAACAAAATGTAAACTGAAAAGTTTAGGAAAGTAAAAGTAAACATTAAAAAGTGTACATCTAGTATTGAGGCAAACATGGAATATCTGATGAGGACTTTCTCTCCATGTTAAATTCTTTCTTAAAATGTTCAAAAAGAAGGTGGTAAATATATAAAGTGAGACTCCATTATTTCCAATTCAAATTTTTTTTTTAAGTCTTATATCTGATGGTGTTTGTGCTTTATTTAAAAAAATGTATTTGCAACTGAACTTTACTTCTGCTCTACAAATGTAAACAACCCAAAATAATCTCTATTAGGTGACAGCTCCCTCCTACAAACAGCTTAACGGTTGCCAGTCGACTCAAAAATTAGAACGTGGAAGAAGGAGCACGTATGGGAATGAGTGTGGGAAAATATCTCATCCGCTGTATGAAACTCCACCCATCAGAGTGCTGGAGACATCAACAAACCCTAAAGCCATTTGTCACATTTGTTACTGGAATGATAACAGGTGATGCTTTTACAGCTAACAGCAGTCATCTATATCTAGAATCAAGGGAGAGGATCTAAGAGAAGTCTAAACCAGGTAGAAATCAAAATCAATTGTAGGTTTTCTAATTATTAAAAAGACTTCTTGTGTAAGATCTTCATTTTCAGATATAAGAAGAACATTAAGAATTTTTAAGAGCAGCGGCAAGATTTATTTATTTTTTTTTCTTAAACAGACAAAAATCATCTTAAAGTCTTTTTGTATAACAGCGATAAGCACAGTTGGCATTACTAAACCTAAAGTCTTCCTGGATGCTCCAAATAAAATGTAAATTCTTAACTCTGAGTTTGCCTATAGACCGTTTTTTAGACATGTAGACATAACAGACTGAGATTAGGATAAAACAGTCCTGCTTTTCTCTACTGTGTTTAGCCATCCTGTTATCTGTTGAAAGTGTCGTTCTCTCTCAGCCTTAATGAACTACAAACATGTCTGATGTGGCACAGAAAACATTGTTTCCCCTTAAAAAAAAACCTCAAAGTACAGCCACCAGCCAATTTCTCAGTGTATCACTAAAAAACATCCATCAGTTTACTTGAGTAGACACTATATGCGAGTGAAATACTGGTGAACAAGTAGGAAAAAAAAGCATCATGTCAAACAATGGTGGTTTGATTAAACTTGCAGACTTGATGTGAGAACTCTTACCCTGGGCATACAGTGTCAGGACAGCCTGAATAGCGATGTAGACTCCTGCAAACTGGTAGGTTTCAAACATCACCTGTGACAAGGATGAGAAAACATACTGGCTTGATAAGAAAATAAAGCTAGCAACACATGCTTTTAAAAATGATTTACGAGAACTTACATCGGTGTCACTTCTGCAAAGCTTTTAATATATACTCAGTACACATAAAACTGCACTAGCGACAGACAGGAGCTTGCTTAACTCCCTTCAGTCAGGCAAAGTAAACTGCTCCAAAACAGACACTCATTTCTGTACCTCAATGATTTTCTCCCGGTTTTTGGTGGGGTTCATGGGGGGTTCGGTCAGCAGGATCTTGCAGTTGCGAGAGTCGATTTTGAGCTTCTCTGGGCCGAAGGTGTAATCCCAGAGGTGCTTCATGTCATCCCAGTTCCTGACGATGCCGTTTTCCATGGGGTAGTTCACCTCTAGCATGGAGCGCAGCTCGCTGGCCTCATCTCCTACCATCAAGTCCTGGAGGAAGGGACCAACAGAGATGAACACTGTTGAACGACGCTAATTCATTTCATAAAACTCATTTTTATCACTCAGACAAGCTGAAAACTAATAGAGTGATTTTATTATCTTGCCCTCTGGTCTTCCTTGTTGACTAAAACTTATAAATCTTAAGCCATCCATCTACTGGCAACAGATGTATTCCCGTAGCCTTTCAGCTCGGGACTCTGTTACCCAGCATGCACTACAAAGCGTCGTTTTCCATGCATTTACACCTGGAATCACTTTCACTCAGCAACAGCAAACCCCCCCCATTCAACCATTCACATGCAAGGCCGCCTAGCAATGTAAACAGCTGCTGGGTTAGAACTCAGTGTTAGCCACACAGTCAAGCATCTCACGTTCCACTTGGAGACATCAAAAGCCGACTGAAAGCAGCCATTTTATGGGTTCATCCTGTGTGCTTTGGCATTAACAAAGTACCAGTCACAGGCATCGCCTCGATGTGGGCTTAAAAGAAAAACAGATGTCCTCTTGTCTCAGACTCTCAGCTGTCTGCTATGCATCCTCAAGTATGGACACTTCCTCTGCTCCTAACTGGGCACTCATTTAAAATGTGTAATGCCTACAGTTTCGACAAATATGTAATGGGGAACCAAGAGCTTAGCTGAAGATGACATTTCAATTTCTCTCCTGCTTAAAGCTGCAGTAGGACTGAGGTGGGCGTTTGGCTGTCAGGGTGCACCAGGAGATCAGAGACTCTAAAAATGGAAACCGTCCAAAATCTCTTTTAGCACTCCATCGATAACAGCTGGCCTATGATTCATCACAGGCATTTCTGCCAACACTCTCAGCCTGCAGAAGGGAGTACATTAACAAAGTGATGAATGTCTTCCTTATTCCCTGCCACTCACTGGGCCAAACACACACATACACACAAAAAGAGACAAAAAAAAAAAAAAAAATTGGTGAGTGGGGAAATAAAAAAAAAAAAAAAAAAAAAAAATAAAGAAAAAAAAAAAAAAAAAAGAAAAAAACAAAGTGCCACATTTTCAGTTTGAGCATAACATTTAAAAAAAAAACCATCCGTAGCAGGCAAGAACAGGAGGCCCACAACAACCTGAACTTACCATCTTCTGGGAATTCTACTTCACAGAGGGAGAACAAACAGAGAAAGGGCAAGGCAGGTAGAAAAAAAAACAAAAAACAAAAGATGAATAAAGCAAAATAAACAGGAGAAAGGTAGAGACAGGTGCCAATAAGTATCCCTCTGCTGTCTCCAAACTGATGATCCCTGAACTTTGATTTAAACGTGGGGTTTTGACACAAACTT
Source organism: Anableps anableps (assembly GCA_014839685.1). Taxonomy (NCBI): domain Eukaryota; kingdom Metazoa; phylum Chordata; class Actinopteri; order Cyprinodontiformes; family Anablepidae; genus Anableps; species Anableps anableps. Next base: position 29,548,789 of record CM026076.1, read on the forward strand.
TGTTCTTTTACTTAGAATTTAAAGAGATCTTGAATAAAAAGAAAGGATTTCGGTCGGATAAACATAATTTCAGGAAGCAGTGAGATAACCAGTTCGTACCTTGATCTCAATGTTTCCCACTTTGGCTGTCGAGCGGATGATGGGCCTCCCAACAAGCGCAGGGAAGATGTGCTCTGGGAAGTTGGAGCCTGCATAGCCACACTTGACAAACTGCAAAACCATAGAGTGACCAGAAGAAAGAGGAAGTGATTAGCTGATACATTAAAGTGCTTAAAACATATACAGCCCACAACTTAGCTTTATAAGTATTAAGCATGAAGTAAAATTTAAAAAAAAAAATGTTTTGGTTTCTTGCATCACCTGTCTAAATATTCAAGAAAATCTGTGGGCAGCAGCTGCAAAGCAATACAATTTTCAAATCAGAATATTTATGCATATTAAAGTTAATTTAACAGGATGCCAGAAACGGGACTGAAGGGATCGGAGCTTTTTCAGGCTGCAGGGAGCAGAGCAGCACAACAACACAGCATCTTCCTGATGCTGCTGCACACTGAACGTCAACTGGCTGAAAGAAGCCGCCTACACTTTTCAAACCAAGGCAAAACACAGACATCACAATTTAAATATGTGCAACATCACAATCGCAAAGGACTGTCTGGATAAAATATTTGGTATTTCACGAAATTTTAGATTCCACCCATTCATACTCGGCAAGTTAATAGGATATTTGGTAAGCTGGATGAACTTTTAATGTATTTTAATGCCTCCACTTGATTTGGATGTTTGCGACTAAGATGCTAAAGATCAAGAAACGCAGTGAGTCACTGTTAGGATGGAAAAGAAGAAAAAGAACGGGGAAATGTGCAATGATTGCAATTAATATCATCATCACAAGATTCAAGATAAACACTGCAATTTCATATTTTCCTAATGTTGAGCAGGTCGAGTAAATCCTGTGAAAAATGTGGTATTTTTACTCAAGCTCATCATATTATGGAACTCGTATGCCAGACCACGTCTAGGTGACCATGTATGCACATCCGTGCACACAAAACCTACAACATTTATACAATAACGTTCTCTTTAAAATGAAGGAAAAATTGCATCTTTGCTGTATCAGTATAATAACCAAATATTCCAAACAATTTCGAAGTGATTACCATAATGGTCTCTTATTGAAACGTTTAGATTCTGTGCACGAAGCACTTGTTTCAGTTATGTAACAGATTCAAATTAAGGACAAAAAAAAAAAAAAAAAAAAAAAAAAAAAGAAGACTTTAATCTTCTCCAATCAGAGCACAATAGTTAAAAATCTGACACCAGAACACAGGAATTAGTTCAACCTTCCCTAACTGACTTCAGGGAAAAGCTAAGATTTTAAAATAAGGTCATCTCTTATGCTGATTTACAGTTCTTTGTGTCTGTAGCTTAAAAAAAAAAAAAAAAGTCCCATCCCACACTGAGCTCAGATCTGAAACAAATGTGTCAGATCTCTGAATATGTGCCTGTGACATAAGTGGCTGTGGTTTTGTCTCTTCTCACTTCCTCTTGACTTCTCTATTCAACTCTGACATATGGCAGGTTTTTTTTTGTTTTTTTTTTTTTTTTCTTTGCTGGCTTCACACAGAGCTATTGAAAAACGTACATCCGAAAAAAGCCTTATTAGTCAGTAACGCGCTGAGCCAACATCCTTCCTGACTGCTGACAGTGTTTAAATAAGGAAGTCCCTGCGCTCCAGATGAGGCAGTGGTACCTGTGTGTGCAGTGAGCACATTCCTGAGTTTCAGCAAAGATTAGCAGACTGTGTATGCTGTGCATGAGACATGTCAAGAGGTCACAAATACACCAAAATCATCTCATCCATCAGCTCGGTTATGGTGACACGAAAACCAAACTTTCATACAAATCTGACAGATTACGAGTAGTTTATAATAGTTTACCTTTATTCAAACATCTAACTTGTGTCATTGTCCAAACTGCAATGAAGGTGTAGAGTTAGTGTTTGCACCAGTTGCATTTTTTTTGGAAGATGCCAGTTTCTCGTCTTCTTGAAGCTCTGTCTTGGTAATCCTCAACTATACAGACTGCTTTTAATTTAGAGGGAAAACAAAGCAGATAAATATGTTGCAGGTTCAACGATAGAAATATTAGTTTTGAACTCAACAGAAAATGAAGGAATTACAAGATTATCCCCCTTCAGGTATCAAAGTATATAACCCTAACTTTTAGTTGATTTTTAAAAGAATCCAAGTGTGTTTTATGGGTTATTGTGTTTAAATGTAAAATAGCAAGAGTTCATAGTTTTGAGGCATTTATAAGATTTTTTTTTCCCCTCCACAAGTATTTGACCTATGGACCACCAATCAGAGCTGACTATGGGAAAATTGGCTGATTGCGATGTCTGGCTTTCTAAATTGGTGTACCTTTAATTCCACAAAGGTTTATAAATGCACAGCCATAATTATTTTCTAACTGAACAACTAAAGATGTCAGCTCTAATACAGTTACAAGAATGCCTCAATTCAATTATCAATTAGTTGGGATTAAAAACAAACAAACAAACAAACAAAAAAAAAAACTAGCCAAGGATGAGCATACTTTGTTGATAAATGGTAGGTACATTGATTGTGTCGATGTACAGCAATAAAGATAAATGGATCAAAACTGGGCTAATCAAGGTTTAACCATCCAGCTGAATGGATTGTCACTCATTTCTTCCCTTTAAAACAGCTTAGTAGATTTTAATGAGTATGGATATGAAGCAATCAGGGTAAAATAGCAAGCAAAATGCGCTTAATAAATCTGCCTTATTTCAAAAGACTGGCATGTTTATTGGCCAATGCAAACCCAACAATGGCCGACCACTATAACAGATGTGGCAAACTTATGGTTTAATGTCCGGGGGTATTTTTCCACTTTAGTGAAGGCTCATATACTAGCATTTCCTGTATCCTACGACTTCCTAAAATGTTTGTCAACAGCAGTGGATCAAACGATAGGGGGAAAAAAGTGAAACGTGGCTAAAGCATGACTGCATCTGTGTGTTTTTCACCTATGCAAGCCGCCGCCAGGTAACATTTTGGGCGAAGTCGCTGCAAAGATCATAGAGGTGGTTCCTCTATTCACCTGACACGGCCTAGATAGCATTCCACCTAGCCTAGCTGTTGATGGCAATTCATACAAAAGACACTATCGTTTAAATTCATAAGAAAACCAAATACATTGCAAAAATAATAAAACTGCAAATTCCGAGCTTTTGTCGAACAAATCTTTAAAAATCCCTCACGCTGTTAGAAGACAACCAGCTGTTTAACCTGACAGGCTACTTAGCTAGCAGTTTTAGCTCAGCTAACGTTCGTTCCGATGAACAGCTCTCGTTCGTCGCGATTTTAAACAATACGAAAGCTTCAGCCATAGCCACAATTTCAACTCTAAATTTGACAATTGCAAAAACTCAGAGAGGTGTTTTCGAGGCGAGCTTGGATGAATGAAAATATGCTGGAAACGAAGCTACACGCCCAGTTCAGGCTAGCTAGCTTCAGACGCTGACAGCACCACTTCCTGTTTCAGCAAATTGTTCGATATTTCGGCTCCGTTTAAAGCGAGGTGCAGCTCGGTGAAACAGCATGCCGAAGACGCAAACCTACCCCGGTTCCATTGTCACAGACCACTACTTTCCTTCCCTGGCTGTCCATTGTGTAAAAGCCCAGTTGCCGCTGAACCCTCCTCAACTTTCTTCGGCAAGCCGGAAGGAAGACACAGCAGCCCGACCAAGAAGAGGAAGGGAAGGGTGCCCATCCGGTATGTGACGGAGGCGCTAAAATCACTGGTTACTCCCTCTGAGATAGTTCAGTCTTCTACTTAAAATGCTTTTTACATAGTTTTCATAACCTTATTACATTACCGCTCAAGTTTTTTAATGTCTAACCAAAGCATTATTTTCATTGTTTGAGCCCAAGAAGAGACATCTTTTATGCTTCAGCTGCGTTATCGACATGATACTTACTCTGATTCATAGTTACAACTCAGGAGCCCAGAAAATGTCAGGAAATGATTAATAACGCTCGAAGTCCCTTAAATTTGTTTCATTTTTTAAAACTGTTTTCATGAATTTCCTACTCATTACTTTAGAAGTGCTGCTCAAGTTTACCTTACAAAAATAACTTTAAATTAGACATTTTTCTTAAGTGATGCTACTTGTGCTTCGTTTCGTGGTGCTTGAATAAATCTTTCCATCAATTATTTGACATAAACATGTCACCTGTGATGCAGTGTATAACAGTTAAACTGAAAGACCTGGAATTTGCTGTCATCCATTTACCTCTGAGGCCCCAAATTAGATTTGTTTCAGTTCTTGGAGTGAAAACTAGTGGAATTTGCCATTTGATATAAAGTGTAACATTACACCGCCTAATTTGGACTAAAACCATATTTGGACTAAATATTCAATTCAAATTCAAAAATACTTTATTTATCCCAAAGGGAAATTAAATGTTGATGAAACTCATTAAATTAAGGAGTTATAGATTGTGATGGCGGAGGGCAGGAAGGATCTCCTGTAGCGGTCTGTTTTACAACCAGTCTAAAGAAGCCTCTGACTGAAAAGACTCTGTTTTCCAATGACAGTCTCATGAAGAGGATGGTCAGGGTTGTCCATAATTTTATTAATTTTATGCAAGATCCTTCAGGTCTTCTGGTTCTGGTCTACTCTGCATCCCCAGAACCAAACCTGAAGAAGCAGCATTCAGTTTCTATGCACCACAAATCTGGAACAAACTCCCAGAAAACTGCCAACATGCAGAAACGTTGAGTTCCTTTAAATCAAGGCTAAAAATCCACCTGTTTAGAGCTGCCTTTGATTAGTAGTAAGTGAAACACTGATCAACATATTTGATGTGCATTTGTTTGGTGATTTTGATTATGGTTTTTGACAAATCTAATGTTTATTGCCTGACAATAAACATTACATTAATGTTTATTGCATTTGACAAAATGTAATTTTTATTGCTTGTTTCATAATTGGTTACTGTATTTTGTTTTTATAGTGTAAAGCATTTTAAACTGCCTTGTTGCTGAAATGTGCTCCATAAATAAACTTAAGTCTTACTCCCATCCCAAGATTAGTAACTGAAAAACATCATAACATTACAAACTTTGACAAAAAGTTAGAGGTCTCCCATTTTTTGTGCCATGTTTCTCAGCAGCTACTGCCATCAAATGTTTCTAATATTTTGGCAACGAGTCTTTTACATTGCTATGGAGGAATTTTGGTTCAGTTTTTTTATTTAAATTTAGCAACACTGGAGTATTAACATTGTGACCTGGTGTGTTGCTCGTTGAGATCTTTTAGCCCACTTGATGTTGTGAGACTTGTTCTATTCAAGTGATTTATAGATTCTTCAGGTTTGTCAGTATCTAGGCCTGGATGTGGGTAGTGAAATCAAAATATATATTTTAGGAATTACATTTTACTCATGTTATCTTTGTGAGATATTAAAATTTGTTTAAAACAGTTAAGTATGACCAAACAAAAACAAACAAACAAAAAAAAAAAAAACATGAATGGTAATTCTGTCACCAAGTAAAATACGATTCAGTCTCCACATCTTTATAAATGCAACTTCCCATCTTCAGGACTTCTCTGTTGATCCATAAAGTACATTAGCTGTAATATGGGAGAAAAAAATTAACATATAATTTGTCACTTATAATATGACATATGTTTAATCTGACACATTTTTAATTAAAATAAACAAATGTATATTCAAAATATTCAAAGGACACAACATAATACAATATCTAAAGTAAATACATGCTGGTTAAAACCAAAATAAAACCCAACGACTACACTTTACAAAAGTAATACTTGGATACACTGTAATGCGGCAACACATCTGCTTAAGTTTTAACAGTAAATATTTTTTGATTGTCTTCCATATTGAATAAGATGCATTAAATAGCCAGCTGGTGGCGTACTTTGATCAAAACAAAACGATGCTTGACTGCACAAATTGAATAGGCCAGTAGGGGGCATCTCAGATTTTGCTCTTTAAAATCTACATCAGTTAATGTCATGTACACATGTATATTTGGTGCTTTCCTTGTCTTTTCAGACAAGTGAGTTGTAAGTGGCTGCTGCTGCAAGTTAGGGTAGTTTTGGGGAACTTTGAGCTTTGGGTGCGAGGAAGATTGGGAACATCAGAACCTTGGCCTGCATGAAGGACAGGTCAGGAAGTTCAGAAATCATTCTGCCAGCTTCTTCACTCAGCTCTCCCTGTGCTGAAGGCTTCCTGATCAAGAACAGAAACACAAATAAACAGATTTAAAGATTAATAGCAAGGGTTTTTTTTAAGTGGTTTTGTATTTAGCCTGATAAAACACAAAATGTATAGTATATGAAAGTTTTTTGGCGGCAGACCTGGTGGATACACTCGTGCTCTCTGCTGCAGACATCAGGCGATTCAGAGTGTCTTCTCTCTGGCTGGTTTTATTGCCAGTTTCCAGTTTGCTGATGATTAATTCATACAGCTCACGGTCAACACCTTTAAACGCAGATGTGTATAGCAAACACATAAGGGACAAAAGCTTCAAGAGAATTACCAGAGCATAAACCAGCACTGATCTACTTTCCAGAACATTGCACCAAGTTCTGCAGTTTCACATGCTAACCTGGAGGAGGGCTGCTGGCTCGGCTGCTGCTGCTGCTGGATCTGCTCTCATCTTCAGAACCAAAATAATCGAGGTTCAATGAGGAGCAGACTGTTAGCAATAGGAGAAATTGAGTGGAAATGAGAACTGATGCTGGATTTCAGTATCTTAATTAAAAAGTAGATACTCCTAATATTTTTAACCTCACTGATTGGCTGTCAAAGCTTCCTTTAAACGCACTGTATTGTGTTTAACAAAAATTAGCCTTTTAGTTGCTCTTAGAACCCAATGCTCCTTAAAGGAGATGCAGTTTCCCCTGTCTATGTTTGTAAAGCACCATATTATATTCATAAAACAGCCATAAATAAAAATACAAATTCAAAGAACATATTTCAACTTTGCATTCAAACCAGAGAGCAAAGTTGTAAAATTTTACACAGCCATGAAGGTATGAGGAGAAGACCAAACAGGGAGGATCAACTGATTTATTTCAGTATTTACAAGGATTTTCCAAACAGTCTTTTATGCAGCGCATAATGTCTCAATTTGAGCAATAAAACTGAATATGTTTTTTAAAAAAAGAGAAGAAGTTCTCCTCATTAACAGTCTAAGAAATGAAAAAAAAAAAAATGCTGGCACAAGTTACAACTCATCAATAAAAATTTCTGCTGTATTTTTGAAGCAGAAACAACTTTTACTGGTATTGAAAAACAACAAAAAAAAAATGATTAGAATGATTGTATTACATGTTTCCAAATGAGGTGTTCAGCTTGAAGTTAAAGTGCATAAATAATAAAGAAAAGGATCCAAATCAGTACAAAGTTACAGCTGGATTGAAGCTACAGGTTTGAAAGTTGTTTTTTTTTTGTTGTTTTTGTTTTGTTTTTTTTAAATTTGTTATGTGGTTTGATTTATTTTGGATGAAAGTTTTTTCTCGTTTTTAACCTTCAGAGAACATACTGCCCTCTACAGGTCATAGGAGATGGTAGCAACACTGTTACATTGTTCAGAGGAAAAACATTTCAAATTCCCCGGTTTAATAAAGAATGCTAGCATTTCAGAAGATGTGTATGTGAACACATTAAATGAAAACGATCAATGAGATGAGCTCATTTGAATCGATGTTTACACTGTTTTCATTCGAGGAGGAAACGGTGTGAGTTTCAGAAACATGCTGACCAGGTCAGTTCGTCAAGGTAATACAGGTGTATTTACATTAGTTAGAGTGCTTTCCTGTGCATGTTAGAAAGCATTCAATTCACTTATGCTGGTAGTTAATATTTTAAGTACTTCAGCACAGGCACATTTCATTTACAGTGCTTTAATTAAGTATTCACACCCTTTGAAGTTTTTTACATTTTGTAGTGATGAAACCACAAACTTTAATGTTTTTAAGTAGGATTTTATATGATAGACCAACACAATGTAGTGCATAATTGGAAGAAAAATGAAAAGGGGACATGGCTTTCACCTTTTTTTTTTTTTTTTTTTTTTTTTAACAAATAAAAAGTGATGTGTGCAACTGTACCATCCCCCTCACTCTGATGGATTGGGGGTGGGGGGGTGGCATCCTGTGATTTCAATTGTAAAATCATGGGATTATTTTCCTTCTATTTCCCATTTCTGACACATCATAAAATCCCAATAAAATACATAGAAAGTTTTGGGGAGGAGTTGTTAACGTGACAAAGAAAGTGAATGAATACTTATGGAAGAAAGGTACTGCATTTGTAAAAACCAACAATTTTTTTGTCATACTTTTGAGCAAACCGTTTCAAAACACCAGCAGCAGAAAAATCACTGGTGTAGTAAAGTCTAAATTTGACAATTTCTGTCTGATCATTGCTGTTTTGGCAAATGAGTTTAAAAAAAATATAAAATAAAGAAAATAAATATTTAACTGATTAAATTGGACCTGCAGCATCAAAGTATACCTAAGCTAACTAACTATGGTAGTTCAGTTTGGATCATTAGAAAAATCAGAGTTGTGAGTCCATTTGTCTTGAATTTTACTTAAAACTATGCAACAATAAACATTTTTTTTACTTTCAGTTTTATAACAAATTTAGATGGTTTTTTTTTCCCCCAAAAAAAAGTTGGATTTAAAGAAAATTAATTTAACAAAATATTCCTGAGCAAAGATGAGCTGATGACCTGAGCGGATGTGTGTGTATTGTTTACATTTCATCTGTAGAGCCTTTCCAGAGCTCAGGGAACCAGCAAGGCCTTGTGAGGCAAAAATGAAAAATAACACAGAAATGGTTTGAAAGGAAAAAAACAAGTAGAAACCTTTTTATATCAAATAAAGGTGAAGACCAGGTGATATTGACACCTTTACAGAAAAAAAAAAACCAAACAAAAAGCAACTGACCCATGCAGCAGGCAGAAGTCAGCCAGTATTACCATTACAGGCTGGATTTGCCGAGCCTCAAACGATACCAGGTGTTAGCACTCAAGACCAATATATAAATCTATTTCTCATCACAAATGGGACTGATAAATACTGAGATAAACGCTCCAAAAAGGTGACAGGAGGTAAAGGAGACAACAGAAGGAGAACAGTTCTGATTTCCTTCTTATACTTGCTTTCCTATCAGTCATACCTTCAGTTTCAGACATAGAGCTGTTCAGTGCAAAATGATTTCAGCGCTAACCCGCTGCAGCCAAGTGAAGGAAGGAAAAATGCAGCAGAAAAAAACCCAAAAAAAACGACAGAAGCAGAGCATGCTCTGGAGGAAGTCAGACACTTTTTGGCTTTATAGCAGCAGCCTTCGGGCGTGGCTGGTAAACTACTAGGGGTGAGGGGCTCGGCAAGGGGACGTACCCTCCTGGGAGCTGCTAAGGCCTCTGCAGCTCCAGTCCGGCTGGTTCCAAGGAAGCTCCTGATCAGACAAGAGATTTCAGAAAACTGATATCAGTGTTTCAGCTTTAATGTGTTTATCTTTATGTTGAATTAGGAAACATCACCTGCACTGAATGCATTGAGGGTTTCTGTGTTACCCGGGGCCCTGAGGGAGGTGTGACGGCCGTGCGTCCAGGAGAGCACGCAGCCGGCGAAGGGTCTTTGGTGGGATCCAGCATTCCCTGGTAAACCACGGGGTTAGCAGCAATACGATGATTAAAGAGAGCAGAGGACTCTGATGGCTGAGTTTGCCATCCCAAAGCATAAATAGTCAGAGGACTCACCAGGGAAGAGGCAAAAGCTGGCACAGTCAGCGCCTGCTTCTTTGTGCCAATAAAAACCTTTCAGGGGCCAAAAACACAACATACTCAGTGTCGCATACTGCCGCGGCTTGTTAGGACAGATCTGAATAAAAATCTATCCGATAATAAACTTACACTGTTCCTCGGGTCCATACCAAGGCACCTGAGCAGAATTGTGTTACTGTGAGAACCCCCCCACTTAAACTGGAGACCAAGCGAGCAGTGGATGTCCTCAGGTGGGCTAAACATCAACTGCTGAATCCTGGGAGGAGTTGAGAGACAAACACAAAACAGTAAACATGGTTACTTTTTTAAACTTAGACAATCTGACTGATTAGATGTACACCCAGTTAATTACTGCCAAAGTCCAGATCCAATGTGTGTTAAATCAAAAACGGCAGTGTGAAACCACAGAGACTGCAAATCTGAACAATATAAGGTACGATGGGGCTTTATAGCACATCAAGTAAAAAGAATTAGATTTTTTGAAGGATGGGTCATCATCAAAGACGATCAGGTTACAGAGGCGACTCTTGCAAAACAGGTCTGGACAATCAAAACTTTGCAAATAACATGCAGATGTCCATTCTGAAGACCAGGTTTGAGAAACAAATCTGATTCAATGAGGGCCTGAAAACAGCAAACGAAAACAAACGGCGTTGGGTGGCTCCTTATTGGCACTTCATCAAACTTATATTTCAATTCCTATTTTGACAACAAACAATCACAAAAATAACATAATTGGCTAAAAAAAAATGAATAAAATTATTTTTGCCACGTTCTGCTTTCCCCGTCATATCTGCTGTGCAGAAAACGCAGATGGACCATATTTGGGTGACGAGTGAAGGCAGTTAGTTGCAGCAGATTTTATTTACTGGCGTAAAAAGGGCTGAATATAAATATTTTAGCATTTCATTTGTGATATTTTTATCTCACTGATTTAAGGAAAAAAAAAAAAGATGGGATTTTGCACTCAACATGACAGAATGTGAAAATGTTCCACGGTGCGACTACAACCCAAATCAGGGGTATAATAAATAAAACCCGAACCATTTTTTTCTCATAGTAAAATAATATAAAAAACAGGAAATTCAGAAAAAAAAATGTAAAAAAACAAACAACAAACTTGGAATGAAATAAAATGTTCTTTAAGAGCAATAAATAAAGTGTTTTTCAAATGCAGATTTCATAATTGAAAAAAAAAAAAACAAAACCCCAAAACAGTTGCATAATCAAACAGGCCTAGTTGTTAGCATGCATTTTGGTGATAAACTCAACATTTCAGATTTCAGGTGACAGACGTAATGTAGACGCTATCAGATTTTGTGGATTTGCGTCTCGTTTAGTTACATTCACAACAATGAGTCGGTCCCTCATTCAGTAATTTCATTAAGAACTGCCATGAATATGTTTTATCGTTCTCTCCAGTTATTTCTGGTCACCTCAGAGCATGGCTGAGTTCTGGGATCTCCTCCTCAGTCTCTGGAGGCTGCTGGGTGTGAAGTAAAGCACCGAGGTTGGGCAGGTCCTCCTCGCCTTCCACAGCGGGGACCCAGATCTCTGGGAAACTGGACTGGAGGAGCTGCAGGACCTGGCAGGACAGGGAAGCCTGAATAACCGAGAGACAAACAAAAGCAGCGCTGATGAACGGTAACAAAGACAGGATCTGTTTTTGGAGAACTGCTTTCTACCTGACATCTCTTCATTCTTGTTACTCCATCTTGTCCATCGACCGGCTCTCTGTGCTCTGTCCACGTTCTTCCATCCGCCGGCCCGCTTCGGTCCGTAAAGTCCGCCCACGTCGGCCCCCCTTCGTCGTCCTGCGTGGGCGCCGAGCAGAAATCTGCGAAGCTGTCGCTGGGTGGAAGGGTTCCCAGGCTCCGCACTCCTGTGTCAGCTGCCTCAACAGGTTCTCCGTGACCCTCGGCATTAATGTCTGCGAAGCATGCGCGTTTCTCTCGAGTGTGTGGCTGGCAGGAGGTAGCCGAGGTTTCCTGAGTGGCGTTGCAGCGAGGAGCGTCAGAATCTCCGCAGTCTTCCGGGATTTCCTCCTCATCGTCGACCTGCTCCCAATCAGACTGGTCATGTTGAGATGTAAGGGATGAAACGTTTGCTTCCAGCTCTGCAGAGGCACCCTCCAACCGCCGACCGTCACGACAGGACGCCCTGTCTGCAGCAGGCTCCTCCGCGGCGAGAGCCGGAGTTTTCCCAGGGATGTTTAGCTTTTCCTCAGCAGGTCCAAAACGTATGTTTCCTTCATCTTCCTGAGGCCGACGGTGGTCCTGAGGTGGTTGCACAAGTGCTGCATGTCTTTTCTCACAGTCACCTCCGTTTGCCTTGCACACATGCTGGGATCTCGGCTCAGACTCCATGACAACCTCCCGCCCTGCATCACATTCACGTTCATCCACTCTGCCACCCCGCTGCTCCGTGAAGCCGCAACACCAGGGGTGTCCCGCCTGCTCTGTGAACAAAGTGAAATCAGCAAACCCCGTTTCCTCCACAGAAGAGCCACTCAAGGCCCCAGGCTGCGGGTCTTCTCCGGCCTGTCCGTTCCAGTAGTGCAAGGAAGAGTCGGGGTTGCGGCTCCCGGCTTCCTCAGCTGCAGTGTGTTGCGCTTGTTCAGCCAGGCGATTGAAGCTGGGGTCAGGCTGATGGCTAACTGGCTCCATGACGTCGGCATGGCCGAGCGGGGAGCAACCCCTCCCTGTAGAAAAATCCCCAAACTCATCCTCCTCTGACCCCACCCCGTCGTCGCTGTCAGCATCCAGCGGAGGGGGGGAGTAAGAGGGCAGGGGCATTACATCAGGCTCCATAGGTTTGGCTGGCAGGTCCCAAAGGGCTCATGCGTCTGGCAGGAAAGGTAAACAAAGCAGAAAAATTAGAGTCACAAACTTTAAGAGTTTTTTGGGTTTTTTTTTTTTTTTTAAAGGGGCAGCATTATGTTTTCCAGGCACATAGAATCATTTTATAGCACAGTAAAGTAACTATAATACCTTCAGTTGTTACAAAAATCCTGTCTATATCAACTATGACTTAAAAGAAATCTGACTTTGTAATTTAACGCCTTGAAATTGGGCCTCTGTCTCTTTCTGAAACTCCACCTTCAGGAAGTTATCACAATAGTACTCCTCTAGTAACCCTTTAACAATGTTTTTATCAGCGTTTCACTGAGAAGCAGCGAGTATAATGAGCTCAGCAGACGCGTAGTTCCACCAGGTGTTTGCGAATTACCGCTGGCTAGTCTGAAGGAGCCGAGTAGGGAAGTCGTGTGGGAGGGGCGCTCTGTGAGGCAAAACCTTGGAAGCTTAGAAACTGCAGCTCGGAGGAGGAGCTGCACACCGCAAGCAATACTGAGTCAACAGAGGCGTTTTGCACAGCTGAATGGTTGCCACAGGAGATTGACGTTTTTCCTCAAACAACCATGAAAGAATCAAAGCAACACTCCAGGTATGTTTTTGATGAGGGAATAACACTATAACATGATGTAAAGCTCAAAAATGTAGATTTGACATAATACTGCCCCTTTAAATATTCAGTACTGGTTGTCTGGCAACTTCGGTTTGGATTAAGACTTCAGTTATGAGCCTTTGCACGACTGGCAATGAAATCACTCTTGCTTAACAAGTGCATCTAGAAGCTGTCAGATGCAAGACAAAACTGTGGATTTCAGAAAACATGACCCCCAAATTTGTTCATCGAGCCCTTTTTTATTTGGGTTTTATCCCTTTTAACAACAAAGACAATGTGAAACCTGCATGGAGGAGATTCAACACAACACTATCCATAATAAGCAGGTTTCATATGTGACAGAAGCATAAAAATAATGCAGAATGTTTGGATTTTTTTTTTTAGATATGATAGCAGGCTCTTTTCAAAGAAGCTGACACACTATAAAATATGAAGCACAAACAGAAAGAACTAATAAACCTTAAACTGAAAAATATGGCCAATAACAAAACATGAATGATTCGATTTGGACTTTAAATTGAAGACCGGCGCTGGGTCAATGATTTAATGAAGGAGCTGGAACGTCTAGAACGGGTAACAGAGGGCATCATGGTGGAGCAACACTGTTATCAGGCAGTTGCTGAAGCATCTGACAGTCAGTTAAAGCAGTGAGTGAAAGTGGGCACGCACAGAACACACTTCGTAGATACATTAGTCAACATAGCAGGCACTTGACAGAGTTTGATGGGGGTATGCAAGGGAATGGAGGGCATACAGGGGTTACAGTGGGCAGATGCTGAAACCGATGAGCATGTGAAAGCACCCACACAAGCCATAAAGGTTCCCGTTGCCCAAAACAGGACACATCACGAGAGAATTCGAATACTTTGCACCAAACACTACACAAGCCCATCAAGGCAGAAGCACTGAACCCAGCCCAATACCATATGTCTCCCTGCAGTGTCTAGGAAGGTGCCATAACCAGAACCTTGGACTTGGTGTCGTATCGTGTTCTGCATCAACATGTGCCATCATAAGGATCATCATGCACTTTGCAAAGAAGCTCAAGCTCAGTCAGATTGAGTGGCAGGGCTCTGTAAGCATCAATTTTTTAAGTCTTGGCACAGATTTTGAATCTATTTAGGTTCGGACTGACACAAGAACACGCTTTGGTTATTCCACTGCATCTCTGGCTCTAGATTTACGGTCCCTTTGTTGCATTTTATTCAGTGGCCTCAGTGCAAAGAGGGCTGAACACAGATGCACATTTCAACATATACTCAGACTTTTTAAATCCCTGGGGACTACATGTAAAAAAAAAAAATAAAAATAAAAAAAAAAACTAATTCACTGAGTAGAATTTTCTGTAAATCAGTTTCTTTATGTGAAATATTTACAGTCATATTCAATAAGTTAGAATATACGTCCCAATGAGTCTCGTTTGTCAGATGAAAAGTACCTTTTAAAAATAACAACCTTTAAGCAGGTATTAAACATACTGTTCATTAATTTCTGTTTTTATTATTTTTTTTTTTTTTATTGGTCTGATGCAATATTCTAATTTAAATGTCATGTTTTCATCACCTGCAAGTGGAAAATCATCATAACCAACAGAAATAAAGGCTTTCAAACATCCATCTGTGTGTAATTAATCTATCACCAAGTTCCTAAAATAAATTGGCTTTTCAATAATATTCTACTTCAATGAGCCGGTCTGTATATTGTTGCTGTTGAAACTCCCTGCTGACAGTTAATATTTTGAGGAAGTTGTCTTTCCCTAAAAGTCATATGCCTTGTTTTATATGTAACGCCCGTGTCTTTAGTTCAGTCGGTGAGGAGTTTGTGGAAAAAAAGAGGCCAGAATTGTCCCGAGTCAGTAAACCGATACACAGGAAAGATAATCCGGCTCACAGTTCAGCAGCAGCTCCGCGGTAATGGATTAACGGCTTTATTATAGCGTCCTTTAATTTAAACACACGTTAGCGACTGTCTGTTTCCCCGTTTGAATGCCATGCTACACCCCTCGTTGTTTTAATGCCCTGGGATAGCGCAGCTCTTCGGGTTTGTTGTCAGTAAAGCGAAAACAACCGCTGTGGTCCTACCTTGTCCTTTCCCCCCGGTCTTCATGCTGAACAGAGCAGACAGGTGACAAAAACAGACAAATGTGAAGTCATATAAACATGAAGTGAAAAATAACACTGTAAAGTAAAAAAAAAAAAAAAAAAAGAGAGAGAGAAATGGCGAGTCAATGTAATCTAATACTGACGATTAATTATGTTTTAAACAGAAAGCTGATCCCATTAGCTCATTATTTTTTGTTCTCATCGCAGTAGATTAGCTAGCTTTACCACCAGTACCCGGTTTCTGTCGTAATTTAGCCGCCATATTATACAACGTTATCTAACTACAACCGACTAAAAGTTAGTAATTAGAGCTTTTCAGTTTACCAGGAACAGTTAATTTTGCTTGCCTGTCAGATTCGCAGCCCTGTTCCTCCATCATCTTTCAGCATTATTCTGTATGGGAATGAGGTGGAACGCAGGACAGAAAAAGAGGTCTCACTCCGCGCCAGATTTCAGTAGATCCTTGCTGACAGAAAAAATGAGCAACGGTAACAACTAGGATCGGGCCTTTATCTTATAAATCACTACTGAAGATTAGCGCGCAGTAAATGTGACAAAGGGCAAATGAAACTTCCCTGAAGAAACAGAAGCAATCTTGTAGTGTACTACAATTTTACAATCCTGACTTAGTGTTACCTCTTTGAAATAGACAAACTATGTTGATGTACAAGTGGCCTGGGCGAAATACTACCTCCTGCTGGCGAAATTTGGTAAGGCAGTTTTATTTGTATAGCACATTTTCAGCAATAAGGCAATTCAAAGTGCTTTACATGATTAGAAGGAAAACAAAACAACAAAACAAGCAAAAAACATTACATTGCAGTGGCAAGGTGAGGGGAACCAGTGCCATGTTGAAAGACAGACTACAGTTTACGATGTTCCAATTGTTATTAAATCAAACAACTGTGGGTTTTTAAATGAATTAAAGAAGCCCAGTGTTTCAGGATTTTTGCAGTTTTCTGGAAGTTTGTTCCAGATAGGTGGAGCAAAAAAACTGAATAATCCCATATTTAATCTGCCTGGTTTTGCTCATTCTGATTGGTTATTGGGATGGATTAAGATATCCGTTTTAAGATTATTCAGAGGAAAAAAAAAATATTTATTTTTTTTTCTCAAAAATTAAATGTCAAAATCAAAGTGAAATAATGAGGCCAAGCTTTGTATTTTTTTTAGCTATGCTATGTAAAAATAGACACTACATCAGTTATGAAAAGCATTCCGTGCATATAATTTCAAAATAAAGGTTCTTTCATTTTCTTAAATTTGTTCAGCTCATTATACCAATAACTCAACTGAAGTTTTAAAGTGTTAAAACAACTGTAATAATAATCAACTACACAGCAGATGTTTTTAGTTCATCGTTCTCAGTTTAATTACAGACATATACCAACAGGGAGAAAGGACCTGAAACACAATAGGCAATATGTAAAACCTGGACACCAAATTTCTTTTAATGTGTAAAAAAAATCATGTGCATTCACAATTCTAAAAGATGTCTAGATTTTATAAGTAAAATAGCAGCTAATAAATTATCTACATCCAATTAGGAAAAAACCTGCACAAGAGCATGTGATTTTCTCGCTTCGTGGATCTTCATGTGCACACCGAGGTCTGAAATCGTATGAAATTTTTTGCCACATCGGAAGCAGCGAAATGCCTTCTCCCCGGTGATGTCCGTGGTGTACGAGGTTTGTCTGGAACATATCTTCAGGTGATACGAGTGTGCCACCATTTTGCCACAGGTGTCGCAGAAGTACGGCTTTTCGCCCGTGTGTTTCCTCATGTGAACCCTGAGGTTTGAAGTCTGGGTGAAGGTTTTCTCGCAGAAGGGGCACCTGTGCGGCTTCTCGCCCGTGTGGACCCTCATGTGCAAAGCCAGGCTATCTCTACGGGCAAATTCCTTGTGGCACTCAAAGCATTTGAAAGCCTTGTGTCCAGCGTGGGCCTCTTCCATGTGCCTGATCAGATCACAGTCCCTGATGAAGGACATGCCACAGATACGGCAGGATTTCTTATCCAGGATTTGTTCCTGCTGCAAAAAGGAAGCATCACTGTGACTTTGACCAAAATATGACAAATCTGAGCCAGGATTCTCATTCCACTCATTGTGCACGTCATCATTGTTCAGAGTCACGGTTATGGAGCTGACACTTGGTAACAGCTGGGGGTCGCTCTGAGGGGTCGTCTCTGATTCAAAAGGAAAAACTTTTACATCCTCTGAGGAATCAGTATCCAGGTCAGGGATGATGCAGACATCCAGCTGCTCCTCTTTAACCTTCTGATGCTCCTGACTTTCCTTTTGCTGCTCAACTGGATTCTCTGGCACTGACTGGACACCTTGGAGGCAAAATACACACAATAACTGTTAATCTTCAGGAAAAAAAAGTTTCAGAAATACAACGTCGTAATTAAGGTTCATAAAGTTCTTGTGAAGTAACAGAAATCGACAGAAAATCTAGATACATGAACCCCTGATGCATTACATACATCACGGTTACTTAGCAACAGCTAAGTAACCACAGCATCGTTACCAACCTTCTTTAAACAAAGATACTCGGGGCTGTAAGACGGTCAGCTGCTCGATCTGCTGCCTCAGCTGGATGATTTCTCTCTTGGAGCGGACCACCTCTTCTTGATAGTCCGTTATTGTCCTCTCAACGAGCCCGAAGATTTCCTCTGCAGCCGCCGTTAGCCGCTCGCTGACCAGCAGCCTGAGCTGCTGCATCCCCGACATGACGGAACCACCCGGAAAAAAACAGCCGGAAAACAAAAAGGATGCCGCCCGGACTGTCACACAAAGAAACAATCACTGCAGTACAAAAAGCCTGAAAATAATCTAATTAAATGACAGCAGCGTGACTTATTTTTCCCCCTGCACGCCTATAAAAGTAGAATAGATTTACAGTGCCCCCTGTTGTTTAGGAGTACTTCAACATTGTGACACGAGCTTTAATTTTGGTAATTCAATTCAAACTTGTGGGTCTAAATAAGATTCATTTTTCACAGTGATATCTTGCTTGCGTTAATTTCTGTCTGGCTTACATCTCATTCAAACCCCAAATTGCTTTTCTCCCAAAATTAGAATAACTTAATTCAATTCAAATTCAAATTCAAAAATACTTTATTGATCCCAAAGGGAAATTAAATGTTGATGTAACTCATTTGATCAAGAAGTTATTATAAATGGTGATGGCTGTGGGTAGGAAAGATCTCCTGTAGCGGTCCATTTTACAACCAGTCTGAAGAAGCCTCCAACTGAGAAACTCTGTTTTCCAATGACAATCTCATCGAGAGGATGGTCAGGGTTGTCCATAATTTTCTTAATTTTATGCAAAATCTTTCTTTGCATCATCATCTCCAGAGGTTCCACAGTCATCCCCAGAACAGAACCAGCCTTCTTTATCAGGTTGTTGAGCCTTTTTAGGTCCCTGGCTCTGATGCTGTTGCCCCAGCAGATGATGGCAGAGGAGATGACGCTCTCAACAACAGACTTATAGAAGACCTGCAACATCTTGCTGCAAACCTTGAAGGATCTTAGCTTCCTCAAGAAATGCAGTCTGCTCAGTCCCTTCTTGTAGACGGCTTCACTGTTGAGTCTCCAGTCAAGTTTGTTGACTAGATGAACACTGAGGTATTTATATTCCTTAACTACCTCCGCTTCTTCTCCCATGATGGAAATAGGGTTTGATCTAACCCTATTTCTCCTGAAATCTACAATCATCTCCTTTGTTTTGTTCACATTCAAGATAAGATGATTGTTTCCACACCATGACACAAAGCGGTCCACCAGCTCTCTGTGCTCAGCTTCTAGTCCATCTCACCTGACAACTGCAGAGTCATCTAAGTATTTCTGTAGATGACAGGAGTCTGACTTGTGCTGGAAGTTTGAAGTGTACAGAGGGAAAAGGAAAGGTGAGAGTACAGTCCCCTGTGGTGCTCCTGTGTTGCTAACCACCTGGCTAGACACACAGTATTTCAGTCTCACAAACTGTGGTCTGTTTGTCAGGTAGTCATGGAGCCAGGCAATTATTGAGATCTCTACATGTGTCTTCTGCAGTTTCAGACAAAGCACATCAGACTGAATTGTGTTAAATGCACTGGAGAAATCAAAGAACATGATCATCACAGTGCTGCCTACTTTGTCCAGGTGACAGTGGGTTTGTTGAAGCAGGTGTATAATGGCGTCTTCAACTCCAACTCCACGGCAATAAGCAAACTGCAGAGGGTCCTGATATGTGCTGGCTTGCTTACCCAGGTGGGCCACCAGGAGTCTCTCGGAACTTCATGTTGTGGGATGTCAGGACAACAGGTCTGTAGCCGTTGATGACTGATGGGTGAGTTTTCTTTTTAAATAGAACAAATCAAAAAGAATTCATCTTACAAAAATATCAGCCTACTTTAGTATGCACACTGTTCTTGGTCTGGGTTCCTTATGCATGAATTACTGCATCAATGGAGCATTTTATAAAGACGATCAGCCTGTGGCTCTGCTGAGGCGTTCAGGAAGCTGAGGTTGCTTTGATAGCGGCCTTGAGCTCTTCTGCATTCTTGTTTCTGGTGTCTGTCAGCTTCATCTTGACAATAGCACATAGATGTTTATGTTCGATGTTTAGGTCAGGTCAGTTTGCTTACAAATCAAGCACAGTGATACGATTGTTAAAGTGTGAGCAGATGCCAAGTTCTGCTGGAAAATGACATCAGCTTTTCCATAAAGCTTACCAGCAGAGGGAAGCATGAAGTGCCCTAAAATTTTTTGTTGATGGCTGCACTGACTTTGGATATAGCATATCATCACTGACTGTGAATACTTCACATTCAACTTGGACTCTGTACCACTCCACTCTTCCTCCAGATGTGGTACCTTGATTTCCAAATGAAATGAAAACTTTACTTTCATCCGAAAAGAGAACTTTGGACCACTGACCACTAGTCTAGTCCCTTTTCTCCTTACCCCAAATAAGGCTCTTCTGACATTGTCTCTGGTCAGAAATGGTTTAATTCAAGGAATGTGACAGTTGTAGCCCATGTTCTGGCTACATCTATGTGAGGTGGCTCTTGAAACACTGACCCGAGATGTAGTCCATGCTTTATGAATCTTCCTCAAACTCTTCACTTTACTTCACAATACACATGATTGTTACCTCTGCTGTTTGTGCACCATTTGTTCTCCCACACTTTTTCTAATTTCCTCTAGACTTTCCAATAAAATGCTTGGATACAGCATTTTGTGAACAGCTAGCTTCTTCTGTTATTTTCTTTAGCCAAGAAAATAACATTTTCCCTACATGTGGAGGGTTTTAGTGACTGTCTGCTGGATAACTATCAATTTGCAATCTTTCCCAATATTATTGCATTTCTGATTAAAAATCATTTTTGTTGGTATTCTTGGATACTGAAATGTTGGGTTTTCACCAGCTGTCAGCCATAGTAATCAGAACTAGTAGAAATTATATTTGAAATATATCAGGCAGCATGTTAGTGAAAAGTTACTGCAAAAGTTAGCTGCAACTTTTAGCCACCAACCCCCAAATGTTAGCGAAAGGTTACTCCAAAAGTTAGCTGCAACTTTTAGCCACCCAAATGTTAGCGAAAGGTTACTCCAAAAGTTATCTGTAACTTTCAGCCAATGCGCACCAGATGTTTCTAAAAGGTTACCGTCAAAGTTATCTGTAACTCTTAGCCCAAATTCCAAAAACATTAGTGAAAGGTTACACAGTGGTTTCCAAAGTCTGGTATCCTGCATGTTTTAGTTTTTTCTCTGGTTCAACAGACCTGAATCAAATGATGGTTCACTTGCATGCCTCTGCAGAATATTGACATACTGAGGAGGTAGTTGAGGAGGTAGTTGGACCATTTGAATCAGCTATGTTGAAGCAGACACACATCTAAAACTGGCAGGACACTGGCCCTTGAGGACTGGACCTAGACACCCATGGGTTTACAGTAAATGTTAGCTGTAACTTTCCACCAATTCTTCAAGGAAGAACATTGAAAAACAACCTCTGCTCAAATGTGAGAAGAATTAAGAGTTATGGCAGAGACAAAAAACAACCTTGTAATTCAGAAGCTAACCAAGAGATCTCAATCTCTAAATTTCAATAGGGCTTTGTCAGGCACATCTAAACATAGTATACCAGACATTATGGTTTAGAGATTCACACTTCCAGTCAGCTTAAAGGGAGGGTGTAGTCTAATGTAGTAGTAGTCATTATGAATATACATAATTTTCCAAAGTGCCAAATGTAATTATAACTGAAAAAAGTGTCAAAAGACTGCATTTAAGAGTTCAGTACAATCTGTCATCTGAAAGGCAAAATTAACACAATAAAGGCATCAAAGAATAAACTTTAAACAATCCCAGAAAAAAAGACTCAGCATATGCAAAACCTAAAACAGTTGTTCTTTATTTCTTAGTTTATAGAGCGATACATCACAGTAAGCAAGGGAAGAACTAATCACATCAAGCTTTAAGAGTTAAACAGTGATGTTTTATGGGTTAAAAAAGGTTCAACTCATTCCAAAATGCCTCTATAATAATAATAAAATATAAAAATAATAAATAGCAATATTAAATAGTTTGTATCTATGACATCTGTTTCTGATCAGAAGAAAACTTCCATAATACAATGTGGTTTCATGGCTTTTCTGTGCACACTCTGGTACATAGTGGTATAAGTGTTTTTACCACTCAGCATTCAGTTTGAAGCTCTCTCTCCACTGATGTCCATCGTGACTGAGGACCGTCTGGAGCATGTCTTCAGGTGATACGAGTGTGCCACCATTTTGCCACAGGAGCTGCAGAAGTACGGCTTTTCGCCTGTGTGTTTCCTCATGTGAACCCTGAGGTTTGAAGTCTGGGTGAAGAACTTCCCGCAGAAGGGGCACCTGTGCGGCTTTTCACCTGTGTGAACCCTCAAATGCAAAGTCAGGCTGTCTTTCCGGGCGAACTCCTTGTGACATTCAAAGCATTTGAAAGCCTTTTGCCCCGTGTGGGACTCGTCCACATGCCTGATCAGGTCACAGTCCCTGATGAAGGACATGCCACAAAGACGGCAGGACTTGCTGTCCAGGACATGTTCTTGCTGCATTAGAGAAACATGGCCGCGACTTGGACCACAATGCAATGAGTTCTCGCCAAAATTTCCAATCCATTTTCCCTCATCGCCGTTGTTCAGAGTCACCGTTATGGAGCTGACACCTGGTAACAGCTGGGGGTCACTGTGAGGAGTCGTCTCTGATTCATAAGGAGATACTTTTACATCCTCAGAAGAATCAGTGTCCAGGTCCGGGATGATGCAGACATCCAGCTGCTCCTCTTTAACCTGCTGATGGTCGCCACTTTCCTTTTGTTCCTCTATTGGGGCCTGACTTTGGTTCTCTGACACTGACTCGACATCTAGCAGACAGAAAACATGCAAAGGAGGTACTATATACATAACAATTCACTAAGTGAAACACATTGTATCGATTAATTACACACAGACTTAAGTTTTAAAGCCTTTTATTATGTTTATTATGATTTTTTCCATCTACAGCTAATGAAAACGTGACATTTTAGATTTGAATGTTACATCGGACCAATAAAAACCTATAACTATAAAAGTTTAGTCTGACTTGATGTCTGACAGTGAAATAAAATGATTATATGTGTCTTTATACAGTACAAATATGCAACACAGTTTAGTTGTTTTCCAGCACCAATTTGCACATTTTTAAGCTGAATTATATCCTGTGAGTCTGATTGTGAGTGTAGCGCATATGGACGCAAAGTGTGTGTGTTTTTAAATTCTCTGTTACTTAGCAACAGCTCGAAGGCTGCTTTGACAGCATCGTTACCAACCTTCTTTAAACAAAGATACTCGGGGCTGTAAGACGGTCAGCTGCTCGATCTGCTGCCTCAGCTGGATGATTTCTCTCTTGGAGCGGACCACCTCTTCTTGATAGTCCGTTATTGTCCTCTCAACGAGCCCGAAGATTTCCTCTGCAGCCGCCGTTAGCCGCTCGCTGACCAGCAGCCTGAGCTGCTGCATCCCCGACATGACGGAACCACCCGGAAAAAACAGCCGGAAAACAAAAAGGATGCCGAAGAAAAAAATAAAAGAAGCGAGTCCCTTTGAACGGGAAATCTGTTCCCGTATAACCGAACCAAAGTAATTTAATTAATCTTTTGTCTTTTGTTACGGGCTTATAAAAAAAACATTAAAAATGTATGTTCTCTAGCGCCCCTTGTTGTCCAGGAGGACTATGGGGGCTTTCTGTCATGCTGTTTGGGTTTTATATATTCGGAAATAATGTCTTTTGAATACACAGCTCCTACAGAAATAGAATGTAATAGGTTGTCTTGGTTTCTTTTTGTAGTTTCAAGCCTCTCCTTGGCTATTAGCGTCACTTGGAAGAAGAAAAAAAAAAGGTGGATGCTTTTTGTGGATTTTTTTTTCCTCTCTCTTCCATAACAATAAAACTGAAATGCCTGCGATAAAGTCAAAATTAGATTTCAAGAATAAAGATGAAAAATTAAAAATTCTGCTGAAGATTTAGAGAATAAATGGGAAATATCATGTCGAAGAAATTGCTGTCTTCTTCTTACACAGGTTTGATAAGGGTCACAAATATCAAGTGTGTTTACAGGATCTTTATATGCTAAAAGAGAGATTAGTTTTATTCTAAATGATGGACTGATAGACTTTTTTTTTACTTTTTTCTCACATTCTCACATGGGTAAGCAATAACAACTAAAAAAACTTCCTCCTCATGTTCTTATCTTTAATTAACTAACACTTTGCCATACTCCTTAGCTGTTTCATCTGCTTGCTTTTGTGACCTGCCAGTTAAGACATTTCTCTTTGCATATAGAGTGAAATGTTCCCTGTTTGAGATGCTTATCCAGTGCAACTGGGATGCAAATAAGCAGGGCCTGGTGTTGGCCACTCAGTCGCTGTGAGGGTTTAAACTACAAGTCCTGTCATGGGCTGCTCTTTGACGATGCCTTTTTGTTGTTCAGACATGAAGCAAATTGACTTTAGAGGATTAAACTGTTGTTTTGTTTAAATCAGAGGCAGACAGGCAGTGGATATTTTCTCCATTTATAAACCATATGGCAATATCTGAACTGTGTTGAGCTGCAAAAATATTCATTGAGCCCTAACAGTTTCTGCAAAAAATGTATTTTGGGTTCCTCTACACAAACAAGAATAACATTGCTTTTGTAGGATAAACATTTTCTGGATCTTTTTTTTTTTTTTACTGGATTTATTTGCATATCTGTGTAATTCCTTAAGAAGTACAGTTGTTTGTATTTTAGATGTACAGTAGTTACGCTGATCATCATTATCATCTCTTAGGACGTAAGCAAAACAGGGGGACATTTCTGAACCATTTAAATTTCTATAACAGAGTAACTCTTAAATATACAAATATGCACATTTCTATTAAGATGCTATGTTTGTTAATGTAAAAAAAGAAGGATTATGATTAATTATTTCAAAACCTTTTCCACCTAAGAGGGAAAAAAATGAAACAGGTTCAATAACACGTCCGCAGAAGTGTGCACACCTTTAAGGTATTACTTTGAAGCAATGTTTTGGAGGAGATTATCACCATCTCACATCTTCATGTGGCAATATTGACATCCTCCACCAAGCAAAGGTTCTCCAAATCTATCAGAATGTCAATACATCTTTAGCCCACAGGTCTTTTCAGATGACCTCAGAGTTTTTGAAGAATTTAGTTCTGGGCTCTGGCTGAAACATTCCCAAGCTTTAATTTTCCTCAAAAAAACCCCCAAAACATTCTTCAGTTGTTTTGTATGTATGCTTGAACTCACTATTAAAATCCCTCTTACTTCAGTTTTTTAGCAGGCATCTGAAGATTTAGTCAAAACTGACCAACATTTGAACTTTTCATATTTTCAGCCATCCTGACAAATATTCAGTTCCATTTGAAAAAAAAAAAAAGTAACCCCAGATCATGATGCTGCTACCACCATGTTTCACACTGGTGTTTTTTGGTTTATTTTTGAGTCAAACATATCTAATGGAAATGTGGCCCAAATTTCAAATTTGGTTTCATCAGACCACAAGCACATGCCCATTGGGTTTTTGGAGGTTAAGAAAAGGCTTCTGTTTTACAACCCGACTCTTTAGACCAGGCAGAACAGATCCTGCACTTGGCAGAAATCAATAGACCTCCTTCAGTGTTGCCATCAGCCTCCTTGACAAGCTTCTTTTCATCCATTATGGAGGTTATAAATGAGCAGATGTGAGGAACGCAGTTGATTCTGATGAATCTGGTTCATCAGATTCCCTACGAGTGATATTAGGGATGTAAACAATAAGACTCAAAGCTAAAACTATTGGTTTCAGGGTGTGCACACTTTTGCAACCACTCTATTGCCCCTTTGTTGCCCATCTATTATTCAGTGAAACTGCACATTAAAAAGTAAAAGTGATTCAACGTTATATTTACCACCCCGTTTTTCATATTTGTATAATAATCTGAGAATTTAAAGAGTCAGCAGGTACGTTCAGGATGAGAAGTTTGTCAGCAAAGTCGAAGCAGGAGGAGAAAATAACAGCTGTTGATGAACCATCATCACTGAACCATCGACTGATTAATGAGACAAGAAATAGAGATTTTATCACATCGTTTCAAGGGATGTTGCATGTTGTGAATGTGACTGCTTCTGTCCCATAACTACACACTCAGAAAGCAGCTCCAACAGCCATACCACTCGGGGACGATCCAACTCTTTGTTGACCTGCTGGTTAACCTTCTTATATAAAAACTATTTAAGCCAATGCCCCCCCAAGGAAGAAATGTGAACATTTGCACAAATTGGAAACTGGAAGTTCTCAATATGCCTTTATTTAGACAGCATCATAGAGCAGGCTCATTGATCCTGCAGGTTACACGGAAATAAATTATTAGAAAATGACCTGTACAACCACACAACACATTAGAAAGAGATCGACCTACTTCTACTAGGACACTTTGTAAATAAATGGGATGAAGCATTTCACACAGCTGTTTAGTTATTAGCACTTTTAGAAAGTTGTTCCAACTGAAAAAAAAAAAATTAGCGATTAGATATTGAATCAGTTCTTAAATGGATTTCTTCATCCTAATCCTTTAGCTTGTCATCAAGTTGTGCACTGGAATAAGACATTTTTAATTCATACTTTTGTGTAAACAGCCTCAAACATTGCATGATAAAGAGAAAATGAACAGCATGCTTGACTAAACCAGAAACTGGGAGTAACAGTTATGTTTATGAGCTGCCACTCACATATTTATGCCTCATAACTCATTCATAAAGTAAAAAATAAATACCCTGAGGCCACACTCACCAGTATCTACATCTAAAGTCCAAAAATAGGGTAGCACACAAATCAACTTAAACCTTTGAAAATAAAAATTATTGAACACAGGAACAGAGCTGGGAATAAATTGTGGTAGCAATAGGAGCTGGGTTGTGTTAAACTGGTTACAATCAGAGAGAGAGACATTCAATTCTTCGGTTATATTTTTAATTTTAAATGGGTTTGTAGAGTAAATAATGGAACAGTTTGGACGTACAAAAGATACATTTCCCAGAGTTTACTTTCCAAATTCATGGGATCATAAGGAGCTCAACAACCAGAACAGAAGCTTTCCAAGCACATGTACCAAACTGGGAGTCTTGAAGGTGGGTTTAAAGTGCAACAGAACAAAGAAGTAAAATGCAAGTACTCTACAAGGTTGCTATGTGTGTGTACCATGTTGTGGAGACATAGTTACAACCTAGTCATGGGCTGGATACCAGTGTCAAGGTTTTAAAAACCACTAAAGTTTTCCTGGATGCTGTTCGTAACAGTTTGATGCTCTTTTAATGAGATGTTTGAGAATGAGCTGGAGCGCGAACTGTTTCCTCTAGCTGCAGGGAGTTTAAAGGAATATTCTGCTGTCCCTCCCCCACCTGTTGCAGCACACTATGTCATCCATTTTACACCTTTTTCTAATTTACAAGAAAGACAAATTCTGCTGCATAGAAATACTTTAGGACAACGATGGTGCAAGATATTAAGAAGTGTCGATTGACACTGAAGACTGACAATTCTACCCAGAAAGATCACCCAGCCAATATCAGCATATTATTGTTTCTGTATAAAGATCACTACATTTCAGGGGTCTTTCATTTTTATTAAAAACATTCAGATCATGTAATGCATTTGTTTTTATATAAAGAGGCATTGGTTCAGGCAATGTTATACTGTGAGAATCAGATACCAACTCATGCCAAGTACAGCCCACCAAAAAACACTTGCAAATGACCGATTTTAACTGTACTGTGACCAGCTGAAACTCCCAGCTGAGAAAGCTTGACATAAACACAGAGCTGTCTGGTTTGAGGTCTGTAATTCCCCAACTGTTTATCTCCCTCCTCCATAATTCCTGCAGGCGTCAACTCTGCAAACTGTGCGACAGCTGAGGACCCACAACCATGACACTGAACTGAACACACATCTACCACCAGCACCTACTGCTGAGCCACTCTTACTCGTCACATAGACCAAGTCCACATGTTCAGACAGAAGTAATGCCAGCAGTCATTGTCCATAAACCAAAAAAAGAAAGTATATCCAACAACGCCATCAATGCACATTTACACATCATGTACAGATTTTATCTGACCTCTCAGCACACTCGCATACCACACTGCGCACACTTCCTGTTTGTGTCCGAAATAAACGAGCGCCTGCCAGCGAAGAACAAGGACTGAACTCAGGAAGACCTGGTTCGGGCAATCCACAGCAAAGAGGCGCTCTGCCTCCAAGCAGTGGCTCACACAACAAGAATGTTATTGCTACATTAAGGAGAGAATGAACTGTTAGTGCATACACTGGTTTACAGAGAGTTTGATGGGCGCTGCATGAGTAGGAACAAAAAAAATAAAAAGCAGTATGGTGGATGAAGTTCCAGGCAGTGAAGTCAGTGCACCAGCTAGGCACTGATGTCATGGCTTACTCCAGCATCACGGCAGCAACGACAGAAAAACCTGTGAACTTTTTATGATCAACATGGCAAAATCCAGATGGTGTCCCAAGGGCAGACTTGTGGAAAATTTCTTTTCTATGAATTCTCCTAAAAATGTTCTCTACAACAAAAAACATAGTTCAGTTGTTCTGTTTGAAACTTGGAGAAGTTCAGCATAGGTTAATGCCACCGATCAGTGCCCATTTCTCATCTACACTTTATCTTTTAGGGTTTTACTACAGTAAAAATTGG
Organism: Anableps anableps; assembly: GCA_014839685.1. Classification (NCBI taxonomy): domain Eukaryota; kingdom Metazoa; phylum Chordata; class Actinopteri; order Cyprinodontiformes; family Anablepidae; genus Anableps; species Anableps anableps. Next base: position 29,577,477 of record CM026076.1, read on the forward strand.
GCTTTATGACTTAAGTTATTAATATCTAAATATAATTTCAAATATAATTTAATGAAATTAGAGCCAGCTTATGAAGAGCCATTTCAGCTGATCTTTATGCAAGTCATCTAGACCACATTTCATTATTAGGTTATAAAGAGCCACAAGCTCAGATTTGTGCTGCAAATCTTTTCATTTTTGGAGGTCAGATTTTCCAAGTTCTCAGTTACAAACACAACAAGACACTCCCACCCCATCTCCCCCCTGATGGTGGAACTCCGACTTAGGTATCCAACAGCCCCGTGTTCAATAACCAGTACTGTTGCTCTGCATATAAAACATAATGAACGTTGCAGGAAAGAATTGTTTTTGTATTACATTAAACCAATCACACAACACTCTGTAATATCTGCTTGTGAATGTGTTTCTTTAGTGTTAGAGCACACTGAAAGGAGATAATCACATTATTTGCTAATAATAGTTAACATCTCAACAAATAGCAAATCCCACTGGTTTTCCCAACTTGAAACTAGGTTGTGATGTAATTTCCAGATACAAGCTCTCAATTCAGAGACAAACTGGATGCAGCATTAATGCCAAATATATAAAAGGAAGAGTCAATAAACCTGGCTGATCACTCAGTGACATGATGGTTGACAGGATATGCAATATTTAATCAGCATATCCCAACCTGGCAACCCATGGTCTTTCCTTTTTCTGTGAAATGTTGGTACTTTTCATCTTATGAAGCTTCAGCAGGAATTTACAACTCTGTTAATGTTAATACTGGAAGAGAAGTAACAGCAGCACCAGCAGAAAGTAAGACTTTTAGCAGTCTTACTACAACGTTTAGTGCAGATTTGTCATAACTGAGGAAAAAGATCTCCTGCACATAGTGGAGCAGTCATAGTGACAGACCTGTGCATTGCATGGCAAAAGTTACGTTACTAGTAAGACTTGAGAAGCAGCTGCTGATGGCGTCAAAGCGCTGCCTCACTATGAGCTGGTGCGGAATGATTCAGGAAACAGAAACAAAAAGAGAAACACATACGTTCATGAACTGTGACATCACCCGCCACACTGCGAAAAACTGAGCTATTAAACATTTTAAATTAATTATGTACATCACTACATCTTCTATACAACTATGGAAACATGCACATCATACATTCAAAGTACCGCCAATGATGTGGTCCTGCTTTCAAGCTGGCTGTCAGGTTTGAAGGGTTTCTTTTAAATAAAACAATACACCTTTACAATGTGTTAGCATACTGTCATGAGGTTAAGTCAATTACAGAAAATAAGTCATTTCAACATGATCTTCTGCTTTCTGTCTGCAGGAGCTACTGAAATGGCAGGAAGCTGCCTGCAAATGCAGAACACAATATGGGACATCTCAATATGATCCTCATTTTTAGGTATTTAGGTCGGAGAAGCTGCAGCACATCATCATGTAAACTAGGATAAACCTTATGGAGAGCAGAAGAGTTGAAAGTGCTTCAGCAGAAAGTAATAAATAGGGTAGAGAGTTTTAGTTTTGCTGTAATAAGATTTTGAATTTGAACCAAAACGACATCTCCAGTTTTGGAAAATTGAATCCAAACAAACCAGCGATATTTCTACTGATGTCAGTTTTTTGTAATTTGCTTGAATCTTGAACAATACGAGCAGATTTTTTTTTTTTTTTCCATCTGAAGAAAGATTCTTATGTGTTTAAAGCATCCTTGAAAATAGAAATCATAATCAATCAACAAAACGTAATTTTCCTATCTTAAACTTAGTTTTTCTTTCATCTCTTTCAGCTTTTTTCCTCCCAAATAATCTATTCCAGAGGTTTGCTTTTACTTTTTATGTTCTACAAAAGAGCTGTGAGATTTGTGATTGGATAAAAAGTAAAAACAAAAAAATAATATAAGCAGAAACACATCATATCCTGATTGAAAAAAAAAAGCAGGTAAATTCTAAACAGTCCTCTCTAAAAGGAGCTATTTTTCCCCCCCACATCGAATGCTGCTGCAGCGCTGCATGACGGCTTACCAGTGATGATGTAATACGCAAGTGTGTGCGTGCGGTCATTTGTAATCAAGTCTTTCCTTCGCACACACACAAAAAAAAAGCTCTTGTGAGTGGGAAGAGCAGGGAAGGGTTAACCGAGTTTGGTGATCTGTAGATCTCCTTGTATCCGTACTGTGTCGATAGAGGGCAAGGATTTTACTTTGTGATAAAAGTCAAAGAGCTGGTGTCCGTCCACGAATATCCGGAAGCGCTGGTGCTCGCAGTGGATCTCAATCTGCAGGAAGAGAAAAAGGAAGCAAATAAAGTAAGGGAAAGACGGGCAGAAGACTGAAGCCATCAAATAAAAAAATAAATAAATAAAAACGATGCAAGTTTTAATTGAGCAAATTACATTTTAGGCTAAAAAAAAACAAAAAACAAACAAAAAAAACCCCACTCATTTTAAAAAGATTTTCTTCCAAGTTTAGTCAGAAATCTGACTCAAAAAGCAGGTTGCAATAAATTTAATTTGGCACAAATCTCTTCGTTAACTTTTTCCACGTTCAGTAGCTTGTGTAGTCTATGCAATAACAAAAATCCTCCTTATAACCAAAGCACATATGGTAACTTGCAGGAGTATTCACATCCCTTAACCTCTCCCAATTTGTCACAGAACAATTATAAACTTTAATGCAATGTATTGTAATGCTGGGTGATGGACCAGTTGATACATAGAAGCCACCTGTGTCTAATTTAATTCCATTGTAAATTCAGATGTTCTGTGAAGGCCTCAGGGGTTTGTTAGAAATCAATGTAAAACCAGAAAAAGACAAACATACAGTCAGAGCTACACTGGAATGGTTTAGATTAAAGCATATTAATGTTATTGAATGGTCTAGTCAAAGCACAAACCCAAATTCAATTGGGAATGCGTGGCTAGACTTAAAATTTGCTGCTCACAGACACTCTCCATCCCATCTGACTGAGCTTGAGGAATTTTGCACAGAAGAATGGAGAATATTTTTAGTCTTTATATGTGCAGAGATTGTAGAGATACAACTCAGAGCTGCAGCTGTAACTGTGGTAAAAGGTGGTTCTACAAAGTATTGACTCATGGAGGCAGAGTATGATTACATATTACACTTTTACTTTTTTTCAAACCATTTATAATTTTCCATTCACTTCATCATGTTGGGCTACTTTGTGTTTGTTTTTAATATAAAATCTCAGTAAAATCCATTAAAGTTTGTGGTTTTAAAGTGACATGAGAAAAATGACTCCATTATATGCTGCTTATTGCACCTAGAAACACTTAATGTTAGCCTGTGAGAGACACTGAATCTGCTTATATGTTAGACTTTATGGTTTTGCAGGAATTTTCATAAAGGTTTCACAAATTCATTGTTAGAAAAGTAAACAAATGGTTCTTGTTTCTACCTCTTTTTTCCTCAGTCAGGTATTAAATATAATTTTTCTTTTCAGGTTTTAATGAGGAGCACTTTTTTTGGACCCATTAATGCCCCCCCCCACCTTCACTTGTTCAATTTGACCTAAAGCAGTATCCAAGCGATACCTCACAAACACAACAAGTGCAGCTTTGACCAAATACAACAATAAATACATGAACCACACAAGGTTCACACACATACTGGTAAACATCCCTGCACTCTTTAGACTAAAGGAAACTTGCCCTGCCAATAATAGGGCTGTTTCCAAAAAAAGATCAGCAGAAAAGAGCCTCTTCACTGTAAAAACCACAGCACATCATGTGTCTATCCACATGGTTCCTGTTTGTTTCAAACAAGCCACATGCCAGCTATACAGTCAGGCTCCAGCTTCTGACTGTGCACCCACAAGCAATGACGCCCAATCAGAGAGATGGCAGCGAGAAGCTGAATGCAGAAATGAAAACATTTTGTAAACACAACGGATGGAAATATTAATAGAGAAGTTCAGAAAAACTAAGCTCATTGTATTTTTAGCTGATCGTGACGCAACATTTATAATTTATTAGAGCGGGATGTGAATGAGGAATCAGGTCCTGATGTCTAATAGTTAGTGATGAGTCACAGCTGTTCAACCTAAGCCTCCTCCCCCCCAACAGACCTCATCCTTTATGTGAGCAGCTGATGCTGTTTTGTAAACACACCACTGCACACATGCAGGCTGTGTTATCATTAAACACACACAATGCAGCGCAGCATTTCTGCTGTTTGTTTCAGTTTTAAAGCTGCAAGAACAGGTGATCACCTCATAAATTACAGAGCAAAGATGCACTGATCAAATTTTTTCCGGCCGATTTCCGGTCACCAATTTTGCAAGTCTCTTACCTGCAATAAAAATTACTAGTTTAAGCCGATACAGCTGAAAATTTCAACTGTTTTTAGCATCTTATATTAGTGCTTCAACATGATTAAAGCAGTTAGCATTGCTAACATCAGTCTCTGTTACTCAAGTGTAAAACCAGGAGTACCCGGTCTTAACTGTGATATTTCTAAAACGTTGCCAACATTTCTTTATCCAGCATGTTCACCGACAGATATAACTGTACTCTTCAAAAATAGATCCAACTTAGCAACTTTGCTGTAGTACATTCTACTTCCTGTTATCCGCTGTTGCCTATCTCAATATTGTGGCAGCTGGAATATAAAGTCCAATTGTTTCCAAGCAGGAAACAATTCCTTCCAGGAAGCGCTCAACAGTATTCATGTTTCCTCTCATTTTTTTAATCACCTCACTGATACAGAAAATAGCTAAATACAGTAGAGTCTTCTTCCCACTTCCACACTGAAGAGTGCTGTTTGCACTACCTGCTAATGCTTATGTGTGGCGAATTCAATGATCTGAAAAATGATGAGATCTGTATAAAAGTCAGGGCTTGTCAAACGTAAACTGTTCAATTTCAGTCATCAGCTGCTTTTGTCGGTGAGTCTTTAGGAACCTAAAGAGGAACGATTGTCTTTTTGTGCCTTCAGCACAATACACTCCCCAAATTCTGTTCTGGTCTTTGATTCTGGTGTTAGACCCCAACATTATCAGTGCCCCACTCCCCTCCTAAGTGTGGCCAACTCCTTACAGATCTCTGGGAATACCTCTCCTTATGGTGAGACAATAAGAGCAAAGAGGAGAACTTACCCTAAAAGGCTGGTCTGGGATGAAAGGGAAGTAGGCAGTGGACGCCTCCTCCTCCGTCCATTTCCCTGAGATGCGGGCGCTGCGCAGAAACTGCCGGTCGCTGAAGCGAGCGGTGAGTTTCAGAGCCACATCAAACGGTGGCTCATCCATTTCTGAATCTCGTCCGCAGGTAAGGCTGACGTCAAAGCTGAGGAGACAACAATCCATGTTTGAGTCAGACAGGATTCTCAACAGGGCACCAGATGTTCAAAAGATCTAGAACTGGACAACTACGCCTACAACTACCTCTGCTAAAGACTTCTAATGTATTGAAATGTATTTAGTTTTTAATCTTTCTAGAATGTCTAAAATTTTTCCATAAGATTCAAGTCTGGGGACTGGGATGGTGGTTGAAGAAGGCTGATTTTGCATCTGGTGAACCATTTCCATATCGAGTTGGCCATATATGTTTAGGATCAATATCCAGTTGAAGTTTACTGGTAGAGTTCAACAGATTCTCATTTTAAAAAGTCCTGGAACTTACAAACAGTTCAACGCAATCCACTCAAACAAAGCTTTTTGAAACAGAAACTGCCCCACAGGATCACAGATCCTCCACTGTACTTAACAATGAGCATGAGGTGCCTTTCCATATATCATTCTTTGTTTTATGACAAACCCACTCAGTGTTTATTGCTATTAAGCTCAACTAGTAAGTTCAATTTTGGTCTCATCTGACTTCACACATTTATGTCTGAGACAGTATGACAGAAAATGTTTATTTCCTGGCATCACTTACAAGCACCCATATGTCATGTTGATAGGGTTCTTAAGCAGCATATGCAGTGGCAAGATAAAGACACATGCTCAACCAGCCGAGAGGCCAGTGGCTAAAGGAATTGGGTCTAAGTCCATCCATCCATTATCTGAGCTCATTTATCCTTGCAGGGTGCCTATCAACCATGCACGCACACAATCACACCCAAGGACAGTTTCAGAGACCAGTTAACCTAACAGTCATGTTTTTGGACTGTGGGAGGAAGCCAGAGTACCCGGAGAGAATCCATGCATGCACAGTGAGAACATGCAAACTCTATGCAGAAAGACCTCAGGCTGGGATTTGAACCCAGGAGCTTCTTGCTGCAAAGCAATGCTACCAACTATTCCACTGTGCAGCTCTGGGTCTAGGTGTCACATCATATTTATTCCCCCATGAAAACATGTTAAGGAACAATTATTTAACATATGTTTCCCTGACTGAATGAAATTAGACCACCTCAATAAAAGATGCAATCTCGAGGCTCTTTACTCATCTTTACCAGTGGGGGCAATAAATGTGTCCATGTCTGTAGCTAATCTGGGATGAGACATAAATAATTCTACTGTTGCTGTCTAAGAGAAAACCATGTGTGTGTGTTAATTATGCACAATCCCTGATGCTACAGTTTCTGTTTATCCTCCCTCCCCTGCAGCTGTGCAGTTCATACATACTCAAGCATCCCATCCTTACAGCAAACTTTCCAAGATGCAACAAGAAAAAAAAAACAAAAACAAAAAAAAAAAAAAAACAAAGAAAGCCTTTTGGAGCAGCTCTTATTTTTCACATGAACTTTGGACTCTTTCAATCCTCTGCCAGCAGAAGCAAAGATGAGGTCATGGGGAGTTCCCCCTCCCCCTCTCCTCAGATTCAGCGCAAGTCTCCATGAAGGGTAAAAAACACACCCAAACAAAATCTGCCTCACTGGGGCTTCTTACTCCTCACATTTTCCCCTCCGTTTTTTTCTGTTCTCCCTGCTGGTGAGGAAACGCCCTGTCTCTGCATATCTAAAGCCCCACTGCCCACGCCTCATGAAGTGGATGTGCAAGTTTGACCAAGTACAGACAAAACGATTTTTATCTAGAAATCAATCAGCGCGCACAGACTTGTGTGTGAGTATTATAAATATGCAGAGGTAAGGCTGAGCTGAGGGTGCGGGGACTGCTTTGTGAGGCCTCATCTCACCTGTGTGGCTCCAGGTCGACGATGCCCATCACTATGATCTTCTTCCCTGGTCGCATTCCGCCGCGGATGCGCCCGCTGAAAGGCACAGTCTGCGCACAAAAACAAATAAATACATAAACCAAGCACCGGCATGATGATGCTCTCCTCAGCGCCAGCTCAGACAATGATACTGGGAGAACATTCCTCACCAAAAGACGGGATAAATCCTCCTTGTCTGGTGAGATCAGACCGGGGTTCCCTAGCGAGTCGTTCAGCGTATGATCCTCATCCATGTTCATGTTCTTGAAAAGATAACAGAACACAGATCAGGAGCTTATAAGCAGACAGCACTGAGGTCAGAGACCCACCGTGAGGCTGCAGGCCTATGATCAATAATTTATATTGTTGTGGCCTGGCACGCGGTTCGCAACAATGCCGATCTGGCAGGTTAGTGAGCTGATTACATGCAACAGCGTCATGTTTGAGCACCGTGCGTCATAAAAGCCCACATCCAGAGCTCCAGCTGACTGGCCAGGGTGAACGCATGCCACCACAGCCAGGCTGGATCTCCTCGTTTCCTCCCCGGCCCACACAAGGATGATAGTTGGATGAAAGAGGAGTCCCTTTGCGCTCCGGTCGCGCAGCGCTCCACGTTTACAGCAGTTCCACGTCCAGATAACGGTGCGCATTAACAACCAATCCCCACCTAATACACGAATAAACCCAATCCCCCTTCCACCCGGGGTTTCCATCACTGACGTGGCTTTGAAAATACTCACTATTCCGTCCTTTTCTGCTGCCTGCACCGCCATCTTGAGCCGAAGAGCACAGGATGCGAGCCTGCCGCGGCGTGGGGAGCGTGGCGTGTGTGCGTCGTGGGACTTGCCTCAGGAGGATTTCCCAGTTCCTGCGTCCCCGACGTCGGTCGGCTCCAGGCCTCACACAGGGAGAGAGAAAGAGCACAGCCGCCTAACAGGACATCCCCTCCGCTTTACTGTCTGCCTCTAAAATGGGTGGATATATGTGCTGACGTATGCTTTATAATAATTAGAGACCAAAAGCTTTAATCCCCTTCTGTTGGAGAGGGCTAATCATCGGACAGATCTTCCTCAAGCCTTCAGCCAATTAGGCGACGCGCTCTTTGGGGCTGTTTTCGTTGTCAGCAGGCCGGAGCTGCAATACTGGAGGTGGCTGCAATTTATGAGCTTCAGCCGCAGTCTGGATGTGGCACAGAGTTGCCAGATGCCCTATTTTAAAAAAAAGTTCAGACAACACAGCATGTATCAGAGGCAACAAGGTGCACAAAATATGATCAAAATGCGCTAATGTATGCACACATGAAAAGCTCCCTACTAAATAAAGTGATTAATTCATTGACTTTTTCGCCCTCTCTTGCCTTGACCAGTTCTGATTTTTCTCCCAGACTGTTTTGGGTTAATTGAGCCACTCTGCCCCCCCGTGGACATATAGAGAAATTACAACAATACAGCTCATTCCTCAGTGAGGCACGTCTACTATCAAGAAATTATGCACCAATTAATGCATTCAAAATTCAAAGATAAGCTTTGCTACCCGTAAGGTGCTATTCGTTTACAGCCAGCAGAGAAATGAATACACAGAAAAAGAGACATCCCAACATTCAGAATGCAAACATAGGCTCCTGCATTGTTCTGGTTGTTGAATCGGGTCACCTTATTGATTAGGCTGATCCTAATAGAGACAAATGAATCCAGTGCTATGTATCTGAGACCAGACAGCAGCAACCTGTGGTTAGGTCGAAGAGGATGACTTGGGTTGGCAAGGATAGTATGGGCTGTCTAGAGATTCTGGCTCTACAGAGATGCAGGAGCTGTTATAGATTAATTCCTAGGATTTTGCTGCACACCTTTTGGATGCTGTTTTATCTGTGACTACTTTTTTTTTTAATTTGAAGAATTTAAATCAGCATATGAAGTAAAATGTTTCAGTCAACTCCATAAAACAGGAGTAAAAAACATTTTCATAAAAGACCAACATTAAAGCTTCTAAGTTTGCAATAAAAACCTGCGAGCTGGTGAGCTTTAGCACTGACTGGATTCATTTTAGTCCTCAAAGATAAAATGACGGTCAGTTATTTTACTGAGGTATTTATAGATCCAATCAATAAATTAGAATATTATTGAAAAAATTATTTATTTCAGTAATTCAATTCACAAATTAAAACGCATTATATTTATTAATTCCACTTATACTGATGTTTTCAGTCCTTGACTTCTGTTAATTACGATAATTTTCTGCTTATAGTTCAGAGTGGCGCCTTCTTTTTAAAAAATCATTGAAAATTTCTTTAGTTTTTGAGATATTTACCTTCAGAAATGAGTGCTCAGATCCATACAAAAAGGTAAAGGGACTCACAGAGTCATCAGGAAACTTAAAGGGGCAGTAATATGTGTTTTCCAGGCATATAGAATTATTTTATAGTACAGTCAAGTAACTGTGTTACCTTCACTTGTTATAAAAATGTTGTATATATCAAATATGACTTAAAGATGCAGTATGTAACTTTTAAGAAAAATGTTTTTTACATGTTTGTTAATGATGTCGTGAAAGTATAATATAAGACAGATAATCTATGAAAACATCCAGCTCCTCTACATTCTCCCAGTGCTCCCAGTATAACTGCAGAAATACACCACTCAGTCAGAAACAACCAATCAGAGACAGGAGGCGGGTCTTAGCGCTGTCAATCACCCTGATGTTCGCAGCTCCCCTTGCTCTCTGCTATGCTAGAGCTGGATCATAACAACATAGCTTGCCGCTCATGCTAAGTCTAGTTAGCATGACCACTGATGACGGCGGATAAACAGTTTTCCTAGAACGGTAAATTGTTTTTTTTTTTTTTTTTTTTTTTTTTTTTTTTTTTTTTTTTTTTTTTTTTTTTTTTTTTTTTACTATTAGCACATTTAGCAGTGCGTAAACAAGGGTGATTGACAGCGCTAAGACCTTTCTCCTGGCTCTGATTGGTTGTTTTAGGTTGGGAGTGGTGCATTTCATTTGACGGCAATAGTAAAAGTTACATACTGCAGCTTTAAAAGAAATGCGACTCCGTAAATTTATACCTTGAAATTTGGTCTCTGTCTCTTTAAGAAAGTCCTGCTCTTTCTGAAACCCCGCCTTTAAGAAGTCATCATAACAGTGCTCTTCTATTCTTCTATTAACCCTTTAACAACATTTTTTTTACCAGCCTTGTACTGAGAAGTAGTTTGCATAATGAACTCAGCAGATGCGCAGTTCCACCAGGTGTTTGCTAATTGCTGCTGGCTATTCTGAAGGTGCTGAGAGGGGAGGTCGCAGGGGAGGGGTGCTCTGTAAGGTGGAAGCTCTGAAGCTTAGAAATTGTAGCTCTGAGGAGGAGTTGTGCCTCGGTCCCCACCTAAGATTTTGCACAGCTGAATAGTTGCCATGGGAGATTTAAGGATTTCTCAAACATGCATCAAAGAATTAAAGCAACACTCCGGGTATGTTTTTGATGAGAGGATAACATTATAACATGATGTAAAGCTCAAAAAAGTTGATTTTACATAATACTGCCCCTTTAACCAGGCACTTTCCTTCAAATAGCGGTGATGAGACACGACAATTGACCATGAGGAAGTCCAAAGATGTCAGATTTTAACAACATAATAAACCATTCATGTGTCACTAATACTTAAATATTTGAAACAAAGATAGAGATCATTTATTAAATCAATATCACTGAAATGTGTTTTGAATAAAATAATACATTTTATTTGCAAGAAGCATATTGTTTCAATGTATTTATTTATTAGTTTAGTTATTTTGGGCCCATGTTGTAACACACCAGAGTTAGTGGGCAGGGCTAGAATTGCTGTAGTCAGTTTAATTGGTCTAAAGGTGTACAGTTTAACCGGTTATTATAATAATACCTCGTGGAGGTCAGTGACAGAAAATCTGTCTCAAGTATGGAATTACCTGCATGAATAAATTCCCTCCATGGAATATAGCCGTGGGTGACCAGTCCAAAGCAACACTGTTTTGAAGCAAACTGGCAGTTTTATACAGAGTCAGAATGATGACATGTTAAAATTAAAACACAACAAAAAAGAGCAGTAAGTAGAAGTTAAAAAAAAACAACTGCCTCAAAAACCCTAATTCAAATAGAAATGTTTGTGCTATTTGCTGATACCAACAATCTTTACTAAGACATTTTATGCTCTCTTGGCTTTTTTTTTTTTTTTACAATTAATGGACAGGAAACCTGGAGAAGAGAGAAGGGGAAGACATGCAGCAAATGGAATCGAACCCAGGACAAATGTGTCAAGGACTATCTCGCCTGTACTGCCAGGTGAGCCACCCAGCAGTCCCTTCTCAAACATTTTGACTAGAAAGACAAGAAGCAGCAAGAGTTTGCAAGTTTTTTTGCATTTTGTTGTCTGATCAATTGCAAGTTTGAGCAAAAAATGTGTTTGTTTCTTGCTCAAGATCATCTGGAAGTGTTAACACAATGATGAGGAGCAAAGCCATCAAAGAACTTTGGTGTTCAGTTGTTGCTGCCAATCAATCTGGTAAGGGTTATAAAGCATGTGAAAGATTATTCCCAAGTTGAAAACATCCAGGATAGTTCCCACAAGCCCCAGCTAACCTCTAGAACGACAGCACCATTAGGAAAAGGCTGAATACGTGACTTGTTTGTTCTTTTGACAGGGAACATAAATGTAGAGATGTTGGGCTATAGTGCACAGCAGCGTCAGGAAGGACATGTATGTATTTTTAGTAATCAGTGAGTACACACATAAGAGCATATTGCACATGAAGTGAAAGTATTGTGCCAGCAGAGGAGTACGTGTGCGTCTGGAGCGAAACAAAGTATAGATATGTGAGTGTGGCAGGCTTCAAGCCTGATAACACTGTTCAGATGGTTTTCTGTCTGTTCTGAGTAGCCGATCCCAGATGTTCTCGAACTGCTGACTCAGCATCTTTTACAGACACTCTGTAGAAAAGTTGATTGTGTTTCATACACATTTCTTGTGTGAAGAAGAAATGTGGGAATATGACCTTCGAGGAGCGATATGTTGACATGCGTATGGTGACGTTTGAAGGGGAAGAGGTTGTTTATCTTTTCACAGACGGCGTAGCTGATGTCTCCCCGGAGTGTTGTTACGGTACCTGACTGTTCCGCTGAATCTGAAAGAGCCACATGTCCATCTGAGTCTGGTTTACACGCTCAGACAGTATGACAGTTCAGATATTTAAGAAGTTATCTTCATTATGCAAGCTTTTATTAGTTTTATTAGTGAAAAAGTGAAAATTCTTTTCTTTTCTGGTCAAGGTATGTTTTCAGTTTTCATCAGACATATTCTGCACAAAAACAGCAAAAAAAAAAAGAGGCCAAGTTTAGACTCAGATGTTAAATAAGCTCAGAACTCTGATGTTCATGCCGGTGTCCAGGACTCCCATTCTGGTTCACTGGTCTGATGCAGGAAATTCACTGATGCTTTACAGCCCTTTTATTCATAATTATAGAAAAAAAGCTAAATAAACTAACAGGGATGCTTATGTCTGAGACGTTTGTGTCAGATTAAACGCCTAACTCAGTCTGAGTATAACACTGCCAGAGGTAAATTCTTTTATATAAAACAAAGTTAGATAACTGGTATTTCTAGATAACAACTGATATATTACTATGGGAAAATTAGTTTGTATTTCAGTGTGAACATATTGGTCATTAGGGTTGACTTTTTCCTTTAAGCATTTCATTTCTTCTGGTCATTGCTTTTGGCCGTTTTGGACAAAAGTTTCTCTCAAATAAAGCTTAATATTGTGGCTCTAATTTAATAGCTCATAATGCATGCTAAGAGGAATCTCGATCCGGGGCGTCCAAATGGCCTGGGGACCATTCGCAGTCCTTGGAATGATTCCTTTTTGTGGCCCTCAACCTTGATTCTGGAGTGGTACATATTTGGTTCGCCAGCACAAAAAGCTGATGCAGATGGATACTTTTCATAGTTTTTGCAATTTAAATCTTGTAAATCTTCTTAAGATGGTTTGATTTGAAAAATAAATAAATAAATTGTGGCCCGCGGGTGCCTTCTACTTTACGATTTTGGCCAGCGAGGCCAAACGTTTGGAAACCACTGACATACAGTAGATGATGAAATTATTAATGTATTAAAAATGTTTTCAGCTTACAGAGTACTCAAGTTTTGACCAAAATATTCACCCTTTTGCCATCTCCTGATTTTTTGCAAATCAAAATAAATAATGCTTGTGATGTTTACAAAGCCTCAACATCTGATTTAAAGACCAAAGAACAAGCGGAACCATATGAAAGAGTGTCCCACTGGCAAAGAAACTGTCTGCTCTCCATCAGTCTTTGTGTTCTATCTTTTGGTGTCCTTCAGAATAACCGCTTCATGATAAAATATTTGACAACTTCCACATATATGTTCCCTGTTTTCAGTTACATAGTTGTTACCAAGGAGTTAGTAAAACATAATAACAGGAAAATGGACAGTTTCAGGGAGACAGCATCTCTTTCACTGAGATAAAAAAAAAAAAAAAAAATCACTTATCAAAACAAAAAATAACGATAAAAAATGTCAATTTCCACATCTTTTGCAGCCTTTGACATTGTTTTACCAGGATTGTCCTCTTTTCATATTCATCCACGTTCCCATCAACTTTGACTAGTTTCCTTGTCTCAGCTAAAAACATTATAATACCCACAGCCTAATTCTGCCACTACCATGTTTCACCTGGGAGATGGTGTGTTCAGGGTGAGGTGCAGTGATAGTTTTCCCCCTGACGTAGTATTTCAGTATTGGCTAAAAGGTTCAGCTTTGGTCTTATCTGACCATAGCACCTTCTTACACCGTTGCTGTGTCTCTTACATGGCTTGAGGCAAATTTAAAACAGGATTTCTTGTAATTTTTTATTAATTTTTCCTCCTGCTTTCACGAGGGCCAGAGGCGTGGAGTGCACAGTTAGTCCTGTGAACAGATTCTTCCAGCTGAGCTGTGGACCTCTGCAGCTCCTCCAGAGTTAACAAGAACCTCTTGTTTAAGTGGACGGCCATGTCCTGGTAGATTTGCAGTGGTGCCATGCTCTTTTCGGTTTAAGATGATGGATCAAGCATTTCTCAATGAGATGGACCAGTCTTGGAATATTGTTTTATGACATAACTTTTGCTTGTTCCTGGCCTGTCCACTGTGTTCCTTGGTCTTCATGATGCTGGTTGTTCACTAATGTTCTCTGACAAACCTCTGATGCCTTCACAGAACATCTGGATTTATACTGAGATTAAGTTCGCTGGACTTTCATTCAGGAGAATCAGTATAAAGGGGGAGTTAAAAACAAATCCACGCCACACTTTTCAGGTTTTATTTGAAAAGCGTTTTGAAAACCGTGCATCTTTTTTCTTCCACATCAAAATTGTGTCCCACTTCGTGTTGCTTTAGCTAAAAAAAAAAAAAAAAAAAAAAAAAAAAAAAAAAAAAAAAAAAAAAAAAAATCCCAATAAAATACATCGAAGTTTTTCAAAAATTTCCAGATCAGATTGAATATTTGTGCCATACAGTCATTTTCTAGTCCGTTCGAGTCCATCTCTGATAATATGCACAATGTAATCATTTGTGGGCGAAAATAATACATATTCTTTTCTAAATATGTTCTGATTATTAGAAAACAGTTTGAATTCCCGCAGCCCATCCGTCCGTCTCCTTGTCGCCCCTCCGTGGCGCTCTCTGCTGCACAGAGCCGGCCGCCTGTCCGGTGTTCTGCGCCCTCCTCGCTGCTGCTGCTGCTGCCATGGCTGCGGAGGCTTCCGGCCCGAATGATGTGACCATCACCGGCCCCGCAGACTGCACCGAAATGCGGGAGCAGCTGGTAAGATGCTTTTGGTTAAACGAAAAAAAAAAAAAAAAAAAAAAAAAATGTGTGCGGGGAAACATCGAGGCGCTCCTCCTTATAGAGGGGGCCTTGATGCGCTGCTGCAGCGGGATGGAGTTCAACTCTGCTGGATGCACGCAACCCAGAAGCAGCTGCGTCGTGTTTTGATGTTTTCTTACATGCAGCTCAGGAATATTTATAGGTTTATGCGCAGAGAGAGAGAGAGCAAGGATGCGCCTAATCGCAGGTGGCGGTGGGAGAGACATCAGTGGCTCACATCCTGCGTGACGCGCTTATATGACAGAGGAGAAGTGAAAGTGGAAAGGTCGGCCGAAGCTCGGCTTATAAATACTCTGTGATTGGCCGCCCTCGGAGCAGTTGGTTCCCTTTACTGGCCGCTTCTTTCCGCTCGCATCCACGCTGCGCTCCCTCGGAGAACCCGTTTCCTTCCACCCGGCTATGACGCAAGTCCCCAGCAACTTGGCAGGAGAGGTAGGAATTCTTCCTGATCACCCGAGCGGGGCGAGCAATGAATGAGAGCAGACTTGGTGGGTTCATTTCGGCCAATATCAGAGAGAGGAAGTGGGTTCTCACAGAACAGAGATCCCGTGCAGTGTTTCCGTGAGTTCTAGTCTTCTGACTGGAGAAAAGACATCTGAGTCTGGATCAAATTTGAAAATTAGAAACTAAAAAAAAGTGTCTTCATTATCATCATTATTATTATCATTGTTTCCAAATAGGTGGCATGCAAGGCATCTGTTGAATGACGGAGAACCAGGTGTGTGTGTGTGTGTGTGTGTGTGTGTTATTCTAAATAGGTATTTATTAAAGAAGGAAGCATGCCTTTCTCCACCTGCTGGCTTTTGAATTAAAACCTGTTCTTTAACTTAACTGAGAAGTTTGTGTCAGCTGACGTTCACATGCTCATAATTGAAGGTCTTCAGTGTGTGAACTCAGTCAGACATCAGTTGCTCTGCCGCCTCTGCACCACTCACTTTCTGCCCACCTCTTCTCTGCTGGGTGAGTTTTATTGCTGCAATGCTCCTTTAAACCATCAGAAATCCAGTGTCAACATTTCATATCCAGTTTAGTTTCTTTTTTTGTAAAAGCGGGGCTCCTCTGGAGGAGAGCAGAGGTGTATCAAGGGTGAAATATTTAGGCTATAGTGGCAAAGGTTAGACCAACCAAATGCACCAGATTATGCAATGCAATCCCTCTAATCTCCCTGCTGGAAAATGAGAGTTTCCAGATTAAAGGAGGAAGTTAGTTGGGGGGGAAACCGCTAAAGAAATGCTGTGATTAGAGCTTACTGGGTTCCTGATTGTTTTTGGAAGCACATAATTTTTGTCCTGATGGCTGGAAGGAGGTGATGCAAACAGATCACGAGGCATGTCAGAGTACGATCCCGTAGGTGCTTTGCTACGTGATGTTTCTCTGCTGCTTTTCAGCTCGAGGAGCCACATAGTTTGGGTTCCTGCTTACATATTCTGAAAAAATGGACCTGTATCTCACCTTAAGTGGTTAGGTGAGCGCGGTCTGAAGTAGAGAGGGTTTTTTTTTTTACCAGCAGCTTGCAGATAAGTGCTTTCGACATCACCACTTCTGCAGGAGTGAAACTCTGATTGGTGTCTGTTACATCTTGCACAACTTGAATCTGTATTTCCTTTGTCTTTTTGGCAGTGAAAGTTCATATGCAAGATTATATTTAAAGCCAGTTTACAGTTAGTGTAAAAAGTCAAAGATTTGTGTGAGAGTATGAATAAATCTTTGAAAATAGTGGGGGGGGATGATATCATGAACCATACATGGTGAATAAACATGTGTAGTTTTGATTTGTTGAATACAAAGAAGCCTTTCCAAGGAAATTAGTGTGAGACATAAAATATGTAGAGTTGAAAGATCAGGCTTTTCCTGGCCGGTACTGAGTTTTGATTTTCTTTTAGGTCTCTCTCTCAGCAGATTCAGATTTTTTTTCCTTAAAGACTGTAACATATAAGAGGGAGAAAAGGTGCAGCATTTTCTTTTGATAGAGGCAGTGGTTTTAAATGATCCCCTTTTATGCTTCAAAGTCATGCCTAACCTTTGTTTAATTTCTATTAAACAAAACAAAAACTGCACCAAAAACAGGCTATTGGTTGTTGCATTTATAGACTGAACATCCTGGGACTTCTCAACTTTGACAAATGTAACAAACAGAAGGAAAAAAAAGATTTTTCTGTACTTGTCCCGCCAGTCACATTCAGAGCCAATCAAGTGTTCATCAGCTCAAAAAACATATTACAAATCAAATTTTCAAATGAAAAAATATATATATATATATTTCCACCTGGACCTCAGGTGGCAATATCTTTGCAATAAACGTCACATGAAATTGAAGTTGTTGACTTTTTGTAGAGCCGACCAACATGATTAGGTCTCTACTTTTAGCAGAAAAATGAGGAAAGGAAATTTTCCTACTAAAGTGAAAGCCAAGGGAGACATAAAAGAAAGGAAAATGTCTCAAAGTCATATCAATGATTCTTTGTCATGAGGGCTTTGTAATTGTGTCAAACTAAAGACTGTGTCGAAGGGGTGAAAAAATATCAGTTTATATGAGCATTAGGCATTCAAATAATTGATAAAGCTCTGGGAGAAGAAAAGGTTGTCTTTGCCTTCAGACTCTTGATTGACCAGACTGAGGAAACTGAAGAACTGAAAGTTACAAATTACAGGATTTATGTTGTTCCATCCAAGCCAACTCACCACATGTGGGCAAGTTTATTCCTTTAGACACAACTCAGATCTGTGCAGCCTTGTCTGTGCAAATAACCAACCTGACCTTACTGCAGCGTTCCAAAACACAGCTCCGACACTTTTTAGTACATATTATTACCATAGAAGAAGTCAAATAGACTTTTGACTGAGTGCAGACTGTTCAGATAAAACTGCTGCCTGAATTCAGCTGATGTAAAAATGGATTATTCGTTTAAACAGTTCATTTTTCTGATGATTTTCTCACCATAAAAGACTGTAGATTTGGATAAAGTTTAAACCTGTTTGCCAGTTTAAGACCTATTCCTTAAAACTTTGTACTGGAATTCTTTGAGAATTCAGTGAAAGGAAGAACATGTCTTGATTACAAAGAGCACAAACTGATCTAAGGAATGTGTGGAAACTTTATTGTCTATCCCTTTGATGGTCCAGCAATCATGAACCTGCGACTAGAAGTCACCACAGAGT
The DNA here is from genome assembly GCA_014839685.1 of Anableps anableps. Classification (NCBI taxonomy): domain Eukaryota; kingdom Metazoa; phylum Chordata; class Actinopteri; order Cyprinodontiformes; family Anablepidae; genus Anableps; species Anableps anableps. The sequence continues at coordinate 29,595,652 of CM026076.1, forward strand.
GGACTTAGTGGTCTCTGGGGGTCATAAGGTTACCAACCCATCAATCATTTCCTTAGACCCATTTCATGAAGCCATTCATGCCACCAAACAGACCTAACATTTATTCAGTCAACAGCACACCAACTTGTCGCTTTTTACTTCATAATAAATGATGGCAAACATGTTTGAAACAGTGGCTCATGAAATGAATAACTTCTTAAGTTTTCCTTGCCAGCTCTTCCTGACTTCCTCCTCATTGCTGAGTCTCTTTATTAAATAACAGAAATTAGCCTCTTTTTAAGTAGCACCAAAACACTTTGTAAATATTTGCCTAAGATAGACAAAAATGCATGTTGTAATTGAGAAAGGAGTGGACATTTTTCCTATGGAGCACCAATTAAACTGCTGTATGTTTTGGTCAAACAATGTTCTTGGAACCAAAATATTTCAAAAAGTAAGTGAAAAATCTGCTCCTGTGGCATTTTTTTCTGTTTTAAACGTACATTTTTGTAAACTCACACAAACATGAAGCAATTCAAGGAATGCTGGTGTACTGTGGGAAGTTTTATAATCTCTGTCTTAGTAACTGACTTTCCTACCACAAAACCAGGACAAAAGCTGAAACAACAACAAGTAATACATAAAAATGAGAGGCCTGGTGTTTAAGGCAGCACAGTAAAACTGCATTCTGGGTATTTTCATTAGTCATAAATGTTCCGTTTATATACCGGTATTACTGTAAAAGAAAAAACTCTTTAGTTCTTTTTTTAAACATTTTTATTATTTTGCCAAAAATTGCTATTATAAATCTTATCTATGTGGTAGATTGCATCTACATGCAGTGGAAAATGCTAACAATCTTTTGCTCTAAACTGGTTTCAGTCTTCAAAAAATGTTCCCCTGTTAAATATCACAGCGTACGAAAGTGACCTGAATTGAGGTATTTTACAGAGATAAAGCGGCACAATCAAGTCTCGATCGTATCACAAGTCTTTGTAAGATGCAAAGATTTGATGAGGAGCTGATAAAGTAAAGGATGAGTGAACCGTTGCCCGAGCTTTCGCTGGTGTCCTTTAATAAACCGTCTAACCTCTTCCAGGTGACAGAGGCGAACATGAAAGAAGACTTGGAAGCGTCTCTGCCCGCTGCACAGGACAACTTTGCGATCCGGTGCCGAGATGTATGCCGGTCGTATGGAAAGCTAAAGGTCCTCACCAACCTGAACCTAACCGTACCTCAGGGACAGATGTGAGTACTGTCACTCTAAATCTTTATGGCTGTATTTTCCACCAGCGGTTGGTTATTCATGATCACGTAAAAATAGTTTAAACGGAGTATGAAAGTAATTCAACCCTCTGGTTTGCTCCTTGTAGCACTTGCAGGCATTACGTAATGGACTTGTCCTCTTCCCGGTCATCCAGGATTTGCTCACCAAGCAAATGATGTTTGCATTCTTGAAAGAGCTGCTGATAGGCTGCTCACCCTCTCCTTTTGTCATTCAGCTGACTAACCAGCTGCCAAACATGTCAGCTTCCTGCTTGGTAGTCAGGGTACCACCAGCTCATACCGTTTGGCTCGTTTTTGTGAAAAGAGGAAAATTCCATCCCTCCTAATTCATGACATGCTAATGGAGTTTGAGATGAGATAGCAAAGAAAACATACTGTTCAGTGACTCCGCAGCCTTCAGCTTCTTGGAAAAACGAGCTTCTGTTGTCTGTCCTTTGTTCACTGTGTCTGCTGTTTGTCTTTGTCATTTCTGAGCCCAATGACATAGGATTTACATGTGACTTTTTCTACACAGACCTAGATTCTTGGAATACCAAAAGTACAGTTCACTCAGAAGTATGTTCAGGTTCAGACTACAGGTCACTCTTGTACCGATTCGACAGGGAAAAGAGAAATATGGACACCGTGTCAACAGGGCTTCTTATTTATCCATCTACTTTGAAAATGTGCTAAATAACGATGCAGAGCCACTGCATAGAACCATATAAGTTGCGTGCCTTACAAACATTGCGAGATGTTTTCAGACACATTGACTGTCTGCCTGATGAATGAATTTGCACAATCAGCACATTTTGGACCGTACATTGTTTGCTGCATGGAGATAGACAATCTATGTTGTACGAGGCACTGCTTAAACCATACTTAACAGAAAATAACGTGTCGTGATTATGAAATGTTAAAAAGAAGAGCATACTTTTTAACCAACATACAGTGCTTTCCTTTGCTTCTTTCTCAACAGTATATCATGTAACTTTCAAAGTGTGTCACAGCAATAATTAGGGTATGCCAAGTATGTGTCGAGGTCAGTACATACTCTGGAAGAACAGGGAACTTTGTTCTCCCTCCCAGGGCTGCAAGAACAGAATGACGTTATTTTGTTCTTGCATCCCCGGCTTGAGGGGTTCTTGCAAGTTCTTCTTGACAGATATTCTGTTGAGTACGTTTTGTTTTGTGGCGTCCATCTATCATATTCAAATGCTGCAGTGAGAGGGAACTATGAGGAACCCCCTAGAGTTCTGCATGTTAGTTCATTAGAAGTATGAAATCTTCTGGCCATCAACAAGGCATCATTTTAATTTGGGTGTGTTTCAGCAAACAGAAAATATTCAGGACCTGGGCATCTGCACTGAAAACCCTTGTTCACCTAGCAGAAATTCTCCCACACCTAGCTGTCTTAGCTAGATCCACATGGTCCCTCATGTTCCTGATTATATCTCCACTGGAGCTCTTAGCTTATCAAACATGATAACATGACTTGCATCCAAACCTGATAAACCAAGTGACAGGTGTGAACAGAAAGTGGTACAGAAAGTGCAAGTAGTACACTGAATGTTTTTTTTTAACCTGTTTTAAATGTAAAAATATTTTTTAGTTTCATGCTAATGTGAAATGTTCACGATTTTGTTTTGCAGTTACGGCCTATTGGGGCCCAGCGGATGTGGGAAAACTACGCTTTTAAAATGTATTGTAGGAACACTGAAAATATCAAGGGGACACATCACTGTGTTGGGGAAGCCGCCTGCATTTCCTGGACATGAGGTTCCGGGGAAGATGGTTGGATACATGCCACAGGTAAACTGCAAAACTTCAATACTCACTTCTATTACAATTATTTACTCAGAAGTCTTAAATGTTTTGAAAAATAAACACATTAGTTTAACTCAAAAACTGCTATGTAAAATAAAGCTCTGTTACCTTTTGCTGTCAATCTTAGGGCAAAATTGAGATTTTTAGCTTGTTAAAAATCCACAGATTCCTCACAAAATTGTTCCATAAAGTGTAAGAGTGTGGAATATTTCAGGTGTGTTTTTATAGAAAATTCTAGACCCATCTTTCTGATCTGGCCAGTTGCATACACGCCATCTGTCCTCATGTTACCTTAAGCGTCATGTTCGTCCACACAATATGACCCATACCACAGAGAGAAAGAACTGTGACATGTGAAATATGTGGCGCTATGCTACTTTTCTTTGATGCCAAATACAGATTGTCCTACAACTCAAACACAGATGTCACCAGTAAATTGGTAAACCCCACAAATTTATTGTCATACAGAAATCTTTTGTGGTTGTACATTGACGCCTTTAAAGACTTATGGATTTTTTTTTTTTTTCAAGAAATCCAGTCTTAATTTTCTTTGCTTTATTTTTATATATTTAAATGACATTTATCACATGGTTGTTTTTATTTTTATTTTTTTTACTTTGAATGATCAAACTTGGTTAGGTAAAGGTCTTAAATGTGTTACTCCTACTTTTTGAAGTCATGCTCTGGTGAAAGATCATTAGCAGTTAATATCTTACTGGCAGTACATCTCTTTTTGCATCTTCATTATCTGCCCTCACGAGAGGCCGTGCGCCACCATTCGTCTTCCTGAGGGAAACACATACTCGGAACAGAACACGTAAAACATTCTCTGTTCAGGGCAATCCCTTAAACCACTATGAGATTTAACTTTTTAAAATGTTCTACTTTTATGTCTGACCAGAAAAGCATTACATGTGCCATGTTAAGTATGTGTTTCACACATGAACTTCCCAGTTGGCGAACAACCCTCTAGCTGCCTGTCCAATATAAATAATCATCTGCTTCTTTGTGAAAAACCACCCAACTCACATGTGGTAGCAGTTTAAAGGTTGATCCAAAAGGGTTTGTATAAACTAATCAGGATTCATACTGAATAAAAAGGCAAAAAGAGTTATCTACTGCAGGTGGGATATTACCTGTTCATCTCTAGATTTTTTTTCTTTTACTACAATTCATCCATTTTCTAGACCTACTTAATCCGTGCAGTGTTGCCCTGGGGCTGGTACCCATTTCCAGCACACATTAGGCGTGATTTAGGGTACACCTTGGATAGGGCGTGCGTCCATAATAGAGGACAAACAACCCTGGTCAGTGACGAGTTAACCTAACAAGCATAGTGTTAGACTGTGGAAGGAAGTCACAGCTCCCAGAGAGAACCACGCATTCATAAGCAGAACACTTCATGCAGAAAGACCCTGGCTAGGATTTGAACCCAGGTCCGTTTTTCTAAAAAAAAAAAAAAAAACAACTGCCCCACCATACAGGCCTTCACCAGAATATCACTCCAAAAGTTTTGAGCTATCCTGTTAAACACACAGTCTTTAATTGGGTCTTTAACACGGTAAATAAACATAAGTGATTGTGCGCTATCATAAAAATTCAAGTTTTTGTATTCATAAAAGAATCATGCAACAACACGTGGAAAGTAAACAAACACAAAACTGTTTTGATATCCTAAGACATCTGCCAAAGTAGAACCTAAAGTTTCATTGTTTCTGGTCCAAAACGTGTAAAACAGCTTAAAACACTGATATGTTTGTGTTGCCCAGGAACTGGCGCTGTACAACGAGTTCACTATTAGCGACACTTTAACTTTCTTTGGACGAATCCATGGCCTGACATCGAAGGAAACCCGAGCACGCATGGACTTTCTCATTGACTTCCTGCATCTACCTCAGAAACACAGCCTAGTCCGAAATCTCAGGTAAAACCATTTACTACTTTACAGGCACTTTGTAGTTTGTAATCATTTTAAAGATCCTGCACTCAGGTGTACCTGGTTGAGGCTAAAAGCATTTTATCATAAGATACAGCCAGTTTATGATCTACTGTAGACTTTGAACCAAGAATGATCTGTTTTAGTGTACCCACATAGACAGACAAACATTATCTCTTCTCTTCAGAGGCTGTAAAACAACAAAGCAGTTGGAGTTTGTCTGATAAGGGCACAGGGGAAAATCAAATTATGTTGCCATTGGCCATTTTATGACTATTACATTTATAGCAATGTTGACAGAACTGAGAGGCTCAGTTAGACTTCCTATAGTTATAGTCCCCAAAGGTAATCTCCACCAAATATTTAGGAGAGATGCATCAATGAATAGACACCCAGAAAACTAAAAACAAAAGGTGAAAAAAGCATGTGTAACACTGCATGTTTAATCCCGTAAAATGTGGCCATCTTTGCTCCCTTCCATGAGCATTACCATAACATGAACTGTCCAAAACAGAACTAAGCTAGGTTTCAAAGTTTCATATTTCTGTTTTGTTTTGTTTTGTTTTGTTTTTCCATTCGAACAAGTCGTATTCTGTATTTGTTTTACAAGAGTTCTGATGCTGATAAAGTTTTCCTGTTTCTCTTTAATTATAAAAATTCACTCCCATGTCCTCTGGTTTTATATTTTGAAAAAATGATGCAATGCAAGCTTCATTCTGGAGACAATAAACAGTAAATCAAAATATGATCAAATCATATATTTTTTGACTAGTTGATGTTCTTCTTCTTTTTTATTGTTATAAATCATTTCAGCCCATGTTTGTTGGTCTCCATGCTACACGACCTTATTCGGTAATGAAGTCTTGTCATGGTTTGGCATGCTCTGGGACATGGGAAACTCCATTATACATGCTGCACAAAAGATATGTCTGGTATGCACTAACATGTTCCACATGTAGCTATTACAATGGTGCTTGTGCATTCGATCATTTTTTTATGTTGTATTTTTAAAAATACAACGTTAAATCTATTTGCTCAGTTATGATGTGCTAAATATTATATAAAAAGTGGTTGCTTTTAGATTATGTCACCTCTGAGCAGAGTTGTTGTTTACCTTAGTCCCGCCAGGCAGGTTTGTCTTGACTGTTTTGTTCTGGAAGCTTTCAGCTCCCATCTTTTTGCCTCCTGGATTGAGTGGCATGGATAGGTTAACCAGTTACGAAACAATCAGGAACGCTGGAGAAGGATCTCCCTGTTGTCCTTTGAGTGTAATTTTTCTCATGTGTTCTCTCTGTGCGTCACAGCGGGGGTCAGCGGCGAAGAGTGTCTCTCGGTGCTGCTTTGTTGCAGAATCCTGAGCTGCTCATCTTGGATGAACCAACAGTCGGAGTGGACCCTGTGCTTAGAGCCAAGTATGTCACTGCTTGTCTGTTCTCCTTGAGTCACGCAGCAGGTCTGCAGACTGTGCTTCACAATCATGTGTCACTGTAACTTTCCAGATGCCCCTACACAAACAAACTCCACTGAAGGGAGACATCTTATTTTAAAAACAGTTGGGGCCCAGGTGCTTCATAACCTGGCCACATTTTAATTTGGGTATAATTTCTTAAGGACTGATGAAACCAAATATTTGCATATAAAAAAAACACATCACATTTCTTCCCCTCACAATTAAATCAGACAGTTTTTTTTCCTGTTTTAGCTCTGGATTAGTAAAATTATTTTTATTTACCAAATGCCAGAATGATTAGAAAGAGATTTTTTAGGAGCTTTTTCTATTACTTTCTTTAAAGTCAGAGTTCACACTAAGATCACAGTGCCTTTAGATGATGATCTCATGGCCTTGTCATCGGTTTTACATCCCAAATTTGAAGCATGCTAGTGACATCATCATGTGTACATGCTTTGCGACAGGAGAGACTGGTGCATTTCACAGAATATACGGCATCATGAAAGGACATTAAGTAAAAATATTAAAGCAGCATTACAAGACATCAGTCAGGAAGTTAAAACATCGTCTTTTTTCAAATGCATTATTAAGACAATGTTACCTGCAGATGCTGGAACATAGGTGCGGGCCAGTAAGAGATTCTCTCAGTATGATAACCTTAAGCATCAATGCCACATCAGTTTCACGGTATTATGATATTTACATAAAAACTACATGAAAAATGTATAATATGATTGAATCGCTTTTATTTAAAACCTAAAAGCAACAATTAGTCTTGCTAAATATAATAAATACTGATGATTTGAATTATAATAGATTTTATTTCATTGACTTATTTTTCTTATGATTTTTTTTATTCATAGACTTAAGCAAAAAATGAAAGGCACCCAGCATAAAAATACCTGATAATCATAAAATTAAAATTATAGAGCGATTCTATAGTGCTCTCAAATATACAAAGTGAGAAAAACTATACAGTTATGTAAAAATACCATATCCACATTCTAAGAAATGCAAAGGGCTAATAAGATCATGTGAAAGACGATGTTTCATTTCGCCACATGAGGTCTGAATTCCATCTAAAAGCTGGAAATAATTGTTACCTTAATTTTAGGATTTAACTGTAATATTTAATTGTCCAAAGAACGTAAACAAAATGTCTTTTGGTCAAAGGGAGAATATTGTGGTGAAAATATATCATTCTATAGTACCAAAAGTGAAGTTTGATAAGTTTGATAAAAAAAATGGACTGTTGATTAACTGAAAATGGTTGGTCATTTATCAGAAACCTTTCTAATATTATTTAACAATATATAAAATCTTTTGAAATTTAACATTTTTTGTGATTTTGTAAACTTTTTTAGGGACACCAGAATTCCCTCTATTAAAACGCTGCAACAGTCTGAATTTTCCATCTTTTTATACATTCTTGGTGTCATTTGAAAGTTTTTTCAACGCTTGGTCAGATGAAGTTGTTTGGACATGCACCACTTTTAAAAATTCAGCTTACAAACTGCTTGCAAGCAAGGAAGGAAAGCCTTCTTTCAGCACTCTTGAGAGGCAGTGCGCAGCAACAGGTGAAGGAGGGGCACCACAGTGTGACTCTCCATACAGCTAAAAGAAAACTAAGCTGATTCTCTCTCTGGCATTTCATTAAAAGGATGGAAAATTTTAGCGGTTTTGCAACCAAAACTTGTTGCCTGGAACCATCTCATGCTTATTTAAGCGATGCTAATGCTTGTACATGAGGAAAAAAATGACGTGTTATATACGTTATCCTGATGCTTTATGAATTTCATGACAATCATGCTATCAAAAACATCCATCTAACCATTTAATCAACTATACCTGCTTATTCATGCAGGGTCCCTTGTGGCTGGAGGTGGGGAACACCCTGGATAGATCTGTCAAAACATGAAGTCAGTAGGGTTATTTTCCATTTATTAGTTCAATGTAAACTAAAAGTACTTTTCAAATTATATATCTAAAACATCTCATAATGTTGTTATAAGCAGCCATGAGTGCGCTGCTTATATTGCATTGCTTTGTAATTTATTATTACAAAGTATTTTCAGCAGTGATAATTTGTTCTCGTTTTAGGGTTACTTAATTTTGCTGAAACCACTTTTTCTGACTGCTCACAAGGTGAAGTTCAATTTATTTCTCTAAAAGAAAATCAGCACAGTCATAGTACATTTCTCTTACACTGATCGCTTTGTTCTATTAACCAGTTGGTAGAAATGGTGCACTGATTGCTACAACCCGGCAGCGAGGTAAAAAGTTTCACCAGATAACGTGAACACCAGTGGTTTAGACTATTCCTGAGAAAGGCGGACGTTTTTGACAGCATAATCCACCCCTCCAGGGTGTTGCTGCAGCGTCGTTGCATAATCACATGGCCTGACCAGATCAGACGGCTGGAAGCAAGTCTGCTGCTGGTAAAGCATGTGAACTGCGAGTTTAGGAAAACTCCGTTCGTGCACAGGTCAGGTGTTATGTAACATGTTTTTTTTTGTTTGTTTTTTTCATCCTTGGTTCTAGGATCTGGCAACATCTGGTGGAGATTGTGAAGACGGGGAAAGTCTCTGTCATCATTACTACGCACTATATAGAGGAAGCCAGGCAGGCCGATGTGGTAAGCAGATAAACAGGTGCACATGCATACACAAAGTGCCATACTGAATGGAGAGGCATAAAAGCAAACAATCAGACAGAACATCTATAGGACAAAGCTCTTTCACAGAATAATCAGACTCGAGATGAATTATTGTATTTATTAGCTTCGACAGCAGGATAATGAGTTAAAATTCAGTGAGGGTACAATGGAATGAGGACGCACAAAGGCTCGCTTGTGTATTTATTTACATCTTCTGCACTGGTGGGCAGAGTTCTGTGGTGTAGATCGCTGCCATTAATTAATAACGGCCGTTTTGTTTCTCCTACAAACAAATTTATACATCCTGCAAAACTGCAGTGGCTGTTTTTTTTTTTAAACTTTATTGCCCCTTTCAATCAATCCTTATTACTGATAAACTGGATTAATCAATCCAAAAAGGCCTAGACAGGGTGGTAATGCTGGACCTCCTCGGTGGAGTATGTAAAAATCCTCCATATGTAAATAGGGTCAACAAAATTACCACAAAAACATGATATTCTTTTCTGAGAAAACAAAGACAAATTTTAGATATAGATGTCCTTTGTCTCATCTGCCAAAATGAAAAAAAAAGCTCACTTTCTTTAACCTCCCCATTTCAGCTAAACATCCCAGCACCTCGTTCTGAGTGCTTTTACTGGTGTAGTTTGCATTTCTGGGATTTCAGGCATCGGGTTTGCTCAGATCTAAAATCTCATGAGATTTACCTTGTTTTGTGAGGTTTCTGTTTCCTCATGGCCTTGTTGAGAAATGATTTGAGTGGCAGTCAAAAGCAAAATTACAGCCAGAGCTTGAATGAAATTCTGCTTTTTAATCACTGTTTTTTTTTTATTGAAATCTCCAGTCATTTTAAGTACAGATGTGGTTTTCTTATGCCATACTGTCATGGCATTCGCATGTAGTCTGCAGAGGTGGATAGTAACTAGTTACATTTATTCATTCATTTTAGCAACATTTTGAAAAAATGTGCTTCTAGGAGTAGTTTTACTGCCCTGTATTTTTTACTTATACTTGAGGAATATTACTATGAAGTATCACTACTCTTATTTGGGTTAAATCTCTGGATACTTTGTCCACCGTGAGTCTAATTTCATTTAATGAAAAACAAATGTTTTAACCAAAAATGCACCACATTCAGACCTACAGTTTATTATAAAGTGATACTTCTTTTTTAGACACAAGCTTTGTTGCTTTAATGTTATTTTCTGTCCGATGAGCCTGTTCTGCTGTGATATTGATCTTATAGAGCTGTCGGTGAAACTTCACCCCTGAAACAGCAAGCCCTACACAGTTTTCATATTTTATCTATTCATAGGCTGTTTTTGTGTTCATCGTAAGGCAAATATGCTAATGCTCTTACAAATCGCACACAAGTAAGTCATTGTTGGCAGGCGATTAAGATGTCACCTTCAGCAGACATTTCATTCGTTGCAAACTTAATTGGACTTTAACTTTGTGTGTTTAAACATCACCTGGAGAAAAATGGCTCTGCTCTGCGGGGTAGCACTCAGAAAGCCTCGTAAACGTGCCTGTGACATACTAGCGTGTGTGGCAATGGAGCAGGAGTCAGACGGAGTCTGATGCAGGGTCATAACTTACTTTTTCAGGGACCTAAGCTTAAATTTACAATCATATATTTCTGGAGAATTAATATTTAATTTCAAGGCTATAAGAGGCTTCTGGTCAGTTTTTATAATTATGATTTTAAGGACACAAAATTTTGGGGGGGCAAGGTTCTGCTGCAGGAAGGCAGTTGCCCCCCGTGTAGATGCGCCCCTGCTAGAGAATACTAGAAACCATTTGGGTTTTTCAAATGGTGAGGAAAGGAAAGAAATAAGGAATCAAAATGCACAAAAAAGGAAGAAAATCTGTGTAAAGAACTGGTGCAATACTGAACAGGAAAATGAATGCAAAACCTTTGTGTGAAAGGAGACTTTATAAAACCAATTGTTTACATTTCTGCTCAAAATATTTCATGGTCTGGGAGTTCTAACACATTTTGCGCAAACTGACTTAAAAAAGCCTTTTCTAAGATTTATAAAACCTGAATTTAAAAAGCAGAACTAAGAATGATCATATTTGCATAAATCAAAAAGCTTGTTGTCCTCATATTAACATCCAAGTCACTTTCTCAGAAAACTAACTCTAGGTTCACCAGAAATCCAATAATTCCTTGAGTTCGTGCTTTGTTTTACAAGTAATCTTCTTTATAAACTCCAAGAAGTTAAATGCAGGTGAATGTTTGCAATGTAGATTAGCTTTTCTACAATCCAACCAAAACTATGTGGTGTAGATTAGTTTATGGAGAGTCTGCAGGTTCAGCTAAGCTAATTCAAGAGAAAGATTTCTTCTTAAGCACATTTCTTTCTCTTAAAGAATTTGTGGCATTCCTTCATGGTGGAAATCTCTGCCCTGTAAGCCAAGCAGTCAAACCAGATTGCAGTGTTATAATTGTTTATTGTTTTATATGACATATTTATCCCCTTGCTTTGCTTGTAATACTGCTTACAGATAGCGCAAAAATAAAATGCTGGTTTATTGGTGAGAAAGATAAATGTTATTTTTTTCTGGATTACGTTTCAGGGTTGTATATAAAATCTTTTTTTTTGCTCCTTTGTTTAAAAAATACAGCTCAAGCTTTGAAACTTAGTCAGAAATGGTTTTTAGTTGCCGTTGGAGCTAACAGTACCACTGAATTAGCTAGCTAAATCATGAAAATTCAAGGCAGTTATGCTTTGTTTCCTTCCCAGTTTACAATACAACTAACACACAGTTCACTGTAATGGCAAGGCAAAAACTGATTTGCCTTTTTTTAATTGCCAAAAGCTTGTTAATTAGGTGTTTCATAAGTATTCACACCGTATGAAGATAAATCATCACTCTAGTGTGAGTTCCAGAGCACTCTGGAGAAGGTTTTCCAAAAGGATCTCTGTATTTATTTGCTTCTAATCTTACCTTTTCTGCATGCTAGTTGCATAGTGCTTAGTTTCTGCTGCAGAAGAACATTCGCACAGCATGGTGAGGCTTGATTGGTGGGGTGTATGAGTACTGCCCTCTGGATGGTTCTCCTCTCCCCTCAATCACCTTAGAGGCCTTTGGCGTTTTTGGTCACCCTCCTTGACGAAGATCCTTCTTCTCTCATTAATTTGTTTGATCAGGAACTAATCTAGGGTGCTTTCAAATATCTTTCATTTCCAAATAAAGCTTTTTTGGGAAGTTCAGCTCTGATGTCTTTTTATTCTTATTTTCCCCCAGATTTGTGGGAACAATTCAGTTTTGGAGGTACACTGACAGTTCCTTTGACAGCATTGTTCAGGTTGCCTCTGATATGCCCTGTCAACTGTGAGAGCTCATGCAGACGGGGTGATCCATGTCATATCACGTTCAGTCAGCTTAATGTTTTAGTTAAGTTTTATAAAAGTACAAAATGTCTAAAAACACCTTTTCAGGTTGTAATTATGAAATATTTTTGTGTGAAATTTTTAAAAAATATACAATTTACTCAAGTTGATTTTAGAGGAAAACAAAAAGCAGAAAAAGTGAAGGGTGTGAATACTTTGTGGTGGAGAGTTATTGTAAGCTCAGCAGGGTCATGGAGCAGAGTTTCGCAACACCTAATGGTGTTGCTGTGATTTAAGAAGCTTTTTCAACCCGCTGAGTACAAATCGTACATCTGAACCTGTATCATTTGAATACAGAATGTAATTTTTTTTCTTGTTGTCAAATCCATAAGCATAAAGAAGTATCCAGTAAAACCAGTCTGGCCACTTGGAGGTGATTACTTTCAGTGTTAAATGACAGCTTGATGGGAGACAGCCACATGTACAGAGTTACGATGACGCAAATGTAGTTGTTAAATGTCTTTTGTGGTTTTTGCATCTTGCCAGAGGAATGTTTTGGTCGTGTAATAAGTGTGACAGAGGTGTGTTGCTCTACTTTTTGGAAATGAGAAGAAATAAGTTCTTCTGGCTATTGAAACATTGTCATGTCACTTTGACATGACCTAGAAAACAGGAGTTTTATCAGTACACTTACTATATTATAGCATCTGTTGTAACAGGTAAGATATGAGAAGATATGAGATATAAGATATGAGAAATTGCGTTGCTCCTGCAGCTTTAGTTTCTGGCACCAGAAAGTTCTGAAATTGTTTCTGCATTATTTAAATGACTTATTGATTCAGTTAGCTTTTAGATGTTCAACTTGCTCCTTTATGTGTTTGCAGAATTTCTTTCTTTAGAGCAGTTTGCTTTTGAAATGTCTTCTCATTTTATACCAGCGTATTTCTACTCATTTTCTTTAAAACGAGAGAAACCTTGCAACTCTCTGTTCTAGTTCTGCATTTGTGTTTTTCTTCTATTTCCATTTTTTGTTTTTTTCTGAAGGCTTGAGCTCTTAACCGTTTTCAGGAACTTGATAGATAATCTAGATGTCAGCTTCCTTTTATAGGGCCCAGTTGTGATTTTAGCATGTTCAGCGACCTATTGTCTTTAAATATGTTTGTTGCAAGACAGATACTGGGAACAAGTGTCTTTTTGTTGTCAAATCAAAGCATTCTTATATGAATTTATTCATATTTTCTCATTTTCTCAAGGTTGGCCTGATGAGAAATGGACATTTGCTGGCAGAAGGTCCTCCAGATGCAGTCATGAAGCAGCACAGTGCAACAGTAAGTACTCTCTAAGTCTTCATTGTGTTACTCCTGTCAGGGTTGGGGTCAGGGAGTTGTTCTTGCTTTCTAATGACTGAAACATGACTAAAAAGGGGGGAAAACTAAGACAAGGTAACCTGTCTTTGCTCTTTGAACTGTTTTCATACAAACTACGCAAAAGTGCCAATTCAAAACATACAGTGCAGCTTGTTTTGACCGTCATTATCGACTGTTTGCAGACCCTGGAGCATGCCTTCTTGCAGCTGTGCGAGTCATCAGACCACAACTCCATCCAGGAATCGAGTTCAGAGAGCGAACCCCTGGAGAAAAGTCAAACCTCCTTTGCGAACGGCCGGGACGAGAGTCAGCCGATTCTCGCAGTCGGGCCACCACCTGCAGAAGAAGTTCTTAAATGTACAGGTATTGATGTGTGCACCATATATTCCAGCTACACATTAACGCTTTTTTAAAAAAATCAAATAAATACCTTATGCTTTAACTTTTTTGTTCTTCTCAAATGGCTGAAAGAGCAACTAGAGCTTCATTACTTTCACATATATTCCTTCCAATGATTCCAGTTTTTCTCATTTTGCAGTCTGACTTGGAGACTTTAAAAGCTTTGTCCTTGTAGCGTCTGCTCATTTTATCCCATCTCTTTAATTAAAGTGTGATCAGTCTTAGAAGTGGAGCCTTTTCTGAACATGTTCATGTTTATATCTATATTTGTGTGAACAGAGCCTCTTTAGAGTCACTTGATGACTTCAGGCCTTGTGATTCCATGTTGAGATACAGCCTTTAATAGCAGCTCTAAGTACAGTTTATCAAGAAGATCTTATCTAGACATTAGGGCATCCTGTGGACAACTGATATGATATGAAGCGGGATCATGTTTGTTCAAGATATTTGCTTTTAACCAGGTCACTGGTGTCGGTCTGTTGCGTACTGTCTTTCGAAATATTTGTTGCTTTTTGACACTTGATTTTTTTTGTTTTTTTTAACTCAGGAGCACATTTCTGTTATTTTTTGCTATTTGAATCAGCACATATTTGCTATAAACATGGCAACTAAAAGAATATTAAGTAAAGCAAGGGACGGCAAGCTCTTTTGTGTGTTTTGATGTTCAGCGGGCTGGAAGGTGCGGGCCAGACACATACTGCCAAAGGGGAGGAACATTGGAGCGCTGGTCATCAAAACGATGGTGCGGATGAAGAGAATGCCAGGGTAAGTTTTTCTTTTTCTTTCTGATCAATAACAGCAGCACAGAAGAGGAGGCATGTTTGTGACTGAAGATGGGGGTGGGGGGGATCTCCTTTGTGGTTGCAGCTCACTGTGTTTCCAGTTCCTGCTGCCGGTCATCCAGATCTCTCTCATCTGTTTATGTGTCGGAGGAGATCCGAAGGGGATCAAGGTTGCTGTGGTGAACAACGACACCAGCTCTCCATCCACCTCGTTTAGCCGGTCACTGCTCTCCTTCCTGGATAACGCCAGCGTGATTCAGGTATGACCGTGGCCCTGAGGGATGTTATTCGAACAGCAGACGTTCTCTGGCTTGGTTTTGCTTTGGTTTGATTTGGTATGCACTGATTATCTGTAGGTTGACTGACATCTGAAATTATCACCACACCAAAAGTAACACTTTTTTGTTTGAATGAATCTCATGAGGCTCAAAACAATATATCTCATGCTACTGAAAATCCTGTTGATTGTGAATTGGGTGGAAGATGTATTTGTGGGTTGAGTAGGAGAGTTGCAGCCATGAAAAACTTGCCACGTCCTCTCTGCCAATGCTAAACAGCTTTTGGTGGAGGCAGTTTGATGCTGTGGGGTGGCATCTCATCATGACTGGAGGCATCATTAATGCAGAGAGATATCTAGATGAGATTATGCAACCATTCCCATATCTCCACTCTTAAGGCTTGAACACTCTCCCACAAAGCGGGCTTTATCAGAGACCACCTGCAGAATGTGGTTGTGGAGAGGAGGCAGTCCTGACCTCAACCTCATTGGATCAGGTTGGATGTGCTATTTGTGACCAAACATGACCACATTGGCTGAGTTGCAACAAAAAATGGCTGACGAATGGGACGCCGTCCCACAGCAGTGTGTAACCAACCTGTGACCAGAATCAGAATGTTTTTTTTTTTTTTTTTTAATCTATAGTTCCTTCAAAGGCAGCTGTCACTTTCCTTTGTAATTTGACTGCAGAGGAGTAGGTGTGTTTTGTTTAAATCTTAACCAGCTGAGTTTCAGTTCCCTTTCCCTATAGATCACACACTGCAGACTTCCTTTCTTCTAGGAAAGTTTCTTTCTGTTTGAGGAAGAACTACATCCTGTCAGCACAATATAATGCACACATACCACACAGTGTACAAACTGACAGATTATCACAGATTATGAGATGTTTTCAGAATAGTGTTTTGTTTTTTTTTTTATTGTCTTTTAATCTGTAACCAGCTGTTTTAAGTCATTGTTAAATCTGATTTTCTGGGCCTTGACAAACTTTCTAACCCTCGTAATAAAAATCCATCCCTGTCAGGAGTGTACTAGAGAATACCTGCCCCATCTCTGAGCGGTCTTTTCAAGACCTGGAAAAACTGTTACTGTTACAAGAGCTTCCATTTTCCAGTCCAACATGTTGCTGAAACTTTTTCAGTTTTGTTTCAAGGGACCTCTTATTTCCAAACCTGCTTGGATTGTGTTAGACCTGAGTGCTGCATTTGATAAAGGCTGGATCGTCTGGAACCCACTGTTCTCTTTGTCACCATCAGTGATGTAGAATAGAAATTTCTTATAATAAATAGCAATAAATCAGAAGGTATTAGTTTTGTTAAATATTCATTCGGCACCCTTGCCAACTTACTGTACCGTGTTATGATATGTGTCAAGCCCTATGTGAAAAACTTGGGAGTTATTCCCAATTCTGATCTCCATTTAGACAAACAGATCTGCACAGTAATTGAATAAATTTATCACTTAATAAGAATCATTGCAAAAGCTGAAATCATCTTTAAAATCTGATGATCGAGAAATCCTCATTCCTGCCTTCATTACTTCACAATTAAACTACTGCAGTTCTTCATACAACCATTATCCTCAGTCTCAGTTATTACGCCTCCAGCAGGCCTCTGTAAGACTGTCCTAGCCTCTTGGCATTGGTTTCCCATCTATTTTAGGATTTGTTTTAAGATTCTGATCGATGTTTTAAGGCCCTAAATGGGCAAACCCGCTGCATAACGCGTGTCCCTTGATCACATGTCAAACAGAAAAGAGACAGAAGCTTTTCAGTCTGTGGAGTCATCTTCCCCTTGATATATTAAATGCTCCTTCAGTTTCTGTCTTTAAGTTTAAGCTAAAATGTTGCCTTTTTTCAATTTTGGCATTCCTAGCAGACGTTTTCCTCATGATCTTTTTGTTTGTCATGTGTCTGTTTCATATCTTGCTTACTGGTGTAAGTCCTGTAGTTTATCTGTATTTTTCTTGTTTAATTTCTAGCTGGATTTTAAAATCTATTTAGATATGACGTGGACACTTTGGACAGTGAGAACTGGATTTAAATGTGCTATAAGAACGAAACTCAGATAACCTTGTGACTTGCTGCATTTTAGGTAATTAAAGCATTACATGTTAAAAAAAAAAAAAAAAAAAAAAAGCAACCTTAATTATGTTCAACCATAAAAGCATAGTCAGTATTCACTTGAAATAGTAGAAAATGAAAAGCCATGTATAAACTTCTCTTGTTCTTTTGTATTTACAGGTTCCCCTGCCCCACAATGAGGCTTTTGAAGGGGTCTATAAAGGGGAGTACTGGGGTGTCATCGGCTTTGGACAGAACTTCACCAGTTACTTGACTAAACGGTAAGAATAAGAAAAGATGATCTCTAATGACCTTACCTCCTTTGAATATATCTGGTGTTGATCACACAATGCGAATCCTCCTTAAACTCTATGAAATCTCAAAAGAAGACAATCGGCAATTCAGCTATAAGCAATAAATGCATTGAGCTCTTGTCTTAGATGTAGATCGTTTTTCTGTTGTCAAATACCAAAATCTGTGTAAAATACACCAAATATTTACCATAGTTAGAAAAACACATAATTTATGGAATGAAATTAAAAAAAAAAAAAAAAAAAAAAAAAATACACATATAGACGTAACTGAAATAAAATCTAGATATTGAGAAATATCACAAAGCAACAGTAAGATTGAAATAGTCTTTTCCTGCAGTTTAGCTTTAAATTGGTTTAAAAGTAGTAGTGAGTAGTGCAGCAATCGGTCAATATTTTCTTGACCTGGCTCTGACCTGGGATCAACAGATCAGGCTCTGTTCTTTCTGTTTATTATATGCTTCCAAACCTAAAAACTCCCAATTTTGGTCTGTAAATGATCGATGATAATCTAATACCTTCGTTTTCCATTGGATTCAAAAACCGCATCCTCTATCAAAGAGCCTGCAGCACATTCTTTCTTTCACGCCCAGTGTTTGTTACATTTAATAATTCAGTTAAAGTTACGTTTACAAAGGTGAGTTTTAATGTGTGATAACCCTCGGAAAGAATATTCATAATTCATAAAACGCAGGTCGCACCTCAAAGAACAACAGAACTTGCCATCAGCTCGTGAAAACCTGATTGGTGGAGTTTTACCTTCAATGCTTCCAATCAATCTCATAGTGAATGTGAGCATTATGGGTGAGGCAAGCACAGTATAACATAATACATTTATTATTTTAGATTTTAAAACCAATGTGTGTCATAAGTAGCAGCTGAAAGAATTGTAGTTATCTATAATAAAAGCAACTTTAACAGAAGATCTCTTCGCCTCTCGAAGTTCTCTGCTGTGTTTGTGTTTTTCTTGCAACTCAAGACTGTAAGAAGCAGTGGCAGATAAAAGTGGAGTCGAGCTCTAATGTTTGTAACTGTAACCCGCTCTTCACTAAACAGCTCTCGCATTTCACTGCTCAGCTGTCGTTACACGTCGGATACACGTCTATAGCTACAGTACACGGGGGTCTTCTCCACAGTGTCGCAAGACACACAGATATTCATACCTCTTGATCGTTTTCACATTTTGTCCTGTTATGATGCATGAAAATTCTTTGTTAATGGGAAATTATCTGATAGAAGAACACAAAGTAGTGCATAGTTGTGAAGGAGGAGGAAAAGTATCACAAAGTTGCACTTCTTTGTGATACAGATAATTTCCTCCTTGTATTAAATAGCTGCTCTACAGATTCCAGCTTCTGAACCTAATTTGTTGTTGAATTGATTCCCAACACACTTGACCCAGTCATAATTTAGATCTGAAAGATCCACAAATGAGTCCAGGATTAGAAACGCCCAAATTTCCTGTATTTGGAAAACCAGAGATGATCAGAATCTAATTTTCGTGTCTTGAGGGCACATGTCAACACACATATCGCTGAACAGCTCCATAGTTTAGTTGCGCTTATCAAATGCTGTTGACCCTCTCATGACTCCAAACACTTATTTTGATCCAGTTTTCTTTTCCTTCCTTTTTTGTGTCACCATGCGGGTTTCTGTTTCACAGAGTGATGCTCTTGTTGTTGTGCATCTGCAACACAGTTCTTATTACACACGACTGCGTGCTGTGAGCCAAACAGGTGTTCAGTCGTCATGTAAACACCCGACCGGTTCGGACCGGCTCCGTTAAAGTATGCCGGGGATCTCAAACAAAAAGTGCATTCCAGCTGCAGATCCGAGACAAGCTCATAACTAAAGAGAAACGTTCACCGCATACACATATGCACCCTTGCTTGGAGGCATGTAAAAACTGTATGTTCAGAAAACCACCTCACCAGTCTAGTTATGAAACTTGTTTCCCTGTTTCTTGTTTGAACCTTTCTGACCTCTGACCTATTATATGTGCAGTAGAGCCGCACAGCAGATATAACAATGATCATACAGGGTGTTGTTTATGGCCAGATATGCAGCAGTTTTCCTGTATTTTTTCATGTGTTGTTTCCATCGAGGGTAAGATGTTATTTAGTTCTTAAATCTGATGATCCGTTAGAGCTTTGATCAAGCGAAAAATAGCAAGCAGTGAGGAGAACACTGGAGCAGTCAGAGCCGTCATATATATTTAGGACCTAAACGAACAAAACCGTATTTACATTCAGTTCTCACTCTGTTTTTGAGTCACTTGAGTCACTCATTGGAGCGGCTGTCATGTGAACATGAGTCAGTCCCCAGTTTTTGTTTTGTGTGTGAATAACAATGAGGGAGTCACAGGTCGCCATTCTGGTCCTTCCTGTCCTTAAAACACCAAGGCAGGTCTGGTTTTCGGGGTCAACCAGTCAGACGCCGGTGTCCTCTGAGCCACGTGGTGCTCATGTGAACAACCTGCTTGAGTAAAACAAAAGATGTGCGCTTCCACGTCCTCTGGCTTTGAGAAAATAATCTGGAGTGGACAAGCAGGGTCACAAACAGATTTGAAAACAATTGTCTTTGTTCATTGTGCCAAATGCAGCTGTGGAAGAGAAGAGATAAAACTAATAATTACAGACAGAAAGGGATTCTGTTATCAAATCAGGGAGCAAAGTTTAGAAAAATGTCTTTTTTGACTGAAACAAACCAGTGGTGAAGGAGAGTGGGAGTAAATTAACAGGGATTTTGAGAATCTGACTAAAATGAGTAATTTGATTTATTCTGGTTAAAAAGGGTGAAGCAAAATCTTTAATTTTCTCCCCGAAGTGACATGAAGGTGGAGGAGAGGTCGCTCCACTTACAGTATCGTTTATGCCCCTGTGACCGGTGTCGGAGTGAGTGAACTGGTGAACATTTCAAACGTAGCGTAAGGAGCTGTTAACTAAAAGCATGGGCTCTAGTAGATAGATAATGAAAGAATGACGCATCGCTCAGGTCCTCCATCAGGTCTTTGTTCTTTGTTTATGTTCTTTACATAAGGATAGTCCAAGGAGCTCTCTGTGATTCAGCTGGGATCGCTGAAAAGTTTCCCACTTTCGTTTCGTTTGGTTTGGTTCATTTTCACACTGCATCTTTAAAAACGGACCACACCATCCTGATAACGTCACATAGTTACAACGAACTATCAAAAGCAGCTGCCCACTGCGAGCATTTAGTTAAAAAAAATGCACAAACCTCTAATTCCAGATTAAATTATGCATATCTGAAGTCAAGCATTAGGAAAGTAAAATTCTTTTTTAAAGTTAAGGGTAAAAAAAAAAACAGGTTAAATAAATTGGAAATTATTTCTGAAAGTAAAAAGTAAAAAAAAAATTGAAAATGGTCAATAATTTCGGAATTAAATAAAAACAAGAAAACAGAAGGAGGAGTAAGTTCTTAAGCAAATTGGATAAAATGATACAATTATGGTACTTAAGGAAAGCTGATGAGAAAGCCAAAAGAAAAAAAGTTGCATAAAAGGCAAAATTATTATTTTACTGAAAATAAAATCTAGTTTAAAAGCTGACTAAAAAGATAACATATTGGTTCAAATCTCAGTTAAAAATGTGTTCATATTGGGTTGTGTTTGGGTTGGACGGGGATTAACAAGCATGTTGGCTGAAAGCAGAAAAAGTGGCTGACAGACTCTTAGACTCGGTGTCAGTGGAGTATTTAGCCTGGCAGACCCTTCAAGTACCTGCTAGTGAAATAAATCTGCAGCTACAATCATCCCTTTCTGCATTAACTACCACAACCGTTGATATTTCAATAAGATATTATCTCTATATTAAATATTTAAAAAGCAGAAGCAAAAACAGACAGAACCAAGAGAATATCTAGAAGCACAATAAGCACCCAATCTGTCAAAAAAAGGAATAATATAAAGCAGAGCTTATTTTTGACCTGTCCCTGTCTGTTTGACACTAAGCTTCCAGTTTATTGATTGGTAAGATTGTTGGGTTTGAACACCATGACTCTGTCCCTGGTTTTATAGTTTTCTGCAGAGGCAGGTTTCCAAGGAAGTGATCAATGGAGGATCGGTGCACGTCTGGCTGGACCTGACCAGTGAGATCTAAATTTGTTTTTTGTTAACTTTATGTGAAATTTAGTGTTAAATGGAGTTGTTTCATGTTCCTCACATCTCAATATTCACTGAAAACATCAAATTAAAGTGAAGTTTTGTTGTTGAACAGATCGACAAATCGGCCTCATGCTGCAGAAGCAGCTGCACCAGGCTTTTCAGGTACAACATGACACAAGATATTTCTGAAAACTGGGTCAATTTCACTGAATGAGTGTTCTTCCTCTAAGGCAGAGTATTCATCTTAATTTTTATTCTTCTTCCCCAACTTGAGTTTTGTCAAACAAAAATTTTATGTGATCAAAATTAACAGGTTTTTTTTTTTTTTTTTTTTTTTTTTTTTTTTTTTTTTTTTTTTTATGAACCGTTAAATCGGTGCTGTTTTCTGTCTGCAGGCTTTTGTGGATTATAAAATGGGTGGTTTGGCGTACCTGGCTGCTCTGCCAATAAAAGTAAGAGACTTCAAGGAAAATTGCTGAACTTGCAAAAGAATATGTAAATCATTGTCATTAATAGTATGAGATGGCTTTGCTATATGCAGCATAAAGTAGAAAAAAAAAAACCTTTCTGGTCATTTCCTAGTTTGAAGAGCCGATCTATGGAAGCTTGAACATGGATTTTACAACCTATGTGACTCCAGGAGCTGTCCTGAGGTCAGTGTAGAGCGGACTGCTCCGGTTTTATGTTGTTTACTTATTTCATCAGATTATTTATTGCAGATTATTTGGATGTCAGTTTGTGACAGAATTTATTTATAATGTAAGACTAAACTTTCTCATTTTATTCGCCTGGAAACACTTAATTGAACAAATCTTTGTCTTACTCACCTCTGTTCCTGCAGCATCTCCTTCTACCTGGCTGTGGGTCTGACAGCGCTCTCCTTTGTCCTGGAAAGGAAGGAGGGACTTTTGGACAGGTGCTGGGTCGCAGGTGAGAAACCAAACCGTCGTTTGCTCTGATAGCAGCATAAAAGTTCATAAGCTGTGTCTCAGTTCCAGTTCTTTACTCACCCTAGGAATTTTTGTTAATTGCTTCAGAATGTTCTCTCTCTCTAAGCAATATTATAGTCTGTGTTATTGACTGCCTATGAATAGTAGAAACAAATATGTGTTCTTTATTTTTAAGACATCTGACGAAAAAACTGACTTGATCATTGGATAATTTTGTTTATAAATCAGCCTAACTTTATTTGAACAGCAGTTTTTGTACAAGGTGATATGACCCATGTCACCAAGATCTGCTGTGGAGGAAACAGGCTTTATTTATACGGAAACACTAAAAACATAAAGAATGCAAAATTAGGGGGGGAAAGTAACAAAAAAATATAAAGTATATATGGAGAAATATTTATAACAAGTAATAAACTGTAAACCTAAGTCTATAAATAAATGCAAAAAGATAAAATACAAATACATAAAAAATTCCCAAATGGATGAAAACATTAACTAAAACCTAAAATTATTCACCTGAAATAATTCTTATACTGTAAATAAAAGCTGGTGTAAACGGCAACTAAAAAAGATAACGTCTTCTAAACCCCAGAAAAAAGATGGATTAAAACATGTCTTTAGTTTACTTTTAAAAACTGCAACACTCGGGTTAGAGATTAGAAAGCTTGTTGGTCATCAGCAGATCTATTCAAATCTTTTGACTTAAAGTTGTAAAAGTGTGGCTGATACACATGAATTATTGATGAAAATTCAGGCAAGTGTAATTTGACACGTGGCCAGTAGAGGGAGGAACATGATCACAGCTGATGGTGAAGATGAGTTATGTCTTAAGTCTTTGAACAAATGTATTCAATGCCATATTTTCCATTCTTTTAAATAAGTCACGACTTTTGTCAGTCATTTTGCTGTATAAAGCTGTAATGTGATAAATCCTAATTTAATAGGCTTTTTGTTGTTGTTTGAACAGGATTTGGTCATTTTAAGTTGTTGCTTTTCTTTTCTATTAGCTAATTGCTAAATCACAACATTGGGTTCCACATGTTTACACTCAAAATAGCCCAACTTACAAACCTTCCAGATTTCATATCCTCTTTTTCCAGCTAAAATGAGGCAGAATAGTAGAATCGTAGTAAACATAAGTCAGGAGAGATTTCAGGGCTTAATTTTTACTTATTCCTTTTATGTTCTCTTGGTTTTATGTTTTCTCGTTTTGGTTTATCCATTTGCATAACATTGACAAAACCCATTTTCAGACAAGAACGAAGCCACTGCATTACATCAAATGTCTCATTTTTATCTTTGAAAAAAAGGTTTTCAGCTGCAGATTTATGCAACCCCTTTCCTACTCTTCTGTCCACCAGGTGTGAGCTCTATGGAGATGATGTTGGCTCACCTGTTCTCCCAGCTTTTTGTCATCAGTGTTCAGATCATCCTGATGCTGCTCTTCATCCTGCTCGTCTTCAAGGTTGGTCTAAGAATAAAAAAAAACTATACTTGAATACAAACATGCAGTCTTCAGATCAACTTAATTCAGGCTTTAGAATTAGCTCCTGGATGCATGCCCATGAAATCCAGGGAGGACACAATGAAATATGACCATAAGTAATAACCTGGTTGTACAGACAAAGCTGACAGTTTGTTTCTTTAAAGGATCTGCTGTGAAAATGGAAAAACTGTTGTTTAACCTTTAAAAAAAAAAAAAAAAAAAAAAAAAAAGCAAGGCTTTGCAAAAGCAGGATTTTTGTGACAGACCAGTAGTGGAAGGGATTTTTTTGTTTGTTTTTTGTTTTTATTTTTAAAACGATCTGCAACATGTGGCTTAAAATGGTGGAAGCAGCCAAGAGGCTCATGGTAAGTCTGGAGGAGCTGCAGAGATCCACGGCTCAGTTGGGTGGGTATTAGTCTTGCACTCCACAAATCTGGCATTCATGGAAGAGTAGCAAAAGGAAAGCCATTGTTGCAAGATAGCCATAAGACATCCTGTTCAGCCTTTGCCGCAAACCATGTAAGGAACACAGTAGGTCGAAAAGGGTGCGATGGTAGGATGAGACCAAAATTAAACTTTTTGGTTGACTTGTGTTGCAGAAAACTACCATTGCCAATCACCCTGAAAATATGGCAATACTTAGATCTGATGTTCTCCATCCAATCTGAATGATCTTGAGCTATTTTGCAAAGGAGAATGAGCTCTAGCTGTGATTGAAGTGATGTGCAAAGCTGCCAGAGTAATACCCCAAATGACTTGCAGCTGCAACTGCAACAGGAGGAACTGAAAACAAATTCAGTGCCACACTTTTCAGATTTTTATTTGCAAAGAAATCTTTACACCCCTGTGCTTTATATTCTTTTTCCCTTTACATCATAATTATGCACTAATTTTTATTGGTCACATAAAATCCCAAAAACTGTGAAAGTGAGAGGGGAAAAAAGCTGTATTCAGCCGACCAAAGTCACCCCTAGCCTAGCAAGGTTTGGGTTTGACATGTGGGAAGTGTTTCCGACATGTTGAAGGTTAATATTTCATCAGCCTGCCAGGCTTTTCTTTTTTCATTTGCATTTTTACAGCATCAACAAAAATCTGACTTTACCTGTGGCAAATAAGAGGGACGTAATTATGTTAATAAGAATCCACTGTCGCCAGCAAACAGCTTTTCAATACCAGCTGTTTGTCTGAGATTTATTTTCTATGCCATTGCGCTCTAGAAGACATCAGCATTTCTCGTGGGGGTTCAACAGAGTCTGAAGGTAAACAAGGTCAAGTCTGGTGTGAAAACAGCGCAGCGTTACAACAAGAGTCCAACAAGATTGATCGCCTATAGATAAAATGTGTGTATAAAATCAATAGAGAGAAGCTTTCAGATCAAAGAGAACAGAGTCTGAAGGCGATTGAGGATATCTCAATTCTTTTTTATAGCATAACTGCAAAAATGGCAAAACTTGCAAAAACTCAAAGTTCTTCAGCACGTCTTCGATAAACGGATTGTTTTAACCTCAACAGAAGAGTGTGTGTCCTCTTCTCTGCCTGCCGTTGTGTGTGTATTCATGTTCAGAACTGTGTTAATTAAGGCGCTAAAGTCCAAAGACACCACCGCTTCATAAATCACTTCCTGCATCGCCCGTATCCAAGGATCGCAGCAGGATCGCCACCACAACAGCCTGCGATTGCTGTGGCAACCGTGTGGTCATGTGGCCTCTGGGTGCGGGTCTATTTTTGCACGTTGTCAGGGGAGACGGATAGTGTCTTAGAGCTCCGAGGAGCAACACAAACATTCCAGGCAACTTTGGAGAGTTTATCACCTCGACTCCTCGCAGCTGAGTGCTGCTGAACTCTGTATGGTTTTCATACAGAGTTCACCTCTACATAGATTTATTCACAACCAAACTGAATCATACTTGTCATTTCTTGTATTTTTTCACCAGATTTGTCCAAAGATCATTGGAAGACATTAGAGATAATTTTTTTTTCTATTCCCATGTCCTCATTTTCTGATAAAACAAGCTCTTTAAACTCACCCCTAAAGCATTTCATGGAAGCATTTCCAAAATGTGTTCTGGTTTGCTATCATGGTTTTTCATCTGCATGAAATCGGGATTATAATTCTTCTTGTGGTAGGAATATACATTTTTAGTTCCTTAAAAGTGGCTCATTTTTATGTTGTGCATGGTCCTGGCACTGAAGTAGGTTCAGGATATGCTCTAGGGTTTCCACACAGTCTGAAAAAGTCTGAAATTTCCTTCTACCCCTTTCCAGGTCTGAATAAGAATGGGGAAAAAGGTTGAGTTTGGAAAACTGTTTGATTTTCCTGAATGTTTTACTTCTACCATTTCTTATAGCACCAAAGTCTACTGATCCTATGAAAATGTGATGGTTTTCATTTTGATTCATCAGTCTCACATCCTTAATTTTAACATTTTAGTGTTTTGTTTTCAACGTCCTGACTGAATGCACATTCGCAAATCAAAAATGGCCCCGGCTAATCACGTCCCGCGTGTTTCTGCATGCTCGGTGTGATCACAGGGATCATTAGGGCCGCTGTTTAGTCATAAAACACATCACCGCTTTACCACAGCAAAAAGGTGCAATAATGTGAACGTGATGCATTTAGTGTTTATGGGTCATTTTTAAAGGACTGATCTGCAGCGGAGGCCATCTGGCAGCTGTAAACACAGCAGCAGCTGCTCCACCTCACTGTGGTGGCGGAAAGCGTGGCGGAAAGCGTGGCTGTCTGTGGCCGACTGCTGCTGTTTTGCTGTTTGAACGCCATGTGTGTTTGTAACAGATATAAAAGAATGCAATCCTCAATTAAAAAAAAAAAAAATTTTTAGAAATGATGCATTATGTTTGAGCCTGTTACCCTTCCTCACCGTACTTCACTTTTTCCTCTCTGCACAGATGCCAAACGAAGGCTCCTTGTTTCTGGTCATATGTCTGATCGTGCTGCAGGGCGTCACAGGAATCTCCTTCGGCCTTGTCATCTCGGCGGGGATTGACGACGAGCAGAGCGCCAATCAAGCCGCGCTTGGCATCTTCTACCCTAACCTTATCCTGAGCGGTGAGCAGAGACTCATGAAAAGTCTGTCTTTAAACCGCTTCACATATCTCCTGTAGGAGTCGACTCGAAAAGCACAGTGGGTGACTGATTGCTCGATTAAACAGGAGCGCTGATTAAAGATTGTTGGGAGTTGGGTGTCAGCCAGCATGTTGGGATGATATTTCTTCAGAAGATGGGAACTGAAGATAGTTGAAGTGATCAACAGAGTCATGAAAAACAGCTCATGTCTCTGGGTTTGATGGTGAACATGCTGATTACTGAGGATGTTCAATGGAAATGCAAATGTCTTCTGACTGTATCCAAACAAAAGAGCAAATGTCCATCATTTCATATTAAAGTAAGAGCTGAAGCACAAATTGTTTAAAATCGAATCTTTTAACATAAATTTTTAACATAAAGGCATAATTTCTAGAAAAGAAATTATGCCTTGTTCGAAGACCAACATAAAGAAATGAGGGATGACTCGCAACTTTCAGTCAGGGCTGTAAATGTTTAATATGTTGTTTGTTATCAGAATCCAGACACAAGCTGCATTTTTTATTTATCTGACATCTTACACTGCATCCTCTCTGTCCTGCGGTGCAGGTATCATCTGGCCTGTGGAGTGCATTCCTTATCCTCTTCGATACCTCAGTCTGGCTCTTCCTCAGACCTACGCCTCAGAATCCCTTCGCTGCATCATGTACAGAGGTAACGTCAACCCAAACGTTGACATAGCCGCTGTGTGAGGCTCAGCGACATGTCAGCAACTTCATTTCTAACGTTATACACAACATAAGCTTTGGTCTAAATCATTTATCAGCCCTCAGTTCTGTTTAAGTCATGTTCCTGGAATGTAAAGCGTAGTGGTTTCGCTCTATCACCCATAATCCACCTCTGAACAATAAGGCCCAACTTCAGAGCTCCATGTTGCATGATACACAAGAAGGCAGAGAAGCACTTTCCTGTTCAAAAACCTTGTCACTGAGGTACCACGGAAGATGAGACTGAGGCACAGCTCTACACCGGCACAATTCAATCTTGGAGACACAAACTTTTCAATACCAATCTATAGCAATTAAATTATACTCTGAATGTTTTGGACATTTTTTGTCATACCTGGATTCTTTATGACCTCACTTCACTTTAAGGAATATATTAACAAACAGCAGGAAAAATGTGTGTGTAAAACATCAAATTTTAGAGATTTCTATGTGAATTTAGTTCTCAGAACATGGAATGCACACCAAATATCGATAACAACCCAAGTAATCACCACATACACAGGAATCAAAATAAATTAACCCTTGAATTATGAGTGATAATATGTAACTGCACAGGGAATATTTATTGAACACCTTTCCATCCATCCATCCATCCATCACGCTTATCCATGCAGGGTCTCAAGGGGGGCTGGTGCCTATCTCCAGCAGTCATTGGGCGAGAGGTGGGGTACACCCTGGACAGGTCGCCAGTCCATCACAGGGCTAGTTATTGAACACACTTACTAAAATGTATTCAATACTAAGTAGAAAAGCCTTTTTTGGTCATGAGAACTTTAAGATTTCCCTTGTATTGAGAAACTGCTCTTTCTTTGGTTAGGTGTGATTTTGACCTATTCTTCTATAAGAACTGTCTATAAATCTTGAAGGTCCTGGGAGTCTTTTCTATGCACTCTAATCCTGATTTCTTTCTATGGATCATTATTCAAATTCAACTCTGGTATTTGAGGGGGCTGTTCTCCTAGCTTTGTGGAGTTTTCTTACCTGCATGTTTGGATTCAATGTCTATCTTAAAAATCCCCCAGATTATTAACAATATCCCAGCACATTTGTTCATTCATTCTTCCTTCAGTTATGAAGTCTGATTGATACGAAACGCTGAAAAACAATCTCACACCATTGTGTTCTCACCTTCAAACTTCACTGTGGTATGCTGTTTCTGGGGCAATGTGCAGTGCTGTTTCCACTGCAAATATGTTTTGTGCAATTACATCTAAACAGTTCAAAGAATATATACAGCAAGTATTTGATTTGCTCGTTCACAAGCTCTGAAGCAAAATTTAAACAAGCTTCAACATGCTTTTGCTTCAACGGTGGAGTCTTACGCAGTGAGTATACATAAAAGCTGTGGCAGCTGAGCACATTTCTTATTGTTTACTTTAAAACATCTGCTGATTACAGGTCTTTCTGATGGTCTGAGTAAATTATTTTTGGCTTTTCTGATTATTTGTGTGACTTTTCTGTCAGAAATCCTACAAGGAGTGCCAGGTTGTGGCTAGTTTACGGTGAAATGGATTTCTTTACCCTCCTAGATTATGCCCAAACAGTGCTGATACAAACATTCAAAAGTTTAGGTTCAACTGGTCTGTAACCAGTGCTATCAGTATGTTTGGAAACAAAAGTTGTGAAGATCTTGAGAAAACGTCGCTGAGAGAGACCCCTTCTTTCACAAAAGTTTGTCAAATCATTCTGCATGCCTACATGGTTAGTTTTATACATATGTGACCAGAGAAGTGATTGGAACATTTCATTTTTCTGTGTAGCTAACTCTGTAATCTTCTCCGCAGGCTGGGGTATTTCTGAGATGATGGTGTGGAGAGGTTTTGCCGTCACCCTAGGCTGGAATACGTTCTTCTTGATCCTAGCCACCGTCATCCTAAAGCTGAGGTCGTGACAGCCTCCTTCCCCTCAGAAGACGCTGTCCTGACCGGGGACAGAGCTTTCAGGTTCAGATCAGGAGCCGACAACAATCCTGTCTGTGGAGGAAGCAGAGCAGCAGAAATCAAGAGGAAAATGGGGGAGAGGGGAATGGGAAGGATTCACTGTGCTTTAAGGGATGCAACAGTTTCCCTCCTCCTGATTATCTCTCTGACACACTAACACACACTCTGATCCTGCAGCAGTTGGTTTGGGCTGTTCAAAGTCTAAATTCAAGATGCTTCAAGTAGAAAAAAAGTAGCAGCAGTTGGTGTTTGTTTCATTTCTACGTGCAGATTCTTGAAAACCTTCATCCTGTGAACAGCCACAAACCAACCTAGGGTCATTTTTTTGTTTGCCTTTAGACTTAATGCTGAGAAATTTTTCTGTTTTACACTTTATTTTAGAATAAATGAAGGTTGTATCGCTCATTTTTGATATAAAAAGAAAAAAACATAAATATGTCGACTGTAGCTGATGGATATCTTAAGGTTTATGCCATCTATACTACAATAAAAATTAGATGGGCATCGGAGAAAATGAAGGAAACTTTAAAGAGGAGGAGTCCAAGCACAAAAATTACAGAAATGTCTCATTCCAAGCAGGAAATTGAGAAGATTATTGCACAATGTAACATGAATGCAGACGGAAGCTAAAAAGTGATGATTGCTTCATATTATTCACCCATAAGGCTTCCCACAGCGTTTCAATCTCTCTTGCTGCTTGCTCAGTATGTTTATGTTGAGCCTATCGTTCTGTCTGATTATGAAAGGAAGTGGTAACGGTTCAGCGTTTGATCTCGCTGCGTTACCAGGTGCTCACGTCTTGTTCTTCTTCAGCTTTGGTCGATGGTGTTCCTTATAACTCTGTGCCTGTATCTCCTAAAGGAGGGAAATGTTGGTGATGGGGAATTTTTCTGTCTTGTGACTTGATGTTTTTCATGAACTCTCTACTTTGCCGGACAGAGTGGAGGCTGTTCTCAAGCTGTCAGCATCCATGCATTGTTTTTTGTTTGTTTGTTTTTACATAAAAAAAAATATTTTAAAAAAACTTTATATTTTATTACGTATTCCTTTAGGAATCCTAGAAAATCTAAGCACACAGGAGTAGAGCTTTTGGGGGTTAAACATAGAGATGGTGTTAGTGCTGTGAGAAAAACCAAGAAAAAAAGCTAAAGTGAGGACGCTGGGGTCAGAAAATTTGTTTTTCCATCTTATAGTAACAAATATCTGTAGGCGAAAAGCCACATTTTGAATAACTCATAAAGGTGCTTTGAGATAGATCTGTTTTTATAGGTGGGATTTATAGTTATATTTTCTCGTGCTCTAAAAACAAACCTAAATTATAATCAAATCATTAGAAAAAGACAGCAGAATTAAATTTAAAAAAAGTTAATAAATTAAGATATCCCCCTTTTTTTAAGTACTTTGATACCAATGAGCCAAACTTTCTTATAACCTTTAAGGTGGTTTTGAGCCATGGGTGAGTTTTGATATGTGCAATATGGTTCACCACCCAGAGCAGCATGACCTAGAGGGCGGCACAAGCATTAGAAGGAAAAAAACTACATCCAGAATGGGTTTTCTCTTGCTTATTTGCATGTCTGGTTATATGTTGTGTGCAATCCAAGCACTGTAAAAATATGAAAATGTGGCTGTATTATAATGGCACTGTAGCCATGATTTGACGTCACCAAAATTAATGATGAAAATGTAAAGAAATGACAAATGATTCTAAGCATTTGCAAAGTACTGTACATCCACTCCAAGAATAGTGTTAACAATCTCAACCACTTCTTTGAAAGCAAGACATGCCAATTGTCGAACCAGCATCACGTGTTTGTGCCAGTCGAAGATTTAAAATGTTTACAATTATCTGCATGTATTAAATCTGAGCGTGTTTTTATTAGCACGCGTTTTTCTAAACTCATGTACCTGTTTGGGTTATAACGGTGCAACCTCTACGATCAAGGAGTTTGGTGTTCTTACTGCATATTCTAATGATAATGTTGAGTTATTGTTTGATAGGAATTACCATTCCTAAAAAAAAAAAAAAGGCGATGATATGCTCAGACAGAATCATCAATAAGCCCTGAAGGATTATATACTGTACTAGAATAAGGTATTTGTTTCTCACTCTAATATTGAACCTTTGTGAAATATATTTAGAAGGGTGATCTGTCTCTGGGTTCATTGGGACAGCTTGTTTAAACATTATTTTATGTTAAGAACCTATTTTTGAACTGTTAGCTTATTATTGCCAAGAACTGTTTAAACTTTGTAAGATGGTGGTGATGTTTGTTCAAATGTGGTCTTTTTGATGGAATCGCCACGTGTTGCAACTGAATTTGAGATTTACTTACCCTTCAAATTAGAAATTCTGCCGAACATCATCAACTCACTTTGATTCTTGCGGTTATCCAGGTGAAGACACTGTTAAAGAGAAGCCACGGGGGGCATTTAACGATTAGAAGTTACCAGTTTTGATTTAAAATGTGACTTTTATTCAGTTAAAATGTTGCAGATTATGTAAGCACTGGTGTGTGCCTCCGCCATGCTCCGTAAACTCCAGTCGACTACCTCCGTCTCTCCCTGAAGGGCACGTGAAGAATTTACACTCCTGTGATGTGACTTGTATGCACTGTGACAGCAGACATGCTTGGATGAAGTTCTATTCATTTATTCTGAAACAATAAATGTCACTGAAAATCCCTCCTCTTTGTGTTGCTGCTAATTCTGCGGGTGCAGAAACACCTGGAGACCATGGACGGTGAAGGTATGCAGTTACATCACGCTTTGCTTGCTTGAATGTGTGGCTCGTTACCATGGCCTCGTTTTTGATCTGTCCCTACCTGACTGGTTATGGCTGACTGTTTGACCTCGGTGTGTGTTTTTATATGTCATTGCCTATGACTTATAATACATGTATTGTTATAACATCAATCTCTAAAAAGTCCTGTGTTTTATGTTGACCAAAGCAGGTCCATAAAAGTCTGAAGGTCTTTGAGTATAAAGTCTGCTGCTTATTAAAAGAAAACGTGGTGCTTAACAGAATGTTCAATTAGGAGGAAGAGAAACCAAAGGGGAAATTGTTTAAAAATTAAACCCAGGGGAGAAAAGAAAAGTTAACTGAGAAAGTTGGAGCTGATCAAATGTATAACAATAAAATGAAATTAAAATCAAACTCAGAAATTACAATATAAAGCTACTAGCCTTTTTTGTTAAAATCAAATTACCTTTAGATGTACGGTGATTCTTTCTGGTCTATACATTGCTGTTAAAATGTCAGAGACCATGATAAATACATTTTTAAAAATCTAACTTTAATGTGACATTTATCCTGTACTATTGAACAGAAAAGCAAATATATTAGAAGCAAATATAACTGAAAAAATGCAATATTTTATAAGTTTGCAAATATTTTGTTTTATGCACCTTTTTTTTTAATCCAATTTCATCATTTTGTCTTCCTAACATCAGTTATAGAGGATGATGATTAACTGTGATTAAAATTCAGCTTTCCTATTGGGAGTTTCTTGACATTTGCTCATTTGAATTACCTAGCTAAAACCTTACCTTGTAAGGGGTTTACAAGGGACAAAATGATCTCACTGTATAAAGTTATCAGTCAGGAGGAGACTCCCCCCCCCAAACACACACACACACATCCCTTGTACTTCTATCCGGTTGAGGACTTTGTATTGACTTCCACTCATTTTAATAAGAACTGCATTTATGCCTAACTGATTTTCCCTAACTCTAACCATTACTAGTATGTTCCTAACCTTAACCAAAACTTAATTCACACCATACCTCTAAACTAGCAGAGCGCATTCTAAGAAAAAATAGGGAGGACAGGGGAAATGTCCTTACTTTCCACAAAGACCCCCACCCCCCTTTGTTAGTGAAAATGATTATAATGGTCCATTATATGTACTATATACAAGAATACACTTACACACACACACACACACACACACACACACACACACACACACACACACATATCTATCTTCACAAGGACTTTGCACTGACTTCCATTCATTTTTTTATTCATTTCTTTAGCCTGACCCTAACCTTAAACCTAACCATTACCAGTACATCCCAAACCCTACAACAGCACTTCTTATAGGACCCCATAAGGAGCAGTGAGTCCTCACATCATAGGATTTGTTGAAAAAATGGGCTTTAAAGGGTGAGAAATGCTAAAACCCACACACACACACTGCATATGGGAATGCTCTGATATTAAGTCAAACTAGACAATTCAGAAGAACTGCCAAAAAGACAAACAGCTGACAACAACACCAAAGTTGCTAAGGGAATCTCTGATAAGTAGCGGTTATGTTTTACACATGACAAAAAACTCCTCTACCCACCATTTGTCTTGGCAAAGGATTATTGTTGTGAGATATAATTTGTTTTTTCCAAATTATACATCCAGGCCTGAGTAAGATCTTCTGATGCCTTGCAGGAGAATGTGTAATGTTTTCATAAAATCCAATGGTAACATCTGGCCATAGTTTTAAGAGGTAAGGGTGAAACAAAGACAACACTCCACATCACCAAAAGAACACCATACCCACGGTAAAATATGGTGATGGCAGCATGATTCGCTGGGCTTAGTTTTTATTCAAATGAACTTTTTTTTTTTTTTTTTGTCAACGTGGATGAAATCAAGAATCTAAATTCAAGCCATATTTGTCCGATTTTTGCAAGAAAGCTGAAGGTGAAGAGGAGATTTTATTTTTCAGCATCGAACAGATTGCAAGTATACATCACAAACAACAAATTTGAAGGGCTGTGAATTCCACATGACAATCTGATGGACTTGGAGAACTTGTGCCAGATACGATTCAGGGATCTTTTGAGTTTGTTCATTTATATTTTTCTTGTTTTTTCCTCTTGATTGGCAGGTTTTTGATCAAATTTATCAAAATCTGTCAAAAGTCCAAAGGGTTTACTAATGCCAATTGTTAGGTTTGATTCTTGTGTCTCCTGTGATGTCATTGCCTATATACTCACAAAGCAGAATCAGCTATTTGTTCTCTAAAGAACTTTGTATTTGGGGAAATTTGGCTGCAGACATCCATGCTTTATTAGTGGTGTTTTTATTGTCAGTGTGAATTTGTGAAGTGAAAAAACCCACCATTGGGTTGTGTCTTTAAGAAATGATAAGCAAAACGAGACAAAAAGTTCTTAAAGGGGCAGTATGATGTGTTTTCCAGCCACACAGAATCATTTTATAGCACAATCAAGTAACTATGTTAGCCTCAGTTGTTATAAAAATGCTGTATATATCAAATATGAGTTAAAAGAAATTTGACTTCATAATTTAACACCTTGAAATTGGGCCTGTCTCTTTAAGAAAGTCCTGCTCTTTCTGAAACTCCACCTTCAGGAAGTCATCACAACAACTAACCCTTTAACAATATTTTTACAAGTGTTGTACTAAGAAGCAGCTCGTATAATGAGCTCAGCACATGCATAGTTCGTCAGGTGTTTGCTAATTGCTGCTGGCTAGTCTGAAGGAGCTGAGTGGGGATTTCGCTGGGGAGGGATGCTCTGTGAGGCAGGAACTCGGAAGCTGCTGTTCTGAGGAGGAGCTGGGGCTGGAAGGCGGTGCTCAGTCCATCCAGGCATTTTGCACAGCTGAATGGCTGCAACGGGAGATTGAAGTTTTTCTCAAACATGCATGAAAAAATCAAAGCAACACTCCAGGTATGTTTTTGATGAGGGAATAACATTACAACATGATGTAAACCTCAAAAAAGTTGATTTTACATAATACTGCCCCTTTAAACAACCCATAAAATATATGCGTTGCAGCTGAGAGTGTATGCTTTGGTCTGTTACTCTGTGGAGTCAAAACAAATACATAACTTCAGCATGAGCTTCCATGGTAATTACATTTTAAAAAGAAATGTTACTTCTTCACAAGGCTGTCTTTGTTCTATATTTCTGTCTTAGTTAACAGCTTTCATGCTTCTCAAAGCATCAAAGCCCACATATTAGCCTAGCTATCAACTCATTTCTGTTTTTGGCAGTCAGTACTAAACATTTTATGCTCTTATTTAAGCTCTAAAATGTGTCTGAATGTTTAAAACATACCCCCTAACTTTAAAAAGTAGTTCAATAGAATGTAGTCATGTCAAACGCCTTCAAAAAATAGAAAATATACACGTACAGTTAAACCAAAAAGTATTCACCCTGCTGGTAGATGTAGATTTAAAAAAAAAAAAAAAAAAAAAAAAAATTCAATCAACTAAGAACTTTTCTAAGAATGTTTCTTTTTAAAGGTTTTTTTTTTGTGGTACCTTTATTTGCGGTATTAAGTCAGGAAATTGGCAGAAAGAGAAGGGGGAAGACGTGCAGCAAAGGTTCAGGAATGGAAGCCTTCGTTAAGGACTAATAGCCTCTGAATATGGGGCACCCCGCGCTACCTCTACATGATGCCCTTAAACTTTGTTTCTGTAGGGAAACAAAAGGTTCCACTCAAAAGATAATAAAATTATATAAACAGAGTATTAAATCAAATAAATATATATTAAACTTTTTAAATTAGAATTAAAAAAAAAAAAAAAGCATGTCAAAAATTATTGATATTTTTCTGAGTAGTCAATGGTAAAAATTTTAATGGCATTACATGAATCAAACCCTTCTTACTGACCAGCTTTTTGCATGTCTCCACGTATTGTGACAATTTAACCTTGTTAATTAGCTCCAAACCTTTGAGGTTGGAAGGCATCTTTGCTGTTGGCCGAATCTTTTGCTCACTCCACAGCTTCTCTATCAGATTCAGGGTATTACTCTGGTTAGGACACCAAAAAATGTAAATGTTATTTTCAGTCTGAAGAAAAATGTTGGTGAAATGAAAACTAGGGGAATGAATAAATTTTCTGTAACTGTATGTATAATAAAACTTTCAGAGGCAGACAGTTATACTGCTGTTGCTATAAAGAGTAGATAAAACTGTTGATGAGTGTGACAGCATAGATCACTGGTCTGTTTTCAGTGGTATTTGGATTTCAGTCGTGAACTGACATGTAATGAATTTAATCAGCTTTAAGAATTTATGAAGAATATTTAAATGTTGCTGTACCTGTGGAAGCTTTAAATTCCAGGTTCACCTTCTCTTCCATTTGTCACTATCCAAATTAGGCAAGGATGGTGCTACGTGGAGGGATGTGATTGGGTGGAACAGCCTCCCAAATCTGAACCTGAACATGTTTTTCTACAGAACTTTTGTGCTAGGCAAAGGATGTCCATAATAAACACCATATCCAAGTACATGGTGGTTCATAAATGTAGTTAACACCAGTCTGCATTGTGCCAGAGGTTGATAAACGATTTTGTTTTTGTACCTCAAATCTACAAAAGCTTTGATCCAGCAGTGTGACTTTTGCCTTGGCCTTGGAACAGTGGACCAAGTATTTGCCCTTGAGGAATTACTGAAGGGATCATAGGAGTTTAGTTGTCCAGCCCTCATGTTTTGTGGATCTGGAAAAGGCTTACGACCGTGTTCCCCAGAGGCGATTTGTGGGGTTGCTACCAATAAGTGAAGTGTCAGGGGGAATGGGCTTTCTGGTCCAAGGCAAGACCACAGTTGATATTTTCATAGTCATGGAGACATAAGCATGTAGTTTGGGAACCCCTGGGGCTTGTCTTTGCTTTTTGCAGATAATGTGCTTCTGTTGCCATTTTTCCTTCAATATGCACCAGAGTAGGTTGCATCAGAGTGTGTTGAGAGTCAGCTACTCTAAGTCTGGATGGATGGATGGATTGATGAGTCTGAAGTTCCATGATGTCCCGTTGTAGTGGTGTAGGCCTCCTTGCAGTGATAAAAAAAAATCAGTTATGTTTTAATAGCATGACTTTTGCAGACAATTTTAAATGTTGCTGTTTTAAAAATGATCATAAATATGAATGGAAGGGAATGAAAGGTTCTGAGTCCGCTTAGATGTGAAAGAGAAGGAACAACATGATATTTAAAGAGCTAATCAATGATGAGAATCTCTAAAAAATTATTTAAAAATGAAGTGCTGATCTGCATCTTATTTCCTGATTACCAACCCAAATATTATGAATATCACCTGATTTTCACATCAAGACCCTACAGACGATGAAGACCGAAATAAAACCAGATGTTTTGTAGATGTTTCAGGAAAGTTAAATCATCAACAACTCTTGTCACCACCAAGCATCAATTGCTTTGATTAAAGTGATGGATCTTAGGTAAATGTGTACACAATTAGATGTATGAGAGAAAAACACATCTTAAAAATGTGCATATAATTTGATACAGTGAACTGGGCAATGCATGTATGGCGCCACACGTGTCGACTTCGGACCAATGTCAGCAGGGCAAATAGTATTTATGCTAAATCCACACAATCAAAACTCGTCAAGTATGTATGACCATTGTGTAATCATATGTCGCAGGCAGGATGAAATTAACACACTGAAATATTGCACTAAGACTTGATGCTCTAGCTCTAGCTAGTACAAGGGAAGCTTTTAAGCTAGTTCTAGCTTAGCTTAACACAACTGCTTCTTCACTTTCAACAGTTTCTGGTTTCATTCATCTCCTTCTTTTCGGAGCATTCTCGGTTGTCTACGGTATTTTACTTTTTTCACAGTCACAAAATCTGAGCAATTCTAGCTGTTTTACATGAAGAAAACTTGCTCTTGAAAGGGGCCTGCTATAAGTCACTGTTAGCTTGACTCCTCCATGAGAAATTGAGATCTCTCTGACCACCATCTACAAAGAGCATAACATCACACTCAGCTCACAAAACAACACAATAAACAAAATTGGGCTCTTGAGAACAAGACGAGACAAAATTCTAGCAATGTATAAACTAAATATTTGGTTTCAAAAATAGTTTTCCCAAATGGGAAACTATAAGAATCAGTAACAAATGTAGAATATTCCAGTTCAAGTTTTACCAGTTCTTTAATCGAGGTTTCCATATTTTTCTAATTCTAAGGTTTTCCTGAAGACATTTTGTGTTTTTGCAATTAGAATAAATGATCTATTAATCTCCAACTGTGTTTTAAAGAATCTCTGTTCAATCTAAAATGATCCAGTTTGGGTTTGATCAGGGTAAATATGAGTTGAACTAGAGATGATGCAGTTTAGAACAGATAGCTCTGCAATAATGTCTGCTAAAGATAAGACACTTATTAATCATCTCTACACTAAACAACTCAAATTTGAAGCACTCATCTATCTGTTAAATTTTAAAAATCACAGCTGTGTGTGTGTGTGTTTGTATGTGCGTGTTTTAAACAGTGATAGTCTTTTATCCATTGTCTTCCTGCTCAGAATCTCAAATGACCCTCTAGAAGAGCATGAAATGAGTCTGGTTGTCTGTCCACAGTCATTTACAGTGGTTGGTGAGCTTGGTGACAACACCATTTCTAATTACAGAAAATTATAGCGCAATTACATGCAATGACACCCTGAGGACTATAGAAACCTTAGCATTCATACAACACTCAGATCAGTCCCAGTTTACACATGATGCAACGTGGACAGAATGTACAAACAATTTGCTACAGTGAGAGTCATTCATCCAGCAGTGATGAAAATGAGCCACATGTTTGCCAAACTTTAATTTATGGGGAATTCTGCAGTTAAATGCAATTTACAACTGTCCACATCTGGTTTACATCAACTCCAATCATTCTAAAACAAATCATAAGATTATATTTACAAAATGCTCACTTCTGGGAAACATAAGGAGTCGGTTTATATTAAATTTCCTCAGTTTAATTGCAGTACCAATCAACAATGGATCAGTGAAATCAAAGAAACACAGTCTAGTACTATTAATATAGTAAGTGGTATAAATGGTAACTTTTGTCATGTTGTTGAGTGTCTTGGGGTGATTTTGTCAGCGAATCTTGACCCAGATAAATCAAATTAAAGCAGATTTTTGACTACTTTAATTTACACAATGCTTTTATGGAGATTAATTTTCGTTCATCTTGTATCAGGAAAAGTAGACTTGCTTGCAAAGTAGTCCTAATGAGTATTATCTCTCTCTCTCTCTTTTTTTTTTTTTGTAAATGTTGACTGCTTTTTTTTTATTATTTTTACCTGGGGCTTAGGAAGGACAGAAATTAAGTGACAAAATTGGTAAGTATGTTAAAAAAAATTTAAAAAAAACTTCTCCAAACTTGGAGAAATGAAAGCTTATTTGACCAGTCATGATAGTTTGGATATCTGGACATTTTTTAGTCCTAGAGGAGGTTTCCAGAGGAAGGTCTCAAAGCAAGTAGCTGAGGAGAGAAAAGGTGAAGGAACCTCTGCTCAGACTGAGGACCTTCTGAACCAGCTCTAAAGTTAAATTTATAATTTGTCATATTTGAAGTGAGGTTCTTTAGAAGTTCACATAGGATCTGCAGCAAATAACGCTCTCAAAGTTTTCATTCAAGAATAAACCAAGACCAAAGCTGAATGGTACTATCTGAAAACAAGTCCTACCTCAAAGATGTCCCACCAGTTTATGATTCCTCTGCCTTCAAACAATTAGGGAAAGCCCAAGATAATGATTTCTCGTCCCTATGACTTTCTGATTCATGAGTGGAATGGTGGCATATTTATGGGTGTATTTTAAGATACCACCTCAAGAACACATTGCTTCCTTGTGTGACGCCATGCGAAAATCAAAAGAAATCAATCAAGATAAAAGGAAGGGAACTTTTATCCACAAGACTGGTTTATCCTTGAGTGCATTTTCTCGATGTCTAAAGGTTCTACGTTCACCTGTTGCAACAATTGTAAATTTGCATTGAAAAGAGTCTGAAAACTGATTTGTTGGAGATCCATCTCACTCTGAACAAGACTTAGGAAAGGTATTGATCATGTCATTCTATTAAGATGCATGTCAACACATTTCAAAAGAAGCTCTTTAAAATATTTGTCTTTCTCTGCTGGTTAAGAAACTTAGATGACTTTGGATAGACAGTGATAGCCTTTGTTTTAAGACACAAGTTTTTGTGTAAAAACAAAGGCTATCAATGTCTATCCAAAGTCAGAGACAGAATCACAGAATCACAGAATGACAGAATCATCAAAGGAGAGAAATTTAGCTAGATTGATCCCCTGGGCTAATTTTCACCACGCACTGTTTCTGTTTTTGCCTCTATGAAGCTGCAAAACAGACCAGAAACTAACTTATCCGGCAAGATTACCATTGCATGGTCACAGTTCGGTTCTGAACTCCAACAACAGGAACTGTCAAGCATCCAACAGCCTCCCACTCCCAGAGTAACCTCCCCAGGAAAACAGAACAGCTGCAGAACCAATGCTGAAAATCCCTCCAGTTCAGAAAGAGTGGAGAGAACTGACAGGACCCAAAGCAAAAAGCTGAGTTGGTTCTGAGAAAGTATTGTGTCTGACCCAACTGAAGGTGTGCTTGTCCTGGTTTATCTGAAGCTTTTTTTTGCCGTCAGAAACTGAAAGACCTCAAGGCCTCCTTTGTTTGAATTCCCTTTTCCTTTACAAATTTTGCCTCAGATTTCCAAAATTAAAATCATACACAAACACCCTGAGTTTACATTTCACATAAGAAGAAAGGGAGAAACGTGGTAAAGTTAAATCTATTCAGCTGTTAATACTTTAAATCTCCAATCTCTGCCTTTAGAATTCTCTACACGTACTTGGATTTCATGTTTGCTTGTGGATGTTTAGTTTATTTTCTTAAATACTAGTTAGAATAGTTTAACTTCTAAAAAGTTTATTAGTGGTGAGATCTTGATCTATTGTAATCATTCAGGAATCATTTGCCAATATGGTGATTCTGACATTAAATCTCATTCTATATCTTCTACTCTCTTCCTGTTTATAAAGAATGTAAAGTGCAACTCTAAGCAATTTACTCCTTCAGAAAGATGTTGGAGCTAATAAGAAAATCAACATTTTATTAATAACATTAAAAATATATTTGATATATAAATATCTTTAAATAGCTTATCAATTGCAACCTTTAACCATTGACTCAAAACGGCTAAACAACCTGAAAAAAAGGCTTGTTCTGTTCTGGGGACTGCTCAGGAACCTCTGGAGATTCTGATGCAAAGATGGATTAACAACATTATGGACAACCGTGAGTATCCTCTTCATCTGACTGTTATACAGCAACAGAGTCTCTTCAGTCAGAGGCTTCTTCAGATCTATAGGAGATCCTTCCTGCCCACAGCCATTATCGTTTACAATAACTCTTTGAGGAAACTTGGATAAAGTGAGTTACAACATCTGATTTCCCTCTGGGATCAATAAAGTATTTTTGAATTGAATTGAATTAAACTGAATCCTCTTTGAAATGAATTTAGTGCTGACATGACCTGAAAGGCCACTCTGAGAGAAAGAAGCCATTACTTCAAAAGTAAAACCAGAAAGTCAACGCACATGGGGACAAAAATCTTTAAATCAAGTTTTTGGCCATAATGACCATGGAGGAAATAAAGGGAAGCTTTGAAAGACCCATTTGTGGATCTATTTCCAATTTGACAATGAGCCTAAGTATACCTGCAAATTTGTAACGAAATGACTTAACAACAACAAAGTCAATAATTTGGAGTAGTCATCACAAAGTCCTTCTCTCAGTTCTATAGAAAATTTGTGGGCAGAGATCTAAAAGAGTGTAAGGCAGCCTAAAATATATTCTCTCTCATTTTTCTGGCATTTAACAAATAGAAATAATTTTATTAATCCTAACTGAAATAAACCAGGCTTGTCCGATTTATGGCAGACAGTAAGACAAAAAAGCTATGTGTCTTTTTATGCAGTGCAAATCTGTGGTTTCAGCCATATATTTTGAAAGTGCTTGTAATTTTTTTGCAGTCTCGATATTTTAAGGTTGATAAAAAATCAGTTTTGGCCTCCGTGTGTATATCCGACATGCAGGAAGCTGTAGGCGTTTCGAAATCTTATCTTCCCTCAATCATTTGCAGTCTAGTTAAGCAACGGAGTGCGATCATTCTGCTTTAATTACTACAAAATAACCTCTGAAATAAATTAAAATGCACACTTAGTCATGATCATGTCTAAGTGCAGTACTTTGTGCAAAGCAGCAGTATTAGATGGTGCAACGTCCGTGTTAAATGCTTTCACAATGTGAACAGTGAAGTAGGATGCATGAAAACAATACTGAATGCTTTCAGTTTA
Source organism: Anableps anableps (assembly GCA_014839685.1). Taxonomy (NCBI): domain Eukaryota; kingdom Metazoa; phylum Chordata; class Actinopteri; order Cyprinodontiformes; family Anablepidae; genus Anableps; species Anableps anableps. Next base: position 29,638,776 of record CM026076.1, read on the forward strand.
AAATGTAGTCAGCTTTGCAAATGCCAGCACAAAAACACACACACGCACACACACAAACCTTTGATTCATCTGGTCCAGCCGCTCTGCTTTGTGATCCACCAAACATTCAGTAAACATTACCCTGCGCATGGTTACTGTCACCATAGCAGCTCGGCTCAGCCTCTCAAACACAGGACAGCGATGTTATTTAATATTTGGCTACGCGTGAGCACAGCATGTTTGTATCACATAATCCTGTCACACTGGTGAACATTTGCTTTTGCACAGCCGTCGTGCCTCTCCTTCCCCTCCCGTGCAGTTGAATACAACCCAGCTGTTGCTATGTTTTCCTCTTATCACACAAACAACAACAAAGGAAACGTTGGCCAAGAACACACCTCCCTCAGCACAGACCCACACACTTTGGCTGCCGTCAGCATCACATGAGGTGCAGCAGCAGAGACAGTTGCTGCGATTTAAAAGACATCGTTTTGAACACACTTATTGCTGAAGCAGACTTGTTCATGCTCGTGTTATAGGGAGTACAAATGGTGGAATAAGGCTTCAGTGGGTTAAAAATGGGGAATTTGAGAATACAAGTTATTTTTAATCTGCATTTGTTCAAAAACAAAATCATGTAAGAAGTTTAGAGGTCTGCATTAAATCAACTTCAGCTGAATAAATTGTCTCCAAATGCTGAGGTCATACATCAGCTGCTGCAGCAGAGGACAAGCTTGCACAAGACTGGTTGCAAAAACCTTTAATTATACATTTTAATCCTGCATAATCTATTAGTTTAGACAGATGTCAGAAAGTCAGGAGGATGTGTTTATTCACTTTGGGTTACTAGGAGACATATCCAGTTTGTGCTGCATACATAGCATCCTTATAAATTTACTTTAGCAATTCAACTCAAAAATGAAATTAAATACATTTATTGCATAGACACATTTTAAGCATTTCTCAGGAATAAAGCAGATTACAATACAAGGATAAAAACAGGATTTTTAATGTAGAAATGTGGTAGTTGAGTAGATTATGGTCTATACAATCATGCAGAAGACTCCTAACCCAACAGCTGACCAGCAGACAGTGATACTCTCCACAAGGAAAGTAAAGCACAATAAGTCATTGCTGAAGATACAGGCTGTTCACAGAGAGCTGGACTCAACCATATTTATGGAAAGTTGAAGGGAAGGAAAAAGTGTGGTGGGAAAAAAAAAAAAGTTCAAAAGTAACAGTGAAAAATAACAGTTTTGAGAGAAATGTGAAGCCCATTCAGGAGTTTTTGGGAAATTCACAAGGCACAGACTGTAGCTGGAGTTAATGCGTCAAGTGCCACCACACTTCCCATCCAGGACATGGGGTGTAACCTTTCCTGAACAGAAACATCTTTGAGCAGCTTTTTTTAAAAAAAAAAAAAAAAAAAAAACAACCACACAACACTGGACTGTTGTGCAAGGGTCCAAAGCCCTCTTTTCAGATTTCATTTGGAAATAAAGAATCTGGAGGACAGGTGGAGAGTCCAAGTTGCTAAAAGTCCTAGGTGATTTTCCCCACTCACTTCCATGCCATCTGCTGCTGGTCCAAGCCCAGAGTCAGCACACCCAGGACTTTTTTTTTTTTTTTTTTTGTAGCTTAATATTGCTGAACTAACATTCTAGATTTCGCTGAAAATGAGTTTTGTGTTAACTGAAGTTCTAATTTACAGTGGATCAAAAAAAAAAAAAAAAAAAAAAAAAAAAAAATTCTTTAAAAATCCTACAATGTGATTTCCTGGATTTTTTTTTTCTTCTCATTTTGTCTCTCAGAGTTGAAGTGTACCTATGATGAGATTTACAAACCTCTCTCATCCTTATAAGTAGCTATGTAGTTCCAGTGGCTGACTTAAAACTTTTTTGCCCCACTGTATATAGATGTACTTCTTTATGTGTGATCTCTTATTTAGATTGCTTTCCAGGCCTTCTGTTGTTGCAGGTGGCTTAAATAACAGTTCCCCTCACTTTTACTGCACAGCACCCTGGATGCATGCATTAAGTATTACTAACATGGAGGTTGCAGAAAAGACATCAAGAAATAACTATCATTTTAAATTAACATTGTCGTCTTCACAAAGGGATAGCAGTTGAGTCTATCCCTTTGTAAAGGTATTAATTGCTTTCATTTAACCAGTTGTTACAGGAATCAGGATCAGTTTAATTTGAACATGAAACATCTTTTTGTTCACCTTTTGCTGCACACAAGGGCTCTACTCTACCGTTCAGTTTGAAAACTTCTTGCAACATTGTTTTCTGTGCAAATAAACAGACGTGTGGAAGGACTGTGGGATCAGAAGATGCGTATCAGCCTCTACGATTTTATAGTTTCCTGGTTCTGCTTGCAGAACTGTAAAGAAAAGCACTTGTCAAAACATCAGTCAGGAGGAAAGTGAACTGACTGCGGTGCCTTCACTCGTGCAATCACGAAGGTGTGTGGAAGGTGTGTCTGCTGCTCACAGCCCTGGAGACACCCAGGAAAGGTGTTGTCGCTGTAACCAAGGCAACACAAACAGCATGATTCAAACACTGATTAAAATATGAGTGAAGATTATGCAACAAGCATATAGGGGAAGTGTGTGTGCGTATGTACAGCCACAGATGGTTTCTTGAGTCACAGTCGTAAAGGCTCCTTTAAGTCTCTGCAGCTGGTTGAAAACCACTTTAACCTGTAATGACCGCCTCTTGCTTATGGCAACCAGTGTAGCAGCAGGCGTGTATTTTATTGAGAGATGTAAGTGTGTGCTTTAAAGCAGCTCAGTGGGTACAAAAGTAAAGTCTGTCTCCATGTGGATGTGTTGAGTGAGTCTGGGATGTGTGATTCCTGTAAAGAGGGAAGGTGAGATCTAGTTAATCTGGTCTCTACTTCTGCTGATTTTTCCATCCAGTGTAAAAGTTTCAACCCTAGTTTCTGAATACCTTGCCTCCAGTCAGCTAGACCTTCTTGTAATCTTATAAGTTATTCTTAAAAAAATAGTGCAAGGCAGTTCTGTTTCTGTGGACAAATAATCTGATCTAAGAAGTTAGGATAGTAAAATAGTTTTAAAGCAATACTGTCTTGCTGATGGTTTTACACCTTTTTTATGTCTTCTTACAGCCACAAACTTTAGTGTATTTTACTGGGATTTATGTGATAGACTAGCATAAATTAATTCACAATTTTTAGGTGGAAGGAAATAGATTTGGGTGGAGTTTTTTTCAAACAGCAATCTGAAAAGTGTGGGATGCATTTACGTTCATTTCCCTTACTCTCATACCTCCAAATTAAATACAGTGCGAGTATTTAATCCCAATATGAATCCCAACTGTTCCTTGAGCGCCTCAAAGAGCTGTTAGGCTACGTTTACACAGCAGGTCTTGAGGCTCAATTCAGATTTTTTTGCTGATATCCAAATTTTTTGTGTGGTCCTTCATACTACCTATTAGATGTGACCGGAATCAGACTTCTGTGTGAACAGTTTATGACCCCAAAGTGACCCACATGCACAGAAGAAGAATGTAGACATCACACAGCAGCGCGGTTTGAAAACTGTCATATCAATTTAGTGTCGCATGTGGAAGTGGTACAAATCGAATTTTTGAGGGGTTGACTAGATCGGACTTGGGCCGTTCAGACTGATATGAAAAAGGATATGAGTCGCATAAGGCCAAAAAATGGGGTTTGGGTCACATTTGCCTGCAGTGTGAATGTGGCCTTAGAGAAGATTAGAGAACAAACAGCATCATGAGGACCAAGGAAGACAAGTCAGGAGAGAAATCTATGGAGACCCTAAACACATTATCCCTGCTGTGACAGATGTTGGTGGCAGCATCACCCTGTGGAGTTAAGGTTGTCTTCAGCAGGGACTGGAAAGCTGGTGAGAACTGATGGGAAGGTAAATGAAGCTGAATACAGAGAAACTCTGGTTGTGTTCACAAACATATTTGCTAGATATTGCTGAAATTTTTACTCAGTTGGCTTGCTCACTGCTACAATCAAAAGTAACAAAAGCAAGACTGATTCCCAAAGCATATTTCAGCTCTTGTAAACATCTGGACATCTGCAGACATGCCTACCTGCATGTACAGGAGGAACAAGGAGAAGGTGGACATGCAGCATTTTGCAGATGAAGATAAAAGATGGAAGCAGCACGGATAGCTACATAAGCCAGGTCTCATTCCAGTAAGATCCACCCAGACTGAACCTGTAAGCATTCTGGTATGTTAGCATTGGTATTTCAGATGAGACTCATGTATTTTTGTTGAACAAAGTTAGTAACTGGTAAACCATTTTCTGTTTTGGTTGAAGTCACACTTTTGTTTTGTTGAGTTTATGCTGAATCTACACACAAACAGGTGTGACCTCTGATGTGGCTGATTTGTAAACAGAATTTTATCTTTTCTAAGATATTAAACTTCATGGTTTGTGTATATATTTTAATTTATGATAGCATACTGTTTAAACTCACACTGTAAGTGTTGGAGCTTCAAGAGATTTCTTTAATTGCAGCATTAGGATGTGAAAAATACATCTGAAAATACATTCAAGTGCAATAAGCAATAGCAGCACAGGAAGAAGTCACCTTTTTGATTTTTATTGATATTCTGGATCAGGTGTTCACTGGAACGACATGAGTATCCTCACTGCTTTGTTCAAATATTGTTTATGTCTCAGGCTATTACAAAATTACATGGTCTTAATCAAATGTAAAGCATCCACTGTCAGATCAAAACAAGAGTGTGACATTTAACTACGTGCCACTCTACTTTGAACAAAAATTCTCTTAAATGGAGAATTAGGACAGTAAGTCACAGTTCGGTTCTACTAAAGAAATTATGAGTGGATCGGACACATGCTCATGGAAATATGAAGACCAGAATGAAAACAAAAAGTTAAGTGTGGCTCAAGAGCCTTCAGGTGAATTTTCACCTGAAGGCTCTTTCAGAAAATTCTCACCTTTGACCTAGAGAAGTAGATGTTCCTCCCATAGCTTTGAGTTATAAGGCAACATCCATGCAAAACAGATTTCATCATTTAACCTTTTTTTTTTCTTGTGCAAAGAATTCAAAATAGTTGCAAATCTCCAGCGGTATAAAATAAAATAAACTGTCTCTCACACTAGAGGCCTCAGTTAACATAATAAATGTTAAAGTTTATGACATACGATTAGAAAAAAATTGAAACGAATTTGGTTTGTTTAGGAGGACTGCTTGGAGAAAAAGTCTCTTAAAAAGAAAAGTCATACCTGAATGAACCACCAGAACTCTTCAACAACATTTTGTGGACAGATGAATCCAAATTAAAGAGCCATAAGGCACAGCATATAAGCACAAACACTTCATACCAACAGTCATGCATGGTGATGGTGTGTGTGTGTGTGTGTGGGTGGGGGCATTTAAGTTAATTGACATTTCGTGTATAAATGAAACTAAATTATATATCTCTTGTCTGAAAATTGATGAAGTGGTCATTTCCTACAGTTGCAGGAGTTCAAACAGCCCTTGGAAAGGGAGCTGCTATCATAATCTACAGTTGTTTGAACTTTTAGTTCCATTTGTGTTTCTGTTTTGATCATTTCTTGTGTATTTCCTTATATTTTGTCATTTTTGTTTATCCCTTGTGGTGTTTGGTTATTCTCATTGTTTGTGTTTTGGATTTGTTTTGTTAGATTGGTATTTATTTTTGTTTACTGTTCTGTTTGTTTTTCACCTCACCTCAGCCAACCATTCTGCTCCTCATCCCAGCTGTTAATTATTTCCTCATTTGCTCCTACCTACTCCTTTCCCCAGTTGCATCCACTCACTCGTCATTAGCCCTTATAGTTCCTTTGTCATTTCCACTCCCTCCTCAGGACATTTACGTTTTCGGGTCTCACTGGCATCTTCCACTGCATTGAGTTCCCTTGTTGTGTCCCTACAGATTTCCTGTGCATTGCTAACTGTTTTTCTCCATGTTTGCTGTTGGACTTAGCCAAATAAACCTCTACATTTCACTCTGCTACCTCCAGTCATCTGCACTTGGGTCCGGCATTAACTAAACACTTTGACAGCCGCACCTGTCACATCACCTGACACCCAAGCAGTAGGAGGGTTTGCTAAGGAGCAGTCAGTCACTCATTAGCAAAAACGTCTGTCCATGAATCTGGGTCCATGGATTCGTGTAAGCCAGCTGCTGCACTGGGTGATGGGGAGCAATAGTCCCCACCAGTCATTACAGCATGGCTCCTTGGTCAGAGATGCATAACACACCCAGAACAGGCAGTTAATTAAGTAGAACCCCTGCTTTGTTGCCTGCACATCCAGCCAGATTCTGAGCCCTTCCCATGGAGTTTGTCAAAACAAGAAACAGAATAGTCTCTTACTTGTGTATGTAGTTGTAAATCATCCATCCTGTTATCCAACATAGCAGCTGAGCAGCTTCTGCCTCCTAGCACACCGCATTTCCTGCCTCTTCACTCAGTCAGCTCTGTCAGCTGGTTGGAAGGCAACTGGCCACATATCAGGTCAAGAATTATAGATGCAAGTATGATTCATCTTCAGAAACAATTTCCTGATGCCTGAACAGGCTGTGTTCATCTGTTCAAGAAAATGTCCAGCCATCGAACTATGTAGGAAAGAGATGGCTTCTGTGTAACAGAGATGGACATGTTTTGGTTTGAAAACTACAAATCAACCCCAGGAAAAAAAACTAAAGAGCTAGAGAAGGTGCTAGGTGAAACTTGAGGAGAGTGTCTTTAACCACAGTGAAATGAGTCCTGTATGGGGCACTTCAAAAACAGATGAGGAAATTACAAGTAAAGAACATTAAGTAGAAATACTGAAGCAATAACTCAAGACATCAGCCAAGATGTTAAAGGTTGGGCACAAATGGGTTTCCCAAATTGGCAATGATCCTAATCATTCCACTCTGTTAGTTACGTAGTATAACAACAACAATCAAAAGACCTGATCTCAGTCCATAAAAAATTTGCAGAGCTAAAAAGATGTCTGTGACAGTCTACAAACCTGCCTCAGTTACATCACTTCTGTCAGAGGGAATGGGCCAAAATTCTGTCTTGACAAGTTGTGGAAGACTGATGGAAATAGTATGTTTGTTGTCCCTATAAGGTAGGGATTTGGATATTCTTTGTATTAGAATCACTAAAACAAACCATGTAAAGTAGCCAGCCAATAAAGTTGACTGCCTTCTAGGTTTTTTTGTTTGGCTGTTGACAGCAGATATATTGGTTGAGCTGCAAATCTTCATTTGTTCAATATTATAAACTAGGAAATTAGATACAACCTTAAAAGAAACTGTGTTTATGTATTTCAAACAAATTTTAGAAATTTTTGGTTGATCCGACATACCCTAGTTGTAAAGTTTGCAAAGTTTTATTTAATGTTATTTTTGTTTTCAACTTTGAATTCAGAAAGTCTGACTTCCTGGTGTCACTGAATGCAGCAGGAACCTCATTGTGTGATGAGCTGAGAATACTCCAGCTCCCAGCATCCTTTGCGCGGGTGTTCTCCTGACGCGCACGCTCACAGAGGCAGAGAACTGCTCCGCTCTGTGTTTACGTTGAGATGCTCACAACAAAGGACAGCGCAACACGGAGAGGCTGCTCTCTAACAGAACCCACCGAGAGTACGAATTTCTTTAAAGGTTCACTTATTTTACTGTGAAGAGGGGCGAGCAAATATTAAAATTCCTCATTTGTCTTCCGATATATATCTATATACATTTTTTTTATTGCGTGCTTTAATATCTGGTCTACGAGCTCAAACGCGGAGAAATTAATGTGAAATTGCCTTCGGAGCACCAACGGACATTGAGAGAGGACTTCATCATCTGTATCGCAGTAAGTACACTGATTTATCCTGGTAAATATGACAGACACAGCGGTGTAAGAGCGTCCGGTTTATTCCTCCGTGTTTTCTGAGCGTCACCTGCTTTGTCCAGCCAGCCTCTTACCTCATTTGGTAATGTCCTATCACTCTGCTGGGAAGTCATCTGGCAGCGCTGCGGCTGCAAAGTACTCGCCTCTGTCAAGTGTTTTCTATACACGGACACATGCATGAGCCTGCACCTGCTTTGACTGGTGTGTTTTTGTTTTTTTTTTTTTTGTTTTGTTTTGTTTGTTTTTTTGTTTGTTTGTTTGTTTTTTTACTGAGCTGAAGCTTCTTTCTGCCTGCCTTGTTTGCCTGTGTTTACACCATGTCCATCCTGTGCACTAAATTTGCGAACCTTCTGCAGGAATTAAAGCAAATGCTTGCTTCCCTAAATGCTGTTTTCCATCCTCAGCGTCATAATATGAAGTGTTTTTAAGGTGGTAGATCTTCATGGAAAAGGAGGGCAGATTTTTTTTTTTTTTTTTGTCTGCTTGTTATTCAGCTGATTATTCACTCATTTATCGTTTTGTAAAATATTAGTACTACCCTTTTGCGATACTGATTTTTCTTGAAATTATTAGGAAGGCAAAGTAAAGTTGCAGAAGGATATTGGTGCATGCATGGTGATCTCATAACTTTTTTTGAAGATCCATCTTGCAGAACCCATCAGATAAAGGTTTGTGTTGCATTATTTCTGCAAAGCTTTGAATGAAAAAGTTGCCCAGAAACTTCTGTGGTGGTTCTTTAAAAGATGGAGGAAGACTGTATAATTGAGCACATTTTTATAGAAGTTAGCATTTCACACAGTTTGAACTTTACTCTGAAGAGCTCCGGTCCTGATGTAGGTGTTGTTAAAACACATGTTTGCACATTTTTTGGAGGTCGTGTGTCCTGCAGGTCCTGCGTGTGGCTCTCTATGGTCGGTGTGGAGGGTCTCAATTTCAGGGAGGAAACTGGAGTCGGTGGTGTCATACAAGGGGTTCCGAGAAAGCTTGGATGTCCTAATGGAGGCTCAACTCTGCCCTGTATCCTTAGTAACCCAGTCTGTGGAGACACAGCCAAGCCTCCCAGTCCTAACATCGTCTGGACTGGCCACACAAAAAATTTCTTATTTCTCATATTTAGTCAGTTGTATGTAAATCTATTCTACTCAACATGTTCCTGTCATCCCAGAAGAATCAAAGTACCTCAACTACCTTTTTTCAGTTTTTTTTTTTTTTTTTTTTTTTTTTTTTTTTTTTTTTTTTTTTTTTTTTAGAATTTTATGGAACAACAACCAAAGCAGCACATAAAAGTGCTGCAAACCTAGCTTGAGTTGGCCGTCCAGCTGAACTGACAGGCTCGGTAAGCAGAGCTATTCAGGCAAGTAGTTACGAGACTAATGGCATTTCTGGAAGTGCAGGGAAGCTGAAACTGCGCATCGGCATGACTATACCATTGTTACAGTAACGCATGATGGAGTTAGCATCATGGTGTGGGGATGCTCTCCTTCAGCATGTACAGGGAAGCTGCTCAGAGTCAAGAAAAAGATTTATGGGGCTAAATATAGAGCAGTCCTGGTGGTCGTTGCTTGATAAAATGTGAAAAGTTTAATTGGTAGCAATAATTCTGCAAGGAAATGTATGTATAGGCTTACTGTGAATCTCATAAATATTGATTTTACTGTCTGAATTTTTAGACAGTGAACCTTTCACTACAAGAGTTATTGCATTTTTAGTCTATGTTTGCTGATGGCAGATTGCAATGCAAGCGTCACTGTATACAAAAGCTTATGAGAATGTTTAGCATGAATAAAGTTCAGAACAAAAAAAAAAAAAAATCAGAGATGACTGAGCAAAATGTTCCTCGAGTCAGTTATAACACGTTTGTATTTCTTGCTCCCTTATTGTAACTTGTGAAATTGAATAACTATTCTTGGTGTTTTATGGGTTTGTGTGTGTGTGTGTGTGTGTGTGTGTGTGTGTGTGTGTGTGTGTGTGTTTATGTTAATAAAGTGTCGGAAAAAAACAGCTGCGATTTCACTGACCGCAGCTGTTTTGAAAAACATTTATTCAGTAGATAAAAATAACTTATTGGGAGTTCCAGATACATTAAAAATTTAGCATTAGGTGAAACCTAATCAGGTTTCTGATCTTCACGTCCACGCCCCAGACCCAGCGTCTGGTGTGGTTGTGATGTTATCGTGGACAGACGGACTGTAATGCTCATACACAACCATCAAAAAAGCTAAAAAGCACCTTTTTATGTCTCCGTGACCACATCCAGCCATGACGACAGACTGATGTGTATGCAGGCTGAAAACACTGGACCCCTGCAGCTGATAACAAGTCATTTCCTGTGTAAATTAGTGAGCATAAACCCCTACTTTTATATTGGAACATTATATGTTCAAGCAACAATGAACAGCTGTGGATGCGGGTCATTTTCTGTTCCGCTGATTAAGGTAATGTTTGTTGTGCGAGGGTTCGCACTAATCTCTGTGTTTGCACGTGCCTGTGCTCTGAGGCTGCTTGTCGGAGCTGTGGTTGTAATCGTGCTCACAGCTGAGCAGCAGCTTTGCTCCCACTGAGTTTTGAGAAGCTTGGCTCGCTCCGCCCGGCCCGGGCTTTACTCTCCGCCGGGCTGGCGAAGTTTGTCCTGGGTGGGGGGGATTACGTCTGTCATGGAAACTGGGTCAGACAGTGGGCACGATTTTATGGCCTTGTTTCTGTTCAAGGTGGAGAAGGAAAGAGGTGTGTGGGGGGGCATTGAACCACCAGTAATTTTTCCATAATGTTGCTTCAGGAAGCTTGTGTTCCAGACACACTTCTCCTTCTGTTGTAACTTCTTGTACGTTTTGTGACCAAATGTTCAGGAGGTGGTTCAGCTATGGGTTGCTGTGTTGGATGCTTCGGGGAGCGATGGTTCGAGCGTTTATCTGAATATATACGCCCTGAAAAGCAAATATTCTGTCTTCTGCCTTCTGCTCATATTCTACAACTCCCCTTGCTGGGATGCTGTGGGCCTTTTCCCCTTCCAGCAGCCTGGTGGACCCCGATATTTGTGGGGGTTAAGGGACACAACCTCCTACGAATAGCTAAAATCTGCGAATACCTGAGCCCCCCTCTAAAGACGCTTCTGATTATCCATTTTAATAGTTCAAACACCAAATATACCTTAATATGCACAGCGGAAACCACCGTAGCACCACCACAGAAGCTAACATCTACATTCTTCCTTAACTCCACTCTTGGAGGATCAGCCAATCAACGCTAAGGAAAATAAATGGTGCTCCGAGATTGGCTGGTTTGCAAACGCCAGCCAATAACATGTCAATAGCTTTTTGTCTAGGTATTTCAGCTGACAAAGGTGTTTTCTTTTGAATATTTTACATTTGCTCTACAAAAAAAATCCATCAGTAGTCAAATTTTCCACAAATAATTTGTAGTTATGTTCCACAGAAAAATTTGTGAATACTGAACCACAGTCATTTGACTTTTTGTTACTTCTGAAAAAACAGTGCCCAAATGAAAGGCTGGATTTTCTTGCTTAGTGTTAGTATGCTGCTGCAATCAAAACTGGATTTATTTTAAGGCTTTTTTGCGCATCTTTATCAGGATTTGCAATAAATGGGGCTAGCACTGTATGCATTGGCACCAAAGTTCTTTTAAATATTCATACTGCACATTCTATGAATAGGTATATTTTTTAGCACAGTTCAGGTCAAAATACCCTAAGATTGAGTGTTTTGCCTGATTCTTGAAAGTGGAAGTCATGTGGCTTACGGAAAATCAGGCATGAAAGCCGGATATTTTTTCTAATTGCAGAATTGGTATTGTGCGTGTGCAAAACAGTTTCTGTGGGGACCCTCACTTTCTGTTTGAATCATCAGATTTTTTTTTTTTTTTTTGCACAAGCAGCTAAGATAATGCTGCTCTGGTTCAACAAGAAGGGATTGTGAGGTCGTTGAGATCATCTCTGCGGCTTCCTTGTTGAGTTGTTTGTTGGAATGGCCTGATATAGCAACTTAAGAAAACACACAGCCATGCAGAGACATTTTTGTACACACAGTCTGCATCTCTCAAAGGCCCTGTGCTCGTGCTCACTAACCATTTCCTGCCTCTCTCCCCAACCTTTCTGTGTCAAATGAGCTTGAGTGAACGTCGCTGATGAGTCTCACATGCAGATTGGTTGAGTGGGGAGCTTGTTGATGTTGTGGCTTCCCCATTCAGTGCTGCTGCTTCTTGGTAATGCACAAAGAGATAGAGCAGCATGAAATAGTGAGCAGTGATTAGTTTTACTCAATAAAGGAAATGCTGGGAGAGTTGCTGTTGTCTTAAAAATGGCGATCACTGTTTCTCCAGGCTTTCTAAAGGAAAGTTTGTAAATGGGCATTGGCCTTTTTGGGTTTTTTAAGACTCATTTTCCATCCAATATGTGACCAATTTGTAACGTGTTAACGCTGACCTATGAGCTTTTAATCTCTGCAGCTCCTCCAGAGTTACCATGGGCCTCTTGGCTGTTTCTCTGATTAATATTCTCCTACCTGAGTCAGTTTAATCTGCCAGTGGGACAAGATATTTTAACTTACAACATGGGAAAAATGTCTTGTTCCACTGGCAGATTATTTCACTTATGACTAGAACTTTTTCATCAATATTAGGGAGTTATTGGCTTAAAACAAGCTCCTATATCGTGCTGAAAAGTAACTTTGTAAGTTAGTTTTGTCTTATTTCAAGTGTATTCAAGATATTAACACTAGAAACTAGACCAAAAATACTTGGTAAGATTTTGTGTTTTTCTGGTGCACTCTCAAGGGTTTATTTACATTTTCAAAATAACAGATCTTTTTATAACATTTAAAGGAAAAATCGTTCAAAAATCCAACCAATGCTTTAATTTGGCTTCAGTCCGTTTAAGAGTTTCATGACTTTTTTTTTTACGTAGCCATGCAATTTGTAGCTCCAATGGTTTAACCGGGGAATCTCTGAATGATTAATTTTATATAGCAAAGCAAGCTGGCTCAGAGTTTGGAGTCGGCTGCCCTGCTGAGGATCAAATAGCAGGACTTTCTGTGTCACTGAAGACCACAGATCCAAGTGAACCGAGGAAGTCCCGCTGGGGCTGATGTATTTGACCTCATAAAACTCATAGAAAGAACCTGGGATAAAATTAAACTTCCTCACCAAAATAAACATTCGAATTCTTCCCATGACCTAGGGAAAGGCAATGACTGTAAGATAAAAAAGTGACGCAACTGTAAGAATAGTTATCGTAATATGTCAAATTTCTGGGAGGGAAAGTCATTGTAAACACCAAAGATTATCCTTGTTTTCATAATTAAGAAAATATGTAAACAATCCTACTCCTTAATAGTTGAGTTTGTCCCTTTGGACTGAAATCACGTCAATGAGATGCTTCTTGGATGTTATATTACTTAAATTTTCTAATACTGTTAAAATTGATCCAAAATAGGGTTGAAAAACACACAGGCTGCTATAGGGTGTCCTAATCTTTTCATGGCTGTAACAATAAATAGGGTATATTCTTTAGCACAGTGGAACGTGCCATCTTGAATCATTCAGATCAGTGTAAACTGGCCGAATGTTGAGGTAAAGCAACATTCATTACGACATTAGAAAATGTCGTAATGAAGAAATATCATTTGAATCATAAAACACTAAAAACTTTCAAAAAATCAGTGTTTAGAAATGTTTGACTGAGTCCAGAATTTCTCACACACTCTGACCCCTGGAGAGCTCTGCTGTCACATGCTTTAAGGCCGGTCACAGTGCATGTTTTACGCAGTCTGGAGAGGACACTTGGCTGTGTAAGCAGTGCTGTGGGGACATACGTGTGCTTACATAATGTGTAGACTCAAGCATCCTTGCCACTGCTATTTATTAGAGAAGCTTTGCAGCATGCAGCCGCTCACTGTACACTGATGCTGGATTCTTATGTATGAGACGGAAGAGAAGAGGAAGGTCTTAGAAGTGATGCAGATATTTTTTAGTGCAAACCTATAAGATTTCATGTCCAGGCATGTTTAGAAGTTCACTTCATGCAGAGCATGATGATGACATGCGTCACTGTCTGACTCCACGCAGTCCGTCAGCCTGCACGGAGACTGTATTTTTGTTTGTGCTGCTCCAAGATCTTGCTTATTTGTTTCATGTCCAACAAGAGTGTTAGTTGTATGTGTGTTCAGTATAGCACAGTCTGCGTTCTGCCTGCTGAATCATTGATGAGGCTGTAATTCGAACGCCAACCCTACCCGCCGTCTGTCACCGGATTGTCTCCTCCAGGCGCAGCTCTCGGGAAAACCAGTGGGCTGCTCTTTTAAGGCGCATTCTCACCAGCCCGGTTCAGTCCACTTTAATCGAACTGTTGTTCATTTGCCTAGAGAGTCCGGCTCGTTTGGGGAGGTGTGACTGCACAATCAAACTCTGATGGTGGCCAAAAAAGCGAACTCTGGTCCACCTACAAATCTAGGTCTCAGTTCAGTTGAACTGAACTCTGGTGCGGTTGGAATGCAGATGTTAATGCCAAGCGGACGAGAGACGCTCCAAAACCAGGAAACGGACTAGAGCGCAGAGCATTCTGGGTAAATACAACCAAAACAAACGTGAGTCTAGTGCTAGCGGAGAAATGTTGTGTTTTGACAAAAGAGAAATCCTACAACCGCTAAAATCTGACACCACTCCGTTTTCGTTTACATTTCGTGAAGAAAGAAGTTGCGCTCAGTGTCTTGTTCAGAGGTTTTCGTGTCATTTCCTTCAGTGGTTCTTGGTGCAGTGCCACCAAAGATGAGAGGGGGGGGACAGGTTGTTTAAAATTTTTGAACCAACTGAAAATGTCACAAATATTGCAATTTTGGTCCTCAATCAAACCGAGTCTACCGGACTAGGTGTGAAAACACCTTAAAGCACCCTAAAGCACTGTTTGCAGTTTCAGGTGCTGGAAAACCAGCACCAGAAACTGCAAACAGAAACCAACAGCCGTAAAATTAAAATCAGGACTGAAAGTCAATCTCTGCCTTTAAAGAATGAAGCTTTAAATTTTAAAATATTATCTGAGCTCAAACAGCACCTATGCAATATATTGATACGATTTTAGTGGAAAAAAACAAATAAAGAAATAAAGAAAACAAACAAAATATAAATAAAAAAATAGAAGAGTAAATAAAAACTAAGAAAACAATGTTTAAACAAAGATAATAAAAATAATCGACATAATTAAAATTTGGTATAAAAATCATCATATTCCCTTTTTCCTTTTCGCTCTTGATAGAGAAACACTAACAAGTTGATTTTAGCCAGCTCTGTACAGCTGGAGAAAACTCTGGCGTTATCACCATCTCTGGCGTCTCATTGAAAAATGCCTTAAACTGTTGGAGTGGCAAAGCTGATGAGGGGTTTGAAACTGTAGCTTCAAGCCTTTGCGTACCTTGACGCCGGTAACTTGCCCGTGCCTGTTCTACACCAAATCATTTCAGTTGGATCCACCAGACAGAAATGATCACACACACCGAAAAAAGAAAGAAATCCAGTCCAGCTTTGGTCTTAATTGTTGTTTCTTTGGATCTTTTTTTTTTTTTTTTTGTCCACGAGGTACGGCATTTCAAATGTTGGATTTGGTTCGATGCCTCACGTGGCATGGTGATCATTATTTCTGGGCTGGTTTTTACTCTCGCAAATGAGCTCCATGACTTCTCGTCTAACTGTAGAAAAAGGTGCATTCGATCAAGCTTAACATTGTCTGTTTCTTGACAATAGGGTAATCTGTACAGTAGGTAATCCTAATGTTGCAGTTCAAGTAGGTCAGCTTTGTTTGTCTCTGCTTTACGTAATGAACTTGTTTTTTTGCTTTTCTGTGCTTGTCTTTCAAATAGTTTTAATATATATTTTTAAAAAAAGTTTTGACAAATTAAAGACAGACTTTACAAAAGTAATAAGTTGTTACTTTGTGAGCTAATCAAAGTTAGATTTTGGGACATCTGATTCAAATATTCTCAACATTATTCATAGTAAAAATAGAAACAGAACCACAATTGTTTTTAATTACTTTTCCTAAGCTGCTTTCATTAGCGAGCACAGAGAGAAGGGAATGATGAGTCAGATTCACCTCTTAGTTCCACAAATTCACATTCTGACGTCTGCTCTCATCCACTCAGCTTTCATTGAGTCTGAGGGTGAACACCAGCCTTGGCCTCTGACTGGGAACCCTGCCCTGCTGAGGTCCTGTTCTGGATCCTGGAGTCTGTGGAGATGCCAATCCCATGGTGGCTCCAGAGCAACCGGTAGTTTGTTATGAAGAGTTCATTTAACGCTCAGCAGGAATTTGGCATCAAAGGGTCTGACTCCGGTCTGTTTTTTCAGGACTGCTGGGTAGAGATGCGAGTGGTTCCACTGAGGTCTAGGAAGGACTGTGTCCTGGTTGAATAAAACCAAAGATGTGTGTTTTCTAGCTGTACCGATGGGTTACTCAGGGATTTAAGAGACCGAGCAGCTTTTGATGCCACTGATACAACCTTCACATCAGTTTTCATAGCTTTGGCTCGGGTTTACATTCCTCACCTTGTTCCTAATATCCAAGTCCTTCTCTTGACCCGCTCTACATATTTCATGTCTGGTGGTTCATAGTTGACGTGAATATTGTTGTGGCAACGCTTCTTGTGGTCAAGTGCCTGGAATCTGGGCCAACTAGATCATTTTAATCTACCTTGTTCCAGTCTTCCATATTCTAGAAAGTCTTTTAAAGTTTGTGTTTGAACTTTGTCTGCTTTACTCATTTTCTGTCAGCTAACTGACCCTTGTCTTTGTCTAAGTCTCCTATTAAGGCAAGGGCTGCTAAACTAAAGGGATATACTAGTGGGATCCAGTTTTAAATGGAATCTTCAGGCACTTTATTACAAACCTTTCACAAAGCACAAATGTATCCCTATTTATTCAGATGCACTTCTGAAAAATACCAAATATAATAGTTTGATCACCATTTGAACACTTTTCCTTGCTCTTATCCACTTTTTCACTTTTTAAGTACACACTGAGCAGTTTGCTATCTTACTCAGGCTCAAAGAAAGTAATAACTTTGAAAGAGCTCCAGAAATCCAGAAGCTGTATCCGGAGACATGTTTAAAGCATACCAAAGTTTGACTCTCTGGCAGCAAAATAAATAGAAAATAAAGGTGGTTTGAAATATTTTTACAGTGCTGTAGAGTAACTGTTTTGGCAACAGGACATCAGGAAGTGTTTTTGTTGTTTCTAAGAGTTTATGAGATCCCTGGTGTGACCTAATGGCTGCCCCAGAGAGCCTTGATACCACTGAATGTGGATTTCCAGTAACTATGTTTTCATAAAAGTGGGGGAATTTAACCCCCCTCACGCAAAAATGACAAATGATCTAGGGCTAATGAATTTCATAGTTGCCATTTTGGAGAACATGTGCTAACCATCCAGAGCGAACAGGATGTGTATCAGTCATTTCCCAGAAGTCAACGGTTTTATGAACTTTTACATTTATGATGTTGGACTTTCTTTTGAGAGTTGCAGCTTTGCTCAACTTTCAGACAAAACAGGATCAGACCCCTGAAAAACATTTTTTTTTTTCATGTGGTAGTTAATAAATTGTCCTTGTGACTTTGAGCGGCTTTTTTAGGGTCAAATGTCAAAACACCATTGGGAAAAGAAGCTGGATTGATGTATATTTTATGTTAGTTCTCTTGCTAAAGTCTTAAAAGGTACATAATGCAAAGAAATAGATTATTAGCATGCATTGCTAATAGAAGTTAGCTTGGTCACGGAGCGTATAAATAAGCAAATTTGAAACTAAAACATGTTTATTTGGGCTTTCACATTTTCACTTTCACTTTCCTGAGCCAGGTTTTTGACTTAAGAGCTAAATGGAACACAGCTCAAGTCCTCACCAACACTTCCTGGCTCAGTGGCGTCCACTTTAGTTTCACAGAGGGAAAACAGAACAGAATCTTCTTCACTGGACTTCTCATCTGTTAAATATCCAGTAAAGCAAAGATTAATGTGCTTGAAAAACTCATGTTGTTGGCTGCTCGTGATAAATAGCTGTACAACAGTTTATATGTTCTTATTTCCTTTACAAATGGGGTTGTGAAGGACACCCCACCTACCACCAGTGATGGTTATACCTGAGTATGAAAAGACATAGTTAGAGGCCAAAATGAAGCCTTGTATTACCATTTACAACCGGGCATGAGCAGTAAGATATTATTTCAGTATAACAACCTGAGTGAAAACAACATGGTTTCATGGCATCACTGGATTTCCACTCGGGTAAAGCCTGCAGTCAGGGTTGGCGTAACTTTAGTTTTCACTCCGTCTGATTAGCTCCGTGTTTTGCGACCAGAAATATTTCCAAACAGCTGAACTTGTGTAGCATCCTTCTTTCAGCCAGCTGACTGGCAGTGTGCAGCAACAGGTAGGGGAGGGGGCAGCTCTGTGTTACTGTATTCTGGGTATAGCTGTAGAAAACTTCAGTCAGTTTGGCCCATTCTCTGGAATCCTGTCCTGACAGTAACCAGCCAATGCCTTGGTGCAACTAAATGTGTACTACTCCACAAGATTTTACCAACTCCTACTTTTAGCAGATGTAATAACTGTATTGAAATCACTTATTCAAAGTGAACAACGTGAAACATCTGGCTGGGATGCAGCGCTCTCCTGGTATGCCTTCGTTCTGGCTAATCAATTAGAGGTTTGTTCGAACACCACCCAACAACAGCTCCTCCTGCGCTCTGTTTTCCTTGGAAGTCAGAACTCAGAGGTGGGAATGACATCACAAGGATTTGATCACCGTCACGCTCACTGATGACACTGCCGAGCATTTTACACACACAATGTTTTCATATTTTCAGATGTGTTTTCTACCTTCAAAGAGCAGAGGAGCATCTGTACTGAAAAGAGTTGAACAGTTCTTTTCCTGTCTTGTTCTTTAATCTTAATGAAACAGAATTAACACAAACGATAAAAAATATTGTTATACATATATATTGTTATCGAGATCATAAGCACTCGGATTTGTGAGTTTCGTTTGACCTTATGAGTTGGGAATCAGATTTTTGGCCTGATTTCAGTGAATAAACGTGCAAAAAGTGTAGCTGGAGTTCTTAAAAAGAGCTACATTGCAGAACGATCTGATATTGGTGGACTGGAGATAATTAGAAAAAAAAACAGAATTTGTCTTTGTTGTAATTAGTGGAAAAGTGTGCATTCATCTTATTAATAAGACTTTAAACCTTACTGGCTTATTATTAGAGGTGAGAATCTTTAGGTACTTGGCGAAGCGATTCAATTACGACTTCGAAGAATCCGTTTCTCTGCTAGACCCGTATGAGTCTCCTTCGCTGCTCGTTTGGAGCGAACAACATGCAAATCGTTATGGTGACATAGGATTGGGATTTCGGTGAAAATCTTCTGGATTTTCTCTTCGCGTGTGATTTTCACCTTGAACCGTCCTGGTGACGCAGTTCACAGTTCCAGCTTTCACAATTACTTTAACAGATTGTCTTTATGATCACATGTTCTGTTGCTTTTTTTTAAGCCTATGATGGGAAGACAACTCTCCAGACTGTCTGCAGCGCCACATTTATTCACCAGGATTCTGTAAAGCTAATGTAGATCTCTGTCTGTCCTGTCTTTCCTCGTTATTTCCTCTTTTCTTTCAAATTGTATCTAACAAGACTCATGTAGTTTACGTTTGCATCCGTCGCAGTGCAAATAGAAGACCTCTCATAGCCCTACATTCAGAGGCACAGCAGAAAACACCTCCAGGGACCATTGAGAATGAGAGGAGTGAGAGTGGGGAGGGAATTGGGACTTCCTGTGTACATCGACATGCTGACTGCGTAAATCACCTCTGAGCAGACTGAACTCCAGGGAACATTTTTTTTTTTTTTTTTTAATTCCATGAAGTCAGGTCCAGAATAATATGAACATAATATAAAAATAAAAATATATTTAAATCAGTTCTCCATTTCTAGCTGCTGCACAGCAACACATGTCAGGAATTTACACTCTGATTTGTATCCATAATGAAGTCCTATTTGTCTGCGAACTTCAGGAGTTTAATTCATCTATTAAAACCTTTATTTTCTGTAGCTCTGCACCAGCGAGTAAATTTTACTTTCATAAAATCCTCTGCTGATCTGAGGTTTCTTTGGATTACACTACTGTATTTTATTGCACCAGCTTACTTTTTTAAGGCTGGAGATCCGATGTAGGAGGGAAACTGAGTTTGAATGTGTCTCTTTGGATTTAAGACTGTCACTATTTAAAGACAGCTGAACCCATAAAACATCTCTATATGCAAAGATGAAGAAAATTAGATTTTAAAAATGTAGGAGGTGTTGCAGCCTTGCTTCTGAGATCCAATTCACACCACTAGAAGGAAGTGTGAGCAGGATGAAGAATTAACACGAGATGTTTGCCAGATACAGATTTGAGGTGTTCAGGTTGGCAGATAACCACCCAGTCTGATGGATGAGGAAGCTCATTAATATTTAATCCTTTATTACTGGCGTTGTTGTCATTTTCTAGGTAATGCGTGTGAAGAGAAAGGAAAGGTTAAATTTGTCTACTTTACCAAAAAAACAAATGTTACATGGTCTCTTTCTTTGAGTTTCTGTCCACATCTACCTTTTTGTTTCTGGCAGAATGAATTATTAGTGTGGCAAACACTTCATCACAGTCGCTCATTAAAAATAATGTTCTCACACATTTAATGTTGAAGAAAGAGCCAGCCTGCAATATGTGGCAACATTTATTTTGGTAAATGTGATTATTTCTGTCTGGAAAATCTACTGAAATAAAACGGGAGTGAAAAAGGCATTGGCCGATTACCAGTATTAAGGTATGTCAAGGTTTTAAAAAGTTTTAAAACTGCTAAATGTTCTGTATGGAGTGATACAGCACTGCAGCTCCCGTGCCCGTTCCTGTGCACTGTAAGTCAGCTGGCTGAAACATGGATACAAAACCTGTTGTTTCTAGTAGGAAAAAACACGAACTGTTATGGTGTGGGACCTAAATTAGTGCCAGCCATCACTCTTATTCAGGTAATGTTGTTTTAGAAATGCAGTTGGTAAGCTACGAGCAGATAGCACAACTAATCAAGCAGCAAATATTAGCTAGTTCTACATGTTTTACTCTATGAAGAACTTCAAAAAAGTATGAGTGATATACTTTTTTTTGAGTTTCATACTAAAAAGTATAAATAAATCCAATTTTACTGATTTTTTTTTTTTTTTTTTTTTTTTTTTTTTTTTTTTTTTTTTCTATTAACTATGACCTGCTGGTTCGGATTTCATCCATTTCTGTTTTTTTTTTTCAGATTTGTTTCTTTGTGGATTTTCAACACTTACAGAGGGAAAATGCACGTCATCTTCTTTGAAAGAGATAGTAGTTGAAAAAACATGAAGACAAGATTATAGCCACATATGCATTAAAGCAAAAATTCTTAAAACCTTAATTTATCTCAAAAAAGGTTAATCAAATTGAATGCTGATTTAATGACTGAGACATTTTTAAATTGCAAATGGTGGGAGTTCTCAGTTCCCATCTCTGGTCATTTGATTGGTGCATCTCTTGCTTATTCACACTCTTTTAAAATCACACACTTGGAACAGCAGCATAAAAAAAACAAGCTCGTCCTCTCTGTGTGTCACTGGGGGACATGAAGTCATTGATTGGATGAGTTAAATCAAGAAGGAGACAAAATGGAAGGTAAAAAAGGAAAGAGGATCTGGCATCAGCTTTGTCAGATCCACCACGCGGATCAGTTTCCGAGGTATCAGGAGTCCTATCTTCAAAATGTGTAAAACAATCCCCCTCCCCTGCCCCAGTCCTGAAACCCTACCCACAGAGCGAAGGCCCAGAGAGTTGGAAATCAATCTTCCATCATCACAAATCCTCACACACATACGTTGTGTCTGAAATTCTCTTTTTGTTCATTGTGTGTACTGCCTCCCACTCTGAAATGGAAAAAACACTCAACCGTAAATTGTAGGGTTTGCACTCCAGTGTTGTTAGATTTAAACTGTTTTTAAGACTAACACCAAGTGTGAGGGTTGTGGTCAGACGGTGTAGGGCTTTAGCGTGATGTGCTGCATAATTCTCCATCTTAAAGTCCACTTGGAAAACTATTCCAAGAAATTGTAGGAAGCTTTCTATTCCAAGTCCGCCTGATTTCCAGATCCATAAAAGCTACTACGTCTTTTTCCATTTGCAGTAAATTTCATCTAATGTTTAATATTTGGCAACAGTCTGTTGTAAGTTTGTTTTTCTTGCCCCAGATTAAAATTAAACCTCTGATCACCTGTTAGTTTAGGAAAAGAGCATCTTTCGTGCTTCGTTTGGGAGAACAAGACATAAATTAGCTTTTAAATCCAACAAACCATCAATGAACATGATCCCAGCTCTGCTCTTTAAGGTAGCAGCTATTATCCATCCATGATTTGAAAGCCGTCACACTCAGATCTGGCTTCCAAATGAAACATCTTCCCATGTCAGACGGCCACTTTCTTTATGATGAGCTGCAGACTTGTTGGTTTTCCCACCACAGCTGCTGTTTGACACAGGAAGTTGAGGTTTTTGAATCAAGGTGCTGACGTAGGACCAGCTAGCTTCTCATGGAGCTCCTCCCCACTGAAAAACGCTTTAATTGGAGGTATTTTAGGCTAATTATAGATGGTTACAGAACCATTGAAGTTAGAAGCCTTAGGTCTCTTTGGAGCAGTTTACAAACCTTTTCATCTAAATGTCCCCTCACTAATTAAATCTAAACATTTTTGCAGCTGTAAAACTAGCAAATGGGAAAAGTTAGTTTCAAACTCAAACATTTTTTGAGGGTACGGCAGACAGTTGGTGTTGATGTCAATGAAAATATATAAAAGAGGAAAGCACAGCAAAGTACCAATTTCTATTTTTGAGGACGGTTCCAATGATCGAGTTTGTAAGGTTCTGACCTGCCGATTTAGGTCAAATTTCTCTCTCAAACTATATCAGTCAGCATAAGATAATTTTTCTTCATTAATTTCTGGTGGAATAAACATTTTCTTCATGATACATATTTAAGGTAAAGATTTAAAAAAAAAAAAATCACATTTGGTTACAGACTGTTCTCTGTCCATCACTGGAAATTTACAAATAATGACCTCCAGGTTCTTGGACATTTACTTTTAAAAAAGTCCAACTAAAAAACAGTGGCTTTATCTTTTCAGTGACCTTTTTCTCACTCTCTTTGCTTTTTATCCCCCCCCCAAAGACTTGTTTTTCAGTGTTGTGAGGTTAAGCACGTGGAAATGCCTTTTTCCCCACTATACAGCCTCACTTATTGCACTTTACAAGTGGAACATGGTTCAAGTGGATTGGAGCTGCTTTCAGAGGGATTTTGAAAAAGGGAGCTTTTGTTAGAGGCGAGGTCCGTTGGATTCTTAGCAGCGGGTGGTACTGTGGAGTAGCTGAGCAGCTCCTTTACCTTGCATTCCTTAAATTGAACCTTTTTTATGATCGGCCCAACCTCTGACTGTGCACACTGTAATGAATTTTAAGTCCCTTAGCTTGCTGTAAGAAATAAAAGTTCAAAAGCTGCCTTAAAACTTTGAGTGAAGTCAACTTTCAGACATGAGTTAAATCAATGCTGACAAACTTAAAACCATTCAGGACAATTTACAGCTGTAAGCTAAAAAATCTGAAAGTTCATAAACTTACATTCTGTATAAAAAGAAAACTCAAGGGAGCTGTCAGCTTTTTTTGAGTTCTTTAAGTTTCAACTTGATGTTTTCCCTTTTTTTTTTTCTACATATCTTGGGAGTCCTTACCATGTTCTTTATTTTATTACGTTAATGTTATTTTTTGTTTATGCCTTTTTGTGTGTTTCTGTCATTTTATTTCAACAAAGCAGCCTTTAATTATTTAACATTTCTTGGCCATTTCATACTTTTGCAGTTATGGTCGTTTCTTACTTTTTCGGACATGAAAAGAAGCAGTCTGCCACTTAACTACTGGTACTAACTAGATGTCAGTTTATATTTTACTCTGAAAAAAAATTCGATTTTGTGTCTCCAATGGAGTATAATCCTATTTGGTGGTTGTTCTAGGTAATAATGGTTTGATTAAGGGTTACAGATTTCATCAGAATCTGCTGGCTCAAATAGGGATCAGAACCACAATGAGTGCAAATAGGGTACAGTACAAAGTTGTCAGAATATAATGTAGAATTAAACATAAATATACATTAGATTTCAGCATTCTTTAGATTTGTTAACTCTAGGATTTATAAAAATGCTGTAATAATAGAAAGAGAGAACAGGAAATCTAATGTATTTAGCACATGCGTATGAAAATGTTTGCTTTCAGTTACAAAATGGCAACACATGGGTATGAAATGTTAGTAAGAATTGGTGACAGTGCAACTTGACCTGGAGTCATTTGGAGGCTGATGTTACGCTAGGGGTCTGCTGCATGTGCTTTGTGATATGTGAAATATGCCTCTTAAGAAAACTTTTATGTTGTTTTATTGTAAAAGTCTGTTTTTTCTCAGTTTTGATACCTACAAAAATGCAGTTCATATTGACTCGTAGGTTTTACGACTGCAGACAAATTGTATTTAGTTTAAGCGAGAGCAAAAAGGACAGTCAGACTGTATAGGTTGTCTTCATATCCCCACATTTTTCCAGATACTCAATCATAAATGTAATGTTATTACTGTCATAGTGAAAACAGGTTTTAAACTAACAGCAGATAGAAAATATCACACGTAGTAGATAATGTTTGAAAGTGTGATTTATGATGACGATACATCATATGTTGTGGCATAAGTCTGTTAGTGAGAAAATAAAAAAAAGTCAGCTTGGTTCGTTTGTGTATTTAATGTTAACCCAAAGTCTGATGAGGTGAGACATTTTTACTACCAGAACCTGGCGTGAGAAACTGCTAGTGAGATAATTCCTGAAAGATTTATTTATTATTCCCGCAGCAGCTGTCAAAACAATAAATCTAATTTCTGTAAGAGAACTGTAGACATGCTGAATCATGCTAAAACCTTGATTTCCGTGCTGTTTTATCTTACAGCTGCTTTCCCAATCATCCTGAATTTAAAAGTTTCGCCTAACCTCCTAATGTCTAGGCAGCTGTTTAGAGCCGCTCATTGCTGCGGATTGTTGGGTTAGACAAGACAGCGAGTTGGAAGGTCGGATTAGAAATATCTGAACGGGGTATGAATGCTGCTTCCATCCGTCTCTCCCTTTTTCCATAACACTTTGAGCTGTGATTGCGTTCAGTTCGCCCAGATTCACGTCAGCGAAACACACGTTTACTTCCAAGGAGGCACGAACCTCGGTGAACTGTTTGCAGATCCATAATCCGAACCATTCTGTAGCGTGCCAAAGCGGAGTACATTTTCCCGTCCTGTTCTGTCCCTTATTTTCTTGAAGAGACCTGGAGTGGGGCTGGGAATATGACGCGCTCACTTCAGCTTGTGTAGAAAAAAACCCACTAAAATAAAAGCCCCTCTCTTCTCATCAACGGCTCGTAATAGCAGGAACAAAACCAGCAGTCATGGGACGCAGAGATGAAAAGAGTGCAGAGGAGGGAAGAGATAGACTTTCTGTTTTTGGAAAGTGGCTGCCGTGAGCTTTTGAAGGCATTTCTGCCGCTCAGCGCGAAGCAGCTGGGGAGCTTCAGAGCCTCGCGTCATCACGACTCATGCGGGTGACATGAAAGGTGCGAGATGCCTTAAAGCCGCAGTGTTTTGAGGATGTGGTGAAAGCCAGAAATACTGGGATGATTAGATAACTGTTGGGTTTATTCATAAAGAGCTCTGACAGAGATCACAGCAGCCGCAAGTCTGGAGATGAGCTTGTTTTTTCCTCCTTCAGATTTCTCTGTTTTACACAAACGTCATCCGCCCTCAGTTTAGATTGTGCTCAATAATGCCAAATTTTACCTCAGCATGCAAAACTTCAGTAGCTCTTTGAGTGATGTATTGAAACTCAAGTAAGTGAACTTGTCACCATCAAGTTTTTACAGATGTTCAGGAGACAGCAGCTTACTTTCCTGTCATTGCTCAAGTTCAGTGGTTTGTTTACAGACAGCAGTGTATTAAAAACATTGATTAAGCTAAGTGGGAGGTGTTAGGTTCAATCTTAGAATCAAATCCAACCTTCATGGCTTTTTAATAAAAAATAAAATATACTCAAAAAATAACTTTAAAGCTTGAAGAAAAAGAAGATCAAAAACTTCTCTATATTTAGATATCTCATCTTGTGTTTTGTAGTTTTGACAGAGCAGCAGGCCTGTTTCATCCTGAATCACTGTGCATGTCCAGAAAGCCAGACTCATATCATCACCTCTGAGCCTCTTCCAAGCATCCGTAATTATTTATTGATTTTCTGACCCACTTTAACACGAGGATACTCTTACCGCTTTCCAGTAATGAAGACCATTACCATGTTGGAGATCCTGGATTCCTTGGCATCCAACTGTTGTTTTTATTGTTTCAGTCAGTTTGCTGGGCAGTTGTTTCTTGCAAACATGTTGTGAAAATTCAAATAAATAATTCTGGGTGCATAAATGTTTAAGTATTTATTTTTAATTGAAAAGGAAAGTTTTTTTTAAATTTAGCTTGTAAATGAACAGGTTTGGGGGTTTTCTGTTTTTATGATCACATTTTTAGGCTCTTAAACAACCTCAGGTACAAAAAACAAAATCTAAATCACATCATACTGTTTTACTTTCTCCAAAGTTTGTTGCCTCTTGGTGTTTTAGTAGATGATCATGTACTATACTAAAAATTCTGTCAATTTTTGTAAATTTTGTGCCACGCGTACTTTTAAAATTGTTGACCTAAAAAGATTTTGCTGGGCTTTGTTTTCAATTAAGTATATTTGACTTGGTTTTAGTAAGTGTATTGCAGCCAACAGAAAGCCAACATAAAATCATCACATTTGGTTTAAAATGTGATGTTATGTATTTTCCTGGTACATAGTGCCATTTTATAGCACAATCAAGTAACTATGTTACCTTCGGTTGTTATGGAAAGGCTGTATATATCAAAAAAACTTCAAAGAAATTTGACTTCACATCATAGTTGTATCTGATACCTTGAAATTGGCCTGTCTCTTTAAGAAGCTCCTACCTTTTTCGACAGTCCCCCTTCAGCACGTCATCACATTGAAGTCGTTTACAACCTTTCTTAGAAGTGTTGTAGTTTGGATGATGAGCTCAGTAAACGCGCAGTTCCACCAGGTGTTTGCAAATTGCTGCTGCCGCTAGTCTGGTGGAGCTCTGTAGTGGAGGGGTGCTCTGTGAGATCTTGGCTGTAGACTGGAGCTCCAAAGTGGATATTTGGGTATGAGCAAGCGTTTAGGCACCCCCGAATGGCTGCCACCAGAGATTCAAGGATTTCTCAAAAATGAATGAATGAGTCAAAGCAACACTCCAGGTATGTTTTTGATGAGGGAATAACATTATAGCATGATATAAAGCTCAAAAAGGTCGATTTTACATAATACCACCCTTTAAAGTTTTTTTCACAATTAATTTTCACTTGTGCCAATAGGGGAAGCTGTATGTTTTTCTGTTTGGTAACAAAGGAGTTCTGTATTGGAGGACCTCTTTGTCCAGGTTCTCAATTAATTATTTTTAGAGATACATTGGGAAATTGCCAGATTGATTTACTTTTTCCCCATTTGACCCATAATACCTTGATAGAAACCTATATTGTTGATATGACATTCAGTCCAGCTGCTATTTTAAAAAACGAGAACAAGACACCAGCAGATAACGGGAAGGTTGATAGAGTACAGCTAATTTTTTTCTATCTGTTTCACATTTCAACCTCTGTTATGGAGAATCCTGAATTAACAAAGGTTGGAAGTCTTTTGGAAATCTACGAGTTAAGATCTGTTGAGTGCTGCTAATGCTAACCATTCTAATTGTGGCAATATTAGGTGCTAAAATCAATTTGAAATGTCAACTCCATAATAATTTAGTCTGTTTTTAAATATTAATAAAACCCTGTTTTTCCATGCTTGGTGAAGCATCGCCTCCTCCTCCAATATTATCAGGTATAGACGGCTCACTGTAGGAGGGCTAAATGAAGTATTTTGAAAGCTGTCAGCCGTCGTTCTTCGAGAAATCAGAGTCAGCTAAAGTGGTTTGAAACTGGTGAGCCGTGCCCTCCTTGAACTCATTTTGTACCATTTCAAGCTATGCATACCTTTTAAATCAACATGAAAGCATTGCACAGGACCCAGCGGAAAAAAAAACAACAAAACAACTGGATGTAGTGTTTGAATTTGGTGCTTGTTTTTATGCATTAAACAAGATAGTCGGACATGTTTGCAGGTTGTCTTGGCGATGTAGTAAACAGAGGCGCAGCTGCTGCTTCCTTTCTGACATGAATCAAGGTGTTTCCTCCTGTCAGTTGCATTAAGTGTAGCACAGTGGTTTGTCAAGTGTCGAGCTCTGTTGGAGTGGCAGGTGTCACCTGCGCCAGGTTGCAGTGAGATTCATGAGGTCACTCTCTGTGCTGTCAGCAGCTTGCTGCTACGGTCTGTGACCTCAGCCTGCAAAGTCAGCTTCTCTGAGCTCCGGCTCGATTGTTGCAGCACTGTGTGTCTCTGTAGCTTAGCAGCAGTTGGCAAGCGGCCACGCCAGGCTTTAGTGTCATGCAGTCCTGCAGACACACTCTTCAAAAACTGTATGCACACACACACATACACACACACCCAAACATATAACATGAGTGGATAGTGGATAATAGCTATACAGTAAAAGGTTTATGTTGTGTTTTTTTCCATTTTTTATAATCAAAAAGCACAGCTCCTCAGATTCTAACAGAGTATTGTGTACTGTTTTATGATTTTGATTAGATGACTTATTTTTATAACCACAGTCAATTTTTTTTTATTGTAATTCCTTTATAGATATACTCTCAGTAAACTCTTAGCTTCAGTTTTTGTCCAAATGTTTATTAGCTTTAGGAATCCCTTTTTGTTTGGACATTGATCTATATCAGCTAATTTCTCTCTTCGGTTTTACATTGTCTTCCAGAATCTAAAAATAAGACCCTTCAGAAATTCATTTCTGTTTTATAATAATCTAAACATTTCCTCAGTTTGATTTATTTGATCATTATCTGTTTAAGAATTGGACAGAGTAGAAGATGAATAGAATCGGTGTATTTGACAGGGACTTTGTACATTAATAGCACTGCTGCAAATGCGCCAGAATTAGCCAATAGGCTGTGTTTCATCTGCAGTTGCTGGAACAGGAGAAACAGCGTACATCTTATCCTGGAATATTCCAGAGATGTTCAGGATGGACTTCATTCTTCACATCTTCTAAAGACTACCTGTAAGAAATCCAGGAGAACAAGTGAGCGCAGCAGCACACCGAGTGATTAGACATCGGGAGAAAATGTTCTGCTGAAGGCGTCGTTCTCCTGACCTTTATGTTGCTGTCCACTGTCTTATTAACATTGTGCATACGTTCGTTGACATTAAGCTCATCAATGTAGCCTGCTGTTGGTGGGATCTCCCTCTGGACAGTATGCTGGAGTACCAACCAGATTCTCTGCACTTTTTTTCCAAACAGTGTGCAGAAATGGCTGCAAGAAGGAAAAACAGTGAGGATGTGGCTACATCTTAGTGTTTCCTTAGAAATAATATAGAGATAAGGAAAATAACTAACATTAACATTCTGCTCTCATGTTTGGTACAGGACTCACAGCAGCCGGGTCTATTAATCTTTCTCCTTACACGGTTGGATCCGTACTCAAGCGATCAATTCCTGGCAAGTCCAGCTAACAATTCTATTCATACCCTTCTGTGCACCTTAGTGCGTCCATACACTTATACATGCACACAGTGTAGTTCATTATGTTTGTGTAAATTGACCTATAACTTGGAGTTTGTGGGGTTAACCCGCTTTTGTCAGGGAAGCAGTTAAGGTGTGTCTGCCCTCCCCCAGCCATCTGCTGAACTCAGTCACAAGCTCGTTAAGATGCTTCTGCACAAGAGCCGGTTGTAATTTAAATGTGTTAAACATTGGTGTTATCTCTGCGCTGCTGGTAATTGTTTCACCTCCACCTTGTTCCGAGAGGAGAATAGCTCGTCGCTCCTTTGTCAGCTTTGGGTTTTAAAAATAGATCAGAAGTGAAACAAGTGTTAAAACTTTGTGTTACAGCTGCACACAAGCTGCGGTGAGACTGGGAGACAGTTTGTAAGAGTCTTGTAGAGTTTGAGCGTACCTTTATGTCTGCACTGATTTCAAAATAATATTCAAATATCACCAAAATTTGTTGGTTACGCTAACACACAAACACACAGAGAAAAAAAATGGCTTTGTTGAATCAATTCAAGTCAATTCAGTGTATTTATATAGAGCAATTCACAGTAAATGTCATCTTGAGGCACTTTACGAAACAGATCCAGTTTATATTAAGAAAGTTCAGTCCAGTAATTTAAACCTATTTAAATTCAGTTACATACATTGCAGTTTGAGCCTGGTTATAATGCAGGCTCAAATCAGTTTATTATGCCAGTTTAAAAAAAAAACAAACTTTTTCCATCTGAGGAAACCCTTTAATCCTTCATACTGAGCAAGCATGTGGCGACAGTGGAAAGGAACCACTTCCTTCTAACAGGAAGAGAAAAATGTTGATCCATTTGTCCAGCTTTTGTAAATAGAGTTGTTCAGGAAGTTTTTATATCAGGTGTAAATTTGTGGATAGAGATTTGTTTACACTGCAGACCTGAGTTATGAGTTTTCTGACTGGATAGGTGTCTGATAATACAAAACAGGTAGCATTGGAATCAGAGGACAAACCAAGAATGAATTCAGGAATGGTTTGAATTCATACATCACTCTGCATATAAGGATAAATGCTTCTGGCATGACATGTATTTGTTTGATACTCTTATTTTGAAGTATAAAAGGAATTAGTTTATGGGTTGTTGCCCTTTCGTGTCGACAGATTTGAGTTTTTTTATTGGTCTGAACAGAATTTAATCCACTTTGATTCAAACTCTGGAATACTTGGACCACTCAGTCTTTAATTGATGAAAAATTCTTGAAAACAGTTTGAGATTTATGAAACCTCTAGTCAACATATAAGAGCAACAAGAGTTTTCATAGCTTTTTGGCATTAAAACTACCTTAGCCACAGAAACCATATAAATTGGTGCTTCTTTGCGTTTAGTTCACTTGTCTCGAGAGCCGAATATAACGCTGCACCCCTGACCATGCATGATCGGATATACAATGCATCACTTTTTCCACATTTTGTTATGTTACAGCCTTATTCCAAATTCTATTAAATTAATCTTTTTCCCCAAGATTCTACACACAAATACCCCGTTATGACAATGTGGGACAAAAGCTTAAAAGACTTTGGCATATTTATTAAAAATAGAAAACCAAGAAGTCACATTTACGTATCGAGCCTGGCTTCTTTTCCAGATCTTGTCAGCTTCAGGTACTAAGGTGTAGCTTTGAAACCATCTCTGGCATGTGTTTCGTCTTCTCTCTGTCATTATAATGGTGTGTTGAGAACTTTATCCACAGAACTTTCACTCGGACGTCAATAGGGTTGTTACTAGTAAAGAAACTCAATGTGAAGTGTTTATACTTATATTTAAGAAGTACTGTAAATATCCTTTGGCGTTAAGAATTTTAAAATGAAATATATACCTTTAACGTAGTGTTTTACTGCTCTGGACCCTGTCATCCTGTCTTTTCCTCAGTGTATATCTCTGTAATACTTTCCCTCCTTCAGACAGTTTGAAATCTGAGACATTTTAGTATCACAAGATCAAGTGAAACTGTTCTCCTGAGATTGTATCAGAGCTGGTCAACCAAACAAAAAGGCAGTCGCTAATGTCAACACGCTGTTGCTTCCTGTGTCTGTGTGGGAACCTTTCAGGTTCACAGACACAGCACAGCACAAAGAGCTGACATTCTGAAAGTGAACCACTGAATACTTTCTAAGTGACCCCTTTAAAGTGTTGTTTTTTTGTTTGTTTTTTTTTTGAGTGAGGTTTTGTGGTGTATTCATTAGCAATCAGTGTACTACATGCCACATTCTCCCATTTTTTCTTATTCTGAAACAAAAAAAATTAAGGTAGCATGAGTGATGCTATTTAATGGCTTTTTATACTCATTTTGGGTTTTTCAGACATGATGGACAATTTATTTCAAGACAGTTCAGCAAATATTTTAACCTGCATGATCTGTTTTTCATGCCTTTTGTGGAATTAGTGAATAACAATTTACAGAGCTAAATAATGATACAATTTTCAGTCAACTGCATGGTGCAAAAATAAATAAGTTATTTGGGGGAAGATCAGTATCTGCACAAATTTAAAACTATAAGAAGCCAGGTAAGAACTGGATAAATTTTGGTTCATAGCCTACTTTTGCACCCATGTAAAATAGCACAGTTTGGAAAGATACGCTTCATGTCAAATAAAATCAATGTTCCTGTGTTTCTTGAAAAATTGGGAAAAATTGTTTTAATTTAGAAAAATGAATGTTTTAATATAAACAAATCTAAACTAATACATGACAGATTGTCTCAGCATTCAGACAAGACAGTGGTGCAACCTCCTGGTTTTGTTTTTTCCATGAAATGTAGAAATATCCTGGCTGGACCATTTTTTTTTTGGTCACACATAACACAAAGCGCAAGTATTCCTAATTATGCAGTATTATATAAATATTGTAAAGTATATAAATGCTGTGTCTGTAATGTGACTTTTCGCCCTCAGTACCTGTATGCGCCGTTATATTTTAAATATTCACCTTTAATAATGTTTTGTATAATTCCATGCGTACTAATTTAAAAAGTATTACATAATGCAATGACAATCATTAGAGTTAAATATAAAAATATAAAATATAAATCTTGGACACATAAAGGACTGTGAAGTTCAAAATCATTTTGGAAACTGTCTCATTTGAATTTAATTTAGATATAATAATAATAATGTTTTTTTATGTATGTTTATCAATAAACCTCTTTGCAAAGACATATTTGCTATTTCCAGACTGTAATATTTAACAATATCATGTGTGGGTAACCTAATGGTTCTGTTGTGTTTTATTGTGGTTT
The DNA here is from genome assembly GCA_014839685.1 of Anableps anableps. Lineage (NCBI taxonomy): Eukaryota > Metazoa > Chordata > Actinopteri > Cyprinodontiformes > Anablepidae > Anableps > Anableps anableps. Next base: position 29,671,760 of record CM026076.1, read on the forward strand.
GTATTGCATGTAAAGTACTCAGATAATTAGTCCGTCCAGAATGATCTGGACCTCAGATGTTGGACACATTTCCTTGAAGGGCCCCTGTTTGAACTTCTCCCACTCAGTCTGGTGGGACTGGATCACTCTTCCTGCATCCTCACTCATCATAAAAAGACTTTACGTCCTACGCTATGTGCATTTGTGGTGGTGGAAACTCCCAGCAGATGGGCACTCTGGGAATCGTAGCTTCGCTGATGTTGCTGCGTCGAAAGGTTGCTTGAAAATTGTACAATAAATCCATTTCTCTCTTTTTTTTTTTTCTGTCAAGTGAGTGAGGGAGAAAGGGGGAGATGTAGCAAAAAGGTCACGAGTTAAACTTAAACTCATGTTGATCTGCTTCAGAAAGCTGCTGCAGGAAGTCCATCACCTTGTTTCTCATGCCCTTGTTTCTCCTTTCTGTGATTTCCTGCGTATTGAAAGTTGTACATAAATGCTTACTTCAGTGGATAACTCAAAAACAGCATCAATAATTGACTCTAGTTCTTATACAGTAAACCGTTTGAGCCGTTCGTTTAAAAGATTTTGTCGGCACAATTTTCTTTGGTGGGAAATGTGTAAAAGATTTTCTATATTTGAGGACTGCAACATATATCACAGTGTATGTAATATGCATATCGCAAAGAAGTGCTTGAACTGCAATAAATGTTAGCTAATTATAGAAGTATGGTGTTGTGTTTGCTGATAGGCCCCAAAATCAAATTCTTCTCCAGGCCTCATTCAACCTTGGACTGCCCCTATACTTTTCATTATTTCTGCAAAGCCTTGTATTTCGTGTAAAACTGGGGTGTTAACATTGTAATGGAATGAGTAGCAGCCGGTTAAATAAGGTTAACACATTTGCTATTCAAATTAGTTCTGTTTCTTCTGAAAAAACATGGAGATGTATTTGTACGTAAAATGTTTCTGCATAAATTTGCAGATAAATGATGTAACATGCAAATCAACCACATAAAGAAATGAATAGAGTCAATACATCCATTATCTGTAGAGTAAAAAACAGAAATCTGGTTTGTCAATGTTTTTTGATGCTGGTGAAATTGTACATGCTACTCTACACATAAAAGAATGTAATATTTGAAATCCAAATGTGAAACCAGTTTAATTTTGTTTTTTCCTTTGGTGTCAGTGTAAATAAAAAGGCAAAGCTTTATATATGTTTTTCCTCTGTGTCTCTGCAGGGCAGGATAAGCAGTGCTGCGACAGACGAACACATGGAGCACGAAAGGCTGGAGCTGAGGCTCAGCTGACCCCCTTCCCCTTTCCATCTCCTCCTCTCATCCTCTTGCTCCAGTTGATTAGCATTGTCTTCTTTTCCTCCCTATCCCATCCTGCCTCACCCTGTTGGATCTCATCCGACCTCCCCCTGCAAGCCTCAGTCAGCAGGGCCCAATGTATTCCCCGGAGCAGGAAAACATCTCCACCACCTCGTCCACCAAAGTGCCAGTGAAGTACGGGGAGCTCATTGTGCTGGGGTAGGCAAAAACTATTGAAGTCATCCATTATATTCTCAAAAAGTGCAGTTTTACCATTTTATTAGGCTCATTTCTGACAGTAAAAATCCAGAAGTGTAAAAATGTAAACAGCTCAGCCTGACGTTGAGTTGTATATGTTATAATTCTGTACATATGGGGAATATTTCAATCCTAAGACATTGGTAAGAGAGAACCTAAAAACTGACCATTTTAACACACAAAGGTAACAAAATGTAAACATTTGTATGTTTCCACGCTGTTTCTTCTTTTTTAGGGTAAGCATGACTGATCTGACTTGCTTTTCTTAGGCCATTTTTGTGCTTTCTTTCTGTTACTAAGGGGCAGGAAGAAAACAGGAAGTCCGATTCGAGAAGTAGCACCTGTCCAAAAATGTTTTTGAGGTTGTTTAAAAGCTGAAGTGGTGCTTTGATACAGTCACAACCCGATTTCAGTAATTTATGTGAAAACAAGAACAATGCTTGAATCATAACACAGGCAAACTGCTTCTGAGCCATAAAATAACACTAAAGGAAGCTTACAAGAAGCTTGTATAACCAGTTAGAGTATACTAAACACGTTGAACAGAAATAAAGACAACACAAACAGCACATTTATACTTTTGGCCCTTGATGACTACAGTTTTTGTATTTCCATGAACAATGATGGTAAAATGATGCTAACCGGATAATTTAATGTTGATTAGATTTTACAAAATGGTTCCCAATCCCAACTTTGGGAAGAACTGCCATAGCAAATGATCCCCTCCCAATTCCTTTCTAGAAAAAAATTTCAAAATACAGAAGTATATTGCTGCTGTGCATCTTTGAAAAAAGGTTATTTTTTTCAGTCTTTTTTTTTTTTTTTTTTTTTTTTTTTTTTTGAGAAGTTATCAGGAATCACTGAAACTAAACAGTTTTACTATGGTTAAATTACCTGGAATAAATGGGGATTCAACGATGCAAAACAAGGTGTCTTAAAGAATCTGTAATCAGAATATAATATGAATATAATATGCTCCTTATTGTGTTATCACAGCTATAATAGTTATTTCTTATAGGTCTGACTGTTTTTAAAGAATCTTTGTTCTTGTCAGGGTTGATCAGTTTTAGTATCTTAGATTTTAAAGTAGAGAAAATCAGATGCTGTCCAAACCTTTTAAAAACAATGAAAAAAGTCGTTACTTTAGAGACAAAGCATCTGCTTCATATCTTCTTAACCTCAACAACTGCTGCTTAGCCAGTGGTGCTTTTCACTCAGTGCTTATAAATCATTCATAGGTTGACTGTGGCCAGCATGCTGCCACACAAATGATTTTAGTGTCTCAACTCACCAATTACTTCCTTTTATACCTCAAAATAAGAGTCTGAAACATAGACACAGGGTGCCAAGCTGAAAGCTTACATACCCAGGCCTCACACAGCATGGTAACATGTATATTTTTGGACTGCGGGGGGAAGGTGGAGTACCTGGAGAGAACCCAAGCAGGCATGGGGAAAACATCCAAACTCCATGCATGAATGTCTCAGATTGGAATTCGAACCCAGGGCCTTGTTGCTCCAAGGCAGCAAAGCAGTACACAATAATTGCATATTTTTAGATATGCTGGTTTATTGATGCTTTCATGGAACCAGCAGTGGGAAAAAAAATTGTTGAAAAGTATGATACTCTGGTGCTTCTCTCAGAATATCCTGAGACATATGATATCACCATGTGACAACCATCACGAATGTTGCTTATCTAAAATACCTCTATTGTACCTGTTGTTTATAATGTTGGCCTAGAGGTAATGAGAAATCCCTTTAGCAATCAGATTTCATATAGATATCAAACCAATATCTACTAGGAATAGCTTTTATTTTGGTTTTGGCTTGCTGCATGACTCTAATGTCCAAACACATACCATGTTACCACAGAGTTCCACTGATTGCCTGTAGCAGTGATGGAAAATTAAAGCAGCAAATAAAACAGCTACACATGTTGCATTTTAGAAATTGAAGCTTTAATTACATTTCTTCACTCTGGTAATCAGCCTGAATTACCCTGATACAGACTCAGCCTGAACAATATGACATGCCTTTGCATTGTTCCTTTGTTTACACTGTAGGGCAAGGACGGCTCATTATACAGTCAGAGGCAATGACAGAACAATGGAGGAAGGGAAGCGTAACGTCAGTATCATTTAGGTGCATTGAGTGTTGGGAACCCCTGGATATTTTCTACCAAGTTAGCAGAATTAGCTTCTCTAGCATTCAGTTGGATGGTTACCAACAAGTCAAACCGGAACCTGTTTCCACATAGGAACACACACGCACACACACACGGGATATTTCTATCCTGCTGCACAGTCATGCTCCAAAACAGAACAGTTATTTTTGCAGAAGGAAATTAACCTCATTGCCAGATGAGATAACTTTTGGCTGACTGCAGCATCTGGTCTGATCAGAACTTTTCATTTCATCAGATATTTGTTTTTCTTAATCAAGCTGGAAAAAACCCTCCACTCCGCCCTGCTTCTTCAACACAGAAGACATTTAGCAGCAAGCGTGCTCAAACTGACTGGGACAGACTTCCACGATCTGTCTCCTGTTAATACCCACAGAGATATTCCACTGTCCTCCCTGAACAAACCCACTCCACAGATGAGTGTTGGAAGGTCCTCCTTACTGTCTTATGTGCAGACACTGTTTCATGTCTTACGCAGCCGAGTCACAGTTTGTTGTTCTGGGTTGTGCCGGAGCAGCATTGTCAGGGAGAGCTGACCGTGGAAATTTTCCCCAGTGGAAAAAACACATTAAGCAGCACACGCAGTTCCATGCCTTTACAAGGGAGAACCCCAGTTTTCCGTTTGCTGTGCTTTTTCCACCCATAGTTTTTCATTCTAGGTCAGGCTAACTGTTTTTTTTTTTTATCTTCTGAAAAAAGGTTAAGAGTGGCATTTTTTGCCCTGCAAAAGGAGGCGTCACCCTCCTGAACTGAAAGTAAAGCTGCTCTTTAAAACTTTAAATGGTTCAATCATAGGAGTTGAACCCCCCTAACCCTGATCTCTATTCTCTGACCTACTGCAGGGAAATTGCTCCATTACTGTGCTAAACAAGACTGGTTGCTCATTTAACCTGTCCCATCTGCAACACAAACCCTCAGTGGGTAATGGAAACTGACATGGAGGGCAGAACTGTAAAAGGTGCACAGATATTTGTTGCAGTAAACATTTCAAATTAGCACTAGACTTCCCATGGGAAGCCTGCTGTGAAGCTAAACGTGACCTGCTACTACAGAACTTAGCAACTGAATAACATACAGCTATAAATCCTGATAATTCCTAATAAAAACCTGCTCCTTTCAGTCAGGATTAGTGGATCAGTGAACATGTATAATTGCAGCAATAATTATAGGTATACCAGGTGTTGGACTATATTTCAAGTTTAAATAATTAATAAATTACAACAGACTTGCTTAAGGTCTGTCATCTCTGCTTTCTTACATGTTAAATAGCAGAAAAATGTGATATTGATGGAAGTGGAAACAAATTGTGTTGTATTAGACACATTTACGTTGTTGCATGTTTATGCATTTTCTGCCCACACATGCACAAGGACCTGCTCACAAAAAAAGACAAACTGGTTCATAAATGAGCTTTAGTGACAAAATCAAGTCATCCTTAAGTGGAGCAGTTACACTATTCAATCACTATATTTGGAAGTTTTAAAAAAAAAAAAAATGCACTAAAAATTTTTCTGATGCAGAAAAATCATCACCTGGTAAGGTGACAAAAGGCTGAAAAATATTGATTATACAATTTCTTTAACTACTATATCTTAATCATCTGATGAAACCTACAAGATGGGAATCTGCCATAGGTGGAAATACAAAAAGCTGCCTTTCTGCTTCTAGTTACAGTTAAACTACATTTATTTTGCCTCCATATTTTACAATGGAGTTTTTTTTTTTTCTTTTGAGGGGTTTTGATGGAGATGAGGAAGGCATTTGATCAAGTATTGAGGATGGCCACCAGCTTGTTGTAGATAAGAAGTTTTATGACACATTGCTATGAGGAGAGCCCAGCAAAGCAACCTGGTAAAGTGGGATGCACAAAATGCGGTGTGCTTGGTTCAGAGGCCGGGCATCACAGACTTTAGCTAGGCAAGAATTAGTGATGATCTGCAGGAAATAAAAAGACAACTGCCCTCTCCCACAAACTGTCCAGACTTTATAAAACAGGATAGAATATGTCTTCAGGTGGAAATACACATGCAAGGGTGTACGCTACCAAGTAAGAGATACCATCCAGATAACAGAGCAGCGTGTCTGCTGACTGATATCCTGAAGCTTTGGTACACTGTGGGATAGAGGTGCCAAATCCTGAAGCAGTATAGCGTTAATTGCCACCACCAGTTGATTACCATGGAAAAACAGCCAAAGAGGAAGCGTTGCTGACCAAATAGTAAAGCCTGATTTATGCTAGTTGCATTTGCAGTGTACACACGAACCAAATTTTCCACACCGAGCACCTTTGAAAGTTTGTAACTATGTAGACAGGTCTGTGCGGAAAAACATGGCGCATGAGCAAGAGCTCCTCTTGGTGGAACTTCGCACAGACAGACATTCCACCCATAAAGAGCACCACGATCACAGGTGTCACCATGTTGTTACTAACAGCCATGTTTTTTTTTTTTTTTTTTTTACCTCATAACATGTTGTAGTGCTGTATGCTTACCAAAGGTGCCCTACACTACCCCTAGAGTTTAGCAGAATACGGGCTACAGTGGGGACGAGCCACACAGAGTTAAATGCTCCAAAAGTCGGGTCGGCCTTGATTCCGCATGTCTATCAAGCATAAACCAGGCTTTGGAATTCTCAGGCAACTCCTGCTGGTTGGGCATTAAAATGAGTGACAGGTGCTGCTGATTGATCTCATAAGAGCTCAAGAAAGACTCTTCGCTATACTCATTTATGTTGCTTTCTGTTATCTGAACTCTGATTTTGAAAAAGAACATTGCCAAAATGTTTGCTAAAACCAAAATGTTAACAATTTTTGTTTTGTTTTTCAAATTTATCAATCTATAGGGTAAAAAGCTACTTTGTGCTCTAATGTGTTCTGGTACCTGCCTGCGCTCGAGACCTGAGAAATACATGATTTCATTCAGTTGTATCATATATTTGTATGTCATTCCACTTTAACCTGAATCATTCTTAAACTGAGTAATTGTATTTGGATCTAATGGAATCTGCTCAGGATGAGTGTTTTGGGGTCTTTTCTGCACACAGTGATGAGTCAACAGACATGTTCATGCAAATGTCTTTTTAATTATCTGAGTCAGATGAATCCTGTTTTGAGTTATGTGCTGCAGCTAAGACATATTTTAAGTTTGTGTGAAGATTTACACGTAGAAAGAACAGTCTGAAAGTATGCAGGTGGAAATATAGAGCTTTTGGGGGATTTTCTCTGCAGTAGTTGCTTATTATTAAGTAGTGGAATTTAGGTCCTTTGTGTTTGAAGGAAGCACACTTTCATAACATTATTGGTTATTCTGGGGACACATTTCTGCATATGCAGTGAAAGAGCTAGTGTCCCAGCTCCAGTTCTTATCTTCCCCACTGTATGAGCATGAACAGCCTGCAGGTTCACACTCATAGGGTTATATTAATTTCTTGTTAACCTTTGGTTCCTCCACTTTTGGGAAAGTTTGGATACATGTACGCACACAGTTCTACTTCCCACAAGAGCTTGTCTTTGAACTCCCTGCAGTCCTCTGCCGTGGCCTCTCTATGGATACGGGCTAAACTTCCCCATGGTTACCCTCTTGCCATGACAACTCTTCCCAAACGTTGCTCTCTCACCATGGTTACATACAAATCCTCACGGTGTTGTTTGATTTTTAGTGCTTGGACTGTCTCAGAGGAAACGTTTAGCCCGTAGGCTGGGCGTCCTCACAACATGCCTGAGCTACCTTTACTGGACCTGATGCTGAGGATTTGTGGGTGGAGTTGAGTCAAGAATCTGATTGGCCAAAGACACACTCCAGCCATACTGAAGGGTGACACATAGGACAAGTACTCTTGCGTGAGAACATTTTACCACAGCCAGACAGTAGACTCAATGTCTGTTTAATACTTTTTGTTGTTACTGCAGTGTTTTTCATTTATCCCAAATCAAAGCTCATAGAAAGTTTTTGGAAAGTTCACAGTTACTGGTTTTCTGTTATGTAAATTTGTTTTGCACGAGGCTTAGATTTGCAATTCATAATCTTTTTAGCTTCAGAGCCACAAAAAAAAATAGTGACAGGGATTTGTTCCCCAACTATCTCTCTTGTGTAAAAACACTACCAATAAGTCTTAAGGATCAAGTATATAATAACACAAAGAACCGCAACAGCTATTAGAATAATATATTTATTTATTTATCAATTTAAATATTGATTTCTGGTTTATTAATTTACGACCCACGTTGGGTCCCAACACTACTGTAGATACAGATATTTTATTTTAAGTTGCAAGTAAGCAAGTTGGAAAATCTGTTTTTCCTGAAGGTTGGGCTGCGTGTGTAAAAGATTTGATGAGTTACAATTTGTTACAGGTGCACATGTTTAAAATGTGCTTTACTGGAGCGCTTGGTAGGTTAAACATGCCTAACCCTACTTTGAATATTTGAGATTACAACTGATGAGACGCTTTACAGCTTGGAGTTCTGACTTCAGGGGACCTCCATGTCATTTTCCCCCCCAAATTTTATTACTACAAATTTAGACATCTGAGTAGAAAAACAAAACAAAAACAAACACTTAGCTAAACTGTATCCTTTAATCAAAAGTGTAGTCCAATAAATATGAACGTTGATTGTTATATTCGTTTTCTTTTTGGACAAAACCCAAGAAAATCAAGTCTACACCCTGTTGTACTAGTTTTCAAATCTCTGGCTATATGGTGATAATTGGAAAACTTATGCTTACTGAGATGGTGCTTGTTGTAAAAAGAAAAAAAAGCAATAGTTTGATATAGGAAAACCACACACACATACATTAATGGCAACAAGTCCCACCAGTATGAGAATTCACATGGATTCATGAAACTTCCTGCATGCGTAAAACATGGCACCAAGAAATGTTTTCCTCATGTTTACCTTTGGTTACTTTCCTGTCTCACAGTCAGAAAATGATTCAACAGGCAGGATCTCAAGACTTAAAGGAAAAACTAAACAAAATAAACCACAGATGCAAAGTTTCTAGAATAAAACATGTAATCAGGAAGAACCTGCAGAACTAGAGCTAAAGAAAATAAATTAACAAAAACCTAAATAACAGACCAGAACATGTGACAGAATTTAGACAGGATATTAATTATTAGACTAAATAAAGTTGGTTAATTTTTGATTTCAAAATATTAAGGCTTTAGAATCTTAATAATATAGTCTACCTTAAATTGTCATGCAACCAAAAAGAAACTGCATGTGAAACAACCCATAAAGGACATTGTACCCTCTTTATTCTGTTTAGCTGTTTAGTAAACACACAGCAATGGAAGAAAATTACTCAATAATTCCCCTCAGTCCAGAAATAACTTGTTTAAAGTGAAATGTCCTGATGAGTTTGTTTGAACTTTGAGTCTTCGCCCTACAATTCATCTAATCTGAGGATCCTAGTGTATCAGAGAAGTCAAATGAGGACATAACATTAAACTACATGCGGCGCATTTATAAAGCTTTGCTGCTTATAGGAATATGACGTTATGCTGGTCAGATCTGAAATAAAACACTTTTATGGCAATAAAACATTCAGAAATTCAGAAACAGCCTGGAGTAGATGGTGATGAGGAATGGTTTCTGAAAGTTTTCTTCCTGAAGTTAATAAATGATAAACTCTCCCTGACTGCAGCGTCAGGCTGTAGCTGAGGGCCTGAGACTCCTCTCTGTTTATTCTGCTTTCCTCAGACAAATACAAGGCTAAATGAGTCTCTCTCTCGCTCTCTGTTTATTTCTCAGCCTTCCTGGCCTTATGTTTGGAGGACTTTGTTGTTTGGAATGACATGCTGTGCTTTTGTTAAAACGTATGCATGAAAATTATAAGCACCAGTTTGTGAGTAGGTCTATGAGTTCGCGAAAATGCCTCAAGAATTTTCCACTGTGACTGTTATTCCAGCGTGTTATCCAGCTGCCTAGACAATAAACACCCTGTTGTTTTGTGTGTTTACATTTTCGTGTGTGTGTGTAGGTACAATGGTTCTCTGCCCAATGGGGACCGAGGCCGACGCAAAAGCCGCTTCGCACTTTATAAGAGGCCGAAGGCAAACGGGGTGAAGCCCAGCACAGTTCACGTCGCCTGCTCTCCACAGGCAGCCAAGGTGAAAAACTCACTCAAACACACATTTTACTGTGGTGATCAGACTCCACAGTCTTTGAACAACTGATGTAATCTATATCAAGCTGAATACGGTCTGTTTACGTTCACCAACTGATTTTTTTTTTTGGCGCATTTCTCATGATTTTTATTGAGGGTTAGATTTTGGGATCTTTCCTTGTATTCCTAATGTTTTTATAGCTTTACCTTACATCTTCATGGTTTTTTTTTTGGTTTTTTTTGTTTTTTTTACCAATTACTCTTTTAAACTGGTGCTTTTCTAAGGTTTTACAGGCTTTTTGAATTTCTTTCAAAGTTTTTCTTTTGTCTTCAGCTGCTTCTATGATCTTTTTCTGTCCATGCACTGACCATATCTATCCAGACATTGAACTACCAACCCACCCAACCATCTACAGGTTCTTCCATCGTAGAAACAACTTATGAAGAAATCTGGCTGAAGACGTAATCAGCCAGATTATGTCTGGCTTTACTAGATGTTTCTCATCTAGTAAAACCTTCTAAATCTGACGGTCCCCTCCTCGAATCGCCACCTTACCGTGGTGGAGGGGTTTGAGTGCCTCGAGGACCCCAGAAGCTATGTTGTCCGGGGCAGTTTTGCCCCTGGTAGGGTCTCCCATGGCAAACTGGTTCTGGGTGAGAGGCCAGACTAAGTGCGATTCAGTGGCCTTTTTTTAGGAATACAAGATTGAGGGATTCGGTTCCGTATACCGTAGCTTTGAGGAAGACTTAGGAGGCAGGCTTCTGGTTAGCACCAGGTGAGGAACTTCCCTCTTTCCGTTGGAAAAACCAGCTCCAACAGGTGCCGTAACTAAAGAGTTACTACAAGTAACTCTTAGTACAAGTACGAGTTACAAGTTAATTAGCATTCTAACAAAAGTATTTGTTGTTTGCTAAGACATCTAAATATGACTATGTGAATCATTTAAACATAAAAAGCCTCAACAACTCAATTAAACCAGCATTGTGTAGACACAAGACAGACAACTTAGCAAAAAACCTGTTTAACAGGCAGTTTGTTTCCAGCAGAATCTGACAAAGACATCATTTGTTGCCAGTTTTTCAGTTGAAACTATATAAGAAATACCAAAGATAACAGTTGAACAGAAGAAAATAGGATTTCAGCTCCACCGAGTTTATTCCCAGATAAATATGTGTCGAAAATGTTTTTTCCTGTTTCATCAGCCGTGGATACAGTAGATTTATAGCCTTGACATTTCTCCTTTTGCTTGCCATTTGTCCACTTTCTTTGTTCTTCAGCAACACCTTTCATTGCCAGGTACTTCATTCAAAATGTGTGGGCAGGGAAGTTAAAAGAAAAACTTTGGAAGACCTTCAGAAAGCCTGGAAAACTATTGATGAAGACCACTGTATGAGGAAGAAAGAATGGCTCCTAAGAGAGGAAGGACAGTTTAAAACTTCTGTACATTGCTGCTCAAAAACATACAAAATCACACTAAGTATTCTGCTGGAGGACTCCCTGCTAAAGGTTTGTTCTGTGATTTTTAAAAGACGGGAACACTGAGAAGCTCACTGTTACGACGAATGCAGGCAGGTAGAAGGAGGCCGTTTTTACGCAGTGTTTAACTGGAACGCGCAGAAGGTTTTAAAAGAGAAATAAGTGAGCTGTTTAGTGGAAGGTAATGGAGCATTGTCCTGCAAAATCCTGGGAAGCACATCTCAAAGGATCTGGAAGAGTCATTGAGCTTTTTAGTCATGTGGGTGGTCTATGGTGTGTTCCAGTTAGTGATGACACATCTGTTGTTCTCTGGAAACTGAGCTCTTTCTCTATCAAACCATCTTCAAATCTAATGAATTATTGTGACAAGAGCTGCAGTTTTTTTGTCTTTTTCTCTCCATTTACTGCCTCTGTTGTCATCCATCATCCCTTTCTTGTGTCCCATCAGGCCATAAGCAACAAAGACCAGCACAGCATCTCTTACACTCTGTCCCGAGCCCAGACGGTGGTGGTGGAGTACACTCATGACAGCAATACTGATATGTTCCAGGTAAAACAGCCCAGATTTTATCACCGAGCCTAGAGTTTTACAGCCAATTTACAACCTTTATTTATTTTCCCACCTCTCTGCTTCATTTACATGCAGCAGTTAATTGGGATTTATATAACAAAGCTGGTTTATGCAGGGGTTTTCAAATACACCGCTAAAAACTGAGATGAGATGCTGTTTTCATTTACATTATAAAGAGCCGCAGAGCCTAGAAGCAAATGCACCAAAGTTCAGTCAGAAGGAAACGCCCCCTCCTGCCAATAATGATCAGGTATTAATAGTAGGAGCAGAGGTGATGTCATGTTATGTGTGCGAGAGCAGCTGCAGCAAAGAATAGATTTAATACTACTTTACAATAAAGATAAAATGATTATGAGGTGAGCTTTTTCAACTGTTTTGATTTCTCATATTAGCAATTAGCGCAATTAGCGTTAGTAACCATTAGTAAACAGCAGCCTCTGTGTTTATTCCCTAGTAAATGTTTTCTGTCCATTATTTTTCATGCAGCCTTCCTGTTATCCTCCGATGTCACATTTAAAAGCCTGAATGAATGGCAAACTTGTCTCTATGGAAAATAGAGCTTCCTTTGAAAAACGTACTTTCTGTGCTTCGTCTGATTTCACGCCTAAATGCCTCATTGATCCTGGAAATGGCTAACTTTAAGTGTTCTGCCACATAGTAACACTATGCTTCACTGCTTCTTTACTGGCTTCATTTCCTGATGAGATTTTTGAGTTTCCAACTAGCCCAGGGAGTCTGCAACCTGTGGCCCCGGAGCCACGTGTGGCTGTTTAGGCTCTCTGCAGCGATTTTGCATAATTTTGGCCAAAAGAGGTACAATAATAAAAAAAAGAATTTACTTATAAAAATGAAGATGTGAAGTGCTATTTGATTGGAAAGCCAAAGAGTTGAGGCGAGTCTTTAAAAGCTCCATAAACAGGTTAGCAGCTCTTATCACATAACGAACTGAGCAGTGTTTTTAAACATAAAGGGGATAAAATGAGCCAGTTCTGCATTTTTTTCCTAGGTTTATTCAAGCTAAAGTTGGGTAGAATTTCCACAATAGAATGGCCTGATTTTATAAAGGTACTCAAGAAAATATTTTCCTTCTCTCCTTGTAAACCTTTGATGTTTTTATTTGCTCTGAAACTTGAAATTAGTCATGAAATTGTATTTCCCTAACTTACCAATAAAACAGGTGGTAGATTTTGTGCTTACAGCAACTATTTAGCAGGAGCAATGATAAAAACAGCTCTTTGGATTGTAAAGGTTCCCAGCCCTTAGATTAGCCAATAGCCAATCAGGACAAATGGGCTGAAAATCATCTATTGTGGCTGCAAGCAGACCTCTTTGCTTATTTCTATTATTAATCATTCTTGACCTTAGAAGTGGCAGAAAACAGGTCAACTGGTCCAACGCAGCCACACATTTTTGAAAGGTGAGCATTTTGGATGTAAAACATGCAAAACATCTTGATTCATATTCAGACTTGGGGAGGGGAGGGTATAAAATGTGTTCACAGCATTTTCTAAAATTACCCTGCTCTTCGCTTGGATAGCAATAACACTGTGGGAGTTTGTTGCCATGTTGTTATTTTGGTACAGTGATGATGCAGGTCGCTGTCAGGGGCAACAAAGTGCCTGTTAGCACAGCACAAAGTCAAGGTTATCCTGCTGTTAGAAATTCAGTCAAATTACAGGTCATCTTTTTCTTCTTTCCTACGACACCAGCTCATTTTTACCATTATAAACATTGTGATGTATCTGCATATTTTCTTATTCTCTGCCTTTCTTATTCTCAGCTTCTCCAAAGGTGAAAAGATAGAGATACTTGCCTGACAGATGTACTCTGTTTCTTTCTAACTGTTCTATCCTTCATCACCAGATCGGCCGATCGACAGAGAGTCCGATAGACTTTGTGGTGACGGACACGGTGGCCGGCAGCCAGAGTAACTCGGACACTCAGTCAGTCCAGAGCACCATCTCCCGCTTCGCCTGCCGCATCATGTGCCAGCGCACGCCGCCTTACACAGCTCGCATCTATGCTGCGGGCTTCGACTCCTCAAAGAACATATTCCTGGGGGTAAGCTCTGTCTCACCTTCACACACAACTCAGAAAAACACAACCCGACTTCTTATATAAACATTTTTAGCTGTTCTTTTTCAACTTGCAGCATATTTAAATGGCTCTTCCCTGATGGAAAGATGTGGGGTTCTAGGTTATATAATAAATGGTTTTTCTACATCATTTTTCATATCAGGAGAAAGCAGCAAAGTGGAAGACGTCCGACGGACAGATGGATGGGCTGACCACCAATGGCGTGCTGGTGATGCACCCTCGCAACGGGTTTATGCAGGACTCCAAACCGGGAGTCTGGAGGGAGATCTCGGTCTGTGGAAACGTCTTCACCCTACGAGAGACCCGCTCGGCGCAGCAGCGGGGGAAAATGGTGAGATAACTTATACCACTTTGCACGGTCAAGCTCTGTTTGGAATATTAATTATTCTCAAGGAAGTATTTTTCTTTCTTTGATCTCTTCGTTTTAAGTATTCAACTTAAACCTGTTGCCTGCAGCTGGTTAAATTATTGCTTTGAGACCTTAAAGGTAAACAACCAACTCATCTTCCGAAAATTCCGATTAACCCAGAAAAGGCCTGCATGGTTGTTAAATCCCTGATGAATCCATCCCTTGTATTCTTTTTCCATTCCCTTACACTCTGTTTTTCACATTCTTGTACGTGACTGCACCCAGTCGAACCTTTACGCCATCAGAAGGTTATCTGGATGCCATCTCCCAGGCAACAGTGTGCCAGACAAAGCTGTGAGTAACGCGATCTTGCAAGAGATCCTCCAGCTGTCTTTCAGCCAATCACAGCTGCTCCTTCTGCCTCATCTCCACAGCCATGACTCACTTATCTGACTGCATTCAACACACTGGTGGTCCGCTTAATTAGGCTGTTTCAGTCCCTCCTCTACAATATCAACTTCTTAATCTCTAGCCGGTGTCCCACCAGTTCTCAAATTAACAGCTCCCCTATTTCCAACTACCTCCACTGCAGAGACTGCCCATTGTTTCACTGCTCATTTATTCTCAGACTAAATGCACAGACCCTCTCTGAGGGGTTTTGTAATTCTGAATGTCATTGATGCTGAAATAAAGATCATATCTTTTTTTCATTTTATGTTCCATTATCACAAAAAAATTACTGTAAATTGGAACTTTCATATCCTCTGTATCAATATGACAAAAGCATTATCGTTAGATGTGGAGATCTTAAATGGAAAGCTCTGTATGTTGCGTCCACAACAAGGTCACACCAACCTGTAGTCTAACTAGAGAGGCTTAGTTTTCTTAATCAGAAAACTTGGCCTGTTTTCTGATTGCTCCATCCTGTCTGTTGACCAACTGGTCAGAAACTGACTAATCCGATCTTTTTCCGAACACTGAACGCACCGTACTCTGCTGCTGCAGAGTGAAGACTTAAGGTTAGCTATTTTCTGTATCAGTTAGTTGTTTAAGAACAAACTGCGAGGAGTAAGAAGCTGTGTAAACTGTTTTTAATGTTTTTGGTTTTTTTGTTTTTTTTTTAAATGTGGCTCATTGAGGCTGCAGGAGAGCACGAGAGAGCAAGACTGAGTAGAAAATAGGAAGACTGAACGGAGTTGGAAAAGTTGCTCATTTATAAGTTGAGCTTTCAAGGCTCGAAAAAATATTTTCACTCAGATTCTTATATTTTGTTATATAATAACTCCTGAACGAAATTGGAACCAGCCAAACTGGGCCTCAGCAGGTCAAAACTTTATGAAAAAAAAACAGATTGTAAAGCTATCTCCAGATTTTTATTGGTTCATCCCTAATAGATGTCCCCTTTAGCTATTTACATACTGATCCGCACTTACATTGATAACAGTGCAGAAATCTGCAGTTCATTTGCTTTATACTGATCTCTTTCACTTTGTGACATTGTGCTCCTTTCCTTATTAAATCATGTTTCAGCTAGTATCAGAATAAGTGTTCATAGAGTTCATCATCTTCATATAGAAGGTAGTTTAAGTCCAGCGTACTGCAGGCTGACACAATGTTTAAGTCATTTTAATAAAAGAAATCACACAGTGAGGCTGCTGTGGGGGCGTGTGTGGTGCCTGACCTCCTGCAGGATTTAATACAAGCTGCGATGCTAGTAAATGATCTGCTTTGGTCTAATTTGATAAAGTGTATGAGAAAGGAAAGGGGAGGAGCTGAGGTTGACATAGATCACAGATCTGGGCATTCAGACTTACTGACGCAGTTTTTCAAACAACCGTTGTTTGATGTGGTTTGTAGGTGAACAAATTAAAAGATGTGATCTTTTGTTCCCTGAGCTAGCTTGTTTTCTACCAGCAGACGCTTAATGATCTTACTGTACAGATATTTAGGTGTATGTCATGAAGACTGTCATGCTTCCCCAGCCAACGTGATATATTCCCGCTGAGACTCCGTAGTAACCTCAACACAAACACCTGAAAGCGGCTCCTTGCTTTATCTCTGCATCACCGTCTTCCTTGTGGTTCACTCCCTTCTTTTCCACCTCCATTTTCTGTTTTTCCCCTCCTCATGTACTCTGGTTATCTAAACATGGGATTTCCCGCTCAACTGATCTCACAAAGCTAGACTGAGTTGTCCCTCAACATTGAATTCATCTAGAAATTTCCAGCAGCTGTCCGCTTCACCTTCCAGCAGCGCGGATTTCAGCTTCCTCGTGTCATCTTCCCTCCAGCTGTCACGTTCCTGCTTCTCTGACAGGCTCACATCTGTCTGTAGCAATAGGGACAGCTTTGTTACACCGCCACCTGCTGTGCTAAGAATGGTACTGCAGAAATAACGTCTGACGCCTTTTTAAACTACTCTTAAGTTCTTTTCATTTTGATTCTAGGAAGCCAGATTTTCTTCTACAAGCTGCAACTGACATCATAAAATATTCCTCATTTCTGATTTCTGTTTAAATCTTAATAAGAATGTATAATCAAATCAGAAATGAAGAAAAATTTGAATTTTTGAAGACTTTCAGGAGAGAATATCATAGAAAAGTATATTTATTTCAGTTAATTGACTCTAAAAGCAAGGCATATTATATGGATTCATTACACACAAAGAGACACATAGATTATGGCTAAAAGTCAATGAAAACCCAAAATTCAGCTTCTCAGAATATTGGAATATTATGTAAGACCAAAAAACAGGAGAAATGTTGAGTCATGGTCTACACAATCATTGGAAAGACTGCTGAGCACACCACAAAAAGCTGGCTGTTCAGAGTGCTGTATCAAAGTACATTAATGAAAAGTTGAGTGGAAGAAAAACATGTTGATAGAAAATATAAGATAACTTAAGATAACTGCTTTTCTTGAGAATTGGAAAGCAAACCCCGTTCAAGAGTTTGAGGGAGATTCATAAGTTGTGGACTTCAGCCCAAGTCAGATCTGCAAGAGTGACCACATGCAGATGTGTCAGGACACGGGCTCCAACTGTCATTTCTAGTGCAAAGCACCTCCTGAACCAGAGGCAGTGTCAAAAGTGTATTTCTTGGGCTAAGGAGAAAGAAGAGTGGACTGTAACTGTGTAAGTTCATTTTTTAGATTTAGGTATCTAGTATTAGCATATCAACATTTTGGGGAGGCATGCCATCTGCTGGTGTCGGTTTCTGAACTGATTTATTGAAATAAATGAGCTAATCAAACATAAGTTACTGGGACGCACACCAGTCAGTCATCCAGTCTGTCACCTGCTGAGCAGTGCATCCCTACCTTTACCTTTCTGAAGTGCAGTTTCAGGCAGCAGGGATGATCAGTGCTGTCACGTTGTGTTCCAGGTGGAGACTGAGACTCAGGAGCTCGTCGACGGCTCGCTCATCGACCTTTGCGGTGCCACCCTGCTGTGGCGCACGGCTGAGGGCCTGTCCCGCACCCCCACCCTCAAACACCTGGAGGCGCTGCGGCAGGAGATCAATGCGGCCCGCCCGCAGTGCCCCGTGGGATTCAACACGCTGGCCTTCCCCTCCATGCGCCGGAAGGACACGCCGGACGAGAAGCAGCCCTGGGTCTACCTGCAGTGCGGCCACGTGCACGGCTACCACAACTGGGGGAACCACCGCGAGGAGAGGGAGGGCCGGGAGGGCCGTCTGAGGGAGTGCCCCATGTGCCGGGCGAAGGGCCCCTACGTGCCGCTGTGGCTGGGCTGCGAGGCGGGCTTCTACGTGGACGCGGCTCCGCCCACTCACACCTTCAGCCCGTGCGGACATGTCTGCTCGGAGAAGACGGCGACCTTCTGGAGCCAAATCCCGCTCCCGCACGGCACCCACACTTTCCACGCCGCCTGCCCCTTCTGCGCCCAGCAGCTGAGCGGCGAGCAGGGCTACATCAGACTCATCTTCCAGGGTCCCCTCGACTAGCGGGCGGATCCAGACGGGGGGAAGTTCCCTCCTGATGTTCCTCCAGATGTTTTTCTCTCTGGACTTTTTGCCTCTGTCTCCTTTTTAAGTGACCTTTGTATTGCTTTTTCATGAATGACAAACAGATTTCTATATTTTCATGAAACCAGAGACACAAAAAAACAAACAAACAAACAACAAAAAAAGAACAAAAAACCAAGAACTGCTGGGTAAACTTTGTGTCCACGGAGAGAACTTTCAGCGGTATTTATCTGTCGTACTGACACGCCGTTAGTGCAGACATGCGGTTTTTATTCATGTATTTGTTGCAATACACATGTGTACATCTCTCAGAGCTTATTTAAAGAAACGTGTTTATTTATGACCCAGGACATTGCTTCAACCTTTATCCCTCATCCATAAGTAATTTTCTTTGAAAATCCAGCGTATTGTTAATCACACATGAAGTTTTAGGCGTGTTCCAAGGGTTTCGTTCTGTGTTTTTTCTCTCTCTCTCTCTGTCCGTGTTCACCTGTCAAAGCCATTTGATGTATTTGTCCACCTTGTATCCTGGTAATGGCTCCCATCGGTTCCCTTCTCAGACGTTTCACGTTCAGAGCAATAGAAACCTCCTCAAGCATTAACGGAGCCTCTGAGGCGTGTTTTCCAATGCCTGCTCGGCCGCTGCCCTCCCTTTAACGAGTGACTCTCTCCTGATCGCCTGTTAGCCATAAAAACGCAATGATGTAGCTGTGGACTCCCACTCTAACCTGAACTGTTGTTTGTTTTTTATTGGAAGCAGAAAATGAGCTCTCAGACAGGAAGTCGTGGTTCTGACGTTTAACAGACGTGGATGGCGTCTTAATTCAGTCTGCTTGGCTGCTGCCATGTTGGTGAAGGTTCTGAATATGTCAGATACCGACCAGTAATGAGAAAGTTGCCAGGATCTCGAAATGCTTTCGGTGCCTCCATGAGTAACAGTGCCCTCTGCTGGTGGCTAGGAATGGCACGCTTTATTTTTGAAACACACAAAGGCCCCTAATGTAGGGCTTTTGTACTGAAGCAAACTGAGGCAGTTTAAAGTCATTTTCTCTTACATTAGGTTCAAAGATGCTTATCAGGCTTATATTGGCTGATACCGATTGGAAGTCTGACCTTCCAATTCCAATTTTGACAAACTGAATTTATTTTCCTAAGCACTAATACAGGAAACACAGATTGTTTGATTGTGGCCAGCAGAAAATGAGGGAATTACCAGATCATTCGTATTTATGCATTAAAGTGTAACGTTTAGCAGATTTATAGGAAACTCAAAAAGTGCATCAAGTTCTTCCTTGTAGCTGTAGCATTCATAGACTACAATGATTTCTTAGTTTAAATTCATTTGATGAATAGGAACAATAACAGATTTTTCAGTATTTAAACTACACATCACCGATCAGAACTGATCAAAGAAAAATCGTCCGATTCCATTCTGTGGCTAATTGATCGGTGCATCTCTACTTTGACTGAATAATCACAGGTTTGCCGGTCTGGTACGTCAGTTGTAGCCACCACAGGTTCAAACTCTCTTTACAGATGTGTGTTGATTTTTCCCAGGTCTTTGTGAAAATTTGTGCTTTTTAGACATCTTCATGTGATTTTCTATGGAGCATTATAGGGCACAGAATATCAGGGCTGCCTGTTTATTTTCTTTTGACTAAAACAGTTCTCATAAAAACTTAATGAGAATAACAAAGGGTTTTTATTTCTTTTGTTTCTAAATCAAAACTGACATCGCTTTGGCCTGTATGAGATACAAAAAAGATTATAAACTTTTGTAAAAAAAAAAAAATACCACAGTATTATGGATTTTACCCAAAAATGTATAAACATAAAAATTTTTTTTTTGCCCACACAACAGCAAATGTTATTCATACTGCTGATAAAATAGTATAATGATTAGTACATTAATTTACAGTATTATATTAGTTATGATGTTATCTATTTATTTATTATTTAATGTTTGATATTTAGACTTAAGCAAGAAGGAAGAATAAACACATCTAAATGCAGTAGCCATTTTTTAAATGTTTACTTCATAGACTATTAGACATGTTTTCCATTTTATTCTTTATATAGTAACACCTGAATACCAGGGTTGATATTAGTTGGTTAATTGGTCAGGCTGATTGCATTGGTAGCTAGCCTGCAGTCTGCTGCTTTACAGACGTGCCAGGTTTTTTTGTTTGCCAATTCTATTTTTAAAACAACGTTACCTTAATAAGAGTGATAGGTGGCACATCTTTGGTTTAAACATCCCCATTCTTTCCCCAAATCTGAATTTGTCTTTCTTATAAGCAAGGAAAAAGTGTATTAGCTTTCTTTCAGCCAACTGATTGACAGCACGGAGATACAGGTGGGGTTGGTCTCTTGACACTTTCTCAAGCAAATCATTAAAAAGACTTTATGTCACACGAAAGGTCAATGACAAATTTTGGCACTTTTGGAACCGTAACTTGTTATACCTTAATGCCATTCCTGCTTTAAACCAGAAACTTTCTGGGTTAGCTATGCATCTGCCCTCTTCCAGGCTACATGAGAAACTGGGAAAAGAGTGAACTGAGGCAGTCCTGATATGTCACTTTCTATAAAAGCACAGATTCTCCCAAATTCCTATTGCCTCACACACATTAGTGTGACTTCTGTTAGCGAGACACAATGAAGCTGTAGCTAAAACTAAAGCATCTCTTCCAAACTGCTCCTGCACGTCGTCAGGTCCTCATGAGGTCTGAACTCTGGCAGGTAATCAGTTGTTCTGTATTTGTATGCAAGAAAGAGAGAGATTGTAATTTAACGGGTTGATTGTATGTGTTCAGTTTCTGTCCACACAGTAGCTCTCCTCGTATCCTCAGACTGCGACACACTAACTCACCTCAGGGAGAAACCGATGATCCGTGCGCACGCTTGCACACCCTATGCTACAGCCATCTGAGGATACAGCACCGTTTAAAAAAAAAAAACAAAAACAAAAACGTTTGTCCTCTCCTTCACCCAGTCTTGTTTGGTCTTGTTTCATGGACTCTGTGTGAATAAAGGGCTTCCCTCTGTCTCTCTACTGTTATCTCAGCCCTGCTTTGACAAACACCATCGCATCAGTTCATCCCACCGTCCATTACTCACATCTTCTGTCTTTGTGCTTGTAAAAGGCAAAATAAAAGAATGTTTCCAGCAAACACTTTTTTGTATCAACTTTAAACAATAAAGTGTAAAAGTGACATTTAGTTGTGCTGAGTTTCACTTGGACGCTGTCCAATGATGGGGAATTAGCTCCACTTCTGTGTTGGATTATATTCCACCCCTGGGTGACAGATTTTCTCATTCAATAAGGTTCAACTTTCTGGGGATTTTTTTTTTTTTTTTCTCTTCTATTTATATTGAATGAAGTTCATGAGTCAACCATAAAGGAAAGATACTGGACAGTCTCAAGAGTTTCAGGACATGGATGACAATCTGAAGCACAATGGCAAGCCTGCCTCCTAACGACTCAAACAAAACAAGGGTTTTGAAGTGGTCTACTCAAAGTCTGGTCTTAGCTTTAAACAGGCTGGTCATGTCTAAAACCCCTTTGCTGAATGTGAGGTATTAGATTTTAGGGAACAATAGTTTCTTTAAATACAGCCAGATTGGTTTGGATATCTTTTTTTTTGTATTTGGTCAGTGTTTCTGATAAACATTTGTTTGATGATCTGAAGCCATTCTCTCTTAAAATTTTCAGAGCAGGGCAATGCAGGTATGGGAGTAGGCCTACAAAACCCTTTAGGTTTATGCACCAATGTAATAAAGTGACTTTTTAAACATTTTACAAGAAATGCTGTTTTGCTAAATATTTCAGTTAGCATGAATGAGGCCTAAAATGGCCCTGTTGCACAAAAATACGCTAAAAGCAACAAGCATTAAACCTTTGCTTTTGTTTTTTTAATAGTTATTCATGCACATCTCAAGATGAGACATTTACCAAAAACCTAATTTTTTGTCGACCACAACTCTTTTCTACATTTTAAATTTCGCAGGCAGATTTAACTTGAAACTGTTTCTGAACATTAATTTAAGGCTGAAAATCTTCTGTGTACGCTAGTACCCCGACTTTCCACTGAACTGCATCCCTGTAAAACGAGGATTCTAGATGAACAGACGACAGACTGCGTGTTCGGTACTTCATATTGCACTTTATTCATCTCTGAGGAGGCAGAACTGGGCTGGGGCCCTTGTTGCTGTCACAGATAAACACTTATTGCTCCTTGTATGCACCAGCCAAACTCGTCTCAAGTATTCCCACGCAAAAACTTGCTGTACATGATTTGGGAATGAATAAAAACCATTTGGTGTGTAAACCAAAGCAGGAAATACTGCACATTGTGTCCTGCAGCGTACAGAGACAGCACTGGATGTGTTGGATGGAGGCCTCAGACAACACAACATGTTACAATCAAACACAAATATCTTTTTTTTTTTAATCTCATCGGGGAAAAATAAAGGCTTTCCACTGAAACTGACACATTTACTACAAATATTTAAAGCTACAACATGCCTGAATATGGATCCTGTCAGGTTTCCTGCTGTAAGAACATGAAAACATGGCACAAACCTCATTTCAAGACGGTTCTACTGGACACAGAATGTCTGCAATGGAAGTACAGAAAGATCTCACAGTTTTTATGGGTTTTTTTTTTTTTTTAGAGACAATCTACCAACTTATCTGCCAGCACAAGTTTATCACCTCAGGCTTATTTAATGGCTCCACAATTTCAGAAATGTACCTTCGTTAAACTGAATGCAGCTCTGATTATTGATTTTAATATTCCAATGAAATCAAACGTGTGCTCGTATGTGTAAAATGTGTCTGTGTGCAGGTAAATACATTGAAAAATCACAAAATCACGACTTGCTCTTTAACTCAGCTTTACATATTTTAGCTTCTTTTGACACAGTGACTGAAACCTTTTAACGTTTCTTTAACATCTGAGGTAAACATTCCTGAATTCCTTTAAACCTCTACTCCATTGATGTGATTTCAACCCAGTGGATATTTGAATTCAAATGCATCATGTATGTGTCATGTGTAAAATTCCACTTATTTTCTGAATTGTTACTGATTTTAACTTTTTTTTTTTTTTCCCCAGCCGATAAGCTAAACCTTAGTGATGCTGTCAGTGTTTTGTGTTTTCAGCATCATTACCCAAAATTCTCTGTGTCACCCCAGGTAAAACATGTAAGCAGTGAGCTGTGAGCAAACTTGAATTACACCTTTTGCATGTTGCATTCAAGTGCGTGTCGTAAAATCCCATAAAACAAGTTTCAAACACTTCTGTTCTTCGGTGTTCAGGCTGCTTATCATGCATGAGTTGTGGAACCATGATGTTTCTTGTGATTAATTTTTAAAACATCTCCAGAAGCTGAGCTGTCCTGACCTCTGCATTAGTTCTGCATCACCACTGCTAAAAGCCAATATCATTTAATATTTTATATTCTTAGAGCTATCATTGGATCTAGTAATGCAGCTTTTATGCTCAGAATAGCTGTAGCTTAAAAAAGGTATTGCATTTTTTAAAGTTAGTTTAGTTAGCTGGGTTTTTTTTTTCAATCTATAAATCAAGTTAATTAAGGACACAATTATAACTACCTCTGAAGAACACTTTCTAATGGTTATATACGAAGTAGCCAGTAGAGGGCAGTATATCCTAGTTTCAACCTTCAGGAGGAGAAGTCCTCTCAATCTGAATTTTAGTGGCTCAACAGGACAAACGGGTCCCACGATCAGGACAGGTCACATGATAAGGGCTACAGACTGAAGGGGGTGACAGTGGATATGAGAAAAGGCCTCAGTGGTCCAGGATACGAAGGTTGCCAGATACTATTTTGTTTTCCAGCATGGAGCCGGCCGGAATATCGATCCGATCGCCGTGGTTGGCAATGATGATGACGGTACCCTGGCAAGAAGAGGAAGAGAGCGATTAGTTTCATTCTCTTTCAGAGGAGTGGAATGACGCCAGGGAAATATTTCCAAAACCAGAATTTAACTAAAGCTGTGAATCAAAGACAGCCAGCAGAACCAGTTGTTTTCCCAGAGTCAGACTGAGAAAGGAATTTCCAGCTTGTCTTTATCGTATTAAGAAATCATGACAGTGGCCTTCTACCAAAGAGATGAATGCACATAAACATACATAAATAAAGTGCCTTAAACATTTTTAAACCATTTGAAGTTTTTCACACTTTTTGATGTTAAAACCACAAACATTATTTGTTATTAGGATTTTATGTGACAGATTGAAATAACGTAGAAAATCTTTAACAAATAAAAATCTGAAAAGTATAACATGCATTCATACTCCCCACTGTTTTAGGGTTGCACAGATAAATCGTCCGGCCGATAAACCAGCTTGATTTCCTTAATTTTGGGAGCTCGGCTGATATTTGCACGTGGAAACCGATCTTATCCACCGATTTCATCCACTTCAGAAAATCAGCCACTGTCCCCTTTTGCTCTGCAGTGAGAGAGAGCTGACTGACAGAGTGCAGTCAGTCACGTCTGCACGCGTGCGGTTAACAACAGTCACCCCACTGTTGCCAACTTAGCAACTTCCTTGCTATATTTTGCAACTTTTCAAACAAAAAAAAAAAAAAAAAAAAATCGGTATCGGCTAAAATTGGAAACTGTAGGTCAGGCTTTTTAAAGCTCAGAGATCGGCCAGAAAAATGTAATCGGTGCACCTCTACCCCCTTTACTTTGATACAGCTAAATAAAATCTAGTCAAGACAATTTCTTTAAAAAAAAAAAAAAAAAAAAAAACTGATTAGGAAATAAAATTCATCTGTGTGTGATTTAATCTCATGAATCCAGCTCATAAAACTCCCTGGCATGGCCGTCCTCTGCGTATTTGTTGTCTGGGGAAGAGTCTGGATATCAGAGGAAATATTGCAGCAGTATTTTCTGGGTCATCATGTTCAAAGAAGTCAGCTAAGACACTCTGGGTGTGAAACCTTTTTGGCCCTCGTAAACTTGATGTTTACCTTCAGCGACACGTTTTTCCCAAATGTGACGTCTCCAGAAACAGTCAGGTGGTCCAGCTCCAGCATGTCGGGGATGCTCTCAAAGCGGGTCAGGTACTCCTGAACCTGAACACAAGAACAAGCTTACTTTATCTGGGCCTTATCTTTATCGCTGAGTTAATTCAGGTTGGAGGTCGAATCAGTAAATAACCTGTAAGTATCATATTTATGATGTAAGATTAACCCAGCCCTTTGTGGTGGTTCTCTTAAAAAAAACTATAAACATGTTGCATGATCAACAACAGCAGTATTCCCATTCCCACCTTGGTGAAGGAGCTGCCCAGTTTGACGTGAGGAGTCGTTGGGAACTCTCTCTTGGGGCTCATGGTGAGGGAGCCGGCCTCCAGGCTGTACAGGTTGGACATGACCAGCAGCAGGTCAGACGTCGTCTTGACAGGAAGGAAGCGGCTACGGGGAACGTTTATTCCCAGGGCATTGTCGAAGCATTTAATCGCTGCTCCAACCGCCGTCTCCAGCTGGATGACGTTGAGCCCTCCGTCGAGCGTCTAAGGGTGGGGGGGTGGGGGGTTACAAACGGAAGAGATCAGACTTCTTGGCAATTTACAGTCTTTCAGATTTGACCCACAGAAGACTTCTCCAAACCTTCAGCCACATATAAGACTAAATGCAACATGTTCTACTGCAGTCGGGTGCATCAGAGATGGACAAGAAGCTGATAGAGAGTTACACAGACTGCTACAGGAGATCCTTCCAGCCCTCAGCATCTGCAACAACTCTTTGAAGAATCTTGTATGATATTTGTTCCAACAACATTTCATTTCCCTCTGGGATTAATTAAGTATCCTTGAACTGATTTGTTTTTATTTGGTTTTTTTTTTTCTTGGACCCCATCACTATGGTTACAGTTAGCAGCTCCAGGATGAGGCTGACTGTTAGAATTGACCTATTTGTGATTACTTTTGTTTAAAATAATCTCAGTCATTTGCTGGCTATTAACTGTGTTTGAACCGATTCGTGACATAAACTAGTTAGTTTGTGCAACAGCACTTAGCAAGTTTCATGGAATTTCAGATATTCTCTCTTTGTTTTCATGCAATTTTCTTAGGGCTAAGAAACCGAGCACAAATGTACCTTCAAGGTCTTCTTCTATCAGTAAGTCTGTTGCAATAGTTACACACCTGAACCAACACATAGTTTTGTATTCCAGTGACCTCATTTGTGCAGGATAGCAGCATATAGCCAACTGGAACATGCTACGTGCCTAAGTCCACCTTACTGTTCGGGGCGTGCGTGCCCAAGAAGATAAACATGTAATGTACTCTAATTACCTTGCTCTTTCTGTGGTGTTGACACTACATGAAAGAGTCCAGCATAGGGTTTATATGTGGTCAATAATAAATCAGGCCTCGGCTTCTGAGAACTAAAGATTGACTTCAGCTCGTTTCCTTCAGCTGCCAACAAAAAACAAAAAAACAAAACAAAACTCGGTGATAGAAAAAGTTAACATGTCGTTGGGAAAAGAATGCAGACACTTAATGCCCATTCTTATCCATGCCTGAAATGCATTTGTTGTCAAACTTTTTAACAGGGAGAAACCAATGTGTGTCAACATGCAGCTTTAGAAATGAAGTCGGGAGTTCCTCAAGGGTCAGTCTTGGTTGATTCTTTTTTTCCTATCGATAATCTTGGGTTAGACCAAGTTCCATAGACCCAAATATGATGAACTACTATGCAGACGACATAATTATTCATACAGCAGCTAGTAGTAATAAATTCAATCAGCATTTATGTTTTTCAGAGTTCTTGGGTCAAGATAAAATTGTTGTTTAACTCTGAAGTAACACTAAATAGATGATTTTTAGACATTCCTACTCATTTATTTCTAACCTCACATTTACTGCATGAGATGACACTCATTCAGATTCTATTATATTTTATAAGTATCTTGGCATCTAAACAGATGTACTGATTTACTAAACTTAAGTACAATTTACATCAATGCACGTCTATTGTCTTAAAAAAGAAACTGGATACGGTACATCAAGCTGCTCAGATTTTATGAGTAAGCCAACTGGATATCACTTCACTTATATTTAAATGTTTGCTGTTAAAGCACTGATGAGCTGGTTAAAACATGTCTGCAGTCAGCTTAAATATTATTCAAATGGAAATACCACTTTAGATAGTTTAGATAGTTCTCAGTAATTTTAAAAAATTGTTCAAACAGTTTTATCAGAACAATGTAGCTGCTTTTAAATAAAGCGGTGTGTGGGATATTGTTGCTTTATTTCTACTTTATGACTTGTGGTTTTTTTTTGTTTGATTGTTTTGTGATTATTATGTTTACCATTTCTGTTGTTTTCCCAGTCTTTGTGTTTATGTATAAACTTCTCCATCCTAACCAGTCCTCCCTAATAGAAGAGAGTTTCTATCTCTGTGGGACATTGCTGGTTCAATAAAACAAACAACATCATTACGCTGCATCACTGTTTCCATCCAAGTCATCTTCTAGGACCATCTTTAGCTTTGTTCGGTTTTTTAGTGAAATTAGTCAGCTGGAGTACACAGAACCGGTTCCCGCTCATTAGAGTACAGTGATATCACACACTGGATGGCGAGTGGATGTCTTAAAGGGACAGTTCAGATTTTTTGAAGGTGAGTTCTTTAAAGATGTTAAGAAGATTTATTATCTTACATTTCTTATTATATCAACTTTAATAAAACAGATAGATTTTATAGTTTAAATCTAGTCAAAGCAGGAGCCTCTCAAATAGGAGCATAATGACCATTACACTGTTTTGACTCATTTATGACTAACATCTCTCTTTACTGAAAAAAACATACAATTAAAATGTTATGTTAATATTAATTTTAAATTTCTATGTGACTTCTAGAAATGATCTCTGAATAACTCATTTTTCATGTGTCACGTCTCTCTGCAAGATCCTGATCCCGATCCCAGTTTTGAGAATGAGGCGAAGACTTGTCAATCAGAACTTGAACGCATGTCATCATTCCCTCTCCAAACTACATTTGTAATAAAAAGTACTAAAAATGCATTAAAAAAATGCTGCCTGAGATCATATAAAGAAACATAAGTAGATATTTTTTCCCATTCAGGAGAGGCATGTTTCTACATGTCTCATCTACACCTGATGAAAGCACTGAACTGGAACAAACTGCTGGGTTTCTGCTAACTAGGTTGTAGTTTAAGAAGTGAAGCTTCTACCAACCACAGAGAGGTTCATAATGAACTAAAATTACCCTCTGAAAGGTTTCTGTGATGTAACACATACAAATGTAATGACAGGAGACTCGGGTACACATCTGTGAGAGGATATTATGCAACAGCCACCATTTCAGGTTCTTGTGCATCACCACTATCCCTAATTGTACCGGCATGAGGCTGGAACAAGAACCAAGTTCTCTGGATCAGGTGGAGCCATAAAGCTCTGCTCACTTATTGCCCCTTACATAACACATAACTTCATCACAGCGTAAGCTCCGTCAAGTAATGAGGATTGCATCTGTATTTTCTCCTTAGGCAGAGGCAGCAATAATCAGGCTTTCAGTGTGACTTTATTACATTCATATCCTGAAGTGGTGTCTGCTCAGGGAGTGAAGGTTTAATCTAGCTCCAAGACAACAACTAAACTAAAAGTTAGTTTTAGAGCTGAATTTTCAGTTCACATCCATCTCACTTACAGCAGAAACAAGCAGCTAATTCTAAGAGAGCATGTTTTCTGTTAGTATCTGGTACATTTACTCAGTTACATTTACTTGAGTAACTTTTTGGGAATGAAATTAATTATAGAAGTAGTTTTACTACATGGTACTTTTTATTTCTACTTGAGTATTAATATTATGAAGCATCGCTATCCTTGAGAACAATTTCTGGCTAATGGGAAAAATGGGAGACAACGCATGTCCAAATTCAGGGGCTGCGTCCCACAAAGGCCGATTACGCCAGAGCGATGCGACGTCGGCTGTTGAAGTTCGAAGACTTCTCCAAATACGGCCCACAAATGTGTGCCCTTTTCCTCTGATCTGAAGGACAGCTCTTGTGTATCCTTCACAACACACCTATCCCAAGATGCATTAGAGGACGAGTGGGAGATTTTTGTTCTTGTAAAAATTAATAAGATCTGGTTGTACAAAAATTAAAAGCTTAAAGCAGTTGTGATGTTAGGCTTTCATCATTGCATAGACTTGTTTTTTTTTTTTATCTGTTTCTTGTTAAAAATGTAATTATTTAATCAGTCCATTAATTTAATTCATTAAAAAGGCATAATTAAGTTAGAAAATAGCTCAGCAAGATTTCAAGCTCCCTTTTAAGCCAGCTTCTATTTATTCACGGTTGCTAGGCGACAGGACACACCGAAGTTAGGGCTGGAATAAATCTGAACTCTAGACAGTCCAAAATGATCTTTAATTACATGAATTTATTTGAAAAAAAATGCTTCTGTTACAATTTTTTATTAGTACTGCTAGACGTGTAATTGTGTATTGGTGATTTGAGGAAAAAAAATTCTCTTCATTTAGAATTGCTGTCTTAAATTAATAAATCAAAGCACTCAAAGACAAGTTTGGATTTTTCTACAGGTTTTGTGTGTGAGGCATGTTTTTTTTTTGCACCTTTCAACATCAGAAGATGTCAAACATGGATGGGTGGGGTCAAACTAAACTAATGTAATTTTCCTGGAAAGCTCCCTTCGCTTGAAGTGTTTACTCTGTTTTCCAAACTTTGAAATAATAGCGATGGTTATCTTTGAATCGGCTGTATATTATATATTACACGGATGTCATACCTCTTCAATTGATCTGAAGCAAAGAAATAAGGATGAACAGAAACTGTTGGGGTTTCTTACTGAGCTATAGCATATTTTCAACAGTCTAAAGGCTTCGGAAGAAGAGCATTGAGTGAATTCAAAAATACAACTCCAACATATACAGCTCTTTGTCTGACGTTGATATTTGGAAAATTTCTCCATCATTTTTACTTACTACGTTTATAAAAAGAAAGTCATGATGCTCCTGATGCTCCCAATAAAAGCAGAACTATGCAGAGTTTTTGATAGGCTGTTTCATCTCCTCCTCGCTCACCTTCGGGTTGACAATGATCTCCATGTCCATCGCATTCTGCTCCTGCAGCCTCTTGATAGCAGGCAAAGAGATCCAAAGGTTGTTGGTGTTGAAGATCTTAAACTTTGAAACCGACTTGAATTCGTCCACATGGGCTTTGGGCACCTGGGCGATCTCAAGGAGACGGAGCTTTCCTTCATACTGGATCAGCGTGCCTCCCTGGGAAAAAAGAACTAAAGTCAACAATTTTACTTTATAGATTACATCTGTCAACATAAAAATGCTTGTTCGTAAAATAAATCAAGGTAAAATAATGACATTCTTGTTGAATTATCGTCTTCCTCCTCCTTCGGCACCTACCTTGACGTCAGCGCGCGTCTTATCTGTAACCTCCATGACGAACTCGCAGCGCTTGCCGTTGGGCTGGCTGACCAGGTGGTGCAGGATGTGCAGGTCGACGGTGGCTCCCAAGTTGTCGATGTTGGACACGAAGATGTACTCCTTTCCCTGCGCGATGAGCTGATCCAGCAGGCCAGAGTTGTAGAAGCTGGCGTAGATGTCGCCGTGACCGGGAGGATACCAGCCGTCTGCGTTTTGGCCCGTCATGCTCAGGTTTGCAGCCACGGGGAGGAGAGACTCTTTGTGTATGCGGGGGTACCTGGACAGAGAAGCACAGGTATAAAATGATTGTGATTTATTCATGAAATCTTCATATATTGTTTTTGTTTTTACTGAGGAGAAAAAAAAACAACAACTGATTATTCAATGTGTGACCTGGATGAATCTTTATAAAAAGTTATATTTTTAAGGTTTTACCGAGAAGACAGATGAGGTACAAAACCAAGATGTTTGAGAACATCATCCATGTGAAGATTAGACAGATCAAAGCGTTTCTATGAAGGATTAACAACCCTCATCACGAGGTGCTGCACTGAGTGGGAACTGGCAGCAATTCTGGCAGTTCTAGGAAATTCAGATCCAGATGAGCTACTTTGAAGAAAAGATTTACAAAGTAGTGGACTCATAGTCTTGTTAAAGTAGGATTAATTCAAGTTCTGATTCTGATGAGCTAAAACACCGAAACCTTCTCGGTCACCTCTCACACAAATCCAAGAGCAGCTTGTTTCTTTCTACATAAACCTTTAACTTCCCCTAGATGCGGAACAGTTGCCAAAGAAGAAATGGGGACCTCTTTAACGGCAAAGAAATGAAAAAATAAAACTGATAAAAAATAAAAAAATAAAACTGATATGTTGCTTACTTTTCACTGGAATCAAACTCACAACCCTCTAACTGTCAAGACAAGTCCTCTTCTCACTGAGCCACAGGCTTCCCCCAAAGAAAGTTATCAAAAAAAGTGGACACAAAAAGAGAATTGACAGAATCTAAAACTTTGACTTGATCAGATTACGGCAGCCTAATAAAGCCTCTTAAAGTTGCACAGAGAAACTTGTCAGGGGACCAAAATTAGCTGATTTATATCTTGATCAGTGAGCAACCAGCCAGAAACTTGAAAATCCAGTATTTCCCAATAAGTGAAATTACTATCGTAAGCACCACCCAGTTGGTGACAACTGTGTCCTTCGGAGTGGAAACTGTCAATGAATGAAGATGACCTAGAGTTAGCTATTTTGAGTATCAGCAAGGTTTTTAAAATGGAGTCAGAGGAAGAAGCCATTTAAAAAGAAGCTTTATTTTGTGTATGTCTAGGCATTCATGTGGTTCATTGAGGCTGGGAGAGAGCGAGAGAGAGCAAAACGTAAAGTAGATAACAGAAATGGAGAGCTAAGTTAAGGTAAGGTATTTCTCAGAAATACAGACGGAGATCATAGTTTTTGTAAAGCTAGGCAAGCTAACTGTATGTATTGCTAATATTCAATTCAATAGTACTTTATTTATCCCCGAGGGGAAGTTACAACATATAATATATAATTACTTAATTAAAATAAGATGCTAAAACAATTTATAATGTTAACGCTATAATTATTTTTGCCTTTATTTTAGAAAAAGTAAAACCCCGTTTTACAGCAACTGCTCTCTCAAACACCTGTGCGATCCATCCATTCATCCGCTCCTGTGATGCAAGATAAGTCATCAGCTTTGACGCTTACAAAAATTTGCATTGACAAACTAAATGGATTTTCCAGATTTTTTTCAGAATTGAGTGTTAAAAGGTCTGTTTAAAACATAATGAGACCTTTGAGTGCATGTTTGTTCTTTCTAGGAAGTTTATTTAAGCCAAAACATTATGAAGGTGTATGAATAATTTATGGCTTTGTTTGGTGTTTAAAGCCAATTGTTTTTCCCCATTAACTCAAAACCCCAGCCTGTGTGACAGTGAAGATGACTTTAATTGGATTTTTAGGAATTACTGTGATGGCCTCAACATTTCTTTGTTAATACATTGAAAACTACTTTTAAAACTATTGAGCTTCTTTGACATTAAATCCTTCAGCTGGTGTTGCTGCCATCCCAGATAAAGCTTTGAACCACCCTCCCTATGGCATGCAGAGCTGATGAATAATTGAATCGTAACTGGAAAATGAAAGTTCCACTTGGATGACGAACCAGAGACACCTTGGCATTCATTACAAACAGGCTTTTCCATGTTACAAGGCATTTACAGTCTGTTCCTGATGGTTTGAATTCATAAACACATATAACACACAGCAGAGAGTTAACACACTAAATGATATGTTCATTCAGCTGTTAGCTGACAGTGAAAGCTTCACTACTTCTTTGAAGATTCCATAAATACGAAAGAAAACTAACTCCCAGTTGTAGAGGACTCACCTGCTCTGATTGAAGGTGTGGATCTTGACCCGATGGTGTGTGTACTTCTGCAGGATTTTCTTAGTATCTTCATCTGTGTTGAAGGAGTTCATGAGGACCAGTGGAACGTCAGTGTTGTACGTCTTGTTCAGGTGCTGTGGGAGATAAAAACAAACAAAAAAAAAAAAAGAAAAAAAGAAATTACAAACGTTACTTTATTTATCTAGTAAAAGAGGATAGTTTCGTCTAAACAATCATCACGTAAACATTCCCAGTGTAGACTGATAAAAACGTTATTAAAACATATGACAGCCGTCCTTACTGTCTCATCCTTATTGCATCCTAAGTGCACTAAGGAGTATTATTGAAGATCCTTCCTCCCAGCAGCTGTCAGCCTCTATAAACATCACTACTCCCAACAAACTCAATACATGTTTACATCCCTGCTGGTATTTGCACAGATTTTCTCATTTCAAATAAAATTTAAGCTGTTATTTGCACCTCTGTTGTTGCACAGTTTTATCATCATTTAGTGTGAATAGCCTGTTTTATCTTTTTTATTCTCAAATACACGTGTACATTTTGTACATTTTTTTATATTAACCTACTCAGTTGCAGATTCCTTTGGATCAGAGTAAGCTATCTTTAATAATTTTGCACTTATTGATATTTCCCCACTGTGGGACAATAAAGGATATTTTTATGCTATTCTATCATTAGCTCTATACCAGTTTACTTATCGCCTCAGCTAAACAACAGAAGTTGCAACACCCACCATGCTGCACAAACTATTCGTTCATCTGGACAAATAAAAATGCCTATTCCTGTCCACAGATTTTAGCTCAACTTTTAACAAGACTCAGAGACTAGAAAAACTTCTTCTTCTTGACCTGATCACTGCTTTTTGAGCTTCCTGACTGGGACTACAGTCAGTCCACATCCAAAACACATCACCAGCTCTATCACACTGAGCACTGGGACCCCTCAAGGTTGGCTGCTTGGACCACTGCTATTCACAGTGTTGACTTGTAACTCATTCATGGGCTTTTTGACTCAATGTACATAAAGGAAGTCAAATAGCCAGAGACCTAAAACAGAGACTACAATTGGCTGTTCAATCTGGACACAATGAAGGAAAGGATCATCAGCTTCCAGAGGTCACGACCTAAGCTCATAGCTCTTAGTGTCAGCAACTGTGCAGCAGAGAGAGTGTTTTATCCATCTGTGTTTTCTGTTATCAGTATAGCCGATGATTTTTCACACCATTATAGATCTCTGTGAAATGCTGTCCGGTTCTGTAGTATGACATTAAGTATATAAAGAAATAACAATAAATAAATTAGAATTTAAATGAAACAGAAAATTAATTCATGAAAAAAAGAAATCTGAAGTCAAAAAGCATTTCTACTCTCAGAACATGTTAGCTTATAACGCCTGACTAAAGCTCTTTGTTTTATTAAGTTGGATAAGGTTTCATTACTTTTGTAGATCTCAAATTTACCAACAAATTGGTTTGAAATAAACTGCTGTGCTAACAGTAATAAACCTCATCTCTACTTCTATTTAACACTAAAACCTTTATGTTCTTTGTTTCCAAAAGCAAAATGACAAAGCAATTTATGATTGAACTCTGAAGGCCAAAACAGAACCATTTTTCAGTCGTGGTTAAACAACAAAGAGTTTACAAATACTCAAAAAAGAAAAAAAGTAGTTGTGGCTGCAAGGAGAGGAAAATTAAAATTACTTTTCTGGATGAAAACAGATTCAGGATGTGAATCATATGGGTGAAGCTGGATTTTCACCCCGTCAGAGACAGGTGTTGACCAGCCAAGAGAATCTCACCATGTATGACGTATAACTGATCTCTTGTAATAAGTGGGTAAACTGTCCATCTTTGTTGAGTTTTGTTTAAGTGTTGTGGTTCTCCCATGTGCACAAACACTTCAAAATGTTCTGCAAACACATGAAACAAAGGCTCGACTTACAGTTTGCTCTGCAGTTTGTTGACAGTGGGCATGTGGAGGCAAAAGCAGCAGAGACGTCAGTGACCACTTCTAAAAACTGGACATTTGAAGTTCCTTTCAGAGATTTGTGCCATTAAATCAATTATTGTTTGTAGGATTATTTAAAGCCAGAATCATTTCTTAAAATGCTGTTTTATCATATTTAGTGCCACAAATCTTACAAAAAGTAACACGTACTTATGAAAATATCTCATAGCTGAGCTTTACTTGCTTTTCAAAGCATAAATAGGCTATTCTGGTACAAAGAGTGCTTCTAGAGGCACTTCATTATAAAAGAGAAAGTGCTCTGCCAAAATTGTGAATGATGAAGTATCATCCAGAAAAGCAGACCACAACTGCCAAATGTTTTAAACACAAATCTATTGGTTGCTTAGCTAGAAAGACCTTTCCAGTGGTAATATTTCAAACAGATGCATGGCAGTCTTAACAATACAGAGGAAGATAAGACTTTTACTTTCCCCAAAAATCCTGCTAATGCAGTGTTGGACATTCGTGAAAATTAATTTGTAATGAATTCATATCTCTGTTCGAAACACTTTGCGACACGCTGTTTTAAGAAAAGTAACCTACAGATTTTGAGTAGCAGACTGATCATGTGTAGAGATTGAGACTTTCAGCTGCTTCCATTCACTGGTGTTACATTTACTAAAACAACCGCATGGCTCGCAAATACTAACTACTGAAAAAAAAACTAGTGAAATTATTATTGACTATTGACACTGCTACAAATATATTTTCTGGCTGGCAGCTAATTGTTAAAAGGGGTGCATAACAGGTGACTGCAAGGATCTAGTTAGTCCCTATAAAACTCCAAGTTTATCAGGATATTTCTTCTTAAGAAGTTCAAGTAGCCCCAGTGCTCAACAATTAAAACTGCTGACAACAGAATAAGTTCACAACCTGGAATGTTTTTAGCTCTAAAATACTTGTCAAATTAACTGAGAATGTTGTACACTGATGCAAAAATGCTTATTCCCTGATCATGAATATTTTTGTTACTTTCCTGGTAGTTAAGTGAGATGTTCTCACACAGAAGAAGTTGTTTTCAGGCTGGTGTATATAAGATCCAATTCCCTCTTCTCTGAACAGGCTGATTCAGTCTGCAGGTAATCTGACCTGACCTGGGCAGAAAACTGGAGGCAGTGTGCTTGGAGGAGAGCTGAGCCCCATGAATCTCTTGTAAAACATACATAAACACCAACCACCCTCAATAAATTCCAAAAATTAAACTATCTTATCTATCTTAAAAGCTGCTGGAAGATGTGATTGCTGTTTGTATAATTTCTATTGCACATTCATTCAGGGGTTGGGCGTAGTGCTGAAGCAGAAGTTGAGGTACATGATGGGGCCTAAATAGCTGTGCTCACTTCTCTCAGGCACACAGCCGGCTCTGTTTCCCTGCCAGGCAGCACACCAACAGATCCCCTTTCACAGCAACTCCTCACAGGCATCATACGGGACTCTTTTCAGAAACCTTCATCTCTCTTTCAACAGTAAGGCAGTCATAACCTTATAAAGGCTTGGAGGAACAAACCCATGTCATCAACACATGCATGTGCTTTTAATTTATACAGTGTTTTTTATTCTTCTTTGAATAAAATTTATTTATTAGGAAGTTTTCTTTGAATGAAGAGCCAGCAAATGCTTCCAGAACAAAACCTGGAGCAGATGTTTTTGGTACGTTAGATAATACAAGACGCTCTTATTACAGCTTCAGTGGTCCGCACAAGTCTGAAGTCATCACTAAGTTCTTGTTTTCCTTTACAATCTCTTTGTAATCTTTTAAGCAGGCCTTGTTCTGTAGTTTTTAAGAGTTTCTGAAGATTTTTTCCAAGAGGCGCATTTCTGCTTGAACCTTTTCTAGGAGCCAGAGGAGCTTTCTGTACTGTGTTAGCTTCATATACCTCAGTAAAAGCTAATTACTCATGTAGAAATTACAAATGTGTGCTTATGTGTGAAATAAGTCCCCCCAAAACAAAACAAAAAAAAAAACCCTGCAAGAGAATCTGCAGAATCCAGAATCCAGGAGATAAAGTATAGTATAAATGTATGGAAATACATCTCAAGTTTTTCTCAACACTGCTTTACATTTTTGCTAAATCAGTTTTGATCAGTGCCTGATCATTGTGGAAGAATTATTTTTAACCCTGTTTCAGCTATAAAAAAAAAAAGCTACTAAACTCAAAGGGATGAACCAGTATTGTGCAGAGACCAAGTTTAAATTTATTTAATTAAATCTATCAAAACTACTTAAGATAACAGTTTGATAGAGAACAGGATTTTAGCTCCAAGGTGATTCCTAAAGAGGGAATATCTGAAAATTGTACTTCAGCCACAGCAGGAGGGGAAAATAGGATGAAACTTATTGTCTATTGGTAGAGCTACTGGTCTAAAACCAAACAAAGGTTGTGCAACGACCTCAGATGAAACAACAAGGAAAGAGATGGTGTCACTGAACTTGTTCACCATTTCTCAGGAAAAGGAAGCTCTGTGTGTTTGGTGTTTGGTTTTTGTACCTCAAAGAAAACTGGTGTTGTGACTACAGATGTTTGCAAGAAGGCAGAAGAGTATTAGAAGAAAGGTGAAAAGGCTGAAAAACAGCTCTTTTTAATTTCTGTAGCATCAGAAAAACATTTAGAAGTGTAACTTACCATTTCAGCGGTGTTTATTTTAAATGCTAAATAATTAAATTAAATTTTAAAAAGTTGAAGTTTCACAACAGCTGGCTTCCAGATGAAGAAACACTGCATTTACATTTGTTTTTCATTTTATGATGAAAAACAAATATTAATACACAAAACCAGTGTGTCTCGCTGCTAGAAGTCACAGGTTTCAGACAGATTTACAGCTAATGTTTACTCATCCAATTTTAATTTTGTTGTTTTAGGAAGACACTTGGCATTCATACAAACAGAGATAACACTGATTTGATACAGACGTTATATTAAACAGAAAATCGGATTGTTGCTTGGCTCCAATGTGTCCAGAAGAAAATCTTTTCTCTTCAACTTTTGAGGACATGTGGTGTGCAGATATGATTTCAGATCTACAAAGAAAAAAACGCTGCCATTTCCATTTCTACCAATCACGGCAACAATTTAAGTTTTATGGTTTTGTTTCATGAAGACAACCTAACACACTAAAAGTGAGGATGCAAAGTTAAGAAGAAAATCCTTGTTTGTGGTGTGACTGATGATATGAATTTGCACCTCGATTTGCTGCACGGTCAGGTCCAGGAAGGTGTTCTCGTTGCGGACGCTGATCAGGCTCTTGGGGCCCTTGCATCCCATGCTGGTACCCAGACCTCCGTTCAGCTTCACCACCACCAGCTTGTTGAGGTTGGCAGCCATGCTCTCCGGCAGACCCCGTGCTGCGATCTTATCGTATGGCTGGATCTGTAGGGGGGGCGGCAGAAGATTACACTTTGTAGACACTAGAACTGTTTTTTTTTTTGTTTTGTTTTGTTTTTTCTTGCCAAAGTTGACAAACTAATTCTATAAGCTCAACAACACATGAAGTATTAAAGAGAAAAATACTCTCCACAAATAAAAAGGCAGCTGCAGTGGGATGTTGTTTCCATGTTATCAACCAGTTACGACCATCCTAACCATCTGTGCTTAATTGTTTACCATAGGAGCACATGCACATCATTTACTTATTATACAGTTCTCCCACTGATGTTATTACATGTACGACTTCTTTTATTTTTTACAAACAAGAATGAAAGAATAACACTGAAATAACTAACCAACCAGCCTAACTGGTTTCTATGGACATTTTTCAAATTTAAAAGGGAAGCCGAAGGTTTCTGTTTTCGCTGATGTTTGATTGGGCTTGATTATTGCCTTCTATCACCTTTAAAAAAAAACAAACATGCAGATAAAAAAACCTCAAACTAAAACAAGATATTGCAGCACATTTCTGGCAGACCAGCTTGTATCAGTGACAGAGGACACACAGCAGACCTCCTCTGCTTTTTGTCCTATCAGGCGTAAAAAGCACTTAGCTTTTCAGTCCAATTAGCAATCCAATTAGATTAACCATAGAGCAGCTGCTAGCATATCTGTATCTATGGTACTGATGTAACAAGTTTGCACATCTGCTGTTACTGTAAGCCCATATTAAACACATCAGCAAGAATTCTGTGTCTACTACACTTCATTTTTAGTAAAGGACATTATTGTTTCGAGGCATCTTGATTTAAAACACTGATATGGTTTATTTTTCCTTTGCAACAGCACCTGCTGATTTTAGAGCTGCTATCAACGGGTTGTTGCCGTCAAAACCTGTTTTACGTGGTTTCAAACATGAAGAAGATGAAGCACATTTTGTAAAACATCAAGTCCTGTCACATATATAAAGAAGTATTCGTTTTGATAGGATGAACGGTCAGTACTACATACACAAGACCCTTTTCACAAAACGCCTCAAGGTGGGATTAAAGCGCCT
The DNA here is from genome assembly GCA_014839685.1 of Anableps anableps. Taxonomy (NCBI): domain Eukaryota; kingdom Metazoa; phylum Chordata; class Actinopteri; order Cyprinodontiformes; family Anablepidae; genus Anableps; species Anableps anableps. The sequence continues at coordinate 29,711,415 of CM026076.1, forward strand.
TTCTGAGGTCTTCGTGTTTTTGGTGACATGAGCGATCCGGCAAGGAGGGTTGAAATCCCCGACTTGCTGAGTGTGAAGGTAAGATCTAGAATTTAAATTTGCAGCCTTTGCTTCTGCACCTTTGTTTGCACCGATGAGTCACTCACCTCCTGCTCAATTGCAGACAGCAGGAGCATAAGATTAAACCCAAGATGAGACAGATGAACCATAGTCTGACAAATACAGCAAAATCAGCACTAAAAAGGTCATTTTTTTATTTGGAAAATGTTTAAATTCTTCTTTTTTGCATAAGAAATAATTATCTTGTTCTTTAAAGTTAATTTGTGATGTTTTACTTTGTTTCTAAAAAAAAAACAAAAAAAAAAAAAACAGATCAGCTAATCTCAGTCATATCAATTACACAGACCACATGACCTACCAGGCTTCTCATGTTTGATCTTATTATGACTCATAATTAAGGGGTTTAGTCATCTTTTCAAGAACAATAGCATCTTGCTTGCTCCAGCTATGAACATCATAATGATAGTGTTGTTTTGTTTTGGTTTTGATTTTTTTTACAACATGCAATCTCATTGGTTTTCTAAAACAAGACCCAGTAAATCCAGTGCTACTCTTAATTGGCAGGGTCAGGTTTTCAGCACGGATGCTGCTCAGTTCAAAGGTAAACGTTCCTGTAATTGCCAGCTCATAGATTTGATCATTTAAAGTGTAAGACATTCTGCAAAATAAAGAATGATGCAAGTTGTGAAATTCCACTGAACAAAACTGAGGAAACTAGAAGACACTGAGTCATCCTGATGACTCAAGGAAAACATACCACTTTTATAAATTTACAGCTCTTTCCCCATCTACCTTACCAGTTTTCTTTAATTTAAAGAGACCTCTACCTGTGTTAAAAGCCCTAATATTAATTTATCTGTCATATCAGAATATTTTACAACATAACTTCACACCGAAAATAATTGGCTACAGGCCTCTGGAGTTAACCCTTACCCATGGCGGCAACGTCAACTTGTGTCCTTGTCCAGGCTTATTTGTCAGAGCTTTGGTTGTTTTAAAACTTTTTCTTGCTCCGATGACAAATATGTAGCCATTTGCTGATTTATAAAGATAAACACACGTGTGCCTTACATGAACGGTTAGTTCTCTTGTCTTTCCTATTTCGAAGTGTGACCGTTTCACATCTTATTTATATCCTGCAGAAATATTGAATCATTGATGACAAAATGAATGTTCAACTTCAAAAAGTAAAGTAAAAATGCTTTAATTAAATCTGTTTTACACAAATTGCTAGAATAATTATGGCACAAATTAGTAAAACGACAAAAACAAAAAAAGAGCATTACTTAAAATGACTTACACTATTTTCATCACTAAATAAATATGCAAAAATTCAAGCCTGGATTGCTTTTTTGTGTAATATATCACGGCAAAAAAAAGATCCATTTCTTTTAACGTTATTTCCAAATCTTTACCATTTGTGCCAATAGATCTGGAAGGTGCTGATCTTCATCTTCATTCACATCAAACACACTAATTACTGAGAGCTATTTTGGAACGCCATCTCTGCTTCTCTGACAAGCGAGGAGGCAGCAAGCTGGCTAGCTAATTAGACTGATTTTACCATCCAGTCCTCCCAACCATGTTTGTCCCTAGGATTTGTTTTTTGGCTGTTTAAGGTTTTAGGGGAAAACAAGCCTCTAACTTTATTCAACCCAGATAATATCCTGAAAATGTGACCGTTTTAGTCCATAGGTCCCTTCCAGTTTGAATCTGAGCAGACACTGGTGTCACAGTCAGTGTGTTTAAGCACATTTAGTCAACCCCAACCACCTCTCAATCACACCACACTCAACTATAGACCTAAAAACCAGCTTTCTATGGTTGCAGCTGTTGGTGAGGTTTTTTTTTTTCTTTCACTAAACAGCTCCTCCTTTCAATAACTGTCCTCAACACTTTGCTTCCTCAGACTCTCACCTGCTCTCTCTGCCTTCATTTATCTCCTGATTCCCCTGCGGAGCCTCCTGTGTTCAGCCATACAGCCTGTTCATACATTCAGCCTGTTCACCTCTTCAACTTTAATCTAATACAGGACGTGCTTGTTTTCCAGCTAAAAACAGGTCTAGTTGGACAAATACAAAAACAAATGTGAACAAATGTCAGCAATATGAAACTTTGCTGAAGTTTGCAGAAAAGGGTTTTTGTCAGGATGATACTACTTCCTCAGAGGAAGTGAGACAATCTTTCAGTGGACTGAATCGTCCTCATTTCCTTTTATGCATGAGGTGAATGTCTACAGTCAGGAACAACAAGCATCTCCTTTAAGTCAAATCACCATGTCAAAAATCACAGTCTGACTTATTCAAAAGCCAACCACAGGGGATCAATACTTTTTAACAATTCAGTCTCCACACATTAGAAAGTGTTTTACATGTTTCATTGCATTCCAAGCAAACGTCCACCGACTTTGACTTTGTGAGTCACTTCTCCAGCTTGCTGATTTCTGCTTCCCAGTTCACTCGGCTGTTTTCCAGCACTGCAGCTAACTGCTCAGGAGTCCTGACACAGAACGCAGAGCTCAGACTTTAAATATGTCCTCTGTAGGGATCAGGCCCCTTTTATCTGCCTTTAAGTTTTAAACCGTGTTATTTGAGATTTACAGAAGAAGACAGCTTTATAGTTACAGAGCTAAATATTTCAAGGAAGGTCAAAACTTCTCATGTAGCCATAACATGCACAATAGATGGATTTATTGAGATCTGCAGCTTCTAAAAACCAATTTTTTATCCTTCAAACCTGACTGAGCCCAGAATAAAGACAGACAAAATACAAGCAGAACCCTCTGGTTATGATATCTGCGGTTTTCATAGCAACATTTTTAGAAAAGCAACATGAACATCCCAGAATTGGACTAATGGGATAAACTTCAGGGTAGTTTTTCAAAAGATATAGCTAGAATGTTGTCTTGTTTTCATGAACCCAGTAAAGTTACAACAAACCATTAGAAGTTCATTCTAGTCCTGTAACCTGAAATACAAGAAGCCAAATTAACGACTTGCAGTAGTATAGCAGCATATGTCACCCTGTAACATTCCACTTAGTGGAATGTTAAGTTCAAAAGTCAAAGTGAAACATAACCAGAGTTCTTCTATTTATCAAGTGCAGATGGTTTGTCCACGCCCTTTCTGCAGAAGGATGCCGTTTCACAGCTAAACTAATCCAAGCACTGGGCTTCAGGAAGACAATCATATTCACCACTTTCAAACACCCACAGCTAAACATTTACAGCATCTTCTCAGGTGATTTTTGTGTACAAAAACAGCTGCAAAGATCAGCAGAAACATCTTAAACAATCTCAGGAGATTGAGTTTTATTTCCCATTAACCAAGGTATCCTTGTATTTCATGAATTTTAGGTTTTTCTGACTTGGACTGCTGTGGCTTGTATTTCTTTTGTAATTCTAGTTTCAAACTCATTCCATCTGTTCATGAGCAAGACACTGAGCGGTTTTAAATGTTCACTAAGGAGCTGCATAATCATAAAGACGTTCCAAAATGAGATCCAAGGAATATAATTTCACAGCTTGTATTTTCTCAGAGAGAAGCAGATCAAGGCAGACTTACTGAGTCTTCTGGAGGCCGTTTTATCTTGATCCATTCCACAGATGGTCCCTTTACCTGCAGGAATCTGTGGAAGAGGTTCTTGAAGCCCTTGAAGTCCTTCTTACAGACCTGAAAATGCAGACAGAAAAAAAGTAGGATGTGGTTTAAAGACTCAATTTATCCACTGTGTTAGTGATTATGATGGCAATTTTTTTCTTATTTTAAACCCACACCCACTCTAACTATGGAAAAGAGTTGAAAAATATCCAAAGTGTGCAACATTACAAGATTAATTGTTTGCAAATTTAAAAAATAGGTTTTTATGTTTAATTCAAATTTTTTTCAGCACAAAAAAAAACATTGTAAGGTCAGTCTGGTTCTTATCTGTTGAAACATAGAATAGAAAAAATTACATCTAGTTCAGCCAGACAATTGAAAACAACAACAAAAAAATAAACAAAATTTAAAAAAAAAATAATTAATTAAAAAAAAATCAATAAATGGATGAGTTGAAATTAATTTCAATATTTATTATTTTAACAATGTATTTTTATTCATAAACTAAAAAAAATGTAAACCAGCTAAAACAAAGTTCAAAGAAATGTCTCATCTCATAACAAATTATACTCATCTAATTGTCTTCTTGTAACTATTTACAATTACAATTTGATAATAATAATAATAATAATAATAATAATAATAATAATAATAATAATAAACATTATTACTATTATTAGACCATATCTAGTTGCAAATAATACAAAAAAACTGTCATTGTCTTTAGAGTGCATCTGTATATAAACTACGTTACTGTGCAAACAATATGGACATTTTAAGTAACTTTGTCTAATCTTTAACCTTTACGGCTAAAGATTAGACAAAGTTAAGACCTTTTCCTTTTAAAAAAGGTCATCAGATCTAATTTTACTTGAGCAGTTATTCACAAAAACAGAAAGCTGAACCTGCAGTGTTCATGAGGAAATCATGTAAATTAAAAATATTAAATTCAACATTTTACAATGGGACAGGAGCTTTGCTAGCCATTTGGGTACCCTAAGCACAACTGCTTCATGGTGGCCCCCCAGTGGGAAAGACCAGTAACTCTGTGTTTTTCCGTGCGTTTCTCTATGTTTGGGGAATGAAAATTAAGACTCACAAAGTCAACAGATTGCAAGTAGGACTGAAACGAGAAAATAAATAAAGTACAATTTAAATCAATCGGGAGTGTAATACAGAACTAAGGCTATGACTTGCTGTTTTTACATGCTGTACTTGTTTGATGAAAACCTCTAAAAGAACAAAAAAAAAACAAAACAAAAAAAAAAACAATATCTGCCTTTACAAAGACAACTGACCCATATGACTGGTTTTGTTTTCTTGAGGAAGATTTATTATAGAAGCTAATTGAAACCAGAAAACCTTCAAAGTCTCCAGAACAGTTTCACATCAAGTTAAATAGTTATTTTAGACTGACTTTTTCTGGAGCAAATTTGTGCATTGCTTAGTTAATATCTAATAAAATGCTTCATACATTCATATCTAAAGATGTTATGATTAATAATAATGCTTTTTCACAAGCCTGATTTTTTTGTGTGCTCTCCACTCTTGGTCTGCATGCATGCTGTGTCATCAGTGCTTAGTTCACTGACAAAAGGTTTTTTTTTTTTTTTTTTTAACTGTTAACCAACTTAAAAATGTGTGTGAAGTGCCTGACGCTCATCACTGCCACCTGAAATAGTTAAAGTATGCATCTTCAAGCCATTTCTCACTTCTTCACAAGATCTTTGATTTTTTTTTGCCACCAGAAAATCCAAATTAGTTGTTCTTTTAGCTTGTGTTACCTTGCAGCTGTCGTGCTTGGATATGTTTTACTCCTAACATCTGACTTCATTACAACTCTGACGTATCTGGCTAAAATGCCTCAATGAGCTTCTATAAACTAAAGAAATTAAATGGCTGGGTTTTTTTTTTTTTTTCTATGTCTGTACTTCTGTAGGTGTAACCCTGCTTGGTATTACGCTCTAGTGTGTGTCCGAATTGAATTTTCCCAGCATTGCGTGCAGTCAGCACTACTAAATCACAACCAGATGGTCAGAGAGAGAGAAAGACAGAGAGGGAGGGAGGAAGACAGGGAGTTGACGTACATCTCTGTCGGCCCCTGTGACAGTGTCCACCAGTTTCTCCAGCTCTGTGTCCATGGAGCTCTCCAGCTGCTGCCGCATCATTTCCTGAAACTGAGCCATGCCTATGCCTTTGTGGGGCACTCTTTTAGTCAGACCTGAATAAACAAGACAGAAGAGAAAGAAAGGTCAAAGTTCTTGTCTTTCCACTGATGCAGCAGATATTCATAGTCTCTTATGTCAGATTTTCAGGCTTCCACCTCATTTTCTAAGCTCAGAGTCGTCTATTAGGATGTAAAATGTGGGGATTTTGCCTGCTGCTCTCTGACAATCAGCTTGTTGGTCTTTCTGAGCACCCTCGCACTGATAAATAACTTTGCTTGTGAGATATTCAACTGTTACATGTGAATGAGATCTTGTGGCCAATATTTCTCACCAAAGCACTCTCTCGTTGCTTTCAGAATGTCACATCGTCAGGTGAAGAAAGCGTAAGCCATTATTATAAGCCCCAAGTATGAAGGAGAGTGCCTTAAGCTTGTGACCTTGTTGTAGCTGAGTTTTATTTTGAAGTAAGAAAGGAAGTAGTTCTTGAGCTGCCCTGTTGTGTGAACAGAGTCGACTAACTAGCACTGCTCAGTGAGTCTGAAGCATTGAAGAACTCTCCATCACTTTCAAATAGTTTTTTGTGGAAGAAATTTAAGTACTTCGCAGAAAAAAGAAAAAGAAAAATGGTGAGACAAGATGTTAACGATGTTCTTAGTTGGTGAATTTTACCAGAAACGTTTGGATCTATGCACTGTGATGCTAACCATGAGCTGCTAATGACGCTAAAGTTAGCATCTGCTTCAGAATTTCTTACTAGCATTAACCTAAAGGGTTACTTGACTGTTTTTTAATGAGCCTGATTATTTTTATTTGAGTTTGAGATTCATGACTAGGGTTTACAAAGTAATTCATGTTTTGATATACTTAATACTTAAAAATAATTATTTTAAAGATACTTCTTTGGATCCAGATTGATAAATATAGAGCTGTTCTCATCTCTTCAATATGCCACATAATTTAAAATTATGATAACGTGACAAGTATCTGGAGGGAAGTCTAGCAACTCTCTTTAGTCAAAAAGGAAAAGGCAAAACCACCGTATGAAGCAGACGAACAGGAAAAATGAAAGGAGTTTGATAGCCCCTTAAAAGGCTGTGTAGAACTACAAACCTGGTGAGGCCTTCACAACATCTGATGTTTTCATCTCGTCTCATTATCATGGACGTAATATAGTGTATCATCTTGTCTTATGACCTGGATGTATTAAATGTCAAGTTTTCCCCAAAATGTTTAAAAGTATTTAGATTTATTCATTTATTTAGTTATTCTCCATGGCCTCCTTTAAAATTACATTAAGTGTTGTGTGATCATGCAGAGAAGGCCAAACATCATAAACATATGACATAAATTCACAGCTGAATTCATTTCCACACCTACCTTGTCCCTGATGAGGCCTAGAAATCACAGCCTGTTACATTTCCCTCCCAAGCTGTTCTAATCAGTCCATCAGATTAAAGATTCAACATTAACGTCTGTAGAGATATTCATTTACACTGTTTGGGTGTCTTCCTTCAAAATCAAACTCGTGGACAACTGTTCTTGATAAGTTTTTGTTTGCTCTACAACAAACACCTTTGCAGTTGATTTTTGCTAAAAAAAAAAATGGTGCATTTATTTTCTTTTTTTATCATTAAAACCCTTCATGGACTCATTTTCAAATAATATTCTGGCTTAGGGCTGGTAAAAAGCACTGTAAAGTCATCATGAAGACATTTTTCTCTAGCAGAGAAAATGTCAGAGCAACTCCATTAATGACTAAGACCTTAGAATGTACGACTCTCACTGTGAACAGAGAGGTGATTCAATGGTTCATGAGACTGCTTCATACCACACCCGCCTGTGGTCTCAACTACACTAGCTGTCTGCCCATGTCTTCTCTATGTTTTTATTCAGTCATCCAAACACAAGGTGTACTCCTTCTTTTCAGAGTGGGTTTGTGGAACCAATGAATTTCAAAGACACTGATGTAAAAAAAAAGGGCTGATATTATAACTGGTATTTTTTTAATGAAAACAGCCAGAAAGGTTTCTTGTCATCTAACAACCAGTTGAATTACCTTTAACACTGACTTTGATTAGCATCCAAATCTCAAGGTAAACATCCGAGCTGCTTTCAAATCTGAGGGATAGTTGTGATTTGGATTTAAGTGTTTGATCCATGTTGTTGTGAAAGCTGTGTGAAAGTCATTACATTGGATTTAGGAAGAAAAGTGGCAGCCACGTGCTGCCAATCAAGTGAACTTGAAAATTCAATTATTACTGAGAAAACTACTTGCAAACTACATCAACCTATAAGTTGATGTAGTTTGCAAGTTTGGAGCATACGTTCACAGCTGAGTTCAAAGTTCAGACCTGTACCGTAAACATTAATCAGCTGAAGCAACGTTTTAGAGTTGACCAAGTGAAATGTTTCACTGCAAAGTTATGACAGACAAAAAAGTCATAAAGGAAATTACTACTTACAAGTTATTGCTGCTAATTGGTAGTTCTACAAGCTACTGAATCCTAAGGTGTACTTTCTGTTTCTCATGGCAGTCCAGCCCTTTTCTAGTGTTAGAAAAGGGCTGAACAGTGTAGTAAGGCAACATTAAGGCCCTGAAGACAGCAATGAGCTCTTTACATAGGTGTTTATCTACATTCTTCCAGCATTTGTTTACCTTGTATTAAGTTTTCCACCTCTAACAACACTATAAAGTCCAGTTGGGCGATTTATAAGTGAAATATCTAAAAAAAAAAAAAAATAAATAACATTCTTGTGTATTTTGCAAGAGTCAATCTGTAACTTTTACAACACACCATCCAATGATATAGCCTCATTTCACTGCATCATAGCCAAATTAGACAAGTTCCATTTCCATATCTTCATTTTAATTGTAAAAAATAGCTAAATATAGTATTTTTTGATCTTTGTTGGCAATTACAATCCAGATTAAGAAACAGTTCAATCTGAATAAAAGATTATCTAGGGACCACACAGATAGTAATGTGGTCCTTTTTCATTTTTATGTGAGGAAAACAAGACAGCGCAGGAAAATGGTAGAGTTCCCCTGTCTAGGCTGAGGACGAGGTGCTGCCCTAAGTGGAGGAGTTCTCAGGATCTTGTTCACAAATGAGGGAAAAATTGAGCGAGAGATCGAATAGGTGGACTGGTGAGGCATCTGACGTGATGTGGGAACTGTACTAGTCTGTCGTGGTGAAGTTACAGCTGACCCGAAAGCTGAAGCTCTCGATTTACTGGTCTATCTACATTCCTACCCTCACCTCTGAGAAACTATGCACAGTGCAGTATTTGTGTTGACTGATATGGTAAATAAAATCTACTAATCTAAATCATGAATAAATTAAAAAAACAAAATCATTCTCAAATACAATAGTAATAATAATAATAATAATAATAATAAGTGTCATTACAAAGTATAAGTAGCAAAAATAAATAAAGTAAATAAACTGACAGATAAATAAACAAATAAGTAAATGAGTAAATAGGGAGGGATGATTACATTATTATTAAATTATGATTTCTTTTTTAACCACTTGAAGTTGTCGGCTCCAGGGGAAGCCACCAAAGGTCCAGAGGGTGCCGTGCACATATCCCAGGACCTTTTCTAATTTCTAAATGAGTGTGAACTCACACAGCCAGCCATGTGTTGTTTGAAAAATCCAATATATTGCATTAAAAAAAAAAAAAAAAAAAAAAAAAAAAAAAAAAAAAAAAAAAAAAAAAAATCAATATAAGACAATGTGGAAAAAAGTCATTTATTAAGCAGAGGAAGAAGGAAAAAAAGTCTGAAAAAAACTCAAAAATTTTTCCATATTCAATTTTCTTTTGTTCATATTTATCTAGACCTTGAAATTATACCAGCCAATTTCCAGCTTTTCCAGACACCATATCGCAACAATGTGAGAGGCAGTTCTGGGTATGCAACAAACCAGGTTCACTGTCCAGACAGAACTTTTATTAAGTCCTAAAATCATCACAAGTATTTTGGATTTTGTTTAGAAATGTTTTTTACAGAAATATTAAAAACAAAATCCCAACCTCTGATATCTCGGAGGAGCTTCAGTATGTTTGGTATAATTTGCATTTTAACAAAAGGATCTATGCTCTCTAAAAAGACTGCTGATGGTATAAGCTTATGCGACTCAGACAACCTTACTAGCCTCCAAAATCCAGTAACATTTAATACCAGATAAACAATTAGGCAACAGGACAAACTCAACCTGCATGACTAAACGGGATAAATTGTACGTTTGCACATCATTGTAGATCCTGTTTGCGTTCAGGATCAACTGAAATGAGGAACAAACCTGTCCCAGCTCAAACGTTCAGGAAATATTTGTGAAAGAATCACAGGAGAGATGATTTAGAAACAGAAATCTGTCCTCCTGACCGTTTGGCAGCTGAAATGCAGCTTCATTCAGTTCTCTACAAGTGGAAGAGGTGAAAAGTATCGAGGTTAATAATAGAATGTGGATCTGAATAACAAAACACTCCATTCTATTCATCATTATATCGTCTTAGAGCTTACCTTAATCATTATAGGACAATAAAATGTGTGCCAAGCCCACAGGCATCTTTAGCAAATAAAATTCATTTATAACAAGAGAAGCACCTTAAAATGCTATCATTTCCATCCCAGTCAGTTCTCAACAACAGAAGAAAGAAGGGGATTACATAAGCAGTCACAAGTGTGTCAAAGAGTTCACAGTTTTTACTATAGCCTCAATTTGTTCATGTGGGTATTTCAACATCCTTATCACTTCCAATCAGAGAGCTTCCCTAAACTAACAGTTCAGGGAAGCAGTGAACAAGCTTGTGCTACATTAAGGGTTAAAGAACTGCTTTAGCTCAACACATTTTACTCAGTCTGGTTAAAAAAACAAAACAAAAAACACATACCCTGCTAACTGGAAGACACAGATATTCTTTGTAACCAGGACACTGACAGTGGGAAAAGGTTTTTCTCAACATAACAGGAACCAGAATCAGATCCTTCTCTGTTGCTCACTTTGGCTGTAAATGTGCTAAATGTTAAAAACACTGACTCAACAACATCTGGTTATCCAGTTACCCTTAGAAAAGGTTCTAATTGGTATCAGCTTGGAAAGTTAGCAGGCGATATATGAGACCAGAGGACCAAGGATGCTTACTTTGTGAGACAGGTAAACACTCGTAAAAGTCAAGTCAGTCTTCAACCACTGCATTGAAAACGCTACCAATTTATGTCACCTTAGTGGGATTGGCTGAATTTTGCAGAAGATTTACAAATACATTTTCCAGTGTATGTACAAGAAAGCTGAATTCACCAAAGACACACCATTCCACATGGTGGTGGCAGTATCATGCTATGGGGATGCTGATTAGAGCTGATGGGAAGTTGGATGGAGCTCAGACTTCAGACTGGGGAGGAGGTTCACTTTCCAGCAGGACAACAACTCTAAAAATACACCCAGAGACGCCATGTTCACTCATGCTCATCATTCAGCTTGAAGTTCAATGCAAATGCACACCTTTCTCTTTGCAATCATGGGTGAATGCCTATGCAGAGTAGGGCAGAAACAGACACACTCTAAAACAGTGACCCGTCTAACTGGTAGGTGGCGAGAGGTTCAGACCAGTGGTTTCCAAACTTTTTAGCTTCCAATCTACAGGTGGATTCTGATAAAGACTTGCAACCCCAAATATTGCTGTTGATATTGCTAATTAAGGAAGGGCATGATAAAAACAGAAACCACCATTATTTTTGTGGTACTTAAGGAAAAACATATTTCTGGTCTTTTATGAGCCTACAGTGAAACATTGTCCCAAACTTTGGGAAATTAAGCAATAAAAGCAAATAAATTGACAATGTTTTGCTCTTGACCTGAAAAAAAAAGCCAGAAAATTATCTAGAAAATGTTGGGTCCAACTTCAGTTCACAGGTAGAAGTGACCGATCACAGATATGGTACAAAGGCTTTAGTTGAGACAATCTAAGCATTCTATTTTAGCATGAAGGAAGCTCTTTAAATTCTAAGGTGAATAAAACTGGACCTGGCAGATGTAGGCAGATATGACTAAACCTTTCTGTATGTGGAGAAAACTTCAACGCTCTGTAATTTATATTGTTAGGTGGAATAAAATTACATGCTTGGAGTAAAAATAAAACAACAGAAATGCCTGGAAGACATTTAAAAACACACGAGGAAAAATACAGTAGATGTTTTCAAAATTTCTGTCAGATGATTTCTGTTGCATTGTTTAAAAATTGTTCTGTTTTATAAACAAAAATCAAAATAGCTTCTTACCTTCTATATAAAGTGCCATGATTAAGCTGCCAAAGTACTATAGATCCAATTGAGCAGTTTCAATTGAAAACAGCGCTATTTTTACTCTATGAAATTCACTATGAGAGGCGAATGGTCATTCAACACAACATCCAGTAAATGAACGCTTAAGTTTCCATGCGGTATTCTTAACGCCGCCTGCTCGTTAATCCAGTCCTTGGAGGTTAGGTTATTAATCATCCAACTGTTCCAATGATCTAGGCATCTTGTCAATGTTATGAATGCATTTAAAGTGAATCACACTTATCTTATTCACAGTCAAAAGTCAACCCCGACGCACAGAACTATACTGAACCAGAGCAAGCAGGATCTGTTACTGGTGGCATTCCTGTTACTACTGAAAGCACGTCACCAATCCTGGCTGTGAATCCAAACACACCTCTTTTCACATTTTATTCCTCACTGCCTCGCCCCCTGTATGTATTTTTATTACTCTGTTCAACTCAGAGTCCACGTCCACACCAACACTGTCAATTATTAACCGCCGAGCTCGAGTGTGTTGTCAACATCCTTAATATAGAAGGTACGAGGAAACTGGAAAAGATGGATGGATGATGGATGGATGGATGGGATGTCCTCCGGGAATGCTGTCCAGAGGGGCCAACGAATCACGCGGAAGAAAACGTTCGCTTTTCCGCTAAATATTTTTGGCAAAGCGGTTAGCTAACTGTGTGCTAGCAACAACAAACGACCCTTCAGCTTGAACAGCAGTCTTCAGCAGTAAACTCATAAAGCAATATTTAGTATGAAGCCATTTTCTTACTGTGTGATGCTGACGGAAGAAAGTCAATGGTGTCGGGGTCGGCCTGGACCACAGCAAAGGAGGCACCGAAGATACGCTCAGTTGTTTTTAAACCCAGACTACCTTAAACACCATACCACTGTTTCCTTTAAAGTTCCTGTTTTGCGGGAAAAAAAAAAAAAAAAAAAAAAAAAAAAAAGGCGTAAATAGTGAGAAACTTAAAAAGGTAAACAGTTTTAAGAAATTTTACTATTCACTGCCATTCCAAGCAAGGGCAAATGGGAACCAATGAGAGGGTTTCTTTGTTGTGATGAAATTTTGCGCACCAATAGTTTTTTGCGACGTATTTTAGATGGTTTCTTGCCGGTGATGGAACGTAGACGTACACGACTAGATGCCGCATTGGTTTCGTTGTCAAGCAGAAACGATACGTCGGCGACTTCGCCATATTGTGAGTGGCGTGGCGAGCTTGTCTTGAAAAACGGGGTTTCCTTAATAAAAGACACATATGAGATTAAGTCAAACTATATTTGATGATATTATGTATGTACAGTAATGGATGTTCACTTTAGTACGACCAGTGGTGGTAATGGAGACAATAACTGCCAAAATCATAAGACAAAACAAGCAATATGAAACACCCTGCAACTCACTTAAACTTACTCTACCTCTGAAAATATATTAAGCCACCTAATCCCATTCTACTTTAGTTAGACTAATTAAACTCTTACTTTAACTGTTTTGTGGACCAACTGGATTATTTTAACAATTCAAATTCAATTCAAAAATACTTTATTTATCCCAAAGAGAAATTAAATGTTGATGTAACTTATTTAATTAAGGAGTTATTATAGATTGTGATGGCTGTGGGCAGGAAAGATATCCTGTAGTGGTCTGTTTTACAGCCAACCTCAAGAAGCTTCTGACTAAAGATACTCTGTTTTCCAATGACAGTCTCATGAAAATGCTGGTCAGGGTTGTCCATAATTTTCTTGATTTTATGGAAAATCCTTCTTTGCATCATCAACTCCAGAGGTTCTACAGTTGTCCCCAGAACAGAACCAGCCTTCTTTATCAAGTTATTGAGCCCTTTTAGGTTTCTGTCTCTGATGCTGCTGCCTCAACAGATGATGGCAGAGGAGATGACGCTCTCAACAACAGACTTATAGAAGACCTGCAACATCTTGCTGCAAACCTTGAAGGATCTTAGCTTCCTCAAGAAATGCAGTCTGCTCAGTCCCTTCTTGTAGATGGCTTCACTGTTGAGTCTCCAGTCAAGTCTGTTGTCTAGATGAACACTGAGGTATTTATATTCCTTAACCACCTCCGCTTCTTCTCCCATGATGGAAATAGGGTTTGGTCTAACCCTATTTCTCCTGAAATTTACAGTCATCTCCTTTGTTTTTTTCACATTCAAGGTAAGATGATTGTTTCCACACCATGACACAAAGCAGTCCACCAGCTCTCTGTACTCAGCTTCTTGTCCATCTCTAATCCATCCAGCCACTGCAGAGTCATCTGAGTATTTCTGTAGATGACAGGAGTCTGACTTGTGCTGGAAGTTTGAAGTGTACAGAGGGAGAAGGAAAGGTGAGAGTACAGTCCCCTGTGGTGCTCCTGTGCTGCTAACCACCTGACTAGATACACAATCCTTCAGTCAGGTAGTTACTGATCCAGACAATTGTTGAGGCCTCCACATGTGTCTTCTGGAGTTTTCAAATGAAGCACATCAGTTGTCTCCTCTGGAGAAATATATAAATATATGTTAAAAATTATTACAAGGGTTTGACTAATACTAATAAAGTTTTTCCATATCTGCTATGCTATTTTGTAAAATGCCATGTACATAAAAACAATTGTTCTTTGAAAATTGATACTTGTACACTGTTTTAACTTTTGAGAGATGCCTATCAGAAACAAACTTCTTGATTAATGAAAAATAATTAAATTTCAACTTTCTAGAGGTATAAAAAGTAGTCTCTCTCGGCATTAAGCATGAGCGAGACAGAGAGAGCGAGAGAGAGACTACAAGTGAAATAAATCGTGGTAGGATTTAGTTTTGGATAATAGATTTTTTTTTTTTTTTTTTTTTTTTTTTTTTCATTTATTATGTTTTTAGCTGATGTGAGACAGAGGAGCCTTGCCTATCTAATGCCTCACAGCATCACAACAGAAAAGAGTCAAAGTTTCACCTGAAAACATTTGAAATTAAACTGTCATGTACAAGTTTTTGCATCTTTCAACAAAAATGCCCCCCAGTATATGGCGGAATATACAGCATCTACTCCTCGGTGTCTATGACTGGAAACGTGTCTCTTTTCCTGGATCCGGACCATTTGGCTCAGCAAGGAGATCCGCTTTCTTCCACTCCCAAACGGCTCTTCGCATTATTTAAAATTAAGTCAGGAACGCTTTGATTTTTAGCGGTACACGTATGCAAGCATGTATTTCGCACTGAATCCTATTTAGTAACCTGACGATAAAATCTTCAATCACATCGACCAATGAGAGCCTTTTACCACAGCATATGCCAGCCTGCTGAATATGCTGACCCGTTCATGATCAGCATTTGTATCTCTCATAGTTGGGTGCTTGTAGAAACTTTGTAATATAGAGAGAGAGAGAGAGAGAGAATATGAGAGAGATAGAGATAAGAGAAGGAGAGAGATTAGGATAGTAGAGAGAATAAGATGAGTGAGATAGAGAAGATAGAGAAGATATATATATATAGATATTTTATATGTATAGATATAGAGAGATAAATAGATAGAGATATAGATGATAGATAGATATATATATATATATATATATATATATATTATATAATTATATAATATTATATATATATTATAATATATATATATAATATAT
Organism: Anableps anableps; assembly: GCA_014839685.1. Lineage (NCBI taxonomy): Eukaryota > Metazoa > Chordata > Actinopteri > Cyprinodontiformes > Anablepidae > Anableps > Anableps anableps. The sequence continues at coordinate 29,727,180 of CM026076.1, forward strand.
ATATATATATATATTATATTATATATAGTATTAGTATATATAAAATATTTGTGTATATGCTTGTAGAAGCTTTATAGACATAAACGAAGCCAAAAAGGAGAGTTCTTTTCCCGACCTTTGTGTACGTGTTTTTACATCTGTATGTCGAATTCTAACCATCTGTAAATATTTAATAAAACATGAAGTATTAATCTTGGAGTGGTAAATTTTCATGGTTGATTTTGTACCTTTAGAGGTTGTCTTGATGAACTATGACCTATTGCCCGTCTGCTAAACTGGACTGGTATTATGTACATTAACAGTTCTGATGCAGGTGAGATGAGGGAATACTGCCCCCGTATGGTAAAATTGTGTCGTTTCACTTCTCACAAACTTCTGCAACTCAACTATAAAAAACGCTGTAGGACCCCTGTTGAAATATTAAAATATAATTTTCATATGAATAAAAGACAGATTAAAAAAAGCTAAATGGCAAGACATGCCACATCCATGGTGTTTGCACAGAGGAAATCTCTGGGATATGCAGGCTTCTTATTGAAAATGGTTTGTGAAAATGATTGTGCTTAATAAACATCTAATCTGGCTTCTTATTAACAGGAGGTTTACAAGCCAGCCTCTTTGGTTGAACATTTGTAGTAAGTTCATTAAACCATGTTTTGAAACAACAGTTGATGATTCCAATTACTGTAGATGCTTTTCCTGCAGCCACCAAGAGCAAAAAGTGGATTTCTCCTAATGAATATAACCATAGATAATTCTATTATAATTCAGGCAAGTTATACTGTTCAAAGTGCACATGATCACACCAAATTGATCATCATACTACAAGCCAATCAGACCTCATGATACATTGTCAAACTGGTAAGTTGAGTCACACAGAACCAAATAGTGAAAAGTTATTAAAAATGAGGAGACATATTGTTTTATATACATTTTTAATTGTTAATGTCAAGTCATCACTTACAGTGTTTGATGACTTAAGTGAATTACCGACAATATGCAAGAGTTATCCATCCATTCACTCAACTCCAGAGAGCAAAGTCTGATATGTAGCTTTTTTAAAGTTAGGAAGAGTTCAGGTACGCTAAAGATCAAGTTGAATCAATCTGATTTGATACGCAGCAGATCTGCTGCTTTTCAGACAAAAGTAAACTTATATTCATCGTTTTTGTAGATAAAAAAAAAAAAAAAAAAAAAGATGTCTGGCTCGTATCCAGTGGACAGACATAAATCCATCTACATGTTGAAACCCTGACATTCTCTTTCACACAAACACATATCTGCAGAAAGCAGCAAAAGGGGTTATGGAGTTCTGCATCACAGGCGTGCCTCTGGAGTTTTGGGTCTGTCTACATGCTGGAAGACTGGCCCAATTGAGTGTAGTCATACTCCGAGGAAAGCCACAGCTGTGTCCCTCTCTTCTATCAGCTCTGCTGCTGTGGCATCCATCTTGGACCGAGAAAAGTCATTGATAGTCAGCCCCTCCACAATCTTCCAGGTCTTATCCTAATGAGATAAAAAAAAAACCAAAAAAAAACAAAACAGCATTCCTATAACAAAGTAATTCACAGTAGGCTTGCTGAAATGTGAAAGCAAGGTCAGATCAGAGATACCTTGATCTGGACAGGGAACGAATAGATGAGGTCCTCTGGGACTGCATAGGAGTTTCCAGTGGAGTAAATCCCCATAGAGGTGAACTCACCCTGAAGAAAAGAGGAAACAGATCAGACTGTTTGAAATGCAATGTTGCTTCATCAAAATGCAGACTAAATCACTGATTAAAAAAAAAATAATAACGGAATTTGCCAAGAAAAAAACCTAAGCCCCAGGAGAATAAAAGAAGCATCCTAAGCTAAAGTTTTACATCAATCTGTTTATGTATTGGGACATCTGTATCTGTACTTCAGGGGTTAATGTCATAAATGAAGGATGGACAAAGCAGAATTAATTAATTATAGCATCCCAACTGAAAAGAAACCTACAAGTGACCACCACAATTTTAGGGGTAAAAGTCATCCAAGTACATATCAGAGGGTCTAGGAACCTTTATTAATAATCCACGACTTTCCATTTCTCCGGGGTATAGATATAATGTGACTCAGGGACCCATATCTCTCTTGGCCACTCTTAAAAAATCGGAAGCACAAGAGAACCTGCTCTTCAAGTATTGAGTCAAAATGAGAAAGGTAGAATTAGGAAACTTACCTCTGGGGTGCCGACCCAAATATCCCTCATGTGGTCGCAGATGGCTTTCGCTGCAGACATGGCGCTGGACAGCTTCCTGGCCTTAATGACTGCAGCACCTCTCTGTTGAACTGTCTATAAAAAGAGAACATGGACTTCTTAATAAAAAAAAAAAAAAAAAAAAAAAAAAAAAAAAAAAAAAAAAAAAAAAAAAAATTATTCATACACATTTTCTAACTTATTAGGATTAACACACCTCTGCCAGTGGGCAGAGGTGTGTATTGTGCTCTATTTATTGCAATCATGTGAACACATTAGAAGGTGCAGGCCCCTAACAGAGGCGTCATCATCTCACAGCTATAAAATCTCCTTTGAGCCAAGCATCGTCCTTGACTGCGTCGAAGCAGGCGAGCTCGCTGCCAGACATGTTGACCTTGCAGTGGTGCACATCTGGGTACTGGGTCGATGAGTGGTTGCCCCAGATAATAACATTCTTCACCTGAGTGGCAGGAACACCGCAGCGGATTGCCACCTGCAGAGAGGGGGGTGAGAGTTCAGTTTTTGTTGCTGCTGAAGGTCCGAGTTGGGAAGCAAACAGAAACTAAAGTGCATAAAGTGTAAGGAACCTGGGAGCGAGCCCGGTTGTGGTCCAGACGTGTGAGGCAGGAGAAGTTTTCCTTAGGGATGGAGGGAGCGGACTTGGCTGCGATCAGGCAGTTGGTGTTTGCGGGATTTCCCACAACCAGCACCTGAAAATGGACCCAGTTAAATACTATCCTGGAAACTTTTCACGTCAAGGTACCAATCTGTAACTTTAAGGAACATTTTCAAAATATTAAAGAAGCAACATGAGAAAAATCATTTGCATCTAAACATTACCTTGACGGTCTTCTTGGCATACTTATCCAAGGCGGCTCCTTGGCTCTTGAAAATGGCCACGTTGGCTTTTAGAAGGTCCTTCCTCTCCATCCCCTCCTTCCTGGGCATTGAGCCAACCAGGATGGCCACATCAAGGTCTTTGAAGGCCACCTCCTCCTTGTCAGTGGGAACAATGTCTGTGGAAGGAGAGAATAAACTGCTGGTGGTTCTTATGTTCTGTGTGGCTCCAACAATTTTTCACCGTAACACCCTAAAACCTGAGGATGACACGTTGTCCATCATATCAAGAAACACACCATCACGGAGTTAAATGACCGGCCAGTTGCCCTGATGTCTGTGGTAATGAAATCCTTTGAGCGACTAGTGTTGAAGCATATGGAGGACATCCCAGTAAACTGCTGGACCCCCTGCAGTTTGCTTCCCGGGCAAACAGTTCAGCAGATGATGCAGTCAACTTGGGACTTAACTTCATCCTGGACCACCTCGATCGCAATGATACCACTGTTATTGGTCTGATCCAGGACAGTGATAAGTCTGACAGGAGGTGGACAGTGAAGATGATGGTGGACTTCCAGAGAACACCTCCCACCATTCTCAACACTGTCTACTGTGGATCACTTGTGGTTCCAGGGAACCAGCCTATGTTGAGACCTGAGATGGTCCTTACACATAGATACTGTTTGGAAGAAACTGTACTTACTGCAGCAAATCAAGAAGAACAACCTACCAAAGAAGCTGCACGTCATTTTCTACACGGCCATTATTTAGTCTGTCTTGTGTTCATCCATCACTGTAGTTTGGCTCATCCACAAAAGAGGACAAGTCCAAAATACAACGAATAATCAGGTCTGCAGAGAGGATTATTAGAACTGCTCTTCCCTCCATCTAGGTGTTGTACAGGGCTGGGGTCAGGAAAAAAGCCACTAGTATCTCTGCAGATCCCACACATCCTGGACACTGCTTATACTTTTACATTCAGGTTGCTGCTCAAGAGCGCCATTTAGAAAAACCAGCTGTCACAGAGAGTTTCTTTCCAAGGCTCTTTGATGAACACTTAACATTCAGTGCCCAGATCTATACCATGCCTCTTTGCACTAAATCAACACTGTCTTCCTTGATTGTAAAAACCATTGTATAATCACATATTTACCGGTTCATCATTTGAGTTTGTGGGCTGCTTTGTGCATAAATATTTCCGTGGTCAGAGTTAAAATGGCTTGGCAATTAAAAATGGGAGGGGGGGCGGAGGATCACTGTCTTGGCAATAGTCCTGTACTGGAGTGAAAAACAAGCCTAAATGGACCCTGAATGTTTCTCATGCAGAACCAGGACTGTATCTGTCCACCTCTGTCGCTGCCTAAAGCACTGTATTTGCACTGCAACCAGTTAACACAGGGGCCACTCAGTCCCTGTCCAAACAAAGCATCATTTCACAGAGAAAAAAATTCTGGGTCACAATGGAGTTGGCACATAATGGCCCCTCACACCCGATCTCATGATGAGGGTTACAATGGCGACACCTAAAAGACTTTCACCCATGAAGGTCAGGTGGCCTAATCAAAGGTCTCCAGAGGAGACAAAGAAGGGCTGTACACAATTCCTGGGGTGAACATTTAGTTTAGAGAGTAAAAGACAATAATTTCTAAACCAAAAAAAAGGTGTAATAAAAGGTCCTCAGGAATGGACAACTTCTATTGTTAGTTGTTAGTACACTTGAAATATGAACTTACTTGATTAAAAAAACTGGGCTTAAAATTGACACTAAATTGCAAATTAGACAAATAGTTGCAAGTTTTTCCTTTTCACTCCATCTAAATCTGTTGGATGTCAATTTAATAAAAATGGCTAAAAAGGCTTGTTCCACTTGAAATCATGCTAAACAAACATATAATTAGGAGACTAAACAGTTATGGCAAGGTAGATTTCAAGCACTCCAATTTAACAAAGCTTTATCTAGACAACAGTGACTAATCTGGACTACTCTATATGTTATTGCATGGGGAATGGTCATTTTGCCCATTTGGATACCTTTGAAGTTTTGGTTTTGTTGATGTTTTGTCCTGACCATGCCTCAGTTTGTACCCACCTATTTCTAATCCACATTGGGAATTGAGGATTTAAAGGTTTTTTTTGCGATAATCATCTCATGATCTATGGTAAAGACTACAAGTAATAGCTACCATCAGGAGCTTGCTTAGCCCATTTAAGGCGGTGAAATAAGAGTTGATTGGGCTAAATGGGTAGCAGGACTAAAACAAAGGGAAGTAGGGTGTAATATTAGGTGTTCAGGCTATAATTTGCAAGATTTTAGCCTTTTTATGAACTGTATCTCCTTAATTTGAAAAAATACCAAACTAAAAACATTTTTAGTGTGTAGGTTATATTTTAAAAAGTACAAAAGAGAAGTGAAAAGGAAAAATTTGGCAACATGCAGGTAAGAAAAGCAGGCTATCAATTGGGGAAAATTGACCCAGAACTAATACCACTAAAAGCCTATTTAAGTAAGTACATTTTAGTAATTTCTTATCCCCAAACAGAGTCAAAAACAAGCTCAGTAATGACAGAATGAAAACCTAGTCACATATGAATGTTTGTTTTTTAGTTAAAAAAAAATCACAGCCCTAATGGTAATAATGATATAACTCACTAAATCAGTAATATGAATCTAGTTATTATGTAACCAAACAGTGCAAAGGGGAATTTACAAACTTTCTGGATATTAATATTATTAATAAAGATGAACACCACTGGGATTCGTAAACAAGCCAAGCAGAGACTGCACTTTCTGAGGAAATTGAACCAGATATCACTCCCTATATCAGCATCCTCACTGCATTTTAACAGAGGCCAAGAGTTTGTTTACATAAAGCATTTCATTGTGGTATTCCGGCTGCAACATGGCAATCAAGAAAGCACTGTAAAGGAGAGTGATGGGAGCTGAGATGGTCACTGAAATCTCGCTTCCCTCTGTTTTAGATCTGATTTAAACCAGCTGCGGGAACAGGCCTTTAAACATAACAGCACTTCTCACAATCTCTCCAGTAACAGTTGAATCATCAGACTGCTATATAGTTTTATATGTTTAAGCTAGTTTTTGTGGATAAATATGTGGTTTATTCAATTAATCATGTTCTACACTAACTGGGTGAATGATCCTTGGGAAAAGATCTCATTTTATTGTACACTACTGATTTGATTACATTGTTGGATTTATTTTCCTCATAGCTTTTAATGTTTACCTCTCAGAAGTGGAAGGGAACAGTCCTGCAGCTCCATGACCACCCCCTCCAAGACTGGCAGCATGGGAGTTATGTCCAAAAGGAGCAAGCTGATTGGCTAATAAATGAAAGGGAGGAAAGACATTTGGTATTAGATTAAAAATAATGAAACATATTGAACTAAAATGGTCTGTATTTGATTAAGAAGTGTAATGTGCGAGGCTTGTTTCAGACACACTGCATGAGTAAGCTGCAAGACTCGGTGACAACTGTGTGTGCCAAACGGATCAAGTGGTTTTAAAAATGGACTAAGACTCTTGGCACAACATCCTGCTCACTGACTTCAAGGACAATCCTCTTTCATCCGAGGCCACATGGGTGAGCGAGTGGAATCTGTTCAACTCCAACATAGCCAACATCTGTTCAGTACCACCCCCTTCAGAATATGGCGTGGGGCATTCTCCACATTCACAGCAGTTTCCTCACACCTGTCAATATCTGTCACACTGTGACTGCACCTCTACACCGTCTAATGAGATAATGGGTTTTAATGGGTTGTTAGGGTAAGATAAAGCCCATCCTTACCTGATCTTTGCCAAAGACATCTCCCTTGGCGATGCTCAGCAACAGAGAGTATGCAATCTGGCCAGCAGCGCCAGTCACCAGAACTCTGATAGGTTCAGACTGAAAAATACAACGTGAAGAAACAAAAGGATGTTAGCACAAATTATTTTGCTTTTAGAAAGGCAGCTTCCTGACACTGGCAGCTAAATTTTTCTTTAATACACATGGTGGGGGGTGTCTATTTTTTTGTCAACTGGATTAACTAGAGCAGGGGGTCAGGGTATAAATAGACCCTCTGGTCTCAATTAGGAGCCCACTGTTACATAACACCAGGTTAAATTTAGGTCATCAGCTGATCCACATCTCTACCATTCATTCATTACGTTAAAATTCACCCTAACACAAAAAAGCACATCATTTTAAGAGTACAAATGAGCTACAACTTGGATAAACTTTTTGATCTTTCATCAACTTATTTCAAGTTAAAAAGTTAAACACTTTTAAAAAAAAAAAAAAAAAAAAAAAAAAAAAACAGTAACCAATAACATTTTTCACTCGACAAGTTAAATTCATATCTACAATACTTTACTGAGGGAAAAAAAATCCCTTAATTGAGCATCTTCTGCTTCTAATACTCACCATGCTGACAAAATTCGAACGATACTCCCCCACACTTCTGACTGAAGCCTGAAGTCACTCCTATTTAAAGCCTCACTTCACTACGACATTATTACATGTCATACGGCAGACTGAGCATGTATGGAATTGTAGTTTAGCAACGTTAACGTAAGCCTGTACCGAAACGGGCTTACTCAGCTCAAGAAAACAATTAAATAGATATCATTTGGAATACTTCTAGGTGTTGAAATGTGCTTCTATTCACTATTCGATTGGATTCGCCCCATAGACCACGAGTACTCAGTCGAACAACCGCTTTTTAGAACCGCAAATGACCTTGCTGGCTAGCAATAGTCTTTTAAGCGGCTTGTGGTTGCTTAGCGACGTGGTTGTAGCAGCAGCGAGAGCAGCTAGCTCGTAGCCAAGCCGCTTGTCATAAGGAACAACCGACTTCTGGAACAACAGTTAGCACAACAGTGACCTTAACATAAATTGTTCGTATAAAATAAAACCATAGAGATATAAACAAGTCCAATGAGAGGCGGATATTAAGTTTGGATAAGTGTTGTTCACGTCCTGACGAAACTTGCAAGACTTTAAAGTGAAAAGTATGTGCTAACTGAATACCAAGGATATAGCAAAGGTAAGGCAACGACTATATTTATCTTCTCTGCGAATTTCACACTTTGTGTTTTAAAAGAGTCCTCTTCATTTTGACGCTCAGTTTGTGTGTTGAGATTAGAAAAAACGACTTACAATGTCCTGTGATTATGTTTCTTTAATAATATGATATTCCACTGCAACATATAACCAAACACTGGAATAGCATTACCTTGTAGGCAATAATTTTCAATAATAGTAGCCCCAGGGCAGCAGTGACTATGCTACAATCCAGTATCTTGCCACCATCAGCGTGTGAATGGATGGATGAATGAATGTAGAGTGAAGCGCTTTGGCCAAAGCGCTATACAAGCACATGCCATTTACGACAGAAATGACCTGTTCTGTGTTTTATTTAATAATAAAACACAGGAAAGGGGCATAGCTTTTTCCATCCATGTCTATTGCTATTCAACTCCAGACATCCCTAGCTTATTAGATTCTTCTCTTCGAAACTAAACTTGGCAGAAATCTGTTTTCCTTTGTTTTTTAAGGTGGTCAAAGTGATTTCTGGGTGCAAGCTTATTTTCAAGGAGGATTTCTCACAGTTTGAACAGAAAAAATGGCTCTAATTTCTGCTAGCTCATTTTTGTACTTTAGTGTGTGACTGTGAATTTTCTTTTTGCTTTTAGTTTTCTGTCCTTCTACCACCTGCTTTGGAGACCCCCTGGAAGGAGTCTTGTAATCCCTTTTTATTGTTTTAGCTGACAGTTCTCATGTTGGAACTGTGTTTTCTACCATTTATTTAGCTTACCTTATGTGTGCACACAAATTTAAATAAAGATCATAACTTAGAAATGCAAATCACAACAAGGTTCATTCATTTTCTCTCATTACTGAATAACTCTAAATTATTTGCCTTGTGTTTCATAAAAATTCAATATTTAAAAGAAAATTGTGTCCTATTTGGGGTTGGTTTTCCCTCACTTGTCAGATTAAAACAGTTGAATGAATCTTATCTATAGTGTTAATTTGGGCCTGATTCACTATCTCTGCTCTATCCAACATAATTTTCTCATCCTAAATTAATATTTACATTTTCCTGCTGTTCTGTTTTAAAGGTTGACCACACAACACTAACATGAGCCTAAACCTGCCTGGGTTTATATGTTCTCACCTGCCAATGACAGAGCCTAACGTGGATGCTTCCTTTCTTAAGAGGCTCTGTGCTTGATAGCTTCATTCAGAGCTATATGAAGCAGGTGTTGTATCCTGTTTAATCTGTACCACTCTGTGTGACAAATACTAGCTTTCCATTGGTATTGGTGTGAGGAAAAACAGGGGTTTATAGCGTTCAGATAATCACTGTGAGTGGAAGATAATTGAAAGAACAATAAATTACCAACATTTCCTGACCATTGAGCAGGTCAGGAAACACCTGAATATAAGCCTCGCCCACTAACTTAAAAATTTTGTACATATATAGGCTGCAGATGTCCAAGTTGTAACATAAGACGTATACAGGTTTTTAACTTTTAATGAAATACATACAGTAAATGCTTTTTCCGAACAGTACCTGTAACACGGCTGCTTTTATAAAAATAAAAAATACAGAATACAGTCGCCTACCAGCCAGGAAAAGTCATTGATCGCTATCTTCATCTTCCTCCTGCGCACGAAAACCACCAAAGTCATCGTCTTCTTTAGTGTCCAAATTGAACAGCCTCAGAATTACTTTGTCACACACTTCCTCAGCCTCTCTTTTGTTGTCACTCTCAATGTCACTTTCGTCTCAAGGCAAATTCACCCTTGAGCTTGTGCTGTCCCGTTCATCACGGAGCAGTCCAGCCTTTCAAAACCCGTTGGTGAAAATCCATGTATTAGCCGCATCATTGCTTAAGCTGCAGTGTTCAAAGCGTGTGAAAAAAAGTAATGTTTTATATTTCGGAAATTACGGTATACCAAAAAAAAAAAAAAAAAAAAAAAAAAAAACAACCTATGGTTCGCTGTTGTCAACTAAACAGTTTTTTTGAGAGTTGCAACCATTGCAACCCATGTCGACCTGTGTGCAAGCGTCTTGTCCATGCTTGGTATCCTTTCTTGGCTCGAAATTCTGTATAGGATTCTGATCAGGTGAGTTTGCTGGCCAGTAAGCACTATGATACCATGGCCATTAAAGCAGGTATTAGTACTTTCAATAGCATGAGCAGGTATCAAGTCCTGCTGGAAGATGAAATCAGCATCTCCATAAAGCTTGTCAGCAGAGAGAAGTGCTCTAAAATTTCCTTGTAGACACCTGCTCTGACTTTCGACTCGATAAAACAGTGGATCATCACCAGCAGATGGCATGACTTGTCAAATCATTGCTGACTGTGGAAACCTCACACAGGATTCTGTTTGTCTCAGCTCTTCCTCCAGACTTAGGGGAGCCTTGATTCCCAATTGAAATGCAAATTTTACGTTTATCTGAAAAGAGAACTTTGGAGAACCTTAGCCCATTTAAGACACCTCTGATGTTCCTGGTTTAGGAGCGGCCTGACACAAGGGATGCAACAGTTGTAGAACAGCAAAGCACTGACTTCAGCCAAGGTCCATGCCTTGTAAATCTCCTCTCTTGATTTCTTCACAATCTACTCAAGGCTGCTGTTATTCCTGTACATCTTTGAATTAATGAAATTGGTTGATTGACGTGTTTGTGTTGTTTACCTGCTCACATCTTTCAGTGGTAGAAAATAGTAATATGAGACATAATAATCTGTGTTTTAGATGTCAACATTTTCTTAATTTTAGAGTTCATTTATCAAGATGTTTATATTCACAAATTTGATAACTTTTCAATGCATTGTTAATATTAAGTAAAATCACTTTAGGGTTGTTAGTATTATTTTTAAAGACATGGCAGCAGTGACTGCGTTGCTGTGAATGTTATTTGACCCATCTGAGTGCGGTGTTTGTTTTCCTCTCTGACAGTTTCTACAGTCAGGTTGACATAAGGGGATTAGGCATACTTTGTCTCTGTGAAAAAAGGAAATCGTAATGAAACAAGAAGCAGCAGCTGGGCGCCTGATAATATCTGGTGCCAGCTTGCATGCTGGCTTGATCCTCTGTTTGTGTGTGTGCGTGTGTGTGTGTGTGAGTGAGTGTGAAAACAATCGGCATTGTGGGTATTTTTGTTTTTGTCCCATATGTGAGATTAGAGGTGAGAACTGGAGCAGAGAGTCAAAAGAAAGTAGGAAGAGGCCATATGTGTTTAAATAGCCAAAGAAATGTACATAGAGTAGTGATGGATAATGCACATTCATATACACACACACATGCACACACACATGTACCCTCTGTGAGCTACAAAGGTCCTCATAAGTGTTTGACAGCATGTCCCCTGTCCACTCCATCTCCTCCTTTTCTTGTTCGTCACTTCAGCTCTTTCTCCTCTCTTCCCATTTTATCTCATCCTATTCTACCCCTCCACTTGTCCCTACAGAGAGCACCTGAGTGACCCCGTTACTTCGGCGCTGGGAGGCAGATAGGCGGTGCACCCACCGACCTCAGTATCGCCCCCTCTTATCTGCCTTCACTAGACCAAATAGCCCTTACAGACTATCAGCGCACACAATGAGATTGTAGGTTCCATTGAGACACAAAAGCACACAAAAAAGACACAAGCCCAGCAGATAATTACATTACCATGACTGTTATCTCTCATTCAGTTCAGCTTCTCTTTTCCTCTGACACCACTTTATTTACCTTGTGATGTTCCTGTGACTAAGAAGCATCATGTCCCTGCCTTAGATTAGTTGATGAAACTTTAGATCAGATGGGAAAGATGAGTTTTGTCCCATTTTATCTTCACAGTAGGTACAAAAACCCATGAACCTGTGCTGTTATTTACCACTACTTGCAGTAGCTATCTTAATTCACTAGGCCACAGTATGCGACCAGTTTTAAGCACTAGCCTTTGGGAAAGAGTGGGTTTTTTTTGTCTTTGAAGAAGCTCCTGTAGCACTTGTTGCCACAGCACAAGCTCTGTCTTTGAGTAAGGGATTATAAGTAGACAGTTGTCAGTTCAAAGTCTCATACTGAAATTTGATAACTATAGAAAAGCAAAGGATTTTAACACCTCTTTGCTTTGTTTAGAAAAATATGACTGGCTTCTCTGCTCTGTTAAGGTATCTAAAAAAAGCATAGACATCAGGTCATCCCAGATTCATTTAGATGTTAAAACTGTAATGTAAAAAGAAACCAAAGAGAAAATATGATATATTGTTTTGCATTAGTGCTCGTGCCCCTGTATTTTCCCACTTTTTGTTGCACTGCAATCACAAGATTTAATATAATATTGTGATTTTATTTCACATGTCAACAAGTACTAATTAGCTGAAATGTAAGCAAAGTGATATATTGCTTTCAGAATCCATAACAAATAAACATCTGAAAAGTGTGACGTGCATTTGTGTTCAGTTAGTCTTAGAGTGGACCCGGCTTGCGGTTTAGGTTTGGAATTTTCTGTGGAATATATCTGAAAATTATTTGTGGAAATTTCACATATTCATGAATTATCTTTCGTACAGCGTATCAAAAATACTCGAAAGAAAATGCAGCTTAAGAAGCTGAAATACCGAGCCGCAATGCTACGCTATTGGCTGGCCATTACAAAGCAGCCAGTCCAAGAGCGCCATTCATTTTCCTTTCCGCTGATTGGCTGAACCCCCAAGAGATTGTTGGCAGAAGACTCTAAACCAGTGGTCTTAAACTCCAGTCCTCGAGGGCCGGTGTCCTGCAACTTTTAGATGTGTCCCTTGTTCTACACGCTGGAATTAAATGGCTAACCTGCCTCACTAGCACGCAGTCAAGCTCTACAGAGCTCTGCTAATGAGCTAATATTGGAGCCAGGTGTGCTGAAGCAGAGAAACATGTAAAAGTTGCAGGACACAGGCCTTGAGGACTGGAGTTTGAGACCACTTCGCTAGACGTTAGCTTCTGTGGTAGTGCCAAGATAGTTTCCACTGTTTGTATTAATGCATATTAAGGTATATTTGGTGTTTGAACTATTAAAATAGGGAGCGATTTTACAGGGGATCTCAAGTATTTCTGGTTTTCAGCTATTCACAGGCGGTTGTGGACCCTAACCCCCTAATATCAGGAGTCCACTGTATAAGCTCTAAATAAAATCCACTGCAACCAGTCATCTTCAGAAGTTACCGAACTGTTAACTAGACTCAATATGTGTGCAATCCTTTCTGAGTAGAAATCCAGGTGTTCTGTGACAGCCTCAGAAGTTTGCTGGAGGACATTAGTGAACAAACAGCCTCATCGAGACCAATGAGCACATCACTAAAGAGACCATAACTGAACTTTTTGGCCTACATACAAAACACTGTACAAATCTTAGATGAAAACCTGTTAGAAGCTGCAAAAGACTTGAGAATGGACCACTGGTTCACTTCCAGCAGGGCAATAATCCTAAACATACAACTAGACCTACAATGGAGTGGTTTAATCAAATCATATTCATTTGTTAGAATGGCCCAGTCAAAGCCCAGACCAAAATCAAATTAAGAAAATGTGGCAAGACTTAGAAAAGGCTGTTTCCAGATACTCTCTGTCCAGTCTGACTGAGCTGGAGCTACTTTCCAAAGAAGAATAGACAAACATTCCAATCTTGAGATGTCTAAAGCAGCTGGAAACCCATTCCAAAAGATATGCAGCTAATTGCATAATTGCAAAACCATGTTTTCATTTTCTTCTATTTCTTATGTTTTTGGAGTTTTGCGTTAGTCTATCACATAAATCCCAATATAATATGTTGAAGTTTGTAGCTGTAATGTGACAAAATGTGAAAAATTCTGAAGGATTATGAAAATGTTTGCAAAGCAAATGAAAATAAAAATATTTAACTGGGTCTCTTTTCCAGGTTGGGGTATTACAGGAACCCTACAGGTCTGTTTGAGCTGTTGTTTGTATGGTTTTGGCACCTTCAGGACATGGCCTTGAGGGATGTGAAATGTTTCCTGTCTGGCTTGATGTGCCTGCAGTGTCTGTGATTGAAACCGGAGAACGACTTTGTTTCTAGCCAAGTGCTGGCACGCTGTGGGAGGAGAACCCCCTCCCCCCAAACTCAATCAGAAAGAACACAGACCTCTGCAAACAGACTAACTAACTTCTTGGCACTGAAGCAGAACTATTCAATTAAATCTCATGGAGGATACACACACATACACACTGAGCCATCTGAAGTGCGTCTCTTCCTCACTGTTAGCTGCCTTGACTACACCCTGCAACTCTCTCTATGCCCCCCCAAGGGGTGTTTGCATAGGGAAATGGTCCGTGAAATGGGTTTGATGGAATCAAACTCCATATTAAGACAAATACATATTTCATAGCAGCTGATGGACTGATTGACGGGACGGTGTCTTCATTTCTTCTGTGCGTCACTGCCAAAGAAGATGGTTATCAGTAACAGTAATATGAAGAAGGATCATGGCCTGGTTTCTTCCGAGGGAAAAGAAGTTGTTGACTTGTCATGTTATGACTTTGAATGATTCTTGATGTGAGTAGTTCTGCGGTTTTGTAGCAGCGCTTGTCCTGATTCTGACCACAAGGGGGCACCAAACTGTCACATGTTGATATTCTGCAACTGTCCCAATTGAGCACTCTCTCTCCTCTGCTGTTGACAGCATCCAACACACTCTAAACTCACTGAAGGATGACCAAAAATGCAGCAGCAACAGCCTCCTGAATCTGCAGCCAAATGATGTGGCAGCAAACTTGCACAGAGTGGAATGTTGTCTGTTTTTTGTTTTTTTTCCTTTTTTCATCAATGTGACTGTTGTTTTTGCATAACAAGGCTGGCTGACAAACCTTACCCCCACACCCACACACAACCCACCCACTCACATCACTGTTCAATAACTTTAAAACCCAAATCCATCCAACTGGGTCAGCGATGGCAACTTGCTGCCGAAGCTGGCGGTCACAGCCCTCTGCACAGCCATAATGGCCTGTGGCACAACTACGGAGATGGGGGGCCGTAACCGACAACATTCCTGGTACTTCCAAGAGGCCGGTTGTCTGCAGGTTTAGCAGCAGCGCCGCTCGTCTCTGTTTATCTGCACAGTCTAAAAGGAAAAGAATGTTTTCCCCCCACAACACGGCTGTGTGGGGATTAAAGCCCATTCTGAGTGGCCCCGGGTCGTGCAGCAGATGTTAGCCAGGATAGCGCTCGTTACCGTGCCAACGGTGAGCCTGCAGGATTGGCCCGACCAGACGACGCTAAGCCTATACATGTAAGGGAGAGGATGGGGAAGCTGTGGATAAAAGAAGGGCCGATGTACGTTAAAGAGAATGTTGGTGGGAATTTCTTCACGGTGTTGGTTCTTGAGGTTGCATGCTATCTGTGATCTCCGTCATCACCACACATGTTAAACAAAACGAACAATGTCTTTCGGCTGCTTATCTGTAATCTTGGAGTGTTTTTCTTAAAAAAAAAAAAAAAAAAAAAAAAAAAAAAAGACCCTCTAGTTCAGATGTATTCAGTGAGGGAATATGAACATTTTATTCAACAATTTCATCGGGACTGCGGTCAAAAGTGATGTATGCCGTGCCAGCAGTTGGCGATAACTTTCGACATTAACAACATTAAAACTCAAAAGAAGATCCTGAGCTAGGCAAAGCCCCACTAGGATAAAGGTTATTCAAAAAAAAATGCATTAAGTTCTTATTTTCTGAGACAGGACAAGGCGAGGCAGATGTTGAACAATCAACATGTTCCATTATTGTTGTTGCTTTTAGCACAGAAAGCATAATGATCATACACAAAGTGAATCTTATCATCAGTCATTATTTTTAATGATCCTCAGGTGTTCAAGTCCACATGGACACATGACAAATAACTCCAAAACTTCTCTGATTTCCTGCCGATTTCAGCTGGTCAGTTGAATTTTACTACTTAGTTAAAATTAGCCTGAGTGGGTGCCACCCCCATGTGGAACTGTTTTGCATGATAGTGTTTTGAATATCAGACTCCAACCTCAGATCAAAACTTTCGTTCAAGCAGGACAGTGCAGTCTTTGGAGCTGTGGATGGTTAAATATTAGCTTTGCATGGTATGCTACGCTAACTGAGTTTCTGCTAGACTTCCAGTTATTTTATTTTTTATTTTTTTTACCTTTTACACCTGTGTAAAAGGTAAAAACGCCTCATGCATTAGCAACCTGGTTCGAAGTCTTAAAGTGAAGAACTTTCAGACGTCTACAGCACTAGTGCTGTTCTGTGTCCAGATTTATCTCTAAGCCACATAGCTTTGGGATACAGTTGGTCATATGAGGAGTAACTATTATAACACTTACCGGATTTAAGTTATCTTTCTCCTTTTGTCCAGAGTGAATCCTGATGTGAACATTGGTGGATTCTGTGGAAAACTACTTGTCACGTTTAAAACTTTTTAATTTTTCTTGACCAATTTCCCATCCTCTCTCTTCTTAGATGAGAAAAAAGTCTTAAATCTTTGAAATTGTTAATCAAAAATAAAGTTATTCTTGAAATCTTAGGACTCTAATTAGCTTTAATTTCAGAAAGATCCTATTTCATTCTAGTTCAGGACCTGTAGAACTCATAATTGGACAGTCAGAAAGAGGATACAAGGTCTGACAAGACAAGACTTGACCCAGCTTATATTAATTCAGAGCCCAGCTATTGTCCTGAGCACAGAGTAGAGGGGTGCCATGTGATTGTCAATATATTGAAATAGGAAGTTCTTAAAAGCAAACAGAGCTCAACACAGCATAGACACTGAAAGTTTTTTGTTTGTTCAGTTCCATAATGGCACTACTCTGAGGACAAGTGTTGGACAGAGCAGGGCAGTTTCACGCATGGCTGCATGTTTGGGCTCCCTGACAGGTGGAGTAGAGCCAGATGTGTGTTTATTTGCTTGAGTGCGTGTGCTTTAACATGTGCATTGTTGCTGTGTTTCAACTGTTTTCAAATGTCAGCAGGAGTCTAATTGACTCCTTTACTGCAGGTAACAGGAAGAATTTTTGTCAGATTTTCCTAAATGGGACAGCAAACAGAGAACTTTGCTTATTGCCTGTACTGACTCTCTTTGTAAGTGTCTTAAGAATGGGTACACCATACAACTGTGATAACTAAAGGAACCGGTGTTAATCAGGGGACTTGATTAAGACTGAAATAGTGTTTTGCCCTATATTGTTACAGTAGTATATAATATATCAATCTAAATCGATGTTTTTTTTTGTATTGATTGTGAGTGAAACTTTTGGTAAGATTGCCAAAATCACAGTAAAGCGGTTTGTTTTGGCAGCTAAGGTTTAGCAAGTTGTATTTTGAAATTAATTGGTTTGCCATTTAGCTAAATTTCTTCTTGATGTGTGTTTTAATGGTTGCACATCGAAGACATGTCCACGATAAGTTTCATCTGATTGTCTAAAACTTAACTTTTGGCTTCAGCTAAAAAGTTAAACATGGACCTTAAACATGCCCCAAAGTGAAACAAATTATTTCCTGCAATTAGTGGATTATTTTCCACCAGTCACCAACAGATGAGGAGTGGAAACAAATGTTGTATCTAAATTTAAAGCGACCAGTAAAAACCATGTATTGTTGCTCTTCTCACTTTTTAAAAAACCCACAAAAAATCCTCACCCTATAGTGTAGTTGCCACCGTCCACCGCAGTGGCAGCATCACCTTCTGAAAAGGAGTATTTGCACTGTTGGGGACAATTAAGCTGTGATTTTAGTTTTAAAGAATAACAAGTAGCTTGATTATGTTGTATGATCTGTAATAATTTATCAGTGCATTACATTCTGATCTTACTATGTCTAACAGGATCCTCAACCTATAAACAGTAGACAGACTTATAGTCAACTAATGTAATCTTAGCAGATATAGCATAGAAAGCACCAGATAAGTATTGAAATAAAATAAAATTTTACCATTGTTTTTCTTCCTTAGCAATGTTGTTGGCAAAGCAGTTGAACATGATGACTTTCTTCCTCCTATAATCACAGTCCATTTCTTCAGCTCATCCTCCCATTCTTTGATCCGGCTATCCTGTTTAAGGTGTGAAAGTTTATTTGCCCTCATGTTTTAATCCACATTTGCTCTTCAAGAATCTGTTTTTTATTTTATTTTACATACAAGAATGCTTGTCCAGACGTCATCCAGACAGTTCACACAAAGCATCATGGGTAATAGGAATAAGGTGGCTATATTAAGTCATTTCACAAGCCACTTCCATGACTTGGTCACAAAGACAAGCTCCTCTTGAATCTGTCTCGGATGTCACAGATCATTTACAGGGATCTTTCTGGCCATAGCTCTGTTGAGTAGATTTCAGACCCAGTTCCTCATCGGCCTCTTGCATAACACATCAAGGCTCTCAGAACACATGTAGATGCTCTCATCAATACACCAGTTTTCAAAAAATATCTGCTATGAAATACTCATCTTTTTTTCTTTTTCACAGGGTTCAGACCAGTTTTACTTTCTCCATTTTTGCTGATGTAATGGAAGTCCTAGAATGTTCTTAATTATGTAGGATGTTAAAGGTCTACAGCACTTGCTTCTTGAACAGATTGTCAGCCAGTGTCTCCAGTAAAATTCACTAAAGATCAGTCTGCAATCAGTCTTAGAGAGTTGTGGTTTCAAGCTCTTTATAGCAGCTCTCAGATCATTCCATGGTGGACACACAGGTGTGAGTCCCCTTTACAGATTACTATTGTTATTCACATCATCTAACTAAATGAAGTGAGAGGACGAGGCTTTATGGGCTTTCTTATTCTGCCGCTGAGATTGATGACTCAAAGGAATGTGCTGGATAAGTTAGCAGCAGTGATATGAGTACAATGGTGTAAGGCACTTCCCCTATACCCAGTAATATTTGGTTGAGCTCTGAATTGCAGTTGCAGCTGGCTGTTCTGTCTGTCTGTCTGTCTACATTCTGCTTATCCTTGCAGAGTTGCAGCGGGGCTGGTTTCTGTCTCCAGTGGTTATTGGGTGACAGGTGGGGTACACTCTGGACAGATTTCCAGCCCATCACAGCTGGTTGTTCTGATGTATGCAACACCTTAAATACAAGCAAAGGGCGTCATCCTCAACATATTAACTCCATTAGATTCTCCTGTTCCTCCTTTGTTTTGTCCTTCTTTCCTTCCCTTCTTTTTTCTTGTGTCTTACCCCACTTCCTTTTGTCCTTCCCTTCTTCCTTGTGTCATACCTCCATGTTTTTGTGGCCTTCCTTCTGTCCATCCTTTTCTTCTCTCTCTCCCCCTTATGTATCCTATATACTTTCTTCTTTTCATCCTGGAGTTGTACGTGTCTTCCTTGTGTCATAGCTTCTTTGTGACATTCCTTCCTTTGTTTTCTTTTTGGTGTCCTTTCATTGTTTCATATTTAAAACCTGTATTGATTTTGTGTGTGCTTACACGAGGATGATTGATAGCGCTAGTACCTTCCTCCTGGCTCTGATTGGTTGTTTTAGGTCGGGAGCGGTGTATTTCTTTAGACAGCAAGAAAGACTCAGGGAGGAAGTGGAGGAGCTCAATTTTTTTCACAGATTATGTGTCTCATACTGTCATGACATGATGACAAATATGCAAGAAACATATTTTTTGTAAATGTTACATACTGCAGCTTCAATGCTAAGGGGTGAGAACTTTTGAAATTTGTGTCTGACCAAATATGGAATCTTTTAATGAAGAATGTGTAGTAAAGAAAGACTACTAGAACTATTGATGATCTTTTTTTTTTCTCATTATTAGGTAAAAATATTCTTGTTTGTTAATTTTTAGGGTCTCATTTATAGTTCATTGATTGCATTCAGTTGATTTAATTGCTTGGCCCTGAGGTGTTGAAATACGACGAATAAAAACCTGATGAATTGTGTAAGAGCAGAGAGTAGATGCCAAAAAATGTTTTATTCTACTTTCTAGTCAGGGGAGTATTGTAGCAAGAGGAAAGCAGAGATATGACACCATCATCCATCTCTGAGGTCACATCGTAGAGAACAAACCTCTTGGTTTGAGCGAGATCGATCTGTAACCACTCTGTGCCATGTCAACCTGTCAGCGAGACAGATGGGCAGGAGGAGCTCTTGCCCACTGAGAAGTGTTCGAGGTGTCACGGCCTCGTTTGGGAGGTGACAGACAGTGTATGTGTGAGTGTGTGACGGCTAAATAAGACCGCTGAGAGGTCTTGGGGACGTTCATCGTGACCTTTCATTTTACCAGAGTGCATTTCACTCTGTGCATCTGACAACAACTTTAAATGACTTCTTCTTCCTGACCTCTTGATGGATCTGTTTGTATGTAGCTGAAGGTGCATGTTGGCCCTGAATCCCCCAGGAAGACTTTAAGAAAGATATATTTTTAGTTGTTTTTCTTCATGTTTACAAACCTAATAAAGAACCCAACATTTTTTTCCAAACACTGTGCATGTCAAAGAAATAACTGTCCTTTTCATCAACTATGGAACATGCAAAAAGTGCTTTCTATGAAATGCTTACTTTTTGTATTTTGTTATATTATAATCTGTTGGATAAACAATTCTCTGTTTGGCACACCTTCACTGCATATCACCCTGAGCACATCAACCACACCATGAAGCGTGGATGCTGTGGGGAAGGGGTTCTTCTGGAAGGAACAGGGAAGCTGGGGTTCATCTTCCAGTAGAGCAATGAACCTAAACACTCGGCCAGAACTTCAACGGAATGGTTTAGATAAGTGATTCTCAACCCTTGTTCTCAGGGCCCATCGTCTTGCATATGTTCGATGTCTCTGCTCCAGTAGACCTGATTCAATTGATTGCATTTCCCTTCTCAGCATGCCATGAAGTTCTGCAGGAGCCTGTTAATCATCCAGTCATTTAAGTCAGGCATGTAGCAGCCAAAGCATATCCAAGTGTTAAAATGGCCCAATTAAAATATGGGAGGATTTGAAAGTTAATGTATCTAACCGAACTTAAGCTAATTTGTGAAGAATGGACAAAAATGTCTGTCTCTAGACGTGGAAAGCTAGACAAGATTTATCTCAAATCTGATTACAAATGCACCGCACACTTTTCAGATTTTTTTGTAAAAACTTTTGAAAAACATGTATCATTTTCCTTCCTTCCTTGTTGCGCTATCACATATAATTCCAACATAGTACATTAAACTTTGTGGTTGTAAATGGACAAAATGTGAAAAAGAATACATTTGCAAGGCATTGTGGTATACTATTGCGTTATGTATATTATAGTAACAACAATAATGTGCATATATGAGTATTTTTAAATGTATTACTTAAAATGTATTTAAATGTATTAAACATTGACTTTTTTTCCTCCACACTGAGTAAAGACTACAAAGTGGGTGTTTTGGACTCGCCCACATCAAACTCTGACTGAACGATACCTATGTTTGTGTTGATTGTGTAAACCCACAACTGTTTGCTCACAAGTTTGCCTTTCTGTGTTCACATCATATTTGCACTAACTGTACAAAAATTTGTTTCAAGTAGCGACAAATTGTTTCCGGACAAGAATCACAGGGTGGAAGAAGTTGGAATGTGCATGGTTATGGTTAACGTCAAAGTTAATGTCAAATTTATCTATGCAGCAATTTCAAATAATAAATATTGAGCAAAGTGCTTCACGGTTTTACCAGACAACAGTAAAGAAAAAAAAAATCAGATTAATACAGTGTATAATATAATAAAATGAATAATGAACTATTCCTGTTGTTGCAGTTATTGAGGATCTGATACCGCAGCTCTAGTACACTGAGAAATCCCGAGTTATCTGTATACGTGGATATACATGTGTGGCCTTGTATTTGATACATTGTAAGGACAATTTTCTTAATACATACTACGTCGATGGGACCCATTGCTCCAGACTTTGGTCCCCATGAGGAACAGTGCAGTTTTTTTGGTTAGGGCTTAGGTTTAGAACTAAAATGTGAATGGAGTTTAGGTTAGGCTAGGTTTAGGGTAAGGTTGCTGGGGTTAAGTGTGTAGTGGTAATGGTTAGGTTTTAGGGTCAATTTTAGTGACAGTAATTTATTGATTGTATTTTACTAAAATTTCAATAAATGTATGGGAACTTTCAGTAGGCTGGTGCACTAAAAAGTTCACAAATGTGCTTTATCAAAGTAACTTGATCTTGTTCATTATTAGATGTGGAAATTTAAAAAAAAAAAAATCCTACTTATTATTTATAATGTATTGCATTTATTTTGCAGTTTTTTTATGTTTGTAATTTATTTATTTTTTTCTTTTGTTTTTCAGAGATTGTTGATGTACACTAGATTGCTGATTTTATTTGTTTATTTTTACATAATAGCCTAATTTAAATGGATTCCTTGTTACTTATTTTAAGGGAAGATTGAGGAAAAAAAAATAACGTTCAAGGAAAATCCCTGTTGTTCAAGTTCAAATGTTTTTCCAAACTTAATAAGTAATCATTTAATTCATGATGATTTTAGTATTGATAAAAATAATAATAACTATGATTTTTCAGCCCTATATTTAGCACAGTGGAGTACACAGAAAGTTTCAAAATCTTACCACAAATAAAAACTATACAATACAATAAAAATGAAATTAAACATAGCATAAGAAATGGAAGAGTTGTACTGTATATAGATTTTGTTGCATGTCTGGACAGACCTATTTCTATGTTTGTGGTTGTGTGTGTGTGCCACAGTTTGTTTTGTATTTATACCAGTGTTTGTCAGAAGGTGAGGGGCAAACAACAGGCCACTAAGTGGGTCTATATAAAGAAAATCTCCAACAACATAAACAAAACCACAGTCATGAGTCTCCTTTGGCATGACGAGGTCAAACTCCTAACTCCTTGAAGTCAGTCGGCAATTGTGCTGCAAGTTTGGAAGTATTGTCTTTCCTGGCTGCGGGTTGTGCTGCAGGGTGGAAACTCGCTTTTAGTAAAATACTTCTCTAGAGAAGGCCTATTAGCTCAACAGTCAGTCATTGGTGTTTTAATGAAAATACTATAATTAAATTGCTAACATCACAGCTGCCTAATCAAGACCTTATAACAGTCTTCCCTCTGAACATCTCTTTCACCAAATTCCACTAGCTCTCAGTTATTTCTAAAGGCCTCTGTTTGTGTTTCTGCTTTAGGCATTGGGTAAATACCTTTAGTGGAGTAGCTGAGGTATTTACCCCCTTCCCACCTTCCTCAACCCATTACCTCCTCTAATGACGTTTACACATCTGCTTAGAAGGAGGATCCACTCATCTTTCTGTCTCCCTGTGTCTGTCTTCTTTACACACCTTTTGTAGATACAAGAAAAAGACTAAGGGAACAGATTTGCATCTTGTATTGTCTTTCATCTCTGCTTTTTAGAATCACATGTACAATACCCTGCAGAAATGTTCCTACCCCTTTAAAGTTTTTCACATAATGCAACATTACAACCAGAGTAACGTTTTTAAGCAAGAAACCATCAGAAAGTATTGCATAATTAACAAGTGAAAGGAAACGATACAAGGACTTCAACATCTTTTACAAATAAATATCTGAAATGTGTAGTTGTATTCATTCCCCCTGAAAGAATACTTTGTTGGACTTCCTTCACTGCAGTTACTGCAACAAGTCACAACAAGGAGGTATGGCTCTGCCAGCTTTGTACATTTAGAGACTGAAGACTTTGTCCATTCATTTTTGCAAATTAGCTCAAGCTCAGTTAGAATGGAAGAGGAATATCACTGAACAGCAAATTGTATTAAGTCTTGCCAAAGATGGGATTCATTGGATTGTGGTCTGACCAGAATCCAATGAATTGGGGCATTCTAACACATGAATATGCTTTGACCCAAACCATTCCACTGTAGTTCTGGTTGTATGTTTAGGGTGGTTGTACTGCTCCATGGTGAATCTCCGCCCCAGTCTCAAGTCCTTTGCAGCAGGTTTTCCTCTAACAGATTTCTCTCCAGCCACCTTCCCATCAACTCTGGCCAGATGCCCTGTCCCTGCTAGAAGAAAAGCTTTCCCCACACCATGATGCAGCCATCACCATTTTTCACTGTGGGAGTAGGGTTTTCATGTTTGCTATGTATTCTACATAGCTTGTGACAAATGGGACTACTACTTCCTTTCTTTCAACAATGGCTTTCTTCTTGCCGCTTAAAGGCCAGATTTGAAGAGTGTACAACTAATAGCTCTGCTCTTAACAGACTCTTCCACCTGAGCTGTGGATTTCTGCAGCTATTTAGTAATTAGGTGGCTTCTTAAGGCAACTGGTTGCACTGGATTTTAAGGGTAAAGGGATCCAGAAATGAATAAACGCCACATTTTGACTTTTGTACCAGTCATTTAAAATTGTATGGATCAGAATCCTCACCCCCTTGTCATTCTTTTGCCACAGTTACTTTCACAGAGCCACTTGTCCAAACGCTATGCTAATCCTACTTTTCACAAGGTAAAAACCTAAATAAAGCCTCAGTTTGACGCAATTTTCTTCTCTGCTGAAATATTACCTGTTATTACCTCACACCTCATGTTTGCAGATGACTTCCTTGTGTTCTTTTGGCTTGTTTAACTTTAGTGAGCCAAAAAAGTAACCTGATCATTAACCTTAAAGAGTTTTTCCTGAACTTTTTGACTTCTCACCTTCTCATGTCTTTTTTACCCAAGTTAGTGCTTCCGGTGTTTTCAGAGTTCTTTCTACACACACTGGTATTCAGACATACTCTACTGACACGCACATTCTCTCTCGACACTGACGCTGCCTAGCAGTCATGTCACCTGGCTTTATTTTCCCACTGACTGAAGTGCACTGCAAAAGACATAGAGATGTACACATGTGGACATGCATACAAAGGCGACTGTACCTGTCACCTCTGTTGAATAGAACTACCTTTGCCTTATTTTGTTCTGTCTGTCCATCACCTCCATTCTTTCTGGGCTGATGACTCAGTGGGCCCCTGTGGGACTTCAGATGTGGGTGTGAATGAAAGGTTTTCGGCCCGCTGCCTGGCGCCACTTTGCCCTGCCTTTATTCTCCTCTGCCAAACACTCTTTCTTTTAATGAGACAGTTCAGGTTCTCTGTACTTGCTTCTGGGCTAAGGTTTGTGCTGTGTGTATCCATGTCCACGTGTAAGTGCGCGCATTGCTGCAAGGCTTTTACAACTCTTCCACTCTGAAGAAACAGGTCTTCACAGCAGGTCGAGTTCTGCATTGCCTCAGGTTCTCCAGAAAACCACTGAAGTAGAGCGACTTAACGAAAGACCGACAGTTTAGATAAAAAGAAAAAGAACTTGACCTGAACATTTGTCAGAGGACCCATTAGTGACACTCAGGAACGGGTTTTTCCTCCAAACTGATTCCAGTGCCAGTTCAGATGTAGTTCTTGGTTAAAATTATTTCTTACTGTTTTAACCACCAAACTCTGACTGCTACATAACTCTTTTTTTTTTTTTTTTTTTTTTTTTTTTTTTTTTTGGGCTGAGGGAAGGACCACCTTTTTTAGAGGCCAGGGGCAGCCTACTCAGGGTCAACTGCTGTTGAAAATAAATCTCCTGGCTGGGACCTTCACTTTTATGACAAATTTTTTTGTTGCATTTTCACAAAGGTCTTCTCTGTCAGTCAGTTTTATATAGTCAAAGCTTTCCAAATTATACATTCAACTTTTCTGTACTTGGTGCCATTGTTTTGTTTCGTTCTTTACAGAAATGTCATGTTCAGATTTGTTCACTTCTATTTACTCTTACAGACTTGATCTATGCATGTTCTGTTGGCATATAAATGTAGACATGTATATGCCCTAAGCTGTTGGTCTCTCCTGCATATGTGCTTAGTTTGTACATGAGTTCGTATATCATGCATTTAATAGAATACAGTGCAAGACTGATCAGTCTTAAGTTTGTTTAATGCATTCAGTCTTTTACTGAAACACTGTAAAAACATCAGACTGCTTCAGAATGGTATATATATTGACTTACACAATTAGATACCTAGAGTTACCCACCAACATGGCTGCACAATTTGTTGCTTTCACAGTCTTTGTATCTGCTAGCCGTACCCACCAACCTCTTCACGTTATCAGTTTTCAATTAAGTTGCAGAATACATTGAATCAGAATTGGCATAACACCGATTTAAATAAGCTGCAAAAAAACTCAGCAAGATTTCTAGCTCCACTTTTACCAGCAGGTGTTTTGCTACTTCAAAGTTGCTCGGCAACAGGACACATGCTGAGGTAAGAGCTGGAATAAATCTGAAGGCTAGACCATTCAGTTTTACAGCCACTTATTTCCAGTCTTTACTGTCAAAATGTTACAAAAATTGTATTAAAAATATCTATGCTTTAAGCTTTTAATTTTTGTACCACCAGATTTTATTCTACATATATTTAAAATGGTACTCCTCTCCCGCTTCGTCCACCATTGTTATAAGAACAAAAATCTCCCGTTAGGCCTGTGATAGCCTGGCCGTTGCGTTCCTTTGCAATTCCGTTCGATTCTCATCTCCCTTCAGTGCTCCATCCGGGTTTTCTTCCATTGAGCTGGATTTCTCCAGGAGAATTTCAACTGGACCAATCAGGGAACAGAAGGAGAAGTTGTGAACGATGACGTCAATTTTCTGCGTTTCTTTAGATTTGTAGTGTGGCTGTAGTTTGGCAATGGCAGTGGAGGAAGTGAACCAAGCTGTTCAGTCCATGTTGGCCACGCTTCCAAATATTGACTTAACAATAATAGCCATCTTGTTCCGTTTGGCACTTCTCTCTTCGCAGGGGGGGGATGGTTGTTTACAGCGCAGGCAATTTCTGGTAAGCTTCATAGCATCAAACTGGTGTATTACATTCTTCACGGTCAAACATTAGCGATCGGGTAACATTTAAAATTTCAACAGAGTCTCGTCTCCAGCAAGCAATCATTTCTCAATAGTTGAGAGTCCAGACCCTCTGTACGAAGCAAAGTGTAGAACAGTGGGCTGGTTTTTACCAGGCTAGGTCTGTGATCAATTTTGGGATGGGATGCGGGATACACCAGACCCGTCCTCCACATCCAGAGAAAAGAAGACACATTTGTGGGACGCATTTTGAAGATTGTTTGAATTTGGACAGCTCTTGTTGCATCGCTGTGTTGTATTCAATCTTCCAGTGTGGCCTTCAAAGGATGCAGCCCCCGAATTTGGCCACTCTCATGCCTTGTATAATTCACAATAATTTAATGATAAAGTTTCATTTTCTTTTGGAATAAATAAAGTATTTTTGAACTGAGTTGAATTTGAACAGTAAACCTGCTTCGTGTTACCATGGCAGCAGCAAAACTACCTTTTCTTCCTTGTTTTCTTTTTACTATTAAAGTCTTTCAGATTACCAACTTACTTATGTTAACCCTTCCCAGAGTAGTCTCCCTTCACCACATTACTCCTTGGTCTAAAATACTTTTCTTTTAATAAAATGCTTTGTTATGGTTTGATTGAGAAGTAGCGTTTAAAAATATACAAAAGTGTGCAGAGATTGGACAGATGGTTCCATTCTCCTCTGGAGTTTCTATGGAGACCAACCATAAACAAACACTTTTAGACAACTCTGTCAGATACAACACCTGCTCATCAGAGGTGAAACAGAAGAAAACTGCTAAAGATATGGAGGAAAAAATCAACAACCCTGTTAAGAATCCTCCTTTACCTTCTTACAAATTAGCCAAGCTGCTGTATGACTCTGAGACTGAGAAGAAGGCGCTGGCTTCACAAGTTGAGGATTTGAAGGCTCAGCTCCAAACTGCCAAGACTCACATCGATACCAACAAAGAAACAACCAGCAAGCTTGCTGCTAAGCTGCAGCTGCAGAGAACAGAGATGGAGCATCTCCACCTGCAGATCAGAAAGATCGACAAAGTTCTCCAGAATGCCAGAGGAGACTCTGATTCAAGTCAGGAAAGAGGTAATCGCAAGAATCACACCATGGCATCAGGGAGACGCAGCAATGTAAAGATGTTCAGTGAGCCGCAAGACAGGTTGATGAAAGAACTGAATGAGAGCAAAGATCAGTTCAAGGAGTTTCTAGAGAGCAGAGCACACATCGAGCAAGAAAAGTTGCAAGAGATCCAGGAGATCTTGAGCAGCATTAAGATGCTAAGAGAGCTGGAAGATTTAAAAGTAGCCTACAAGGTGGAGAAAGAAAAAAACCTTGCACTTCAGCAAGAACTGGAGCAGATTCAGATGCATCTCAGGCAAGAGGAGAGATTTCATGCAGAGAGGGCATTAGCAGATCTGTTTCTTATCAGAGAGCTGAGGGCTGTCATAGAGAAGCAGGAAAACAGCATCCATGAGATGAGGCCGCTGCTTAGCATCGCTGAGGACATGGAAGCTCTGACACTTGGAGAGGACACCCTTGAGCTGCTGGAGGAAAGTTTGACGACTCCACAGGAGCAAAATGGCCCCGTGTTTGACTCACAGGTCTCCAGACTTCTGGCAGATGCCGATGTCTCAGATGAACTTCCAGCAAAAAACAAGGAACCGTTGATGAGGAAGACCTTCCACCGCTTCCTGGGATGGAAAAAATCCAAGAAGGATTTGATAAAGCCCAAATCCAGTGGAGACAACAACTCCAGCATAAATATCTGCAATTAAAAAACAGGATTTTTATTCTCTTTATTTTTTTCTGCAATTATTTTAATTAGTGTGACTTCTCTTATAAACAGAACATTTTGAGGTATTCACATTTAAATTTTGTCTCGCCCCTCTTCCACCAAAACGGTCCCAGTTATAAACTGGTGCTTGTGCTCACTTAGCATAAATCAGGCTGGGTGTTTAACCATTCTACTTATAGGAAATGTTAGAGTTCATTTAAATTGCTTGTTTTCCTGTGATAATGCTGGGTGTTTAGCGTAGTCCACGATTTATTAATAGGATAGAGGTCAGGTCATTCAGGGAGCTTAATGTAAGTCTTTTAAACAGTTTCTGATTTTTATTGTCATTTTATTAACATACTGGCTTATTCTGGAGCACTAGTGTCACAGTCCTCAGTAAAGCCAGTTAAACGTTAACAGGCACTGATGCGCTGAATTTAAAAGAGTCCCTGCTCTAAAACTGACACCTTATAAAACATGACTGACAGTTGCAGTTATGCACATGGACAAACCATATGACTATTGGAGAAAAGAGTCAGCTGTTTGGCCTCAATTACAACAAATCTGTTTTATACAAAATATTTTGGGAGTATGTTGCAACTGCAGTTGAGCATCTATATATAGGTTTGACCCAGTGTGGCTAAGAGGAAACCCAAAATAAATCAAGCTTTCTTTTTTTCCAATTTATTGAAGTTTTATGATCTTCATCCCACTAAAAAGCAGCAGTTCAAATACATTATTAAAAACCCCAAATTAAAATAGCATTCCTGCTGATGATGAGTGGATGCAAACACCTGGTCGGGACTATAAACTAACTTGAAGATGGAGAACTGTAGCGTAAAACATTGTCCTTTTGAGAAAAACAAAACAAAGAAAATGGAAAGTTGAAGTTACCTGAAAGGGACAGAAAAAGTTTAAAGATATGTTCAGAGGCTTATTATAGACAGGAGAGTAAATAACTGATCAAATGTAAAGGCTGGAGACATAAGTCTGGGAATAAAAGTACCAAATCTGTGCTGCAGGGTGAGTGTGACTGCCATAAGCCTGTGACAGCCTTGTGTCAGTCACCTTATGGCAGCTCTTTAACCCTGGAATTTATCGCATCACTCTTGTTGCTGTGATGTGACCACTCCATCGTCTGAAAGCAAGGCCTTGGACATGTGTGGCTTATGTTGGGTCTGTGCATTTTTGCATTCAAAGCCAGAGCTCCTGACTGCAGAGAGAGGTTACTTGAGATGTCTTGTCCTATTTCCGTCATCTTCCCCTTCGTGTTCTAATAGATCCTTTAATAATCATCAAATTCTAACTGGGTTCTTAAGTCCTTTGCTTATGATATTAATGAGTTTCTGCTAGGTTGATAACCCTGAACACCACAGTTTGACAGTATCATGGTATTCTCATAAAATTTCAAAACAAAAATGTGTAACATAACCTAATTGGTTGATTAAAAAAAGATATTCCTACTGCTTTATAGGTATTAACATAATATTTAACATGGTTTAATGAAATTATCTCTAGCATTTATTTGTTGTCTTGATTCCCATGCATAGATGATAGTCTATCCATAGACCCCCATGCTCTGCTGTCTCTTCTCTGTTTTTGGTGTCTTTTGATGACAGTTCTACACCATCCGTTATAATTGCTCTAAGTTTTTTAGACACTAAACCACCTTTATGTGGAACATGTCAGAATGGCAAATAGAAAGATTGATTTGCAAGGCCTAAATCATATAACATTGTTGTATAACACAAACCACTTGTTTGATGAGCTTCACATTGCAGATGAGAAAAGCCTGCATCCAAATATTTTCTGTACATTTATATTACAAGGTGAAAATTTACCTAAAAATAGTCAAAAAAAAGTCAGAAAAATTAGAATTTAAAAAGGATTTTAATATGCAAATATTGTAGGGATCCTTTGATGTCTTTTCACTTTTCAATATATAAGTTTTCTGTTACACACACACATGTCCAATCACTGCCTTAAAAAGGTCCCTTCTCTTTGTAGGTTTGCAGAAACACCAACAGCAGCAGATGTTCTCACACTCAGTATTCACCCAGAGGGGACGGAGATAGGAGAGCAGAGAAAGAGATGCAAAGAGCAGACAAGGTCGCAGTTGCTGTGGACTGTCTTTGAAAGTGAAGGCGAGTATACCCTCCCCTCCTCCTGTCCTTTGATGTTAAAGCAGTCTCTTTAGTACTCCAAAGACGGTATACAATAACCTCAACCCCCGCCAACCCTTCACCCAGCCCTCTGTGCACTGTTTGTACACGCACAGGTAACCCAGAGCAACTCCAGCCAGAAATCTGAATAAGTGTGGCAGCTCTCCAGGATCTCTGCAGCACGCTGGGTGTGTTTATTTGTACATCAAGCAGTGTCTGATCGTGGAAAAAAAAAAAAAAATCTATCACTGAGGTGACAAAAGGTTCAATTGGAAGACCTGCTGCTGTTTTCGAAGAAATATATACTCTACAAAGTATGTAATTAAAATATAAAACTCTTTAAGTGATTCAAGAATTATTTCATATGTATCTGAATAAGTGTGCAGAAGAACATCAGTATCATGTCTGAATGCAGAGATGAAACCATTTTAATATCAAATGTGTGAATCATCTGATGATAGCATGACACAGTTCACAACTCAGAAAACTTAATGGTCTTGTAGTCGTTTGCTGTAGTGTTACCCAAGGTACCACCACTGCAAAGGGGGGATTAAAAAAACACTAATATGGTTGCATAAGAATGCACACCTTCTTTATTGAAATACATTTTGATTTAATTTTAGCATTTATTCTGCTTTAGCAGAAGTTTGTCAGCGGGCCGCACATTGATTTCATTTGTTGCCCACCCAAAAAGTTCCCCAACATGGGGAGGAGATCTCATGAAAAATAAAATCCCTCTTCACATTCAGCTTTCTGCATGACCGCACAAACGTTTCAGATCAAAACTGACTGGTATTTAGAGCTTTTAATATTTTCATCCACCTTAAAAAAAAGAAGCCAGTTCCAGCTGAAGAGAAGTAACCCCATGATGCTGCCACCACCATGTTTCCCTCTGGTATGGTCTTCTTTTGGTGATGCTCATTGTTGATTTCATGCCAAACATATCAGTTGGAATTTTGGCCAAAAGGTCAAGTTTGATCTCATCAGATTATAACGCGTAGTTTTTCAGAGAGTTTAGAAAAGCCGGGATGTTTTCATTGGAAAAATTCTTATTCTGCAGTTCAGACAGCTGAAGACCAAACACCTCAGCTGATTGGTGTCATATGTAGTAATCAGCCAGTGCTTGTTGGAGATTCCAGCAGCTGCTGACCAGTTTCCAACTTCTCTTTTCTTTAGTTTTTGGAGCAACGTGGGATGACTGTAGATTAGTGGGAACAGTATTTGTCTTGTAGCCGCAAAGTTGTGGGTTCAATTCCAGCATCCTCCTGCTGCATGTCGTCTTAACCCCAAATTGCCTACTGATCTGTGTGTCAGTAAGTACAATTGAGTGAATGTGGTAATTCTGGGGGGTGTTGAGATCCACAGTTTAGGAGGAAGAATCCATTGACAGGACTCATAATGTACTTCACAAATCTGTTCTTTATGAAAGAGTGGCAATAAGAAATTCATCATTGAGAGAAAGCCAGCTACCACAACCAATGTGTTGGTAGCACCAAACATGTGAAAGAAGAGACCGCTTTTGCACTTTTTGCCTAACATGTAAAACACCATATGCAGCAAAAAAAACAAAACAACAACAAAAAAACCCCACTCTGAACACACCCACCAGTGGTGAAACATGTGGCAACATTATGCTGTGGGATGCTCTTTTTAAGCGCAAGAAAAGCAAAAATCCAAAAATTTGCCAAAGATGTTCCCATTGTGGTTTATTGTGTGCTGTGTAACGAAGCAGCCCCATAGCATGATTACATGACACTACCACCACCATGCTTCACCAAAGCTATGGTGTTAGAGTGATGTTTTGCATTTTTTCCTATTTGTAGTCTTATGCTGAGTTCTTGATTGCAAAAAATCCGTTCAGATTTTGTGTTGAAACACTTTGACTTTGTCACCTTTAATACCTTGGGAGCGGAAGAAGCAACATTTTGACCCCCTGAGTTAAAAAGGTTAACTGGCTGCAGTATAACCTGTGATAAAGATGGAGGGATAGCATAAAACCGTCTAACCTGTTGCGCCTTCATTAGCTGATTTGAGGAATCCAGCCAGCTTTGTCTGAGCTGTCAGCTCCAAAGTGTGAATCTATCACCACTCACCTCTGATGTGTGAATGATGGGGCACGCATCTCCACCCTTGGCCCATCTCAGTCTGAGTTCATGTGCATGTTTGTCTTTTTTTTTTTTTTTTTTTTGCATTATTCACTTGAAACATAACCATTAATGTTTTCCCTTAATCTCACTAGAAATACAAGTGTAGCAAGAAGAGGAGGCAGTGTTGTGGCACAGCATCAGGTTCCAGAGCACTGCCCATTTTTACCTTGAAACGCACCCTTGACTGCTATTACTGCACATACCATTACGAGCTAATTATTCTCTGTTGGCAGTCACACCCTCAGTACAGGTTTAAAACAGTCCCCACAATTGTGATCATCTGAAGCAGAGTTTAGCTTTGTGACTAAACATAATCCTGATTCAAAATGGTGTCTCTTCTCAAAGACTCACAGGAGAAAGATAGAAAAAAATCTAAATAAAATTACCCCAATGAGACAGTATATAATACTCACACTCATGCTTAAGTTACAGATTCAAAACATTTATAATTTTCTTTCACTTCTTTTATTTTAGCCTAACATTCCTTTAATTAGATGACCGAGAAAATATATTTGAAGTGACTTGACCTTTGACCAGAGAACCACAGTGCTGGTGCTCCCCTATTTGTTGTTGTGCACTGCTGGTGAGCAGGCTAAAAATGGCTCCTACATTTTTCTTTTCTTTTGCTTCTAGAAAGACAAATTTAACTTTCATTAAGCTGAAGCGCTGTTTTAAAATTGCAGCTGACAAACGAAGAGTCACATATCTGTAAAGCAGCGGACCAAAAGCAGACAGAAGACTAGCTAACCAGCTAATATCAGCTTGTTACTCTATAAAGAGTTGACCAAAAGGTTTGATGTTGTGTGATAAGCACATGGAAAAAGCAAATAAATTTAGCAAACACTTATTCTATATTTAACATAAATGTCTGTATCGAAAAAAAATATTAATAATTAATCAGTAAATTGTACAGATAACATTATTATAACTATAACAATAATACTTGTTATTTTAGCAGCAGTACAAATAATTGTTTCTATTTGAAATAAAAGAAAACGATTTAACATTTTTGTTAAAAGTTTGGCGCAAATATTATTATTGTGGTTTGTTTTTTCTGGCCAGGGGGCAGTTGTTCATCATATATCAACAGAACATCACATCATCTATAATTTTGTCTGGTTTTACAGTTTAATTTAATTATGTATTCAATAATAAAGGAAATTGAATTGATTAATTTCTTCTACTTTTACTATTTGTTGCACTTTTCATACAGTTGAGAATAATAGAACCTGCTTCATCGTGGTTAAACAAACAAAACAAAATCAAAGCTAGTAAACAAGATAAGCTGAAATCTGGTGGTTGTAAAATAATTAAATCATCATTTGAACGGATCAAAGAACTAAAGAAATGTCTGAATTGGAGATAGGATTTATTAAAAATAAAAAGACCGTGAGAAACCAAAACAAACTCCACCCCCAAAAACAAATCAAATAATTGTTGGATGCTAAAATGTTATTTTATGTCTTATAAGGTTTATTTCCTTTTTAATTATACATTAATAACATTAGTAAGATGCCACACAGGTCAGTTTTTGTGATTTCAAAGTTTGTGAGTTTTTTACTTTTATCATGGGAGGACACACCAAGACATACCTGCAGATGCTAAAAGGATTAGCAATGGCTGATAAAGTTGCAGAGGTGTTTTGCATTATTTATTGCAATATTTGAGGTGGTAAATACAAACATCTTTTCATTTCAATATGAAATCAAATAAAGGAAAACATAAAGAAATGCACTGTGAAATACTACAATTGTTGGAATGATTTTGAGGACTTTACCAACCAATTATATTGTGTCTGTGCTCAATCAGGTAAGTCTTACAAGGCACCTTAGACAAGTTTGTTATTCATGCTCTGCTTGGCCCTTTGACTGAAATAGACCTGGCCATTTGTGTTTGCACCAAGATATTCAGGTATGATTGTGTTCAGACAGCCCTGACTCACTCTCCATCCTTTATTTGCCTCCTGTCCCCTGCTGCAGACTCTGGTTACACTCCTCCTTCAGATGGCGTTCTGCCTGGCTGAGCTGCACTTGTGGTCCACGAAGAACTCACTCCAAGTTAAAGGTGCCACTTATCACCATGTTCAATCTTCCTCCCTCTTATAAAGTCTCTCATTGTCTCCTTTCTTTTTCAACCCACTCAGTCTTGTTCTGGTGGTTCCTGTCAACACTCACTTTGTTTTGACACATTGTCCACACTTATAGCTACTTCAGAAATCTGACACTGGCTCTTACTTGACATCACTCAATTACTCATCTGTTTATTGCATTATGCTTAACATTCTTTGCCCACATAGAATTGAATTTGTAATTGTAATTAACTCAGTAAACACATTTCATTTTTTAGACAAACCTTACTTGTTCAGCAATATTGAGAAAGAAATTAATGAACAAGGGCAACATTTTGTTTTTCACAGAAACAAATAAAGAGAAATCAGGTGGAAAAAAAATCTGTTTTTGTTTATCACCATTACATTTTTTAGGTCATCAAACAAAATTTACAGCAACTATTGCCCTCTTTTTATTCTGTGGTTGTTTAGTTCAGCCATATTGGAGGGGTTTTGAATGTTGGCCAGATGTAACAGGATGTACACCTCTCAGAACTGTCCACTTTGTTTTATCTCTTTGTCAATGTTGAATCATGAGCTCTGACCTTAACTGAGGCAAGTGAGGCCTGATGTGCTTTAGATGTTGTTCTGGGTTTTTGTGGCCTCCTTGAAATGTCATCAATGTGCCCTTATGGTAATTCTGGGAGGCCGGTCTGCCCTGGGAGAGTTTAGTAGTTCCGTGTTGACTCCGTTTATGGATTATGGTGTGGTTTGCTGGAGTCCCAAAGCTTTAGAAATGGCTTTATAACCCTTTTCAGATTACTTTATCTAATCTTTTCTTGAACTTCTTTAGATCGGGACATGATTTGTTGCTTTTTAGGATCTTTTAGCCTACTTCATGTTGTCTGACAAGTTCTACAGATGTGACGGTAATCGGGCCTCAGAGTGACTAGTGAAATTGAACTGAATCAGTCACAGCTAATTCATGATTTACCAAGGGAGGCAATTACAATTACCCATATTGGGTTAGATAGATTTATAAATGAAATTGTCATTTGAAGGTGACTTTCTGTATTTACTCAGGTTTTCTTTCTCTGATGTTAAAAATAGTTTAATGATCTGACAAAAGAAAAGAAGGCATCTGTCAGGGATCAAGTACTTTTTCACAGGACTGTATGCACATTTTAAGTTTATTTGTACAGAAAAATAGAAGGAAAGGTGTAGATACATTAACAAAATGGGAAAATTAAGACTGATTTTTATCAGAAATGCTTAGATTTGGACCTCTTGGAACTCGCTGCAAATGGTTCTTTGGTCATGCTTAGCCCATTCTTACATATGCACCTGTCATTAGTTGTTTTTTTTGGGTTTTTGGGCCTTAGTAATGGGCTTTCATCTTTTAACGTATTTATTGTGCTTGAATACTTTTTAGTTGTGTTGCTTTCAGAGACCATATGTCTGTCAAATCATTGTTTGGACTGTTTTCCATCTGCACAAATTCAGTCTAATCAGATTTGTGTTATTTGATAGTTTTTACGGAGAGTTCATCCATGTCCTTTAGTGTACCCTGTTGCAACATTTCATCACTTATAAAACTGGTGGAAAGCTGTTGTACAGATTTATTTGTTTTGCATTTAAGCTGCAGAACATCCAACTTGGTAAAAAAAAAAAAAAAGTTATACGGGAGAGGTGAATTTGTATTATTGAGAAAAATATTTCCCCACAAACTATAACAGATTAAAAAAATGATTAAAAATATATGAAAACAGTGGAGAAAACAGAAACAGACAACATTAACCAGTTTAAATTTGACAAAATGCAAGATTTCATTGGCCATCACAGCAACTGTTGAAGTATGAATAAATATTAGACAATATCTAAAATGTTGAACTTTGAATGCAAATTTTAAGTAAAATACAAAAAGCTACTTTAAAAGAATGTCCAATTCCCCCTCTTTAGCTCTCTTTAGCTGGTGGTGCAATCCATTTAACCTTCCTTGTATTTAGTTGGCCACCATCTGTAGTTTTACCAACCTCCCAGGGATCATGGAAGATGAGAAACTGGTTAAAAAGCAAGAATTTGTAATGAAATTACAACCCAAAGGTGCGAAACAAGTTGATAAAAACACAAAAGTGAACTAAATGAGCATGCTTACAAATAGAACAAATGCGTTTAAACCACCTAATAAAGCTTTATTGAAAAGTAAAGTTTGTCCTTGTGCTTGGATAAATATAAAAAATCATTAAAAACAATAAATGAAGGTTCATGAAGGTTTCTGACTATACGGTAGTGTGGCCATGGGTTTGGCCATGACAACTTCACCTATCCTATCCTATTTTGGATTTTAGAATATTATTTTAGCAAAGCATTATCTGACTGTTCTATTTTTGAGACTGATGGTAAAAAGAAAGTATATCACCTTTTGATGTTTTTGTACATACATGACATATTTAAGTCTTTTTTTTAATTATCATAAAACAGTATCTTTAATCATGTATCTTCCTTAATCAGGAAATAAACCTATGTACATCTTTCAATGCTTGTTAGAAGAGAGAAATAAGAGAAAATTAACCCAGGAACTCCTCTATCTGTTGTAAGCTTTATGTTTTTATTTTTTTTAATGAAAGCAATGGAAAACTGCCAGTCACTGCTTCCCTAACAGACAGTTTTAGTTGGACTTTTTTGGCAGTTTTGATACTCTGCTAACCACCTATCAGTCCATCTCTTCTGTCAAACGAAATTCTTTTTTTACTTTTTTTCTTCCATTTTCTTGATTTCACCTTGCTTCCATTTTGTCTTGTCTTTCACAGTCTGCTGAGCTTTCGGCAAAGATAGTGTCTCTCAGAGGCTGTCTATGTGGAAATATGTGTGTCTATACACCTATGTATCTATGAAAGGCTCTATATCTTAGATGATAGTGACATATCCCTATTTGTTTGTTTTCCTGCTGTGTTTTGTCTGCTATCTTGGAAAAATACAGAGAAAAAAAACACCTGGTCACCAGAGTGTGACACTCCCTATCTTTACTTCCCTTGTGTCCATCAAAAAACAAAAATATGGATTGAAAAAGTATCTTACTGCCTTGCTGTAATGCTGTGTTCTCAATTCATAGCTATGCTTTGTTGCACAAAGAGACATCAACAAGCATCATGACACGGAAAAGGAATTTATACATGGTCCCAATTTTATTTTATTTTTTTTTTTTTTTGTGGATCCTGAAATCATTTGGCAACTTGTAGCTCATAAGATCATGGGACAGAAATATCTGCACAAATAAAACTCAGTTTAACAGAATTATAGTACATCTCATTCACTACAATACTGGACAGATTTAAAGTCGCTACATTTTTTTCTGTTTTTTTTCCCTCCACATCTAAAAATGTTGAACTGCATGAGGACCGTCTCTCACACACTCCATGTGTACCCAGCACGAGTCAACACAACAGCAGCTCAAATGTCACAGCAGTGACCCAGTAATAACATTATATAGTCTCATTTCACTCACAAAGATGCTTGAAACTAAAAGTGAAACTTTAGGTTGATCAATAACGCTAATATTTATCTCATAATTACCTGTCTTTTGGGGGAACTCCTAGAGTGTTAAAATTTAATTCTCAGGTGGTTGGTTGATCTTGTAAAAATATGACAATCTGAAAACAAAGATGTTAAATGAGAAGGTGATGTTACAGAAAAGTAACTTACTTGGTCATGACACAACAGAGCATTGAATTCTGCACTATTGATCCCAGTATACGCTCACTATTCAGGACAGGAACATATCAAAAGGGACCCCCATACCTCAAAGAGGTGACAGGACTTGGTGTTCCAGAAAATGACCTCATGCTTAGACCCACATAACACCTTTTTCTGTTTAAATATCAGAATGTGTGGCAACAGTATGAAAACAGCTTAAAGAAATCAGAAAATTACACTAAACTGATCACTATTTCTTCGTAGGGTATATTTATTGCAGTTGTCTCACAAGCAGGCCATGTAATAAGTAAAGAACTGAGTCTGACCAGATTTAGTTTTATGATTCTTATAAGGAAAGGTGGTCAAACTCCAGTCCTCAAGTGTCCTGAAACCTTTAGTTGTGTCCCCCTTCCAATGTTACTGAATCAAATGACTAATCTGTCTCTTCAGCATCCAATCAAGTTCCACAGATCCTTGCTAATGACCTCATTACTTAACAGAGGTGTGTTGAAGCAGAGACATGTCTAAGATGGCGGACACTGGTCCTTGAGGATTGGAGATTGACTTTTGCTCAGTGAAAAAAAAACATGTTGCATAAAAGAAAACGTGACCTCGGCCACTATTATAAGCTGAAACAGAAACGGTTCACATATGTTGTTGTTTCTTGTTCCAAATCCTTAAGAAACAAACATGTCACAGTCAGTACACAGTATATAGCTATCCCTGTGTGTGTGTGTGTGTGTGTGTGTGTGTGTGTGTGTGTGTGTGTGTGTGTGTGTGTGTGTGTGTGTGTGTGTGTGTGTGTGTGTGTGTGTGTGTATACCATCAGCTCTCCTGTTGTATTAGCATGACCCTGCCTCAGGAGCAGCAGCAGCAACAGCAGTTGAGCGAGTGATAAAGAAACGATGTGTTGTGCAAATCTAAGACCGGCTGCTTATGGTTTCGGGGGCCTGCAGGAATAACTCTTGGAAAAACGCCTCAGCTCAGCAGTTTGCCCGCGTTATGTGTCCGTATCTATAAGAATAGGTATTTGTGCTTGTTGCATGCCCTGCATATGTTGGCCATACGTTTCTGGAGCTGCACATCCTCTGCATCTACTTCTCAGTGTTTACATGCCAGATTTGTCCCTCAGGTGACATGGGTTAAGGCACACTCCTGTCTTTATTATTACCTCTCTGCATGTCCCACCATTCTGTCTTGGAACACCCCCTGCCCCCTTTCCCACCTTCCATCTTGGGTCTTATCTAAACCGCGGTGCTAGCAGACAGGACAGGCCACTAGCTGATAGTGATTGTTTATCCCACGGTGCGAAATTGCTGATCTGTCTTCTGCTTTCCCTGACAGCGAGATGCTCATCTCACTTTCTCCTTCTCTCTCCCCTCAGATACAGATATTGGCACCTATCAGTACTACGATAAAGGAGAGCGAGGTAAATAGTGTTTATATTGGATGTCTGTTTGCATTTCAGATAGGTTGCATGTGTCTTGTTTTTGGAATGTATGTGATTTCCCTATATATAAAGAAGAGCTTTTCACTGCCTGCTGACACACAGATTATTGGTCCAGCATGATTCGGCGTCTTGCAGCCACTAACCACACATACACTTGTACACACAAAGGCTATTAGTATGAAGGATTTACACCCTAAAACCTTATATACACATGCACATACCACACACACAGATTATGGGGTCTCTGCGGTTCTATCTTTTACACTCTCTGTGTTCCTGTTGACCCCGGGGTCCTGCCACACAGCGATAGGAAAACTAAACTGTTGACTTTCTCCTAGATCACATAGCAAGAAGCCCCATGCAGTCCAGCCTTATTTTGCTCCGAGGCCAGGAGGCTTTCTTTATAATCAGGAAGTGCTAAGATCATCCGCCTGCAGCCCTGCAGTAAAAGATTGTCTATATCTTTTCTTTTTTATTAAGCAACTGGTGCATCGAGCAAAAAAATGTCATATTTACACTCTGCAGCATGTCTGTTGTCCTTCCGTCCACATGCCACGCCTTGGAAACTGAACAAGAGGAAGAAACTGTATGGAGTTTTTTTTTTTTTTTTTTAAGATGAAGATATTTTAGCACTTACTGCTCTAAATACCCGTCAAAAGATTATTTTATTTCATTATTTTATTTGGAGCCATACCAGCAAAGTTAAGGATTGTCAGCATTTGTTTCTGTTAATCTTGATGAATTTGGATTGCAGTTAATAAATATTCACAATTCAGCTTCTTAGAAAATTGCAGTATGGATGACATAATTCTGACAACCACTGACAATTTCCACAAGGAGGGTAAGCCACTAAATTGCATAGCTAAAGAAGCTGGTGGTGTAATAAGTGCTATATCCCCACATGTTAATGGGAAGTTGAGTGGAAGGATAACATGCAGCAGGAAAGGGTGCACAAGAAACAGGAAAAAACGCAGCCTTGAGAGGATTGTGAAGAATTTTGGGGAGATTCACAAGACGAGGACTATGGCTGGAGACAGAGGTTCAAGAGCGACTACACACAGACGCAAGCATCACATTTATTGTTTTAAGTTGCTTCTAAACCAATGTTCAGGCAGGCTGAAAAACCTGGCAAGACGCAATATATATGTTTTGTTATAGTACTCATTAAAATCTCAAGAAACGTGGAAGTAATTACTTTCTAGAAACTTGCACGTTGCTCTTCTACTTCTTACTTCTTGTATTTTAATTCAGAAGTCCTTAAGGGATAAACTTAAAAAAAAAACCAAAACACTGGGCCCAATAGGAAGGCCTCTTTCTTTCACTATAAAATCTTTATTTTATATCATTTCAGTTTATGCATTTTACACAAATCAGACAAATTAAAAATCCATCTAACTACATGTCTTTATCCATTTAATAAAGATGTGACTAGGAAAAACCAGGTTGCTGAGAAGTTAACATCCATATCTATATTAATAAATCATACGTCAATGATTTTTCTCATTTTTCCATTAAAGATGAGCAAATTTCAATAAGTAATTTGATGTATTGTTAAAACAAAATATAACACCTATGTTGAGCCCTTTGTATTTGTTTCTTTTTATTTTGTACAATACGTTGTGCATATTGCAGGAAATATTTAAGAAAGTGCTTCTAGTCTTTCATGCATTTTCTTCCCTTTGTCTCGTTTCTTTAAGTCCACGTGTTTCTTTAGTTTTTTTTTTTCTCGTTTTGTGTACAGTAAGTCCCCCTGCCTCGTCCTCTCTTTTACTGTTGTCACAGGCCTCTCTCATTCCTCTCATCTTAGAAGCTGCCTTCTCTTTTCATTCCAATCTTCAGTGGAGAGACGATGCTTCTTCCTCCCAAATCCTTTCATTTGGAGGATTACTAAAGTGTAGCTTGATATCAGAGTGGAGGGAGGGAGGAGAGGCAGAGCAGGGAAGCAAAATCACAATCCTAAAATCCACAATCATACAGCAGTGCAATGATAGCCCAGGTCTGGAGTTGATTTTACTTTCAGCACTTTACCAAATTACAGAAAATCTGTGTGGATTTTACCAACAGTTGACTTTAGCAAAAGAAATATAAAAAAGAAAAAGTGGTAAATAACTTTTGATTAAACTTAATTAAGGCAACCTTTATATTAACACTTGGGAGCTTGTTGATAAATGTTTTATAGGTATTTTGGTTTAATTTAGTTTACAGGTGCTGAAAATCCTTAAAAATGCTTGATTTTTATTTTGGTGTTTGTTTGTTTTTTAGACCAAAGTGTTTAAAACAGCTTTTTGCAATAGACTGGTACCTGATTTCATAGTTTTTCAGTCACTTTTGTTTTACAGGAACCGATCTAATCTTACACAGTCTAATGCAGGGATGTCCAAAGTGCGGTCCGGGAGCCATATGGGGAACTCTGAGTAGTTAGTGAGTTCCCTGACCACAATCCTAAAATAAAGCAAATTTGGCCCCCAAGCACAAGCAGTTGATGCAGATCAACCCGTCTTATCTTTCAGGATGACATTTTCACAGATAAATTAAATCTTAAAATAAAAAAAATAGTGTTAGGAGCAACACAAAATATTTCTCACTTATTATTAACAAGGTTTCTGAATTCATCCTAATTTTATGGTAAATAGAAGCACAAACATCAGCTTTTTACTCAAAAACAGACTTGATTAATTCACAAAGTGCTTCAGAAAAAAGGGTAACTCATGTCCTGCTCTTGTTGCTGAGTTTAGAGGAAAAAAAATACTTGTAGCCCCAAACAGAAAAGAATCAACCCCAAAAAATTAAGGAACAGGTCCTGTCCTTTATTAATACAGTTGAGCAAGACCCTTTTTATGTTTTGGATTTCCAGTGGTTTACAGGTTTCTTTAGTTTATTTTCGACTATTGTGTTTGTTTCAAGAAACATTTTGTTTGTTTAGTTTATTATTGATCTGATAAAAGTAATAAAAAAAGGAACAAGTTTCTTTTTTCTTTTTTTTTTTTTAAATTTAGAAGTTTTGTCGCCCCAAAGAGCTTTCAACTTGACAATTTTGGCCCCTCATGGCAAACAGTTAGAACACCACTGGTCTAATGT
This sequence comes from Anableps anableps, assembly GCA_014839685.1. Taxonomy (NCBI): domain Eukaryota; kingdom Metazoa; phylum Chordata; class Actinopteri; order Cyprinodontiformes; family Anablepidae; genus Anableps; species Anableps anableps. Next base: position 29,770,415 of record CM026076.1, read on the forward strand.
AATATAACATAAAATGAATAATCTAATAGAATCCAATATAATATAATATAGAATAGCATTATAGAACTAGATTTAAAACATTTTGATACTCAATAGTTATATTTCCCAGAATTAGTATTGATTTAGCAACATGACAAATTTGCTTCTTCAGTTCTGACTTAAATGGGAATAAAACATAGATGTAAAACTAAATGCACCTTTTCTTTTGAGTAATGTTATTGCATTTAGGTCGTGCAAGGATCCAGCAGCAGAAATAAATGCTGGAAAAGGCCTTTTTTTTTTTTTGGCAGTTTGATCTGACTTTAACATTTAGCTTCAAACTAAGAATAAAGCAGCCAACTGTTTGTGGTTGTATTAGTCGGCCTAGGATTTGTGGTTTATTTGACAGATTTAATACTGCTTTCTCTTACTTCCACTAGAGGGAGGCCTAGGCTCATTGGAGCAGCTCTGGGGGGGGGGGGTCCCCAGCTGCCAGTGCCCCCCCCCCTCCACACTGTTCATCCAGCCCCAGAGCAGGTGCCCATGTCTGGGCCTGTCTGGCCCTTCACCCCCTTATCTGATTAATACTACTAATCCTGGAGGTGTTCCTGCCTGCCAGAGAGGCCAGCCACCAGGCTGGCCACTTTCATGCTCGGGGCGGCCAGGCCACGAAGCACGGCTATGGGTTGCACTTTGCCAGCATTGCCCCCTTTGGAACTGAAGGGGATGGTCGAACCACAGCTTAGCTTTCTGTTTTTATTTAGCTACATCCAAAAGAAAAGCCAGACCCATTTATCACGTGTCTTTTTCTTTAAATGTATGAATCGACTCACTTGGCCTCTCTCTTCCCCTCCAGCCAATCCCCTGGAGCAACGCTACTACAATGAAAAACTCCAGTTCTGTGAGGGTAAGTTTACAAAGCAGGAATTAATAAAACACTCATTTTAGTCAACATATCCTCCAAATATTTGTGTGTTTGGACCCTAATCGTGTAACCATTGGTCCAACATCTTCCAGAAATCGGTGCCCCAGTCACTGAACTGTCCTACTTCTTCTGCGCCCTCCTTTCCCCGTCTCTGCTTTTCACCCAGTAGTGAAATACAAACAGCCTTATCAGAAGACAAACACTCATCCCCCTGCCCTCGCCTCCCTCTCCTCTCTCCTGACAGCCCCCAACCATCTTCCACACCCTCATTTGCATGCATCTGTTTACCTCTTCTTATTCTTAATAGAGCACTCTCCTCCTTAATCACTTCTTTCTGTAAAGATGAAATGAGAGACTGTAAAATAAACAGATAAGAGTGATTGCACCAGCAGTAGTGCTTCCTTTCCTCCTGAAAATTCTTTATACGTGCGTGGGCAGAGGCAGATGCACACATTCAATTAACTGTTTATATATATATATATATATATATATATATATATATATATATATATATATATGCTTGCTTCTGTCTGTTTAACCTCCAGAGATGGGAGGGGAAGAAATAGAGGGCTAGGAAATTAAATGAAAGGGCCTCAGTGTGGTACACATTGAGATATGTGCTGCAGACTGTGAGGTTGCAGTTGGGAGATAATTCAAATGCGTCACAAGTCCCCAAGAATAAATATATTCACCTCTCTACAAAGATTGCTCTGTGCGTTTTGAAATAAGTGTTTGCTTTTGGTTGAATATTTGGCAGAAAAAAAAGATGTGCAACCTAGTCTTGTAGGTGCTTTTAATAAGAGTTTGAAGTACTTCGGTTACAAACTCAGAGTGAGATTGTCTTAGGCCTTTACATCCTAGTGTGTGGGTCTCTGTCATTTTAAGTCCTGATTGGTTAAGAATGTGACTAATCAGCAATATCCTTGTTTTATGTGACAATAGTATGGTGCTAGGAAGAGTATTTCCCCTTCTTTTTAATCGTACCTAAATGTTGAAGTCATCAAATTAAATTCAATATCAGACCAAGGGAATCTGAGTAAATACAAAAAGCAGGAATCCTGTGAAAAACTCTGCTGAAACGAATCTATGTGGAAAAAGTAATTCCCTCCTTGACCTAATAGCTGCTTGTATCATTCCTGAGTTTGTGGTAGCTGACATCGCCACCCAGGGATTTAGTTCCAGGTTTCATTCCAGAATCATTGTAATTCAGCCACACTGGAGGGTTTTCCAGATAAACGGCCTGTTTAAGGTCACGCCACAGCACCTTAGTTTGACTTTGACTAGGCCGCTCTAAAGCTGTTTTGCTTTTTCAGCCTTACAGAGGCAGATTTGCTGGTGGGCTTTGGAGTATTGCATAACAAAAGTAAATTCGAGCTTTAGGTCACAAACTGATTCCGGTAGTGAGCAGAATTTCCCAATAACAGGAAGTCCTCCAGGTTCTGAAGCAGCAAAACACCTCCAGACATGACACTACCACCACCATACAGCTGGTATCATGTTCTTCAGCTGAAAAGCTGTTCATTTCAGACTAGAGGTAACAGAGCCGCTTTTCACTTATGAGTTTACAAAACATTAGTCTTTGAGATCATCAAGGGTTTCTTTGGCAATTGTTAGATGGCCTCTGTGTTTTTCGGGTCAGCAGTGGTTTAGGCCTTACTTTTTCATGTTGCCAGACAGGTTTAGGTTGTTCTTGAGAGATTTATTGATTCTGCAAGTTTTGCAATAAACAGGCCTGGGTGTGAGTGGTGAAATTACAAAAAGTTTGGCTAATTACAAATAAGTTATGATTAAACAAGGGAGAGATTATGAATTCATATAGGGCCAAGCTGGTTTGTATAGCTGTTTTCCCTTTAATAAATGAAATCATCATGTGAAAATGGTGTTTTGCACTTACTCAAATTATGTTTGCCTGATATTAAAATGTGAAAGCAAATCCAGAACAAACAGAGAAGATGCAAGGGGATGAATACTTTTTAAAATCCAGTGCATGTTAAACTTTAATTAACCCTAATAAATGTTGCCTTTAACATGTTTTTGCCATATTTCTAATTAAATAATGCCATAATCTCAAAATACCTCCAGAAAAATGTTCTACAAGTCAGAAAGCTCTTGTTTTAGTTTGTGCCTGATGATAAAACCGAAAAATTAACATTGCCAGAAGTAAAGATTTTGCGAGCAGTCATTTAGTAAGAATAAGCAGCTGCTTGTCGTTAAGTTTTATGGGAACTTCAATTTGTGCTTTTCATATTTCTTCTGCCATAATCACAGTTTTAATCTGCATCTTTAATTCAAAACACCAGTTCATATACAGTCTCGACCACATGTGTTGGCACCCCTGGTAAAGGTGTGGAGAAAAACTACAATTAAAATGGTCTTTTTAGCATAATCCAATGCTGAAAGTGTAGAAAAATCTTTAATTTGAGTACTTTTATTGTTAAGAAACAAGTGTTTTTGACAAAAGTATCAGTGCAAAATTATTGGCACCCCTACCATCCCTGTAAAGCAAACCCAATTAAGTCTTTTTCTTTTTTTATACATTCCTTTTCGTAAGTTGATCAGAGTTACCGTAAACTTTTAATAAGTAATCCGTGACTTTCTGTTTTCCTGGGGTATAAATATAACACGATACATATCCCCGATCTTCTTAGCCACTGGTCATTATGCTGGACAAGGACAGAGAAAAACCCTCATCTGTCCTGCCTTCAGTAACATAGATGTGGGGTTTGCTCAACTCCACTTTAATCGGAAACATATCCTTCGGTCAGATAAGACTAAGGTTTAGCTTTTGCGCAACAAACCATCCAGCTGGGTCTGGCGTGAAAGAAAGTATCAATATGTGGAAAAGCACCTCACGCCCATATTTAAGTATGGTGAAGGAAGGATCTGTGATGCTGTAGGCTATCTGTCTTCCAAAGGCCCTGAGAACCTTGTTGGAGTGTATGGTTTCATGAGTTCTTTGAAACACCATAAAATTTAGAATAAAAATTCTGCAAGTGAAATGAAAACGACTCGACAGCAGAACAATTATCCAGATCAAACGGCCCAGAAATGGTTGATATGGCGCAAAATCATCCTTCTCCCTTGGTCTTAGTCTCCAGAACTTAATCCTAAAGAAACCTGGTAATTTAACCAATAAATGTGTTCAATACTGTAGCTCTTACAGCCTTTAACAACAACTTTAACTTTGGAAAATTTCTTAACTGTCTTATATTGAAGAACTTCAACATTTAATAAGTTTACTTAGTAACACCTGGTCATGTATTTGGCTGTTAAACACATTGCAAACAGACAGTGATTAGTTTGCATCTGTTCAGAAGACAAGAAGAGCGGCCAAACTTTACCGTAAAGCCATTTTGATAAATAAAGATTCACCCTCAAACAAACATGAACTAGTTCTGCATTCATTTAACCTTTTTGGTTTCATTCAGGCTGTAAAAACGGAGCCACTGTTTACCTGGATCCACTTTTGCTTTTTTTAAGCACTTGTCATCTCTACATTCATCTTTTCATTCCACATCACCTTTATTCCACTTTTTATGCTTAAACTGTGACCAAGTTATTAAATTCTTTCTGGGTTTTTTTTTTTTCCCCACCTTCCCCAGGATTCCCAGGGGTGTTATTTTAAAGAGTATTCCTCTCTTCACTGTGTTTAAATGTTTAGTCATATGATCTCTTGACTCTCCCGTTGTCTTTTCCTCTGTAGCTCGAGGCTATTCGTGGACTCCCAAGAACCGCCGACCAGAAAAGCTGCGCGACTCGCTGAAGGAGCTGGAGGTAACCCCACCCCACCTCATTACTCCACCATCCCTCTCCAGCTTCTTCCTCCCTCTGGGGATTTTTGCCGTTTTCCCTTTCCGAAACGGCTGATTGATTAACAAATAGGGGCATTCTCTGTCCGTTCTCCCTCTGCCTTCACTCTCCCTGTCGTCCTCGTTTGTTCTCGTCTCTCCCTCTCCTCTCTCATCACCTCTCTTTCGACTGAGCTCTGTCATCGAACGGGATATTTGAGGGGATCAGGGGGCTGCAGACTCCCCCTTTTTCTTCCTCCCTCCTTCTCTTCCACGTCCGTCCCTGAATCCTTCCTCATTCACCTCCTTCTCCTGTCCTTCTACTCTGTACTTGTGGCAGTACAGACCTAGCTTTGTTTGCTGAAACCTGTCTGTGGCTGTTATCCCCACACACACACACACACACACACACACACACACACACACACACGCACTCTACCAACCCAACCACCTCCCTCCTCTCACCCGTAACCATTGTCTGAAACCAGAAACACCCAGCACACCTCCTCTTTCTCCATCCCTCTCTCCTCCCATCCAATCACCCCAGCTGGGTCTGGAATGTTGCAGGAATGACTGACCTTACACTCACACACTCTTTCACTCACACACACACACAAGCAGTGGTTACCTGCATCCATTTCCAAGTCTCCCCCACCCTTCTATGAGCAGGAACTGCTGGGGTGACCGCCTGCTGGGACAAGTATCTACTACCACAAATGGACTGGGAACTGTTTCCCTTTTGTTTTCAGTGTCTCTTTCAGAATAATCCGACATTTCCTATAATTATTGCATTATTGAAACAAAGTTCTATGCCGTCACTCTGCAGCAAACCTGCATCTACTACATTCTTTGCCTTTCACTTTCTCCATTATGTCCATTCAGGAGCTGTTGCAGAGCAACACCTGCGTTCACACCAGATGGAGAAACAAGTACTGCTGCCAGGTACACACCCTTCCCAGCTCAACACCCACTGGGTTCAAGCAGACACACACACACACACACACACACACACACACACACACACACACACACACACACACACACACACACACACACACACAGGCACCTGTTAGTGCGTGCCCATGCCTCAGTGAAAGAGCTAAACTGGACAGTAAAATCAGTTATAAGATCACTGTAAACTCATCATGAAAAACTAACATTGTAGTGTTTCTCAAAGTTGACACAGATTTTCAATCAGACAACCTTAGAAGAAAGAAGAAGAAATCTGTGGGGGGGTTACCTCAGTAGATTTTTAAACAGACTTGGGTCTGGATATAAACCAATATGAAAAGTAATGTTTCCCTTGTTGTAATTTTCATTGTTGACTGTATACAAACAGTGCCTTGCAAAAAGTATTCATACCACTTGAACTTTTCCCCATTTTGTCACAACACAACCACACATTTTTACTGTATTTTATTCAGACTTTATGTGATTGAACAACACAAAGTAGTGGATAACATTAAAGCAGAAGGAAAGTGATCTGTTGTTTTAAAAAAAATGGCAATAGAAAACTGAAATGTGTGGCAGGCATTTATATTCAGCCTCTCCTGTAGTCAACACTTTAAAGGACCACCTTTTGCTACAATTCAGTTACAGCTGCAGGTATCTTGGACAATGTTTCTTCCATCTGTGTACATTTAGAGACTGACATTTAAAGAAGAACCTCTGGGAGTATGCAAAAGAAAAACGCTTTGTAAGATAGAAAAAAAACTTAATGGACAACCAGAACATTTTCTTCACAACACTGTAACCCAACAGGATTGTCTTCAGTCAGAGGCTTCCATATATCTACTGCAACACAGACCACTACAGGAATGATAATTCCTGTCATTAGCTATATTCATCTATTTTCATGACTTTGTGAAGAATCTTCTCCTTCAATGCCTAATTTCTATTCAAGATTAACAAAGTATTATTGAATTACATAATACTGAATTGAACAACATATTTCAAGTCTTGCCAAAGATTTTCAAGTCTATTTAGGTCTCAACTGTGACAAAGCCATTGTAACACATGAAAATGTTGTGCTCTAAACCATTCTCTTGTTGGTGCAGCTGTGTATTTAGGCTTGTTGTCCTGCAGGAAGATGAACGTCTTTTCCAGTCTTTTGCAGCCTTTCACAAGTTATCTTCTGGGATTTCCCTTTTTAAAGCTCCATCCATCTTTATATCAACTCTGACCAGCTTCCCTGTCCCTGCTGAAGAAAACCTTTCAGTATGATGCTGCCACCTCCATGTTCAGTGTTAGTTTTTCACAACGTGTAGTACTTTGTGTGCTTGCCAAAAAGTTCTGATCACCCCTTACTGTGAGACATTCTAAGCTTGAGTTACTGTTTTATAACATAATCCTGAGTTATGCTACTTCTCAACTTTCTCCCTGACCTGTCTGCTGTGTTCCTTGGTCTTCAGGATGCTTTTTGTTCACTAATGTTCTCTAACAAACCTCTGAGACGTTCAGGGAACAGCTGCATTAATACCAATAATAATTCACAGACAGATGGACTGTATTTACTAAATCTGACTTCTAAAGGCGTTTGGTTGCACTGGAGTTTATATAGGGGATATATAACATTGGAAAAGTAGAATTTCATGCCACACTTTTCAGATTTTTAGTCGCAAAATTAAAAAAAATGAAATTTTGCTTATTGGTTTTTTTTCCCTACACTTATACACTACTTTGTGTTGGTCAGAAAATCCCAATAAAACACACTGAAGTCTGCAGTTGTAACCAGACAAAATGTAGAAATGTTCAAGTGTTATCAATTCCTTTGCAAGGCACTGGATTTCTTTCAGAGGTCTTGATTCATATAAACCAATGCAAATTTAATGAATAATTGCATTTTGAATCTTGTTATATTTTGACTCTATTTGTGAAAGGTTTAGTGAACGATCACATTTTTGTTTTTTTTTCAAGGCCTGGCAATCTTGAACTACAATTGTGATACAAATATTTTGCAGAGTATTGACATTAATAGTGACAATTGAACCTAAAGTTTAACTGTGCAGTTAAACCCATTTAATTTATTTTTCTTTTTAACCAAATGTTTACACCTCTACTTAAGAGAATGAGGTTGAAAAGGGGACTGAGGTATCTGGGAATATTTTGAAAGAAATAATATGATTAAAGATCCTCCTCACTAAATATGTAAAACTACTGTGATTCAAAACATTTTTTGTCTCTCAAGCAACAACACTATTAAAGAATCTCTTCCTTCCCTTTTTTAAATATTCTGTAAGTTTATTACCTTTAACTATGATGTTCAATATGACAAGCCCAAACACTTAAAAGCAGTACAGTACTTTAAAGTGGAATAGACGTTAATCTGTCATCTCTGTTGTGACGGTTCTCCATCTTGTTCATACGTTGGTGATATTTGCAGATGATGCTGAGCAATGGAGTGCTGGTGACTGTCGCCCTAAAAGGACCTCAGCTTGATCAAGTGTGTGTGGACCGCTCATTAGTGGGTCGACTACCTGCCAACACTGTCACTGATGGTGAGTTGTACAGTAAATCAATTAAGTCACATTAGATTACATGAGTCTCTCATTTATAACTATTAAGCTGCTTACTACCATGCCAAGTGCATAGTGAAACATAAAACAAAACTCTCAGACGGAATCAAATCAAATCTTAGCTTGAAATATGTATGTGATAAATAATAATATTTACCATACCTAAATACATTCTTACCAATTACTACAATACTGTCCATCCTTACATTTCAGTTTCCACAAAAACTCATTTAAGGCAATGTTCAAGCAGATGTGCACAATTGTGTAATAAAATGATGGAAGACAGAAACAGTTAAAAGTCTTGATACACTATTACCCTGAAAGCAAAAGCTTTAGCTCAGCCACTAAGAAAATATTGCAGAGTAAAGTAGAAAAATACCAAGAAACTTCTGCCAAGAGAAGCTATTGTGGCAGTGTGTCTGCTAATCTCTTGTGTTTCTGGTGAAAAGTTGTTACATCATTTGATAAGAAATGACATCTCCAATGTGTGGCTCTGCACAACATTTTTTTATAATAATGTTTAACTCGTACAAGGATCCAGAAGATCCCCTATTAATGATGAAACGAGGTTGTTAATATTGCTCTTCAAATGACTGAAGAATGATAATGATGCTTGGCTCTTCTACTTCTGCTGTTCTGAGTTTCAGCTTTAATTAATATGAAAATGATTTGCCCAAAAATCCTTAACATACAATCAGTTTAATAAATGGTTTAATGCTAAAACTTTTGTATTTAGCAACATATTTCACCTAAACAATCACTAACAAATACATCCATGCAAATCTAATATCTTTCACTATTTCAGTCTCCAAGCAATTCCTCACAATATTTACATGCTTCTAATCAAACATCATTATTAATTACTCTTTTTATATCAGTATAATTTATCTTACATTGAAGAACAAGGGCCTTTTTTTGGGATATTTTGTACCACACAGTTGGGCAGCTAGACACCTTGGCACAAGAAGTTAAATGTTTAATTAACACAGTTTAAAACTGGATCATATTCATTATATCCCATTTGAAAATTCCTGAATAAAATTCACATTTTTGCAAGACATTGGCTTATGAATCTATTAACTTATTTCATGCATTATATACAATTCTATGTAATATTTATTTGGCTGAGTCCTCCTAAAGTTCCTGTCATTAACAGATTTGACCGTTTTTGCTCCAGAAACCAAAAGGATACTAAAATTATGACAAAACTGTGGCCAATACATAAGTTTTTTATTCTAATCAATTTCAAAGCTATTTGAGCTTCAGGAGATTTAATTTTTTTGGTAATGCACAATACTTTTTATATTTACTAATAAAATTGTGTTTTTATATGACCTTAATTGTCTGAGTGCCTATTTGCCTATTTAAAGACTATTTTTGCTATTTTTCGGTATTTCAATTAAAATGTTTGGTTTTTAAAATGCATCCTCATCCACTCAGTTTCTCTCAGCCTGTCAGTGCTGTCTGTTTGCCTACACCTGCGCTCCCTGCATGCACTTCCACATCTACCACACACTTCCCCACACACTGTCACGCAATCACTCTTTCACACAAGCAGCGACTCGCACCATAACAGGTGCCACAGGTGAGCCAGGCGACTCTGCTAGCTAATTGCGGGCAAATCCTTTTGTGCTGCGTGTGTCCAGGGGCCTTCCCTTAAGAGCATCCATCAGTGTTTTTCCTCCATCGTGCGTTACTCCAGGGAGCACCGTGCACCCCCCTCCCCTTGCTCTGGGCTCCCTCGCTCTGCAGACCTGGCAGGAGAGAATAAGAGGCTGTGGACAACGGCCCAAATCTGCTAATTATTTCTTTCTTTCTGTATCAATTATTTGTTCATAACACCGCCCTCCCCACTTCCGCCTGGGGTCTCGAGACACTTGATAAAGCCCCCATAGTGCACACATACGCACGCGTGTAATTACATACACACACATCTTTTTCCCTTTTGCATAGGCCAACAAACACTTACTGTATGTCCACTTACATTTACACACTTAAAAAAGACTTGAACACACATGCACACGCTCATAGCCATGCCTGCTCACACACACACTCAGGTACACACTTGCCTCCCACTGTGCTTCATTCAAAGCCTCAGAGGGCACTAATTATTAGAGTAATGGTTGTGAGAGGGTGGGTTCCGGGGATTTTGTGTGTGTGTGTGTGTGTGTGTGTGTGTGTGTGTGTGTGTGTGTGTGTGTGTGTGTGTGTGTGTGTGTGTGTGTGTGTTGGGGGGTTGTAGTTGGATTGGGGTTCTCACATCTGCCACTTGTTAAATTAGGCTGAGACAATTAAAAGCAGAGAGCCAGACCAGATCACACCGTCCAACAGATTTATGATTACTGGAACCATTTACAATATCAACTGAGTTGTAATCCCTGTGTGTGTGAGTGGTTATACCAAACAGAAACTGACTTTCATTAATGAAATTAGAATTTACAATCTTTTCAACCAATAAACACTATAAAAGAAAAAATATTTGTAGAAATACACATAAGGTCAGTTTTGACCTGGTTGTGGTTAAGTTCAGGGCATGAGAGAGGAGGTTTCTTAAAGCTGCAGTATGTAACTTTTACAAAAATATGTTTTTTTGGATATTTGTTAAAACTGTCATCATGTCGTGACAGTATGGTATGAGACAGACATAATCTGTGAAAAGATCGACCTCCTCCCTGAGTTACTATTGCCATCTAAAGAAATGCACCACTCCTGAAACAACCAAAACAACCAATCAGAGCCAGGAGGAAGGTATTAATGCTGTCAATCACCCTTGTGTATGTGCTGCTAAATGTGCTAATGGTGAAGACACAACTTACCGCTCCAGGAAAACTCTTTATCTACCGTCATCAGTGGCCATGCTAAGTAGCCTTAGCATTAGTGGCAAGCTATGTTGTTATGATCCAGCTCTAGCCTAGCATAGCAGAGAGCAAGGGGGAGAGTGTGAGTGTCATGTATATGAGGATGACTGAAACAGCTAAAACCCTCCTCCTGGCTCTGGTTGTTTCTGACTGAGTGGCATATTTGCAGTTAGCACTTGGAGCACTGGGACAAGGCAGAGGAGCTTGATTTTTCACAGATTATCTGTGTTCTATCATACTGTCATGAAATAATGATAATTTTAACAAATATGTAAAAAATGTTTTTTTTTCATAAAAGTTACATACTGCAGCTTTAAGATCCAAGTCCAAAATTATGCAGACAGTTTATTCATCTGGATTGCTGGTTTTTGCTTTTTTTCACAAGTATTTTGATAAATTGTCTCTTATGGTGAGCTCCAAGTCTTTGAGCCTGGAAGGCCTCCTTCCCATCACCCTAATCTGTAGCCCCTACCGCAGATTGTCTATCAGTAGCATTTTGGTCAAATATATATTGTTACTTGTTCACAAATGAGGGAAAAATGCAGCAGGAGATTGATAAACGGATAGGTGCTGTGTCGGCAGTGATGCGGTTGCAGCAGGTGATTTCTTTGTGTCAATAGGCAACTTCTCATCAGACCAGACAAAAGTCACATGTGAAGTACCCCAAGATTCAGTCCTGAGAACCCTCCTATTTTATATCGACCTGCTCCCTCTAGCTCAGATTAGCTACCACACAGCTCTACATTACAATGTCATCAGGTGACTTTGAACCCATCCCAGCACTGACCAGATGCTTAGAACAAATCAATGTGTGGATGTGCCAAAACATTCTCCAGCTGAATAGAAACAAAACTGAAATCATTATCTTTGGGCCTAAAGAGGAACAATCTAGAGTAAGCACGCAACTTCAGTTATTACAACTACAAACTAGTGATCAGGCTCGAAATTTGGGTGTAGTGATGGACTCAGACTTGAACCTGCAGAGACACATAAAGACAGTTATAAAGTCAGCCTTCTATCACCTAAAGAACATTTCCAGGATTAAAGGACTAATGTCCCAACAAGATCTAGAGAAACTCATCCATGCGTTTATCTTTAGTCTCATTGATTACTGCACCAGTGTCTTAACAAGTCTCCCTAAAAAGTCAATCAGACAGCTACAGCTGATCCAGAATGCTGCTGCTCGTGTTCTAAGACCAGGAAGATAGAGCACATCACCCCAGTTCTAAAGTCCTTATACTGACTCCCTGTAGAGCAGAGAATAGACTTTAAAATACTTCTGCTAGTTTACAAATCACTGAACAGCTTAGCACCAAAATACATTGAAGACCTGTTGTCATTGTATCAACCTTCCAGACCACTCAGGTCTTGTGGATCTGGTCTGGTCTGCATCCCCAGATCCAAACATGGAGAAGCAGCCTTCAGTGTTTATGCTCCACTAATCTGGAATAAACTTCCTGAAAACTGCAAAACAGCTGACACACCAAGTTCCTTTAAATCAATACTAAAAACTCACTCAGGGCTGCCTTTGATTAGTAGCAAGTGGAGCGTTGATCAATATTTTTGAATTATATTTGCTTGATGATCTTTATGATTTTGATGCATTGATATTTACTCGATTTTGATGCATACTTGATTGATGTTTTTATGATAAAAAGCACTTTGAACTGCCTTGCTGCTGAAATGTGCTATACAAATGAACTTGACTTGACTATAAAATGGATCAATCTAGTTTTAGATTTTCATGCAGATGAAACTTCTGCATGAAAGTTTCATGCAGAAGTTTCTGCATGAAACTAGTGCTGTTTCAGAGAAACATAGTGGTGCTGTTTCAGAGAAAATGCTATGAGAAATATTTTCAGTCTCAGTTATGTTAATTCTGTAAACAAAATCATCTGGTCAGAGTTTTACGAAACGTGAAATCAGGAAAATATAAGTGTGTCTCTGCAAAAGTGCAATACATTTCATCCTGTGTTTTGATATATGTTCGCATTTGCAATATAAACTGTTTGATGCTGTTTGGAATGAAAGTTTAGTTTTTGAATAATTTGATTGAAAAGAAATTTTAAAAACCACCCAGACCTTAAAAGGATTTTTTAAATGTTTTGGCTGAAAAAAATCTTTTAATTTTCTGTCATGTCTGATGCTGATATAATTTAGAATTTTTGCTTTAAAAAATAACTTGTATGTATTAATTTTCTTTTAATTGACTAAGCGTTGCAGTTGTAGCTGAATCTGAAATTAAGCTCCACCACGGTTTGTAATGACAATTTATTTTCATTTCCCGAACAGGATTTGACAACTTTGTAAAGCGGAAAGAGGTTGAGTATTTGGATAAAGAAGAAAATCCATTTTCTCCGATTTGCATGGATTCAACCAAACTACTGGCCTGGTTTGTTTTTTAAAGGTTGAAACAAAAAGCGCCAGATCGTTTTTTCCCCCCCCCCTTTTTTTCTCTTTTTGGAAGCAGGTTTGCTGTTTTGGTTTAAACTTTGCAACCTGAAAGCCAGTTTAACACTGTTGGAACAGTGAGCTCTGATTGCATCATACTGAGCAGCAGATTACAAATATTTTACAGCATCAAAAGTATTACAGGTTTCCATTGGCTGATGGCTGGGCCAAGTTGAGCATATGCTCCCTGATTAAGCATCCTTAAGTGATTTTTCATAGCAGGTTTCATTTACCCATGTTTAAATGTGCTTTGCTTAAGCCCATTGGCCTCTTATGTCAACATGCTGCAGAGGAGATGGCATTAAATGGATTTAGGGAGCTCTGTGTGCATGTGTGGTTTTGTCTATGTGTATGTGATGAGATTGCTCTTTGCATCTGACTGAATGCATTTGTGCATGTGTTGGTGTGAGTAAATGTGCATGCATAAAATATTGTTGCAGACCTCCATGTATAAATGCTTATGTAGCTTTCTGCCCATAACTAGCTCCTTGTGTGTATGTGTCTGGGTGCTGTTTGAGGATGGGTCACGCAATTCTGGCCCCTAATGCCAAATCAGCCACCTGGTCCCAGATTGGACTACAGCCTGGTTTGGAAAAGAATGGGATTATGCTTAATCCCATTTATAGACACCCACAGAGATCAATACTAAACTGCATTTAACTTGATTCTTCTGTAATCTATCACAAAGACGCTTACTATTGCATTAAATGTTGTTTCAAAAAGCTAAGGCTCGTTAATGGCTGTATGTTTTTTTTGTAACGGTTAAGCTTTGAACCAGTTCTTTACTGTATAATCCAACAGACAGACTCAGTTGACCTGATTTAAGACGCTAGTTTCTATGTATTTTTCAAGCTGTGTTTGCTCGACTCTCTTGAAAATTAGCATATTAATTTGAAAATTTCCACACAACAGGATGATTCGAAGCGCAATCCCACCAATATCCCCCTGTTTATAAATACACACGGCATGGTTAATTGCCGGTTAGATGTCTAAATCTTGGGGTGCAGCCTCACTCGTTCAACTCAAAGCAGGATTTCTGAGAGACATGTGTAGCAACCCCCCCTCCATTTAATTGGTTTCATAAACAGATTAATTTGAAGGAGGGGGGGGCTTAATTGCTAATCAGCGTTTCCATGCAGCTCCAGAAAGAGTTGAACAGGATCAAGTGTGTTGTTCTACTATTGAAAAAAGGGGCCTTACAGCCTTCAGTAGACTGACAGGAAGCAAAAGATACAAAGAACAGAGAAAAAGTTGGAGAAGAAAGAGGAAAAAATGTGTATAAAAGAAGAAGAAAAAGTAAATGTTGGACACCAAACACTAACTAAACAGTGTGAAAGTATACAGAAAAACGTCTATAAACATTTTTAGGGATCAAATCTGACCTTTATGGAAGAAACTCTGTCAGAAAAAAGCCATAAGAGGTCATGTGCTGCAGAAGATCTACTCAGATGAGACAGAAATTGAACTTTATTGGCTGTGAGCCAAAACTAACACCACACTGAATCCAAAGTATTCCATGGTGGTGGCCACATCATGATGTGGGGATCCTTTTTTTCAGCAGGGACAGAGAAGCTGGTTCAGAGTTGATAGGAAGACAAATACAACTACATTCAAGACAGTCCTTGAAGAAAACCTGTTGGAGGCTGAAAAAGACTAGACTGTGGCAGATTCACTTTCCAACTAGAAAATGACTCCTAGATATTCAATCAGAGCTATGATTGAATGATTTAGATCAAAGCATATTTAGGTGCTAGAATACCCCAGTCAAAGGCTAGACCTAAGTCCAATTTATAAACTTTGGCTAACCTGAAAATTAACACTCTCCATCCATTCTAAATGAGCTCAACTATTTTGAAGTGAAGAATTTGCAAATATTTCAGTCTTTAGATGTGGAAATCTATTAGAGACATAAACTAAAAGACTTACGCTGTAACTGCAGTAAAAAGTGTTTCTACAAAGTGTATTTGAAGCAGGCTGACAGGGTTCCAGAGCAGCCATTACGCTTCAAAATTATTGTAGTCACAGAAAAACAAACAAAAAAGGACATCTATTATATTAACTATAAATGGAAAGTTTTGAATCTGGATAGGTTCTTTCTATTATTATCTTTTTTAACCAGTAAATATGGAAGTATTTATTAATGTTTAGTAACTGCAAGAAGATGATACAGTTTCCTTAAGGGTCACATCTACTGTATAAAGCTGCTGTTGTCCTTTTAGTTTAAGATTGTAATATTGAGTGTGGTGATATCATTTCCAGCTGTGCTGAGTGATCGGCTGATTCTGCTGTCCTTCCTGGAGCAGAGCCAGGTTGCTGCAGTATACCTGAACAAGAAGAGCCAAGATTCCCTGGAGACTGGCAGACGAACAGACAAACTCTCATCTTCTGAAATCAAGGTACAGTAGAACGCATTGATATGTGTATGTCTGTTTTCAAGTTGGGTTTCGTGAACATAAAGGAGAAGGAGGAATCCAAAACAGACATGAGACACAAAGGAAAAGTGTCATGTTCTTGTTCTGTATCCCTGGCCAGTTTTTTTTTTCTTTTCTTTCACCTGATTTCCAACTCCCACATTACACTGATTCTTTTGAATCAGTATAACATGAAATCTGGTGCTGTTTCTGACAAAATACATTAAAAACTTCTGTTATAAGTTATTACAGGAGGTTTTACACACACAAAATTATCAATCATTCTAAAAAGTTATAAACATCTAGTCTCATAAGTGACAGTAGGTGTAATAGGGTTGAATAAAAGACTGAATACATGTTGTCTCATTTATATAAAATAGAGTTAGATGGACTAATAATTAAAATTTAATGTGTCGTAGTGATAAATGTTTGTTTTCATAAATATTTGTGGGAATTATTTTGGTCTGAGTAACAGTTAAAGAGTTAAAAAGTGAATATTTATTGTATATTATCAATGTCATTAGGTAATCTAAAATCTTCATTTAATTTTCATGGAAAAAAAATCAAAGCAAATTTATTACACTATATTGGGTGCTCCAAACATCTTTGGCTGTTAATTTTCTTTTAGAGTCCAACTTTTTCAGCTTCCTCCAGTTTTTTTGCTAAAGTTAACTATTTTCAGTATTGTTTTTTTTTTTTTTTTTTTTTTTTTTTTTTTCTTTAGTCCCAGCAACATTTAATAGTTATTTCAGCTGCTGGGTTTCATTTTCTGGTTGTGCTGGGAGGTTGTAGCTTTGTATCTATTTTATTGTTAGTTTCCATGATAATCCAATAAAATCTACAAAATCTCTCATTTTGTGGTTTCTTCAAATTTTTATACTTAAAAATTGGATATAGGAGAAAACTCATGAAAGTGTTTGCTTTATAAATGTGTCAAAATAAGGAACACAATGTCAACACAAGGTATAAAAGTTCAGTTCCACATAAAGATTTGATAGTTTTAATTCAGAAGAAACAAAGCTAAGAACAAAAGTGAAAAAATATATGCAGGTTGCTGTCTGTGCTGTTTAGTCCTTGCTTTACAGCCAAACTCCTCTCAGAAATGGTTGGTTAAATAACTCTGTTCAGAGTATGGGGTGTTAAAGGGGCAGTATTATGTACTTTTCCATGCACATAGTGCCATTTTATAGCACAATCAAGTAACTACCTTCACTTGTTACAAAAATGCTAATATTAGCTAAAATGCTGTCAGTCGCATGTGGGTTATCACCGACATTTTGACTAACAATAACTCACTCCATTCAGTCTATTAGGTTTAGTGTTTAAATGAAGAATAGCTAAAATGCCAAATTAACTAAGATGCTAACATTAGCATGAGGGTTATTTCTAGTATGTTCATCTACAATAACATACTCCATTCAGTATGCAAAAACCCATGTTAAAGCTAAAATTAGCTAAATTGCTAATGTTAGCTAAAAGTTATTATAATGCTAGCTTACATTATGATGGTTAACATTAAGTCAATCCATTCAGTAAGTTAACCTTAACTGTTAAGTCAAAATGAGCTAAAATGCTAACGTTAGCAAATATGCTAACATTAGCATAAGGGCTCTCACTAGTATGTTGATCTACAGTAACATACTCCAGTATGCAAAAACCTATGTTAAAGCTAAAACTAACTAAAATGCTAATGTTGTAATTTATCCTGTCAATTGCCTGTGGACTATCACTACCATGTTGACTAACATCATCTCTCTCAATTCAGTCTGTTCACTTCATCTTTTAGGTCAACATTTGCTGAAAAGCTAATGTTAGCTAAATTGCTTTCAGTCATATGTGGGCTTTCACCAGCATGTTACCTATACTTAATTCACTCCAGTAAGCTAACTGGGTTTAGTTTTTATATCAGAATTAGCTAGAATTAACTAATTTTAGCTAAGATGCTAATGTTAGCATGAGGGCCATCACTAGCACGTTGACATACACTACCATACTTCATTAGGTATGAAAAGAACCATGTCAAAGCTAAAATTAGCTGAATGGCTATCAGTCACATGTGGGCTGTTACTAGCATGCTGAATAACATTAACTCACTCCATTCAGTGTGTTAGGTTTAATTTTTGTATCAAAATTAGTTATTATTTTTTCCTAAAATGCTTCCATTAGCATAAAGGGTATCACTGGCATGTTGACCTACAGTAACATACTCCATTCAGTTTGAAAAATAACATGTTAAAGCTAACATTAGCTAAAATGCTAATATTACCTAAAATGCTATCAGTTGTATGTGGGCTATCACCAACGTGTTGACTGTTATTAACTGACTGTTCAGTCTATTAGGTTTAGCATTTAAATCAAAATTGGCTAAAAAGCTTATTGTAGCAAAGATGCTTACATTTGCATGAGGGCTATCACTAGTATGTCACTCTACAGTAACATACTCCATTCAGTATGCAAAAACCCATGTTAAAGCTAAAATTAACCAAAATGCTAATGTTAGCTTAAATGCTATCATTATCATGCTAGCTTCCACCAGCATGATGGATAACAGTAAACCTAATGCTAACATTAGCATGTGGCCATATCTAGCATGTTGACCGACATTACATACTCCATTCAGTATGAAAAATAAGATGTTAAAGCTAAAATTAGCTAAAATGCTAATATTAGCTAAAATGCTATCAATCTCATATGGGCTATCACTGGCATGTTTACTACCAATAATTCACTCCATTCAGTCTATTAGGTTTAGCTTTTCAATCAAAATTAGCTAAGATGCTAAGGTTAGGATGAGGGATATCACTATAACTGTGAATATCAGATATGACTTTGTAATTTGACACACTGAAATTGGGTCTCTGTCTCTTTAAAAACTCCTGCTCTTTCTGAAACTCCGACTTCAGGAAGTCATCACAATAGTGCTCCTCTATTAACCCCTTAACAACATTTTTACCAGCGTTGCACTGAGAAGTAGCTTATATAATGAGCTCAGCAGATGCATAGTTCCATTAGGTGTTTGCTAATTGATGCTGGCTAGTCTTTAGGAGCTGAGTAGGGAAGTCGCGGGGAAGGGGTGTTCTGTGAGGCGGAAGCTCGGAAGCTTAGCTCTGTGGAGGAGCTGCGTCTCGAAGGTGGAGCTAGCTCCATCCAGGCGTTTTGCACAGCTGAATGGTTGCCATGGTAGATTAAACGATTTCTCAAAAATGCATGAAAGAATGAAGGCAACACTCCAGGTATGTTTTTGAAGAGGGAATAACATTATAACATAATGTAAAGCTAAAAAAAAATATACATAATATTGCCCTTTTATATAAACACAACTAACTGAAGTCCTTACTTTTTCTGCCTAGATTTATCTGTTTTGCTTGCCCACCTCAATGGATTATGGTTTTAAACAAACAAGGGTGATATTCCCCAGTTCAGCCTTCAGCTTTTTATTATGATTACCTACATGTAAATAAGATGTTTGTTTGTTTAATAGTTCAGATGTATGGAACTAGGTTTTGTCATATCCTTATAAAGGGGGTCACTTTTTCCTTCCTATGACTCTTTACACTAAAGATTGTGTGTTTTGGAGCAAGAGCATCCAGCCTGAGATACTTGCAGATATCTGCTCTTAAATGGGCCTTTCTATGAGTAATCATTAGCTTGACTCCCCAATAAGATATTCTTCCTGGTTCTCCAAAGTGAGATTGCTCTGACTGCTGGTTACTGATAAATTACTGATAACTGATAAGTTAGCCACACTTTCCACGTTGATTCTTATTTGATAATCTGTTATAACCCAGATAGCATCTTTATTTCTGAGAAGATGTTGTTTCGGTTTGTCATGAGTATTATGGGGTTACAGCCTGTTAAAAATTAGTATGTGGTCACTTCAGGAAAAATGTCATTTTTAGATAGAACAACCAGTTTGAGAACAGATACAATTTAATATTGACAGTGCTTATATTCTGATATGCCTTCAACTCTCTCATATATGTATTTCAGTCTGGTCTGGATTGGCTTTAATAGATGCTGGTAATAGATCTGATCAAGAGCATCCCTCTTCTTACCTAAAAACACTCTCCTCCCTCTGTAGCTCCCAACAGCTAAACCAGGCATTATCACATTACTGCCAGGCCCTTTTTGTCAAGGTGTGTGTGTGTGAGCGCGCATTCATGATTGTGTGTGTGCGTCAATGCAATCGTTCCTGCCGAGCGTCTGTTTCCAGAAGCAGAGTCCTGATAAGGCGCCACCTTCATCACCAGCACCACTCCATTCTGCACAGCCTGTGCACCAGTGTCAATGTACATGCACATTCATCCATGGAACCTGCAACATACACACATGCGAGCACAGAAACACTCTTCATCCCACCCTCCAACGACAAACACACACACACATGCACAAACACGTACACATTGCCCTGGTCCAGTGGGCTAAGCTGGAAAAGGGAGAGTAGGGGGGGCTTTGAGGGGGGGCTAAACTAATCCGGCCCACAGAAAGTGGTTTTTGATTATTGCTGACCAGCAAACGCCAGCAGAAAAAAAAAATTGAAGAGCAAGGAGATGGGTAGGGATGGAGGGGGCATACGGGTGGTAGAGATAGTGTGTGTTATTAACCCAGTGATTTTTAGATATTTTTTTCCCTTCTTTTTCATTTCTAATCTGTCA
This sequence comes from Anableps anableps, assembly GCA_014839685.1. Lineage (NCBI taxonomy): Eukaryota > Metazoa > Chordata > Actinopteri > Cyprinodontiformes > Anablepidae > Anableps > Anableps anableps. The sequence continues at coordinate 29,790,997 of CM026076.1, forward strand.
GTGATCTCCTGTTCAGCTGTTCAGGGAAACTCTTTGTTCCCTTTATCATCACATGTACTTCCATCATTCACAGGCATATTTTGTGTCCAAAGAAAATTCTGCCCCCTCAGGGAGCAAGGAGGGCAGACATGGACCACTGAATCTCAAATCTTCTCTACTCATACAACACAGCACACCAATTCCTGCAAGTTCTTAGGCTTTTAACCCGGTTTCTGTGCTGATACATTAATTTGTAAAGAGATATTTCCATATTCCTCCTCCTGACAGCATGCCTCTTTGGTGCCATTTTAATGTTAACGGTAACCTTTGTTTTGGGGAAAGTCTCTATTATAAATTAAAAATATTCAGCTTATCCAAGATCCTTTTTCTCCATGTTTGCTTTTTGTATTTTCAAACTTTGTTTTTGCAGTCATGTTTAAATTCCAGTCTTCCTTATGTTTTGTTTTGTTTTTTTCCCCAAATACAATCTCCTCTTTCCTCATTGTCATTCTTCATTCTTCCTAGAGAAACATAACCATTGATTTTCAGCTTGATTGGCCCTGATTGATGACTGGTCAGAAACTCAAAAAATACAATCTTTCTCCGATCTGTCAGCACTCCATATGAAGTACCACCAGGTTGCACTGACAACAACACTTTTGAGTGCGGATAGTCTTTTGGAGAGAAGACTCAAAATTTGCAATGTTCAGCATCCGTGAGGTGTTTAAAATTAAGAAGCAGTGAGAGAAAAGATAAAGAATCTATTTAGCATGAAAGTGTATTTTCTGCAACATGTTGAAATGTTGATTCAGGCAGAGAGAGAGAGTAACACTTAAAACAGATAACAGGAAGGCTAAATAAAGCACAACAAAGTTTCTGTTTTATCTTTTTTTGAACCTTCAACCTCATTTTTTCATGAAACATTTGTAAATCTCAGATTTAAGGTAAGGATTTACGATTTTTATGCATCACCAGAGGTGGATAGAGCCAAGATTGTACTCAAGTAAGAGTAGCACTACTTCAACATTTTTATTCAAGTAAAAGCACAAAAGTATTTTGAAACCAGACAACTTTAGTACTGAGCAACTGATCAGAATATCTGTTTTAATATTTGGAAATGACATCATCAGACAAACAAAAATATAAGGGTATATGCAAATTTTGGTATTTTTACAGACTAAAATAATTTTTAAATGTATACAAATCAATAACATAATTACAAAATAAGAAATTCAGGCAGAAGAAACACTTCTAAATCCATTTATTTCTATATAAAATTTATGAAACTAATATTTATAATAGATAATGTGTATAACCTGTATGTTAGAACACGGTAAAGTACTTCCACTGACAATATAGTGTTTACTGTATTTTCTTGCAAATAGCAAATGGCTCAGAAGACAGTTAATAACAGAACAACAAAGCTTGCGCATAAACAAGAAGTCTGACTTTGACATTAACTGTAGGTCTGTGTCTAGTGTATTTTTGGTTAAAACATGTTTGTTCTTCATTCAGCAAAGTTACTCGCAGTGGGTAGAGTATCCTGAAATTATATTCAAGTAAGAATAATAATAATTTACTCAAGTACTAAAAAGTACAGTAAAACCACTCAAAGTAAATTTTCCCTAAACATTACTCAAGTAAATGTAACTGAGTAAATGTAACTAGTTACTACCCATCTCTGTGTATCATGCATGGAGAGGTTTAACAATGCTAGTTGCGCTACTCATGCTGATCTCTAATATAAAAGCTAAAGCCAGTAGGGCTGCGCATTATATATCATTGTAGTAATGCTGTTTCAGTAGTGCAAAGAATTATTTGGATAGCAATAAATATGAGCCAATTATGTAAGTGATATTCAAACTCTCAATATTGGTAATACATTCAGTGGTGCTTGTAGTTTAAAATAAAGGGGAATATTTTAGCTAAATGATGTTCTGGTAAAATCTCCCTGAAACTGCAGGTAAGTTGTTTAATTGTAAAAACAGCAGATGTATTATGTAAAATAAACTTTTTTAAACTTTATATCATGTTATATTGTTCCCTCATCAAAAACATGCCAGGAGTGTTGCTTTGATTCTTTCTTGCATGTTTGAAGAATCCTTCAATCTTTGGTGGTAGCCATTCGGGGATGCCTAAATGCTTGCTTATGCAAGTGTCCCTATTGACCCAAAGCTCCTCCTTGGAGCTGCAGTTCCTAGCCAAGCTTCAGCCCCACCTACAGCAGCAATTAGCAAACACCTTGTGGCACTGCACGTCTGCTGAGCTCATCATAGGAACTACTTCTCAGTCCGACGCTTCTAACAATGACTTAATGGAGGAGCCTTGTTGTGATGACGTGAGTGTTGGAAAGAGTAGGAGCTTCTTAAAGAGACAGAGGCCAATTTCAAGGCATTTCTTTTAAGTTATGTTTGATATATGCAGCATTTTTATAACAACTGAAGGTAACATAATAACCTGATTGTGCTACAATATGTCTCTATGTACCTGGAAAATATATAATACCCCCCTTTTAATAAAACCATGTTCTTGAGATGGAAGTATTGACTTTAATTTTTTACTACTAGCTGAAAAATGCTACTCACTATCTTGGGTCTGTTTGCAGTGATAATAAAAAGAAATCAACAAGGTTTAGTTCAGTATTTTATTTATAGTGAGTCATATTTTCATTGTAAAAGTTCACCAATACTACTGTGTGTTATCACAATTTGGATAAAATATTAAAACCCTCTTACAGCAATGACTCTGTCACACATGTGGCAGGAAGTCACCTCTGCTCCTGAAATAAAATAAAAAATTAGGCTTGATTCAAGGCATAAAAAAGACTTTTAATGCTCTTCTTTTTCTTATAGTTTAGATCCCAAAGAGAAATCAGAACTGGCTAAAATTGGTTTTGACAAATGAAAGTGTTACAAAAACCAGAGAATGGCCACTCATCTCAAATTCTTCCCTCTTAATCCTTGTTCACTTTCTTCTTTCCTCTGTCTGCCACTTCCTAACTACTCTTCTGCAACATGATAGAGCTTGGAGTCATGTGTGATTGTGCATTTAAGCCATTTGCTCTGCTTTATTCTGATTGTGAGTGTGACTGGAGATAGAAGTGTATAAAAGGTTTGTATAAATCTGGGACTGCCTCTGTGTGTATGTGTTAAGTTTGAAGGTGAGGTCAAACTGTAACCTGTAACTTCCCTTGCTTTAAAATCACCTAATGGTGTGTGTGTGTGTGTGTGTGTGTGTGTGTGTGTGTGTGTGTGTGTGTGTGTGTGTGTGTGGATCTTTAAAAACATTTTTTTTCTCAACACCCTTCTTTTGCTTGAATTCATACATATGTTTGTGCACATACATGCATAAACTTACATATGTGTGTCTTTTGTGAGTGTGTGCTCCAGCTCCCCCCACACACACCCCTCCCTTAAGCGCCACGAGAGCTCATTACTGTGCATCTCTTTGTTGTGGCCCGTAGAGCGTGGCGGACCTTCCTAAAAAATATGCACATCGCTAAAACAACAAGCCCACACAGACATTAATAATGGAAGATAAAACATAACCTCAGACATCAACAAAAACAAAATGGGGGAAGGACAAGAGATGCATCTGGGGCTGTAGTTGTGAAGGTGTCAGAGCCCTGAGGTGTCGAAACAACAGACCAGGAACGTGAATCCAAATGGATTAATAACTAATGACTCCCCCTGAAGATTTGTTTTAATTCTGTGGGCTTCTTGACCTCTTCTCAGTGAAGTCAGTGAGCTTTTTGAGTCTGTGTGTTTCTGTGCTGCTGCTTTTAGGTGATGTGTGTGAAGGTGGGCGGGCCGGGTCAAAGACTTCACAGACGTGTAGCTCTCAGCCGTCTCCAGGACGTGGCGCTCTGCTGGTGGACCCTGGATGAGCTCAGTGAGGAGATGTGGCCGTGGACTCCCACAGACACGCACAAAAACAATCTCTTCCTGATAAGCTGCTCACCTACTGAAGGACTCAAGGTGCGCACACATACACACACACACACCCATATTATGCAACTATAACATACTATAGCATACATAGAATGTAGTTATAGCATAACCTACATTCACACCAAGCAATATCTAACAAAATAAGAGAATTTAACTTTCCAAATGCAGAATTTGGCCATATTACAGCATCAATGATTTTTTTTGGGGTGGTCAGGATTAGGGTTAAATCTGAAAAGTGTGGTGTGCATTTTTATTCATAACTTTTATTCTGATACCACTAAATAAAACTAGTCAACAATTTGCCTACAGAATTCAGCTATTTTGTAAGCTTGTATCGTCCCACAATGGGGAAATATCTGTGCAACAGCAGCAAAGTGGCAGTGGCAATAACAGAAAAACAAACTCACATAAAGAACATAAAAATACGTATAAAAAAAACAGAATAAAGAATAAAAAAATACTGTATAGTAAGGCAAAATTTCAACATAATACTGTGTAGTTGTAAAAAAATACTCCAGTCCAGAGGAATGTGCAACTGAGTTGGTTAATTAAAAATATACAAGATGTGTTTATCTCGGAGCATTAAAATACAAACTATTTACAGTTAGTGACAATAGAAAAACAGAATTATATAGATAATGGATATAAACACTTACTGATTTTGTTGGGAGCAGTGATGGTTATAGAGACAAACAGCTGCTGGGAGGAAGGATCTCTTATAACGCTCCATAGTGCACCAAGGATGCAGTAGTGGGGTCACTGAAGGAGCTCTCCAGCTCAGCAACAGCTTCATTCATGGGATGGGAGACATTGTCCATCAGTGATGTTATTTTAGTTAGTGTCCTTCTATCTCCCACCACCTGCACTGGGTTGAGGGGGAATCCTTAATTATCCTTAAGGATAATTTCCAAGAACTCATGCTGTCTAAATTGCTTTACAAACTAAAATAAATAAAATGCAGAGCATTGCTGCAATAAAAAATAAGATAAATAAAAATCAATACAATAAGACAGGTAAACAAAAAATGTTTAGTTGAACTTTCAGTCCTTTAAAATGTGCCTTCGGTACAGGTTTAAAATGTTCCAGTGTTTGTGCAGATCTAATATTTAGAGGGAGACTGCTCCAGAGTCTGGGACCTCCCCTAGAGAAGGTTCTGCCACCTCAGGATTTAAGTTTAGACCTTGGAGTGGATGACATCTGCTGAGAACTGGACCTTATGGTTCTTGCTACAGCGTGAATAAATAGGACCACAGATAAGTAAGAAGGAGCTCGGCTGTTGAGCGATTTAAAAACAAAAAAGTAACATTTTGATTTGGATCCTGTACGTAACATGAAGGCAACTCTGGGATTATACAGTATGCTCCTCCTATATCGTACCAATCACCAGACAAGAAGCTACATTTTGGACCAACTGGAGATGATGAATAGATGACTGGTTAAACCAAAGTACAGAGAGTTGCAGTGGTTCAATCTTCATGTAATGAATAGATCAGAGGTCTGCAACCGTTAACAATCCAAAAAGCCATTTTTGCCTTCAGTCCAGCTAATTAAAACTCATTTCGACAGAAAAATGTTACATGACTTTTTAAAAAAGACAACTTACAATTTTTTTTCTACTTTTAGTTTTTAAAATAAAGAAAACCATAAACTTTTGCAAAAAGAAAAAAAAAGTCCAAATAGCCACTTGTGTTTCTCTAGAGCTGCAGGTTGCAGACACCTGGAATAGATTAAAACGTTCAAAGACATTAACTGGATGGTACGACTTTACCATAGCTAGCTGTGTATGACAGAAAAAGCTAGATTGGACTACTGTACTCACCTGTTTATACAGTTCAAAGGAACCATTAAGGTACACACTGAGGTTTTTTAATATTGTTACCAACATATGGCTGTCCACCTAAACTTACAGGCCGTGGAAGTAGAGCATTAATTAGAAAATAAAGCTAGAGGTCTATGGTAACTCTGGTGGAGGAGGAGGTGCAGGGATCCTCAGCTCAAGTCAAGTTTATTTGTATAGCACATTTTAGCAACAAGTGCTTCACATCATAAAAACATCATAAACACATCAAACTGTCACTGGTTGTGAAACCAGGGGATGATTTAAAATCTGCTTGATATTTCAGTTGTCTCTCTCTATCCTGTTCACCAAAGACAATGATGTGCAGACAGAAAGGCAGAACTTTCCCTTTAATAGGATTCATTCTGCAGGAATTAAAAACATGAATGCAAGTCATGGGTGGGTATAAAAGTGGTACATATTGGGGAAAAAGTTGAACAATTACCATGGCAAGGTATGCTGTGGTCATTTTTACAGCATTCACTTGTTTAACTTTTTGTGTGCCGTAATTGATCATGTCATGAAGGCTGGGCTGATTTTTTTTTTTTTTCCTAATTTAAGCTTTTTGTGGCATCACCATTGATTATTGGCACAGAATATGTTGAACATAAGTTATTTTGAATTGAAATGTTAAAAAGACCAGACATAGGCAAATAAATAAGTCAACAAGCAAAAAAAAGCTTAAAACTGCAAGGTTCTTGATAAAAGTTCTTGTTACTTTATGCTTTGACATACTTTATGCTTTTGCTACTTTAAACTCTCTAGCATTATTAACTGCAGTTATATACATTTCCTGCAGACTATGAGGTACACAGACTCTGCACAGCAAAGAAAATAAAGGCTGATTTGAACTGAGACTTGTGTTGTCATGGATGGGATTGGAAATGGTGTGTTAGTCTCCTTAAGGGTGGTACCTCTGTTGCACCTCTGTGCATCACCATATAAAATAAAAAAAGTAGACATAATCTGTGGTGCTAGCAAGGAGGATGACGCCTACATGTCCTCTGGTTTCCTCACACACACACTGGCGGCCTGTGGCAAAACCATACCCATGATGAAGGATCAGTTTGGGATTGGCCTCACGCCAAAATCACATGAAAGATCCCACATTACCAAACCAAGCTTAACTCCGCTGCTCCTTGCTAAGCATATGCAAAATATTCACCAGAGTAGTGAAAGGAGAGGGAATCTGCATTAGCAACTGGATGCAGGAAAAATAAATTCATGCAGGAGAGAATGAGGGAGGTGTAGGAGGGAAGGGGGCACATGAATATAAAATAATCAGAGCAGATGTTTTTTGCTGCTTGTTGTTTTTGGGAAGGCGCTCTACATTTATCACACTCCTTCACCAAGTTTAAGTCCTCTCTGTCTTCCTCCGACATGCCCCACCATCCTCCTCCTCCTCCCTTCCACCCTCGTCGCCTCAAGAACATTAAAGTCTCTACGTGGGGCTGCGGCATCGCGTTCTAATGAAAGCGTTTGTTGTCATTTTTCAGATGCGAGGTGTGAAATTAAGCGAGCAGTTTATGTAAGAACCGTGGCAGGAATCAAACGGCGGGCACACATCGGGAGACGCCAGCTACTTCAATCACTTCAAGCTCATATATATGTTCCTTTTGTTCAGTTTACTATCTGCAGCACTAAGCCAATTTTCTAGCCAGTCTCTCGGCATTTAAAAAAGTCTGATTTTTTATTTTTTTTTCTTTCTTTCGTATGTGGTCTTAATTCGTAAACCCCCCTCACCACCACCCCAACTCCCCATGCTGATAAGTGGAGCCAAAAGCACACGGTAAAGAGAGGTGGAGGGGTGGATGGAGAGGAAAACATACCGTTTAATGCAAGCAGTTAGCATTTTTAATCATTCTCTTTTCACCCTTCCCTCCATCACTTTCCAAACAAATATGCTTGCACAAAACATTTCCAGAAATTTAATTATTTAAGGGCTTTTTAGAAAAAAACAAACAAAAAACCCCCCATATATTTTATATCTTCAGTTTTTTTCCTCTGGTTGTTTTAATGTACTTTTTCCCCTGTTTTTAAAACATCCTGTTATCTGTCACCAAACTGTGTTGTTGCTTTAATCTGTATTTGTGTCATGTTTGGTGCATTTAATTACTTCTGCCATAAAATTACAAAAATAAACAGAAAGCAATTTTTTATTTGATTATTTCAGAACTCTATGAACAGCCAGACAGCAAAATCAGTCGATAGGACCATTCCCTTGTCCATTGCTATCTACCAAGACGTTTAAACCAAATCTTTTAAGGTTGAGCATTGAGTTGAGACAAGATTGAAAATTCACTTAAACTTTGTCTGAACCTGCTGTGTGTTTACAAAAATCTTATTTCCAGCCTTGGATTTGCATTCATTTCAGGGGGGCTGGTATCTATCTCCACCGGTCATTGGGCAAGAGGCAGGGAGCCCCCTGGATAAATTGCCAGTCCAAGTAACAAACAACCATGCACACACACTCACTGAGTAACCTATTAACATAACAGTCTTGGTTTTAGACTGTGGGAGAAAGCCGGAGTACCCGGGGAGAAGCACTCATGCACGGGGAAAACATTCAAATTCCATGCAAAAAATACATGATGGGATTTAAACCCAGGACCTTCTTGCTGCGAGGCAACCGTGCTAAACCTGTGCCAGCGTGCAGCCCAGCTGTGGAATGTTCTACAAACATTGATGTGGCGTCCGGACTTATCCTGGAAAAGAAGAAAAAAAAGAAAACAACATGTAGAGATGCACTGAATTTGTGGCTGATTTTTGACCTCCAATTTTTGCAAAGCTTTGCTATGCTTCACTATTGATCTTAGCCTATAATTGTTTCTCTTTAAGATCTATAATGAAGATATAAGAACAGCATTTCAAACTTTTTATCCTGCTGTGAATAATTATTGCTTATACTCAGAACACAGACAATATCAGGTTGTGTTTTTGAGAGAGCAGTGGCTATAAAGCAGTGGTTTGATATTTATAACTGACACAAAATCATTATGGAGGAGACATTTTAACCCATCTTTAACATCTTGTTGGTGATTAGCGAGGAACAGCAGTTTCCATGTGTGTTTTCTGGAACAATGATTGATGAGTGGGGAAAACTCTTCAAATTAAAAGTACTTGTGGGCCACAACTTTTTAAATAGTTTTAAATAAAAAATGCAAAAATAATTATTTTTGCCTTCTTAACAAGAACACTTAACATGCAATATTTTAATAAAACTAAGTAGTCCGATTTTTAAAGAAAGAGAACATGTGAATCGTTCCACATCCAAAACATCTTGCACATTAAAAGAAAGGCATACAACTCCCTAAATATGTTGGGTTGATTGTTTTCTATTATCTTGGATTAGAAAAATGTTTAATCTGTTCACAGCAACAATAACAATATGGTTCATTCTGTCTTTAAAGATGCTTGCTATATTTTGCCAGCTTTAATGAACGGATACACACAAGTCTGCTTTTGAGTAAAAGTTGCTGGATATTTGTGGTTCTGTTTATATAAAATTAAAAATGAAAGCAAAAAGCGTCGTTAATAAAGGACAATTGCTTTGCATTGTACGAACTATTTTCCATTTGAATTTTGTCTGTGAAAATCTTGCCTTAACTGCCTGTACTGACATCCCATTTGTACCACAAAGTCACAGCAAATGGCCCTCGCACCACACTTTGGATGCCACTGTTATATCTAATGTCATTTCCACAACTCTGAGATTTCCAGAAGGCTGCCAACATTTCCAAATCCAGCACGTTCCATGACATAGCTTGGAGGCTCAACAGGATAAAACAGAGCAACTTGTTCTTTTGAGCCATCCTGAATAGAAAAGTTCATGAAACGTTCAGAGCAGTTGACGAACCTCAACTCATCAATGAAAATACAACTTCCTTTTAAATTTCTTCTTATTCTGACTTCATTTTCAACACCTGCTTAAGATAGTGAATTTTGAGTCTTCTTCTTTCAGAAAGCGCATCCACACTGAAGAGTGTTGTTGTTGTTATGACGTTATAGCTTGGGTATGGTGTGTTCACTGACCAGAGGAAAGGTCGGGGGGGGGGTTTTGTTTGTTTCCATTTGCTTAATTTCTCAGTACATCTCTTAACATGCAGAGGAGTTAAAAATTTGAAAACATTTGAAAAACTTTTGGGGTTGTATTTTTTTTTTGTGTGAAAACCTTGCTCCATTTCTCTTAGAGTTTATGGGAAGAGCTGTTCCTGCCATTCGGAAGCTTCAAGCAAGTAAAACGTCACTGTGTTGACTTAGAATGGTCATGGTATGAAAACAGAAAATTTTCTCTGTTATAATGTAGAAATGATATCTGTCAAGTTAAAATGCCATGCACTGTGTTAGGTTTAAGAAGATTTAGCTTGGAAATTTATGAAATTCGATCTATGAGAATATATTTTGGAATAAATTGATGATTATTTTCGATCTATAAATTTTGCTTATAAATGTGGCAGTGATTTCAGAGTTCAGCTCACGGGTTAGTGTTAAACTATGTGCAAAAACAGAACAGTTTTACTTTTTACAATCCTGTTAATGAAATGTGTATTTTGAAATTAAAATGATTAACTTCAAAATAATCTTCGGAAAAAACTGTGTAGAAATCAAAGTTCAGTAATTCCTTTGGTAAATAATTTGGGTCAAGTATGAAACTGAAGATGCAGAATTTCCCCCCTAATCTTCACAGCGTTTTAAACAATCTATCAGATTATGCTATAGTTTTGGTTCTCATTCTGCTCCTACTGTTCATATGTAGCAGCTGTTAGAGACAAGGTGTAGGGAATATTTTTTCTGTACTCCTGCTGTTCCAATGCATTTTCTCACCCCATCTCTGACCCTCTTTCACATACCTAAAACTTCCTAGTCCCACCCTGCGCCCCCTCCTTTCCCCTCTCAGCAAACCCTCATCCCTCCGGTCTCCTCCAAGTCCCTCCGTCTCTCTCCGTGCGTCTCTCCCTGTCTTTCTCTGCTCCGTGAGCTGGAAAATTGGCTTCAAAAGGCCACTGCTGTGAACAAGGGCCAGCCACACAGTTGGGCCCGTCCGCTTTATCTTTCACGCCACGGAGGGGGAGAAAGGGTGCCGCCGAGAGGGAGGGAGAAAGAATAGAGAAGAATAGTTTTGACCAGTCACTGAAACCAATAACCAGGAGAAAGCTACTTACTAGAGGTCTCTCTCTGCCTCTCTGTCTCCTTCTCCTCTCGACTCTGCTCTCTTTGCATCTCTTCTCACCGTGCCGACACATCATTTCTTTCCTTCTCTTGTGCTTTGCTTTTGCCTCCTAATTCTTTTTTATTTCCTCTTTCTTATCTTTTGTGTACATTTCCCTCTGTCTTCAATATTTTTTTTGTCCTTTTTTGACCTTAATCATCCTTTTTCTATATTATACTCTTTGTGAAATATATCTAATCATTCTTTGTTATATTCAGCTAGAAGCTCAGGAGAGTTCACCAGATGACAGAGCTTTAGCTGTATGTATCCTTGTAATTTACCATGTAAATTGTAAAGCAAATATAAGAAAAAGGTTGTTTTGTTTTGTTTTTTTGTTACCATGGTGTCAAAGAGTTCCTTGCTAAAGTAGTCTAACCCCTTGCAGTTTTTAATTTTGTGACATTACACCACAGATTTCTTATGTTATTCAGATTTTGTCTGGTCAGCAAAGACATAGTAGTGGAAAATTGTAAACTAGAAGGAAAACTTTTTTTGAACATTTTTTTTACAAAAAAATGTCAGAAAAGTGTTGCTTATATTTTTATTCAGCCCCATTTGCTCTGGTTCTCCTAAATAAAAGCCATTGCTATCATTCGTAAAGTTACAAAATGTCGAAAAAGTTCAAGAGTTGTGAATAATTTTGCAAGGCCCTGTATATCACTTGATATCTACGATCTAATAATCATACATACATGGCTCATTACAGACTAAAACATGTATAGTAAACAAGCCGATACATCGGCGTTTATTGCATTTTAAGCATTTGAAGAATTTATATCTCACAGTGTATCACTGAAAAACTTAAACTCAGTAACTCTTGAATCTTCTCAAATCTTCAGAAGCTGTGAAATCATCAGGGATGTTTTGCTTGCCTTGTTCCTTTGAAAAAGGAAAAAAAGAGGCGCAGAATGACTCTGAGTCAAAATGCCTTTTTAAGGTCCAAATAAAGGCTGGAGTAATTCACAAACTACTACAAGACATGGAAAAGCACAGGAACACATCTGTAAAAACCCCAAATTTACTCTACTCTCGGTGGACTTTGGGTAGACAGTGAGTTGTTGCTGATGAGGTGGACTAAAACAACCGGCAGCCTCAGCTAATGCAACTTCACGTATTGACATGGAGGTTGTTTAGCTCAGACAAGAGCTGTAACTCTGATGTCCCTTCTTTTAAAGTGTACAATGTTGATATAGTGATGTATCTTATTACCTGATGTATCTAACCTGACCTGTAAACCCAAACGTGTCATACATAGCAACAATGACATGTTACATGTTCATTTATTAGTTCTATAATCCAATGTGACACTGAGAGGTCACGCCACACCAAAAACACTATTCGTGCTTTGGTGTTTGCCACTTGTGTTTTCTTTTCTTATTTTTTTTAAGGCTTTGTTTGGCTCTAATGGCCTTTATTTGACAGTAGATTGACAGGAAAGTGGGTTGTGAGAAAGAGGGAAAACATTCGGCAAAGGTCAACAGGCCAGGACTCGAACCCATGACGGTCGCATGGAGGACTGAGGCCTCCATACATGGGTCACACACACTCTGTCCCCTCGTCACCGCAGCGCCCACCACTCATGTTTTCTTGTTGTGTTAACCTTGTGTGGAGGCTTAATGCATATGTCCCGTACTCCATGTTTCGCTCCACTTACAGGTCTGGGGGAGTAAAAATAGCATTTTGGGATGTTCTCTGTGTTTCTGTGTGGATGAAAACATTTCTGGAAATGGCTTTGAAACCAACAACCCGTTTTAGAGAAAAATGTTCCCATGTAGACAGGCCCTAAACTGTTAAAATCAGCTATAAAGTGGAGTCTGACTGATTGTTAGTCTAGCACTGCTATGTGGATTTCTTCAAACTTGCTTGGAAACCTCCAAACTCTCCCTTTTATAACGTCTTTGGATTATTTTAGTCATTCAACGTTTTTCTTTTGACCGAGGCTGTTCAGTTTTTTCTCTTACTATTCATCAAGAGTACTTCCAGAGTACTCTTGAATTACAACCAAGACTTCCTCATTGGAAGCAAAATAAAATGAAATTACATCTGGTTTAACTTGTGCAAAACATTGCATATCTTTGTCCATTGTGGTACACATTTTCACTAAGGATCACCCGTCGGTGAGCACACAGCTTAATCAGCTGCATCTCTTTCTCAGTTATGGCGCCATGATGGTGTGTAAGCACAGTGGCTCCAAGAAGCTCGAGAATGGGACAAAATGCTTATAGTATAAGATGTGGTTAGTGGAACTGAAGTTGGTCCTGATACCTGTGACAGCTTTCTGTTAGACTGACTCAGTGGATCTTTGCCTGTGGTGTGCTTATCTGCTTGTTTATTTAATGCATATGTCACTTTGTCCCCACAGCAATGTAGCTCTCCCAGGGATAGACCACCTTTTACCGGAATCGAGCCCCTCTTACCTGATGCCTCAAATAAACACACACATTGACACACAGCATTCACCCCCTGCGGAGCAGCAGGAGCTTGCTCTATGGGGATTATAGAGAGGGGGGAAAAAGCTTTCTGGAGGACAGTCATCTGCTTCCTTCCTGCTGTAGACCATGGGCAGGCAGGGGGAAAAAAGCTTTCCTCCCTCTAAGTCTCTTTTTGGCAATGCCTGCCAAAAAACTGGGCCGAGCAGCTTTGCAAAAGTAAAGGAAGGCAGGCAGGCAGCCGATCCCTCTTTCTGTCTACATGGCAAAAAGAAATGGGCTCATTTAGCTAAAGCTGCCACGGTCAATGCAAGGCTCTGATAGAGGCTTTGGTAAGGTGAAATCCCTTATAAAAGGCTCTGTTAGTGACTGTTGGACTGCTGTTTATCACAGGCTGTTGTCTCTTCCTCCGGTTTCTGGTTCAAGGTGGGTGTTTTATCAAAAACTGTGACATGGACTGTCTTCTTACCTGTCAGTTTCCTTAGCAGGGTCTTTGTGCCTGCTACCTGGTTTTACTCCAGGAACAAATAATCTTCATTCTGGATTTTCACCTTTGGCCAAGGACTGTAAGGTTTCCTCATATAAGATATAAAGCAGGTTTTCTTTCCCTGTCATTTTCTAATGCTGAGCTCCTGTCTTCTCACACAGGTAAACAGTGGTGGTTGTTTATCACTTTGTGCCAAGCCGTGCCATGCCCAGGGAGAAGATGTTGTTGACCTTGAGTTAAAATAGAGCTCTTATCATTAGCTGTCTTGATTGACAGCAGGGTGTTTATGAGTTTATGAGGAAGACCTTGTTTTTCTCTTGGGGTTTAGAGCTGCTGCCAAGAGGTGATCGTTTCTTTCTCTATCATGCTCTCTCTTTCTTTTGGTCTTCTTCGTTTTTATTCAAAATCTATTAATTTAGTAACAGAATCACTCCATATCAAAGGCACTACAGTATAGTAACAAGTAGAATAAGGTCTGTTTGTATTGATAGTCTTCTCATACCAACATATAACCTTCCACTTCGAAAGTATAGTTTGGAGAATGATTTGTTAGAAACAGGAAAAAAAAAAACTATGGCTTACATTTACAGCTGACTCAGATATTTACATATTGTATAAAAAGACACATAATCTTCAAACAGTCTGACATTAAATCAGACTAAACTTTTCTTGTTTTAGGTCACTTAGGATAACCAGGAGTATTTCTGTTTACTAAATGTCAAAATAATAAGAGAGAGGAAAATCATAAGTTTAGGCATACCATGATTACTATGCTTTCATACAATTTAGGAAAGCCCAGATCTTGATGTCTTTGCTTTCCAAGATTCTGTTGGGTTAATTCATATCATTCAAGTTAAATGGAAGCAGACCTGTGGATGTATTTTAAGGCAATGTTTCAAACGTCTTGTCTTTTTGTGTGAGATCGGGAAAAACAAAAGAAATCAGCCAAATATTGGAAAGAGAACTGGGGACGTTTTCAGGTCTGGTTTGTCCTTGGGTACAATTTTCAGATGCCTGAAGGTTCCAGGTTCATTTGTTTAACAATTACGCCTGCAAGTAAGGATGTGAAGCCATCCCACCATTCCTAGAAGCCCTAGAAGAAAAGCAAAAAAGAAAAACTTGTGGAGATTCTGGGTGAGGTTGGCAAGAGAATGTCATTATCCAAAGTAAAACCAATTCTGTACCAGCATTACATTACACCAAAAGCAACACTATAGTTTTCAAATTCACTGAGACAGTATCCTTGATTTTTGAAGACATATCCACTGGTCTGATAAAGCAAAAATGGAAAATATTTAGCTACTATGACCATCATTTTTGGAGGAGAAAAGGGCAAGTTCACAAGCCTTAGGACACCATCCCAGTTGTGAAGTATGAGAGTGGTGCCATCATGGTGTTTGGGTGTTTTGCTGCAGAACTGGTCTGCTAGGCAAAATAGATGGCATCATTTGGAAAGAATATTATGTTGAAATACTTAAAGAACATTTCAAGACATCAGCCAAGAAATGAAAGCTTTGGTACAAACTTAATTCAGTATTTTTATATAGCATGGATTCACAACAACTCATTCATCTTAAGGCACTTTGCAAGACAAACAGAATCTGTTTATATACAGAAATTTATAGAAAATTAATAAGTCCGATCATATTGACAGATTCAATGGAAACTACACACATTCCTATTCAATCACAGTTATAAAAGAATGGAATCAAGTTCAGTTTATCTTGCCAATTGGTGAAAAGGTAAGGAAACACAGTGCATCAAGTGACTGTCTTTGCAGCAATGCTTTATTAATAAGGGAAAGTTTTAAGCCTAGTCTTAAAAGTAGACAATGTGACTACCTCAAGGACTAAGACTGGGAGCTGGTTCCACAGGAGAGGAGCTGATAACTAAAAGAGCTGCCTCCCAATCTACCATTAGAAACTAGAATCTAGAGATGAGGAATATGGTCCTCAACATTTGTCACAATTTGTGTTGGTAATCATTGTGATAGTGATAAAAGTGATACAAAGTATTTAAAAATCTGTTGGAGTCCCCGCAGTCAAAGCCAGTAATCATAGTTTTAGCAACATTGATGTTTATTGCTACAGTCAAACAGTAACAATCTCAAGCCTGTTATTTTTTTTAATCGAACGTTTAGATCTCTGATATATGAAGAAGCTTGATTATTAAGGGCTTTATATGTGGGAAGCAGAATCACAAATTCTTTTCTGGATTTAACAGGGAGCAAATGAAGGGAAGCTAAACTAGGAGGATTGTGATCAGTCCTTTTAATTCTTATCAGAACTCTTGCTGCACCATTTTGGATCAGCTGATGGTTTTTAACTGAATTTTATGGTTTTCCTGATAGGAAAAGATTAAAATAGTTCAGGCTTGAAGTAACAAATGCATAAAATTATATTTCTGTATCACTCTGAGACAGGATGTTTCTAATTTTATCATTATTGCAGAGGTGAAATAAGGAAGGCCTAGAAACATGTTTAATATGTGATTTGAATAATATATCCTGGTCAAAGATGACACCAAGGTTCTTGTAGTTTGTTTTTCTGAGGCTCGTTTATGGAGAACTCAGAGGTGGAATGAGACTGTACATTATCTGAGTCGAACTGTTTCTTTTCTGCTTTTTTTTCAACCACAGGTCCTTTGCTCTGTCCGGACGACAGGCAACCCCCTGGACTGCTGCTTCAGCCAGCTTCAGCACTACCAGATGCTGACAGTGGAGTTACCTACAGGACCTCAAGGAATCTCCGCTGATACCTGTGTGTATGAATGTGCACGAGGGCGCCTGCACCGCATGTCCATCACCACCATCCCGCTGCCATCGCCTCCTCTCTCCTGCTCTCGACATCCGTCTGAGACCACTCTCCTTCTAGGCTTGAGTGACTCCTCCTTAGTCCTCTATGACCAGAGACGGGCGGTCTCGGTCTTGGCCTCCTGCCCTGTACCTCCTTCATACATGGCCTGGCACCCTGCGGGGGCTGTTGCCATTATGGTGGGGGGGCAGGAGGAAGTGATGTGCTTTGATGTGGGCTTGGCACCTTTAAAAATGGCACTGGTAGCAGAAGAGGCAGCTCCAGCAGCCACACTGAGACTAACTCAGCATCTGAACTGCTCTGGAGGTCTGGCTGGACTGCAGTGGGGAGCTGGTTTGGATGGTGGCCCGGAGGGGACAGATACGCTGACATTAGTTTTTAATGGTGGACCAATAGCTGCTTTGAAATTCAGAGTAGGTAAGTAAATAAAAGATTTTCAAAACATTTCCCTCTTCATGTCTATTTTGCTAAAATGTTTTATTTCATTCATTCAGATCCTGCCCTCTTGGCTAAATACTGTAACTCTGGAACTATAACATTACCCGCTGCGTATTTCCAGTAAATATAAGATCATTGACGGTTGCCTCTGTTTGAACCAGGTGGCTTCTTCCCTTCAAGTTCTCCTGGTCTGTTCTGGATCTGAACCCATCTGTGTGAATGAGCCTGCTGAGCGGGTCGCCCCGTTAGCTCCTCACTGCAGATGGAAGTTAATTTGTTGGGAAGGTTAGCAGGAGTCACGCTCTCAGAGGTCATTCAATAATCGCCCCAGGGCACAAGCTCCCACGCCCCCAGGTGCATTCTGGGATGCATTTTCCGATAAATCGTTTACAGTGGCTGCACAGTCCCTCGGGGACCCTAGATAAAGTTTGCCAATCAAGGTTTTTTTTGCGAAGCTGCCACCTATCCCTTCAACACACTTGCAGTGATTCTCATACACACACTTTAAGCATCTTTAATTGTAACTTTGGAAGGAAGATGTCAGTGGCACGGAGCTCTGCTGAAGTTTGAAGGCAGGAGCGTTGAAGTGGGGGTGGAAGGTAGAAAATGTGTGTGTGTGTGTGTGTGTGTGTGTGTGTGTGTGTGTGTGCATGGGGAAAGGGGGTGTGGGGGGTGTCTTCCAACAATAGCTTACACTCCTCTGATCGTCTGCCAAGGTTTCTGATGAAGGAAGTCACTGCACGTCTTTTCTCTATGATAATTCCCCCAACATACGCACGCACATGCGTGTATTCTTCTATTTCTGTGCTTTTTTGCACAGACATCCACACACACACACACACACACACACACTCTCCAACTCTGTTCGTTGCTTGTCGCCCCTGTCTGTATTGACTTGTTTCATGCAGCCTGCTACATGACAGAAGGAGCGAGTCGGAAGGCGGCGTGGAAGAAAGACTTGGCCATGCTCCAAGTTCTCCCTTTTTTTCCCTCTGGAGGCAGGCCTCCCTAGTGCCACCCCCACACCCACCCCCCAGTCTGCACCACGTTATCTCATCTGGGCACACGTTGGCCGCTACTGGGCCTGCACCGGTACACAGTGTAGAGAAGCCGACCAGGAAATGTGCTGCACGAAAGGAAAATAGTAATTTTCTTCTTAGCACTGGAAGGAAGTAAAACATTTCAGATGTGTATAAAGGGCATAATGATGTAACTGGGTTTTCTAAGAGTGTGAAAAAATGAGAAAAATCCCAAAGTTACATATAGAAAATATTAATTTAACTGCAAAGTAGCTCTACTAATCCAAAAAGTGTCACCCATATTCAAAATTTGACATCAGGCAACATGCAGCACATTAGCTTTCATTATACTGCTAAAAGTGGTATTTTTTAAAATTTATTACTGTTTTTTTTATTTTTTTTTTATTCCATTTGTTGTGCATTCACGCTCTCATTGTAATTGACATCGATGGATTTAAACCCAAAACGCTTGCAAGTGATTTAAATGATAACGATAAACTACCAAATCAAGGCTGATTTCAGAGTTAACTGGTTTCCAATGGTGTTACCATGTGAAGACCAATTGGCCTGCAATTGTTGCCAAACTGACCCCAGCAACCCCCAGGCAGATTGATCAGTTATTAGATTTAGATATTTTTAACTGTGTATTAATTTTAATGTTCATGGTTACATTTTGCATCGTTTTCTAGGCTTTACATTCACCAGACAGAAAAAGGAGGAGATGAGATAATCTCTCTAATCCCTTAAAAACTGTACGTTAGCAATTAAAACTAGACTTGGCTGCCCCTAAAAAGAATAGGGAGGAGACATGAAAGGTTTTCATTCATACTGGACAAGATCCTAAATGTTCTGGCTTCCTATGAGGAGTTTAAAGCTGTTGGGCTCATATGTTCAGAAACAGTGGCAAATATTTGAATTACTTAATTACACAGTAGTTATTTAATAAATCATACCTGCTTAAACATAAGATGAGAGCACAGAAAATTAAAGATGTAAGAATCCATTTGACACCAGAATCCTGATGGTCAATAGATGTTCAACACGCTAGGTTTTGGTTGTTGTAGCCCAGCTCAGGGTGTTATAGAGTTGGGCATGAATTAAGACACTGTACACACAGACATTTTAAGTTTGTTTTGAGAAAGAGATTCCTGGTTTTTGCTTTAAAATGTTATGTTTCTTTTGCTTTTAAGTCTTCCCTGCATATAAACATGCTCTGCTCCTCCCTAAAACTATGTTTCTGCAGTCAGATTTAATGCTTTGTCCCCAAATATCTTCTTTTCCTATTTGATTCCTGCTCCTCATGCTCAGACTTCCTCTGCTTGAAGGTAAAACCTACGCTCTGACAGATCTCTGTTGTCTCTCAGATCTGTCTGGGCTGACCTCTAGGAGCGCAACTTGCACACCTCGGAGAAGGCAATGTTGTCAAAGTCACGCTGTCATCCTACTGGCTGAAGCAGTTACTGGGCAGAATTACCACTCTTCTTTTAAGTAAAAAAATTCTGTCTGTGTCAGTATTGTCTCTACTTGCTGCCATGGCACTGGTATAACCCTGCTTATGATTGCAAACCCAGAGCGCAAGTAGACAGCTTTTTTTCTCATGGAAAAAAAACATCTGTTTAAGAGCAGCATAGGTTGGGCCTAAAACTAAAGAAAACTGTAAATGATCATTGTGTGACAGAACTGTCACTTCACAAATCATAACACTACTCTGTAATTTTGGTATATAACAAGAATTCCACATAGCTTTCCTGGAAGGTGTTGTACAGACCATGAATGTTTTGGATGTTTTTCTCTTGGTCTTTGAACTAAACAGTACGACCCAGTCCTTTGAATGCTCACCGATGTAACAATGGTGGGTGAGCTTTGAACCCTTCAATTTAAGGATTCCTGATTCATCCGACATGCACATCTCATGGAATATTGGAAGTCTCTCCCGACTTTTAAAGAGTTCAGTATCAACTCTCGAAACTTTTGTTCTGGACATGCCAGTTTTCAGTTGCCTATACAGCTGTTTTTCATTATATTTTTTTAATAATTTTAAATTATTTTGCATAGACATTGCAATAACAGACTATCAGAGCCTCATTGTGCAGGCTGTATTTATTCTAGTGGGTTGCCCTTCGAGTGAAGCTATAACCTCACTGGCTTCACTAGTGAAACCTAAGAACAGTTTTTTTTTTTCTCTTAGCTGGCCAATTAAATTAGTGTAGACAGGTGTGAGAGGAAGCTAACACACCTTAATGCTACAAAGATCTATTGTTACTGGCCAAACTTTAGTTAGAGCAACAGTCAACACCCAGCTCCAGCCCTTTCGTACACAGGCACACACAAACAGCACCCTCAAACACAAACAAGCTGATGTATTAGCCACATTAGGCATCTCTTTAGGGGATTTGGAGGATTGCTAATTGCCAGCTTGTCATTTTAATTGCCCTTACCACCCCCCACCACCCCCCATCTGACTCATACACACATGAATACACACAACTTCTTCAGCTACTTTAACAAAACATCCAACAGCCTGCTCCACCAACAGTAAACCTATGTGGCCAACATTATGCTCACTAACCATTACCTTTTCATTAAATATTTTACTGTTACATCTGGAAGCGTTATTAAATGACTAATAAACAATGCTGTGCAACAAACTTTTCTCTATATTTTTACCTTCTAAGGAGTCAAACTTCCAGGTAATCCTTTAAAGTTGTCTTAATCAACAGTTCTTCAGGCTTTCTGCTTGGTGTCTTTGGCAATTTTCAGAGGAACGTTTTTTTAAGCTGCTTAACACTGACCTGTGAATCATTCAAGGCATAAATTGGCACCTAGGTCACAGTTTGTTCTAATTTCTTTTGATTAATCTTTTGAAAATATCAAAATGAACAGTGTTTAGCAGACAGAAAATAGTATTTCAGCTCCAAATTATTTTTATGTGTTTAACCTAAAACATAGACTTCTGTAGATCATCAGCTGAGGATGATGCATCTATCCAGCCGTATGCATAGTCTTGGAGTATTTTTTTCCTTTTTTGTAAAGCCATGACTTTCAGAAAGTGCTGCCACTTTAAACCATTTTTAGTATTTTTGTACTTATGTTTTTTATATTAGTTTTGTGCTATTTTTTCCCAGTTAATCAGTTAAACTAGAGATTATTTTACCTCTGAAGAAAGCAATTTGTGTAAATGTCTTTTGTAATAAATGTTTTCTTTTTCTGCATAAATCAAACTAAATTATAAACATTTTGTAGTTTAAAGTACAAATTGTGTATATTAAGTGCAACCTGTTGCATGACAAAAATTGATCAGATGAAACCCTTCTGAATTAGAAATAAATAAAAATAGACATCAGTTCAGTCCTTACTGCCAGTCCATATCTTTCTATTACACCCTTGTAATGTCATAATTCAGACTGTAGCTTTCTAATGTTTTCTATTTAATAACTTTTTAAAAAATTGTTATACCTTTATCTAACCAGGCAAAAACAGATTAGGAGCAAATTTCTTGTTTACAACTGTGGCCTGGCAATTGGCGAGGCATATGAGGGGAAACTAGGTTTAGTGTTTGGTTTAAATCTAGTTTAGATGTTAACATCATCTTAACAAATATTTTTGATTAAAATGGTTAATTTAGTTAATTCAGTGTTAAAAAGGAGAAAATACCTGTCACCTCAGAGTGCATTAAAGGACTCTTTAATGATTTAAATCAGTTTATGGTTTTGTAATTTCCAGAAATCCAGTTTCTGATTTAAAGAAAGCATTCCCTTTGCTTTTCTGTAACCCATCATTAACAATAAACTGTTGTTGTTAACTCATGGTGGAACATTATTACCTGTGGTATTCAACAGCTGCATTTCCTGTAACGTGGCTTTTAAATGTCACAAACCTTTGACCTTCTACAGGACAGAATGAGACACCACTACTATCGGCAACAATACAAAACGCTTTCATTCCATTATTCAGTAGAGTCGTCCTGATCTGCCCACATGAACACGCACGTACAACAAAAGCAATAACGATCACCTCTGGTCAAAACAAAATCCATTTTAGAGCTCCTCAGATGACATATGGCAGAGTCAGGATATCAAAAGAAAGATGACCTGCAGTACCACTGCGGGTTGTCCATGATGTTACTTGAGGTGCGTAAATAAACAGCAGGTTTTGTTCTCCACGTTTCTTACTTTTCAGTATTACTAGGGAGAAGTTTCAACACTGCTACAGCATTTATATTCTAAGTCACAGCACGTGTGTTATCACTAAAGGAAACATGAATAATTAAATAAACCAGAAATGTTCTGGATTAATTTTCAGCATCACAATGAATAAGCAGTCCCTGAGATATTGGAATGTGTCGAGTGAATACAGTCACTGACAGCTCTCACATCAGCACAAATGGCTCATTCCATGGGTTTTTTAAAATCATGTTGATACTAATGTAAAACAGTAACAGCATGAACCCAGTTTCTCTATTCACAAAAGCATTTAAGTTTGCACACTGAGCACATATCCCTGTAAAACACAGAAATTAATCTAATGATGTAAAAAATGTTCTCTGTTGTATAAAGAAACACCCGAAGCAAGGATGCAGGACCACATGTTGGTTAAAATGCAGGTTGTAGATTTTGGAGGTTGTTCTGTTATCTCAGTGAAGTTGTGATGTTTAGATCGGTGCTAAGAAAGATGTACTAAATACATGTAAACCTTTTTATGAATGGTGTGAAGCTCTATTAGCTTCACACCAGACACAGCTCCCAGGCCAAAGGAGCAAGTCAGATAATCTGACCTCCAAAACATATTTAATAAGTGGTGAATGCAAGGGCCAAGTAGTTCTACTTGGCCCTTGCATTGATCAAGTTAATTGTTGACTTACTTAGAAATTAAGACACTAGGGGTTTTATATTCACAACACTCACAAAAGTTAAGCCTAAAAAAGGTATTAATGCTGCCATGGGTTAGAGTTGGGGTTGGTGAGTGTGGTTGTAACTGTAGGTGGGCCCCACAGTTAAATGCTATTTAAGGCCCTGTACAATCCTGGGTTGCCTCTGTTAAAAACCTTTACAGTAAATCCATCACTGTGTGGTTTGGCTCATCCACAAACAGGACAGAGTCAGACTGCAACAATCAATCATGTCAGCAGAGAGGATCATTAGGGCAGCTAACATTTCTACAGACCCCACACTTCCTGGACTCAAACTGTTTAGACTTTTACCCTCTGGTCATTGGTGAGTTGTCAGCTACTCTACTGTGAAGCAAAATAAGCATATTTTACGATGTCACAACAATCCTTCCTTGTACTTTTATTTATGAACAACAAAACAAAACAAAAAATGGCTCCAAATACTTGTACATATTGTTCCTTTGTCCTTATTTTATTTCTCTAAAGTGTAATATTCGTACTTTATGTCTGTACACTGTGAGCGCTTGAAAACCAAATTTAAACTCATCGTTTGTGCACGCAATCTTGACCAATAAAGCTTGTTCTGATTCTGAATGTGAACTCTGGTTTTGTGTGGCAGGGGCTCTAACTGGAGGCCAGCTGGGTCATGTCGAGCTGTTGCAGCAGAGGCTCCGCTGCGGTCAGGTCAGAGAGGCGCTGGGCATCCTGGAGGCCATGGACTGGAGCACCATGGGCGACGAGAGCTACCAAGGACTCAGCTCTGTGACTAACCACCTGCTGAGGATGCCTCTGAATGCAGACAGAGAAGGTGCAGCTGTGGGTCACATGACTAGTTTTAGGCTTTCACAGCTATCAGAAAATTTGTCAGCTAGTTAAAATATTTTCCACTAAGAATCTTTCTAGTCCCGTGGATCATCGACATCTACAGCCTCTGGTAAAATGCCAGATTGTTGTGATATAAAAACACCCCTTAAACTAACACTTTGCTTGGGAATGTTTTGGTTTAACATCAGGATTCAGTCTTCTTGAGTTCACACTTGTCATCAGTAATACTGATTCGGATGAACTTAAAAAAATGTTCACCTGCTCTCGTACGTAGAATTTTCCTGACATTTGTATCCTTTAGCTGAAGCCACGGTTTTCAGTAAGATTAGGAAGGCTCAAAAGCATCTTATTGTGCGAAGGTATCAGTCAGAAGAAGGCTACAATAAAAATCTCAAGGGCTGACTAAACAATACAGGTCGGTAACCCCTTAAGATTTGTAGAGAATATGGGACAATGGGGACTTTATATGAACGGGATGTTTCTCAAAAATTAATAACAAAACTAGAGAAAACTGGTCAAGGAGGCTGACATCAGCATCTAGGAATGGTTATCATCTTCTTGTAACATCAATATCCTGTATTGTCCATATGTCAAAGCTTACTCCCAAATGAACAAAAGACTCGTCTGATGTATCGTGATATTTCGTGACTCCTTTCACTTTAGCATGAGTGTTTACACTATTTATATCTACAGCAGGCTATTTGTTCCTTTGTTCCCAAGCATAGTTGGTGGGCCTGATTTATGTCTTTATTTGTTTGAAATCAATGAAACAAACTTACAATTGATTATGAATGGCTTTTTTTTTTTTTTTTTTTTTTTTTTTTTTTTTTTTTTTTTTTTTTTTTTTTTTTTTTTTTTTTTTTTAAGTTTATGGTGTGTTTCTACTCTGTGTGCAGCCCAGCTGGAAGCTGCTCTGCGGGTATTTTACGCCCCGGCTGCCCCTCTGTCTGATACAGTGATATTGGAGTACAGGGAGCCAGTCAGCAAATATGCTCGCCGCCTTTTTCACCACCTACTCAGGTAACGCCACCTTCTCCATGCTGCTGCTGCTGCTCTGGTCTTAATTTGATTCACTGAGGGAGAAATTTGCTTTGTGCATCCCCACCAGGGGGTCCAGTTCAGCTTCTATAGAGCACTTCCGGAAATAAAAAAAAAAGGTGGTATTTCTAGGTAGGCTACAGTTCAGTGTTGTGAAATGTAAAACCCATATAGAGAGTATTTTTAAAACACTACTGGAGCATGTTGTTGAGTTTATCAGTGTGGAGGGGAGAATAACAAGAGTCCAAAAATGTCTCCTAAAAATGACAACCATTGAAAAAACAAATTTAACACTCCTTATTTTCCTCTCACTGGTTTTATTTAAAAATTTCTAAAAACGGACGTCGCTTTTGAATTTCATCAGTCACACACACGCTGATGCAGCTTTGAGTCATTCATGAGGCAAAGCAGCACACATAGACCTGTTTAACTGTTGTTTCATTTTCCCTTCTGCCATGAGAGCCTTTTGAAACGCCTGTTTGACTGAAATAGACCCTGTTGTTCCCACACACTGCTGCTCACAGCTCTCCATCTAGCAATTACCTCCTTTTTCCTCCTCTGTACCAGAGCAGGAGTGTTGTTTGGCATCCCTCGTCCTCCTCCTCTCTTATCACCTACCTGCATTCTTTTTCTCTCCATCAACATCAAATAAAGAAAGCCTCTCCCCCCGCACCTCCCCTCTCTGCTTGTTTATTTGTTTCATGTTGGATGGAGACGGGGAAAGTTTGGGTGTTTTGTACTGGGAGATGCAGCTCTCTCTCTCTCTCTCTCTCTCTCTCTCTCTTTCTCTCTCTCTCTCTCGGCTTTATTCTGGATAATAACAAAAATACTCACTATTTACTGTTCAGTTATTGACAGTGTGTTGCACAGAGATTTGTGTGCATATCTGTGGATTTAGGTATCTCACTGTATGCAAAAAATAAAGCTAGGAGAAAAATGTATGTCAGGCTGATTCATCTATAAATTTCCCTTAGTTGCTTTTGTTAAACAGATATTAGTCAGGATTTTAGTTTTCCAGCTGTTATTGTCTCTGTTTTTTTTTTTTTTTTTTTTTGCAGACATCAGTGTTTTGAGAAGGCCTTCCTCCTCGCTGTAGACTTGGAAGCTCGAGATTTATTCATGGTGAGTTGGTAGAAATTTTGATTTCAGGTAGTGGTTTGAAAGCAAAATTAGACTAAAACTCGAACAATAAATTTTAAAAAGTGTTCATATTTGAAATTTGAAAAGATTTTGGATTTTGAAGGATACACTCAGTTTTGATCCTATATTTGTGATCCTTTTTGTGAATTCTAGAGTGAAGATCAAAAGTTTCCAGAGAGAGTGGCTATTAAATCACCATTAATCCTTTACACCAGTTTTATACCAATTAGTGTTTGTCCTTTCTGGGTTACCATAGAAAAATGACTGCATTTCATTTCACTCATAAAATCTAAGGTTTTCAGCACACAAAAAGTTTAACATCCATCCATCGTTTATCCTTGCAGGAATGGGGGGGTGCAAAAAAATTTAACTTAAACTTGATAAATGTTTATTCTTTTTATGCCACAACTAATAAAGTGCCTTTCTTTGCACACAGTAATAAGCATAATAAATAAACTGAACTTATGTCCCACGAAACAGTTTAATATCAAAACCACTGAAGTATAAGTTACAGATTTTCTCCATTTTTGAATTTCATGTTTTACATAGTAAATATATTCTTTTATGTAAAAGTATCTAATATCGTTAATGTATAAAATATTAACAGTTTAATAGAAAAATAACCTTCATTTTTTGCTGTACTGTAGGAATATTTACCTTTGAGAATGAAAAGTGACAAAATGTCTGCTTTTAAATTCACATATCTACATTTACAACAGTGAGTCCATCTGAAAAGAATTGACATGTCGAGGTTAGATTTCAAACATGCATTTTACTTGCTGGGCAGATTGGTAAAAGAAAAGTCCCTGAAACAAACATCTGAATAGTCTGCAAATAAAGTCTGAATAAAACTGAGCAAAATCATACGGCTAAACTTTGGTGATCTGATTGGGTTGCAGACTCGATCCAACTATTACAAACTAAATCAGAGGCTTTCTATGAGGATGGAATGAGAGTTCCTGCCATGAGATCTGATATTAAAACTCCATATTTCCTGTCAAAGTGAAGTCTGTCTCACAAAGTGTGGTCGCTGTTCTGCGTTGGCCTGACTCTGTCTGGTGAAATAAGTCTAATAATACCCTATAGTGACAAAGAAAGAAAGAAAAACAAAGATTTGTTTGAAATTTTTGCTAATTTATTAAAAATTAACAGTCATAATAATTTACAGCCTTTGCCATGAAATTTGCTTCCACTGCTCCTCCTTCAGATGTGTCTGTAACTTGATTAATGTCCAACTCTGGTAAATTCGGTTCATTTGAGATAATGTGGAATGACCACTCTTGTCTATACAAGGTGTTGCAGTTGACAGAATATTAGAGCAGAAACCAAATAAAGAAATCAAACAAACTGTTGTAGATCTCTGAAAATGGATTTTGTCAAGGCACACGTCTGGGGAAGGATCAAAAAAATTCCTGTGTTCTCCTCCGTTTGGAAATGGAAAAAGTCTGGAAACACCAGGACCCTCCCTAGATCTGGGCACCCGATCAAACTGAGTATTCAGGAAAGATGGACCTTGGTGAGAGAGATGATTAAGAAGCCAGTTGTCACTAAGAAAGAGCTCCAGTCCGTTTTTCCGTTTTGAGAGCTTTACAGAAGGTCAGTCAATGCTAATTCTCCGCACAAATCAGCTCTTCATGGTAGAGTGGCCAGACAATCATGGTAGCAAGCTTAATTTTTGCAGAAAAATACCCAAGAGGCTTTGATCTGATGAAACCAAAGTCAAACTTTTTAGCCTGAACTTCAAGCATCATGACTGGAGAAAAACAGGTACTACTCTTCACCTGGCTAACTTTATCCCTACTGTGTAGCTTGGCGGTGGCAGCGTTATACTGTGGTGATATTCTTCAGGGGCAGGAACTGGGCAATAAGTTTACATAGAGGATAAAATGGAGTGGCTCAGCTGGAGCATACGCTTAAATCATGGAAGATCATGGAAACTCATAAAAATGACTGTTTATTAGTGTTCGTCAAGTCGAGTTGAGCTTGAGAAGATCTGCAATGAAAAATGGTTGAAAATCTCCAAAAACAGGTGTGCCAGGCGTTTGGAGACGTACCCAAGACAACTTAAAGTTGTGACTGCAGCCAGAGATGCTTCAACAAAATTTAGAGCAAAGCTTGGAAAATAACAATGTACATAAGATTACATTTGTTTGGTTTTGATATTTTATTTTTATTAAATTAGTGAAGAACCTGTTTCACTGAAAAAAATAAATGGAATCAATTTCAGAATATGTCTTTAATGTTTTCAGGAAGCACTAAATGAAACTGGCCCTACTGTTAACATCATAGGGAATCATTTGTTTCTTTATTATTTTTATTGTAAAATATCATTAAGTTTTTTTAAAGGACCTAAAATGGGTATCTCATATAAACAATACTACATTACACTTTAGTTGGCAAAAAGCAAGCGACAGTGCAGAAGCTGTGAAGAAAACTAAAATCCCATCCTGTTGGACCATTTACAGAAGAACTAAAGATTTTGAAAGTGTGGATATTTATGTTCTAAAACATAAAACCTTAGAATTAAAGTGACCTTTTAAATTGATTACCATATTGTTTTATTGACATGAAACAGATTAGGCCTAACTGATTAATATTTGGCCTCCAGAGGATTAGATATCAGCTCAGTCACCAGCACCTTTTATAAAAGCTTCCTGCAGGCCCCTTAGTGCCATACACCCTGTTTTAGTTGTTCATTCACTGTTAAACCCTTCTTACTTGCATTTGCACATGACTTGTAACCCACAAAAGTGTGTGTACGTGCGTGTGTGTGTGTTGCATGTCAGAGAGCAGGTGTGATCTCAGTGTGGGCCCCTGTCTTTTCACAACCTCTATGGCCTCAGCTCGGCCTTTTCCCTCTCCTCTCATTTACCTCTAACTTGTTCTTTCTTCCACATGTTTCTGTAGGTGTCTTTTCCTCTTTTTTTTTTTTTTTTTTTACATGGGGCCCCCTTTTTTGCTCCATGCTTCAGCAGCACAAACACAAAAACACTCACTCATGCTCCTCTCCGTCCCTCAATCACACTGATAGCACCGCTTCCAATTCCCTCCCCACTAATAGGCAGGGCTGCGGGGAAGCCGAATTGAAAAGGTGGAGTCAAGCCGGTGAACCTTGAAAGAGTGAAGGAAAGAGGGGCAGAAGGGAAGGGGGGTGGGGCGTTGGTTAGATAGAAGGTCAACAATAAATGTTAAGATTTTTTTTTTTTCGATCAAAAACGTTGGAGAGAAAATTCTTTGTTATGTTTCGAAGGTGTAAAGAGATGTGTGCACTAGACATAAAAACTGCAATATCTGCCTGTACATCTTAATATGTGACTGGAAGTGGATTAAATGGTTGGAGGCGGCCTCATCCGGGTATTTCAAGCTGTGTTTTTTTTTTGATAAAACATTTTAATTAAAAGAATAATTTTTAAACAGGTCTTTATACTTCTAACATAGATTCTTTCAGGTTCTTGACCAGAAAATGGGGATTTTAAATCTAAATTGGACATCCAAATAAAATGCCTCTGTGGGTTTGTAGAACCTAATGAATTACTGCCAACTAAACCCTAAAGATTAGGCACAAACATAGAAACATCCCACCATAATGTGAAAAATCAGTGGTTTTCTTCAACGTGGAGGTTTGCTTTGCTTCCCTGCCTGGTCCCACATTTGCATTTAGTTCTCCTGAAAGTTGAAGTGGATGCCTTTTGTGTAGGATTTTAAGAAATTACTTTGATTTTTGATAACGATGGTCATAACACCAAATTTGATCAAATTCATTATTGACCAAATAAGATTTTTTTTTTCTTAGATGAACACAGTTTTTTAAAAATTGTTTATTCTTAAGAATTCAAATAAAAAACAACAATGTGAGTAGGGACTTACAAAACTGACCTGCTGATCCACACCAGCAAAATAGCTTTAAAATAATACAAGATAATATGTTGATATTCACAAACACAATAAATGCCTGCAGTATTTTAATAGACTGTTTCATTTTCCTTTAGCAGTTAAAATTGTACATTTCAATCACTGTGTTACAAAATAGGGGAGCAGTGTAGGGAAAACCCCCATCCCCTCATTTATCAATTAATTTCTTCTATTTATTTTTAGTTTGGGAGTTTTAAAAAAACTAATAAAAATTAACAGGGACTTTATAATTTCTCAGGCTGTAGTTGATGATCAGATTTTTTTTGGAATCAAAAATGGGAGAGCAACAACATTAAATTGCTTCTCCATTTCGCATTGAATTTTTTGTGTGAGGGCCGAAAGTCCATGTAAATAACAAAGTGAAGTTTTTAAACAAGTTAGATCAATATGTATGACTTGCTTCCACAGCTTTTACATTTTTCTTGATATTATTGAAATATTCAAATTTGTCCACAAATGCACATAAAAAATTCAAATATAGTATTGTGGTAGAGAGGGCTCTTTCGTTCCCGGTTAAACAGCTCTTGCTGTTGGGAAAAAAAAAATAAAAATAATTACTTAAGGAACTATTTCAGGTACATTAGTTTATCTGATTTGAAATGTGTTGTAATGCCTCCTGGACACAGGTTGGCCAAAGCACAACAAACAGTAACAATTTTGTAGAAAACTCTAATTTCACAGCTAACAAGGTGAAATTCTGGCTATAAACTCTTGAGATAAAGTTGAAAATGACCAGACTTCCTTCCTTCATGTCTATGGCCTCTAACTGACAATGTCCTTTGGTTGATGCCGGGACCTCAGCCTCAGCACACATAAATCCTATCGTTCATCTGATGGCAAACCCTGATCGACCAGTCCTACACAACAGACTAGCATTGCTACCAATGGAAAATTGTGCTGCGATGCCTATTTCCTTAACAGGCTTAATAAAATTTAAACTCTGTTTTTAAGAATCAATATTCAGTATAGATTGGCCAGCCTAAATTATTTAGCATTTGAACCATAGGTGACAAAAAAAATAAGTTCAGTCTTTAAAACACTGTCCAACTTTAATTTCAGTAAGTGGAAGCACTGCAGTGGAGGCCTACTTTAGCATTGTTAGCAGCTAACAGTTAGCCAGTCGTGGTGTTGTTGCAGAGCTTACAGATCATTTGTATTTTGTCTGTCACCATTTCTTTTTTTTTTTTTTTTTTTACCAAGTAACCACAATCCCCACAAATGATTTCAAAGTAGCAGGAGCTTCTTTAATGCTTCTGTGACCACTTTTTAGCAGCAAGCCCAAGTCTTTGTAAGTCAACGTAACATGGCAACTCAAGAACCATCTCCTTTCATCCTTAAAAAAAAAAAAAAAAAAAAGCACTGTATCAAGCTTAAAGCGCAAAACTTCAAATATGGGGTCCTAATTAGAGCGTAAATTTACTTCACAGATAAAGTTCTATCCTAAAAGTAAGAAGTTAACGCTTCTTAGGACACAGTGCTAGTGAGAAACACTTGTTTGATATAACGAGATCTCATCTCACCCCTACTAACAGTCAACACAACTATGCTTATTTTTTGTCAAACCATGTACTTCTGAGCTCTTTTTGAGAAGAGATCCTAATCCTCATATATTTTATACATTTTAGAAACTGAAAAAAAGTTATTTATGCCTTCTTTCTTTGACTCTTTTACCTTCTTTTTAAACATCCTGAGCAGATTTAGAAAGCATGTGTGAGCCCCTTAGTGAAGGCCACAATGGGAATCTGCTCATATCTGGTTCACTGATTTCAACAGATACTGGCCGAACCTCGTCATCCTAGATCTGTAACAAAGTTAATGCTCATTCACAGCAAACTGTTTCAAGCACTTTTTAGCCTCAGCGACCAAGAGAGCAGCAGCTCATTGTCTGTAAAGAGTGAAAGAGAGTCGACAAAGAAAAAGGGGGCACATTGACATTTCACCCCTCGCCCTGTCCTCCAGTCTAATTAGGTTGTGTTGTTGCTTTAACCTGCTGCTTGGCTGATTGGACTGAGGTGGAAGGGGTTAATGAGGGCAACCCCCACCCTCACCAATCTCTTTGCAATTTACTAACTTGCCCACAGAACTCAATAATGCACCGTCGACTTGATAGAAAGGACTCACAGATAACATGGAAGCCATCACCTCTTCAAGAAATGCTCAGCATGATACCCTCCTCCCCACCATGACTCGACCCTCCATTGTTTCCCAGCTAACAATTGAGGCCCTTCAAGCTCCCCCCCCCAAAAAATAGAAAGCTTTTGTTGAAATGAAACACTTAGTGTTGGGTTAAATTGAGGGGGAGGAGGAACTGGCTGTGTAGGGGTGAGGCGGGTGTTCTCTGAGGGGTGGAGGTTGGTGGTGGTTGGGGGGCTACTGATTGGTTGGCATTTTTTTTTTTTTTTCATTATTGGTGCTCTTCTGTAACTCCCTAATTAGCCTTTGATAATGAGTTGATAATGTAACCAATTAGGTCATTCGTCAGCCAAGTCGAGCCCACAACACCTCCCTCCTTTTTTTCAATCCCTCCTAAATAAGTCTTGATAGAGCTTGCTAATTAAATCAGATTTTTGTGATAGCTGAATTGAATGCCAGCTCTTCTGTTTCTGAATGGGGTCTCATACAGTATCACCACAGATATCCTTAAGCGAAGCTGTTGTCTTTCCCTCCTATCTGACGCCATCATCGTTGGCAGCACCGAGGGAAAAGGAAGGGGTGGAGATGTTGCTTTTGCGTCTTTGGCAATAAACTCACAGTTGTCTCTTGCATGACTAATTAGCCCGTTTAAAACTCTTGACGCCTCTCTAACACAAGACTTTGGGGTGTTATTTGTGTCATGAGACAAGTGTGAAACTAATTATGTTGATTTCAGAAGATGTTAGCATATTTCTGCCTGTGTGTTGCTGCCAGTATTGTTGGCAAACACTGATGGAAAATTACACCCTTCATCGTTTTAACAAAACCTAAAATAAAAACGCTGTATTACTTTAATTTGAGTCTGTGATTGTGATTGTTAATAAAGTATTTTTGGTGTTGCCAAGAATAAAGAAGTACAAATAATTTGAAAACACCCAGATATGTATATATACATATCTGGGTGTTTATATATATATATATATATATATATATATATATATATATATATATATATATATATATATATATATATATTGTTTTGGCTCATGCAATGAGTGTACCTCTGTAGAAATCAACAGGATTGGCTGCCAGGTCCTCAGAATCAAAGAGCAAGGCTTTGCCCAGACTACTCATTCACTAATCCTTAAATTTTCAGATTTCACACTTTTATAAATGATCTGTTGCTCACAGATGTATGACAGTTTTACAAACTTATCAAAGGAGTCAACTTTTCAAATGACTGATCATCCTCCAGAGCCTCACTGAGAAATTGATCATAACTTGGAAAATACCAAATATACAATCGGAACAGAACGGTCTTTACACTTTGCTTATCGCTACTTACCATGTAATCAATATGCTTAATTTAAAAACGAAGAATGCTGATTTGACTTAAGATAAACCATAAATCATGTAAAGTGGTAATTGGAAAGAATATATTCAGTGTCCGCCTTTCGATGTCTGTAGTGCCTTGCAACATTCATTTTAGTTGAACCTTTTCTAATTTTTTCACTTTACAACTGCAAACCTCAGTGAATTTTTCCAGGATGTTTAATTCATGAAAAGTGTAACATGCATTTGTATTTAATCCTCCTGGGTCAGTACTTTGTTGGACCAGATTTCATTAGAATACAGCAACAAATCTTGGTCTTGGGGTCAGTCTGGTCGACTGGAGAGTGCCTGTGAACATTGATTTTTAAATCTTATCACAAATTCTCAATTGGATTTGATTAGTCCACCTTAACACATGAATATGTTTTGATTTAAACCATTTTGTTCACCTATGGTTTCATGTGTTAGGCTGTTTTCCTGGTGGACTTTGAGACTCCACCCTAGTCTCAAAAATCTTTTGCAGCATCTAACACTTTCTCATCCAAGTTTTTCCTGCATTTAGCCCCATCCATCTTCTGATCAACTGACCAGCTCCCTGTCCTTCCTGAAGAAAACCATCCCCACAGAATCATCCTGCGTTCAATTTTGACCTAATTTGACCAGAGTACCTTCTTCCACATTTGCTGTGTCCCCTGCATGGTTTGTGGCAAACTGCAAATGAAACTTCTTATGGTTTTCTTCTTGAAATAAATGCCAGATTTGTGGGATGCACAACTAATAGCTGTCCTGTCAATAGATTTTTCCACCTGAGCTGGAGATCTGTACGGCTCCTTCAGATTTATCTTGGGCCTGCTTGTCTGATTAATGCCGTCTTTGTCGGACAGAAATATTGAATACTTTTAATACACTTTGTATTAAATACAACCAGTTGTTTCTTAGTCTGTGTGAAATAATATATATCTCAAATCAGACATATTAAGATTTAGCAATAAAGCTATAGTCTAAACAGGTCCCCAGATTTAACAGCTTTATTATAACTACCTACATGTTTTAGATGGACATTACGTTACACTTCATTCACTGAGTTTATTTCCCCTATTAGAGATGTTCCCATCCTTGTTTCTCGATTTATCTAGTTTGACAGGAACCCACAGCCATCAGGTCAGGCTCCATACAGACACGACCCTGTCTCTTAACGTGCTGAAAAACATTGCTCTGTGTCAGTTAACCTAATCCCCGATTTATTTGCAGGAAACCCAAATATCAGTCGATATCGGGTTCTTAGCGCCCACCGCTGTTCTCCCCTCCCCTCTGCTCCCTTAAAAAATGGCCCAGTAAAATGCCCCTCTTTATCAGCGCAGTTAGCTGGCTCACTGCAACCCTTAAAGCTCTTATATAAATAAGATTAGTGTCGCGTTTGAGCGTCGGGGAATAAGAGGTGTAATATCTGATGGTTTTATATGCAGTATTATTGTTATCCCCTCTTAGTCTGGCTGATACTTCTCTCTCTCTCGCTCTCTCTTTCTCATTTTGCATTTGTTCACTCACTGATTCTTTCTCTGGGTCTCTTTCTACAGATTCAGACAGTATTATGAGGGGCTAAGCTGGAATAAAGCGCCTCAGCATCAAATGTTCATATTGTTCTGATCTGTCTGTCATACTGTCACATCCACTCGTATTTTTTTCTCTGCCTTCCTGATTTACACTCTCTCTTTTTCCACGTCCTGCCTCCCTGGCTCTATCATTCACTGCTCTGTTTGTTATCAATTAAGAACCTCAGTCATACCTAATTGTGGAGCCATGTCCTCGTTTGTAAGGGCTGAATCTGTCACCTCAGTCCTGGGAGCTGATTTAGACCCCTTTGAGGCCATTTTGTTGTCATCCATTTTCACATTTTCTCCTAACTCTCCTCCACAGAGGGCAGGCACCACACTATAATTACCCAATCTGTTCCTATTCAGACTCCTCAATTTCAGTACCTCACCCTCTCTCATTCTCCTTTGCTCCCTCTCTCTGCTCCCAACCTGTTTTGGGAACTGGCACCCCCTCATCTTTTTTTTCATTGGGAAAGGGGGGGATACAAAAGCTGGGTTACAATATGATGGTATTAAGTCTGGGTGCTGGCTCAGCTGGGGGCTGGCTTTAGCCAGCTGAGGGTTATCCATGACGAGCCTTGAGTCGTAGGATTGATGTCCTGTGATGTTGCTGAAGCGGAAGACTTTGCTTAACGCTCTGTACACTTTGATGGGCCCTCAGATCCTACATTCTGCCTGGAGAAACCCTGCGGGCCTCAAGAGCCACTTGTTGGGTTTCTGGATGAGCATTTCATACACTGTGGCTGTAGAATTAATAATATTCAGTTTCTCCTGACATCTGTTATTAGTAAGTCATCTCAACACTTGTAAAAACCCAGAAAAACACTTGTTTTTTATCCGCACATCACAAACCTAATCATGTAGAGTTTGCTAAATTCTACTGGGACTTTAACTGGAACTTTTTGCTTTGGTCCAATGTGACTATGATCAAACTTTTACAACTTTTCGAGGTTGGTTTGACGTGAAGCAAAGGAAGCAGCTGTGTGAAAAAAGAACCTCGTGTCCACTGTTAAGTATGGTGGAGGTTCTGTGATGCTGTGGGCCTGTTTGTCTTTGAAAGACTCTGGAAAGCTTGTTAAAGTGCACTCTTTGAAGTACCAGATTTAAATAGCAATCTGGTGGACTTTATCTGAAAACTGGAAACAGGTCATTGTTGATTGATTCAGACCTTGGCTATTTGCAGGATAATAATCCAAAACATATGGTCTTGTCAGGACAAAAATAATTCACAAAGCACAAAACCAGCCTTCTTTCAATTGCCATCTTAGAGCCAAGACCTAAATCTTATAGAAAACCTCTGGGATGAGCTGATGTGATGAGGTTGGGGAATTTTTCAAAGATCCCTATCTCTGTCAGCCAACCTTTTTCTAATGTTATAGTAGAAGACTAAATGCTGTCCTATTAGCTTAAAGGGAGTTTTACAAAGTACTGACAGCGGGTGCACTAATAGGTATGGCACCTGTGATTTTGTGGAAAAAACAATTATTTTTTAACATGTTTTTTAATCATTGAAAAATATACTCAGATTAATGGTTGGATTTTTCTGACTTTTCAGTGTGAGATTGTGGTACATTTATAAAAGTTTAATGTATGTCATGGCTTTTTGGACACCTTTACACTGACTGGTACTAAATGTAGGGGACATTGACTATAATTGTTGCCTGGAGCACTATTCTGTTAGTCTCACTCGCCTTTTACAGACCAACACCTTGGTCACAGCTGGAGTAATGTAGGGATTCATTATTCACTTTGATTATTCAAACTTCTTTCTCTGCATATCATTTTACTCTTATGGCTCAAGATAGAAAATGCTAGAAATGTGAGATAAAAAGGTTAAACTGTGTATATATGCCACTTGTTATTGATCCTTTTGCTTCCAAGTAGACAAATTTTCTTTTAATCTTTTAAAATGGTGTTGATTGATATTTCTCCAGGCTTTCTGATGATCATTCAATTCTGTTTTTTTTTTTTGTTTTTTTTTAACAACTCAGCTTCCATTTCACTCTTTTATTTATGTAGCCCTTACCTAGGGCAGTCAACTAGTGACCTACCATGTTTTAGTGTTAAAAAATGTTTACAGTTGACTGGAAAGTTTGAAATATGACTATGTAATTATATGTTATTAGAAGATATTAGTGACAATACTTAAACACCAACTGCAGAGTCTTTTAAATGACAAACTCAATAAAATACAATTAAAATAAATTATATCAATTTTAAGTGTCAGTTAAATCCTAATTAAGTAATCAGCCAGTGGATCTTAAAGTAAGCTATGTAAAGCCTGGTGGGCTGCCAGGCTTGTAATATGCTGGGGGAAACCCTGGGCATAAAAAAGGCTTCTAAACTCAATGGATTGACCAATATTGTATCTTCACATGCAATCTATCCTTAAGGACTTTGTTACTCATAACCTCTAACAAACAGATTATTTACTGAAAATACTGCAAATACTTTGAAAAATACAAAAGGAAGCACAGTTTGACAAAAAAAAAATCATTACTTTACCACCAAATAGGTGATTATTAGAAAACTTGAAATACATCAGATGATCAACTGTAAGATTCGGTAAGTCCTGTCTCAGGTGTTTGCTGAAAATTTTCTTGTTTTTTTTTAATGATCCCACTTTCAGATCCTGCTCATCTGCTGCAGATAGTTTTTCTTTGGTCTGACACTAATTTCGTCTTCCACTTGTCCTCCTTCCTTGTCTTTTTAAGCAAACACTTTACAATAAGCTTCCATTGTCTGGTGCAAGGACTGGGCAGCAGGTCATGGCAGATGGACGCTCGATCAAAACCTGGTTTTGCTGTAGGATAGTTCTTGTCAAAAGGGAGTGTTTACTCTCTACTGTCATCTCATGTTTGCTCAGAAGGAGGAGTTGATGCAAAATCAGTCTCTGATTTTGCAGCAATCAGGATTAGTTTTACCTTAAAATGATCAACTGAATTTGACAGTCACTGTTTATTGGAATTGGATCTAAATCTGAATATGTTTGATTGCACTCATATTAACTGGATTGTTTTATTACTTAAACCTACCAAATGAAGCTCAGAGCCATAAGTCTCAGGACAAATCAACTATCATTTTAATAGTAAAAATAATGTCCCTCAGCAATATCTCAATGAAAGCATCTTGTGTTATTATTTGTGACATATTTAAACAGTCTCAAATGTCTTAACAGAGCAGCAGAAATCAGATGCTGTGTGGTAAATAATGAA
The DNA here is from genome assembly GCA_014839685.1 of Anableps anableps. Taxonomy (NCBI): domain Eukaryota; kingdom Metazoa; phylum Chordata; class Actinopteri; order Cyprinodontiformes; family Anablepidae; genus Anableps; species Anableps anableps. Next base: position 29,829,236 of record CM026076.1, read on the forward strand.
TGTATTGCCATATTATCTCTCTTTATGAGCATTTGAGGCTCAAACAGAGATACAGAGGATACATGCTGTTTCCAATATTGTGACTGGCTGATATAATAATATGCTCTGCTGGATGTGTTTCTGTGTAAAAGGAGAATATGAAAAGGTGAATAGTCCCTCTCTCACTTTTGAAATGTGGCAGATAACATCCAGCCCTGCTTAAAAACGAGGGACGAGTGTGTGTGCAGTTTAGGGTACAGGCAGCAAGAAGGCTGATTTCAAAGTTTGTTTTTTTTTTTGGTTTTTTTTTTTTTTTTTTTTTTTTTTTGAGGAAGCGGCATTTCATTCGAACCGGTGCCGTTTCTGATGTTGGACTTCAAACGGGTCTTTTTTTTCTGCTTCTCATTTCATCTGTTTCTTCCTCCTCCTGCCAAAATACCGCACCCACCCCTCTATTAAAAAAAAAAAACTATTGTCATCTGAGCCTAGATTCATTTTAGATTAACGTTCACGTTTCTTTCTTTCCTGCATTACCTTCAAAGGACCTCCATTATGTTGCCAGTGATAAGGGCGAGGTGGTGCTCGCAGACGTGGCCAAGAGGAAAGCTAATGAAATCGAAGCCCGGGCCATCGCAGGCGACGGTAAGAAAGTAATCACTTGTCCAAGCCCAAATAAAGAAAATGCAGCCCATTATTCCTCCTTACATCTCGATAACCTCAGTGGCTCAGCCCTGGTGACACACCTGAGATATTTTCTCAGGCTCAAACCCTCCTTTAAAAGCACCAAGAAGAATCAAATCAGATCAAGTTTGACTGAGAAATGTGGCACAAAACATGGACAACAGGTTGGCTTGCTTTCCCTTTTTTCTTTTTCCACTTTTAATGAAAACTTTCATAGTTTAAAATCTAGGGAAAGACCCTAACTTCAGACGTAAAATTAAACTTTTTCTGGGTAACCCAGCATGGGAGAAAAACTCTACCAAGGCCCAGATTTTCTTTTTTTTTTTCAGTCTGTGCTGCTGGCCTTTGACAAACACTCCCAAAAGCACATACCAGAGGGGATCAAGCCGAGTTCCTGATTACAGACACATTCTCACAACCACACACAACCACATACACACACACACACACACACACACACACACACACGCTCAGTCTGCACAGAGGCTACAAGGGCCGACGGCTAAGCAGAAAAACATTCACATTTGTGAGGGAACTAGATGAACATGTCGGATGAGTCCTTCATTGATGCTTAAAAGCGCACCAGAAGGGCTGCGCGGGCATGTTTGTGTGTTCACTGATGAGGTATTTAACTCCACTGTATAAGGTCAAACCCCCGAGGCTTACCGTCTTGTCTGCATGGCTGGGAATGAAAATGAGCATTTGTGGAACTCTGAGGCCTGTTTGCATCTATTTTCCCATTTTTTTTATTCCTAATGTGATGCTTAACACGCGCACGCCCCCTCCTTTATAAGCTCCCTTAATTATGTCCTCGATGATTTACCTCAATCACCTGCAGCATGTCCTATCCTTGGACAGAAGCACTGTGGAGAAGTGAGGAAGGGACACAGGTGAGATGGAAGTAGGAGGGATGGCAGCAGGAGAAAATGGAGGGACTGATGTATGTGTGTCCTCCTTTTATATATATATATATATATATATATATATATATATATATATATATATATATATATATATATATATATATATATATATATATACATATATGTAAATGTAAAGTATAACAAAGATTTTAGGTCTTACATGAGTCTTGAATTCATGGTCGATTTTGATGTTGGAAATAATCATTTGTGCAATTAAAAACATTTTAGTCCTCAGGGAATGATAAACTAAGCTTTTAAGAAGTAGCTGTAAAGTTATTTGCTCATTCCCTTCTCACACTTCAAGTTATTTACATCTAGGTTTCGTCTTCGGTAAAAAAAAAAAAAAAAAAAAGGGAAAAATTTTCAATTAGTTTTGTGTTTGACTTTTTACACTTAAACTTAAGATGCATTTTTATGTACGATCTGTTAGAACCAACACATTTTATGAAGCATAATACTGGAAACAAACCCAACTACGAGGAATGCTATTGAATATAACATGATAATGATTTTAATGTAAATGATATAAAAATAGGGATTTGAAATTCTAAAGTTTATTTTTCTCTGTTTGCTGCAACCATATTTCTAGAGTAGTAACCATGTTTTATTTTTAAAAAGTGAGACTAGACTTTTTTATTTGCTCTTGTGTATGTGATACAGCTAGAGTTTCTTGGCCGATACACATTTTCATTTCTCTTTCAGAGCTGAACTGTCCATTCTGATTTTGACTGATTGCATTTTTGTTTTTATGACAAAGTGAAAGAATGAAGGAATTGCTAGATTTACTCTTCTTTATGCATCAAAGCATGTGTCCCTAATAGCTATCTGATTTTTATTAAAGTGAAAATGCATCACAGTATATTCTGTTTGATGCGATTACAAAGTAAAACTATTTGAAGCTTTTAGTTTTGATGCATTTAATAAATACGAAAAACAATCTGACCTTTTTTATTATTTGACTTCCTGCATTGATCAGAGCTGCTGAAGGGGAAAATTGACCAATTTCAATGTAACTGATGGGTGCATCTCTGCATATAACCTACAGCAATTGCATGGCAACCTGTTCAAAAACAAATTCAACATGACACAACAAAATGTAAATAGAGATATAATTCAAATCGATGATAAAGTAATTCGGACTCCTGAATGTCAGCAAGATAAAACCTCATGAAACTAAAACTAGTGATCTGTTGGGTATTCAGTTTGAAGATAACGTCAAGAAAAAAACCTGTTTTTACTGATGGAAGTTAGTACAAATACCTTTATACAGCACCAGATTTACCAGAATTTATCTGATTAGAAGTAGATTTTACATCCAAAAACAACACAAAGCAGTGTAGAAAAAACTGCTGACGGCTACATCACGAGTGTGCTTAGAAACTCTCTGAAGGAGGATGTTGAACCTGTCAGTCTGCATCAAAGATCGCTAAACTGATGCCTGTCTTTAAAACATCAGCGATGTGTGTGTAGCGTCTACTTGTGTGTAAGCGTACATATTAACATCACATGAAAGGCAGGCCATCAATTATAAGTGTCAAGCAGAGGGCTCCAGTGAACAGGTGTCTCACTTTACACACTAATACATGCACACACATTTAGCATTAGCACCATAACCTGTGGAGAGCTAGAGGACAGACCAAAAGCAGATTTAGCTTTTAAATTGATGAAAAGCAGCAAATATGCTTGACTACCATAAAGTTTAGTTTTTGCATTGTAAGTAAAATGCTATTTTTTGTTATTCTGTATATGTGTATGATTGGGAAAAATTTGTCCTTTATTATATGGTAGTGGGTAAAGGGCTAAGGCCAGCCATCATTTTCAAGTGTTTTTCTGCCATTAATATAAGCTTTTCTACAATCTTTCCCAGAGATCTTGATCAGTTTTTCTTCAGGCCCTCTGAAAGAAAACAATTCAATTTTAGACTATTTGTTTTCTTTGTTTATCAAACCATTTAAGTCTCTCATGAATCATTCTAACATGTCTCCTAAACTTAGAAGATGAACCACTGTTTTCTCTTCATATTATAGAAAACTTAGACCCAGTTTGAAACTGAATTGTCAGGCAATTTGTTAAACTCTCTGCAACACACCATTTGTCTCCATTTTTTAAGCTGCATCAATGACAAATATCAAAAGTAATCTGGCTTTACAGAAAGAAAATAGGATTTTATCACCAACAAAGTCATTCCTTAACAGCTATTACCCAAAAACTTTGCTGTTGTTAAACACTTGTTAACTCACATATTTGAACTTCCACTTGCTCTAATTATCTTTATTAGACTGAGAATTAAAATGACCTGTATTAGTTTACCTCCTGTGATGAGGACAAATATACACATTTATTTCTTATAGTTATAGACACATAATTATAACATTTAATTAACATTCTGAAACATTACTTTTACACTTCATTAGTTAAAATTCTCACATCTTTTTACTGCAAGAGCTGGCAGCCAAAAGGCCTAATGACAATGAAGAATTGTGAGTGGATTGGTCTTTCTGACCTGATTACTTCCTGTCTGGTCTGTTGCAACAACTGTGACCTGATCTCAGGTGTTATTACTACAGTGCCTTGCCCTGTGGTGAAGCATGGAGGTGGCACCATCATACTGTGGGTTGCTTTACTTCAGCAGGGACAGGGAAACTAGTTAGAGGTGAGGGGAAGCTGAATGGAGAGCTGTATGCACAGTATGCCTTCCAGGTTTTCATTTGCACAATATTTTTAAATTGATGCATCATAAATATGCACATCTTTGTGTTGGTCTATTTCATAAAATCTCAATGAAAATGTAAAAGTTTGAGGTTTTTAAAGTGAAAAAGGTTAACACTTTTGCAAGACAAAGTCAGAAAACTTCAAATAAACTGGACTGTAATAAATATGGGGATGTTTTGACACAGCTTCATTATGTGAGTCATATAATGAAGAATGAGAATGTACAAAGTAATTGAGGAAAATGAAGGTGCAACAGGTGAACAGAGGTAAAGTTTCTTTCAGGCGAAACAAGAACATGTTTAGTTTCCGAACTTAATTTACCAGCTTGTTCTGTAAAACTTTGTCCATTTTTTTCTTTTCCACTTAGACATCTTAACTTGTTTTCAAAGTGTGATCTCTATAGACATGCAGCTGCAGAGAGACACACTTTGACTTTTAAATGTTATGCATATATCGTCCTTTCTTGCGCGCTCCAAACCGCCTCCAAATGATGTCTTCACAATGCAGTTTGGAGGTGTACATATTGGCTCCAATTTTAATTCTTCATAAGACGCTTCCTACTTACATATGTCTTCATAAACAGCACGGCTGCAGCTTAAATCAGACGAAGCCTTAAAAAGGGGGGATTTGAGCTCTGACCAACATGTTTTTTAAAGCATGTAGAAGTTGTTTGATGGGCTGAAACAGGCGAACAAATGGGGATAGTTTGCATGTTAGTTGGAGCCAGAGGCAGTTTTACTCCAGGTGTCAGGTGCTGCTACTGATCTCGTTGCGCACTTACCTTGGAGAGCAACAACAAAAACTGCTGATCTTGTCTTATTGTAGTTTGGAAAAAAAATATTGAATTGAGATGATTTGCATTTAAAAGATCTAACATCGAAAAAACATGCTTCTTGTTTGTCTTTTTCAAAAATTGATTCAGTACCAAATTGAGTGGTTGTTTAAAGAGGATGCCAGTGATAGACGCTACATTTCTGTGCATCTCCTCTCGTATTCATGTGCGTTCATTGTAAATCCCGATCCTCTGAGATTCTGCTGCCGCTTGTACGCACACAACGCACAATAGAAAACACGGATTGCAGCTTAGAAATGCTCCTTTTCATACCAGCATTGGAAATCGCTTATAGCTGTCTGGCTGATACGTGTGCTGATTTGGATTGATACGGCACTGTGAGAGGCAGAGCGGTGAACATATGCGAGGGAAGGCCTTTTTCTCTTCCCATCCATCTCTCTTTTTTCATTATTCCCTTTGAGTGCCAAGAGGAAAAGCCAACTTGGTTTTGCAACGGTTGTGTCTCCCCCTCACAAAGGCTGATGTGACTGCAGGGCCTTTTCAACGGGCAGAGACGAGAGCTTTATCTGAAGATCCACTTCTCCACCTCCTCTCTGCCTTTCTATCTTCTCTTTGTTGTTCCGGTGAAAGCCTGTTAGCTCCGCTGTGCGTTGAAGGAAAGACGTGGTTGTTTCTGCTCTCTTTCCCAGCTGCTTTGTTTGCACATCCTCCATGACTGTTTGACTTCTTGTCTCAATTCAGAAATTCTCCCAAGTGGCAGCTCACTGTCACATACTGTGGCTTACTGAAGGATTCATAGCTCTTGAACTTGTTCACATTTTGCCATTTTACAACCACAATGTGTCACATGAGATTTTATGTGAAAGAGCAACATAAAGTAGTGCATAATTGTGAAGTGGAAGGGAAATTTAAAAAAAAAATTCTTCCACATCTTTGCTGTGTTCCCTACATTGCTCTTAGCAAACTACAAACAGGGCATCTTCTAATTTCCTTCCAACAATGGCTTTCTCCTCGCCACTGTTCTGTAAAGACCAGATTTCTGAGGTGCACAATTGGTAGTTGTCCTGTCTTCAATATCTCCCACATTGAAGTTTGCGCTTGCAGTGCAACAAAATGTAACAAGGTTCAGTTCCCTGTTATCATTTTTAAGCAATTTGTTTTCATGTTTGTTGTCAGGTGGTCTTCAGAGAGGCACAAGTGGTGGGTGTGGTTCCAGCTTCAGTCACAGAGAACCAGAGGGGAACCAGAGAGGAACAAGCCCTTTCTTCTCAGACAACCCTACAACACAGTGAGCACATGAACATGTAACTTAGCCTGTCTGAGTTTTCATGTCTAAATGTGTCCAGTATGGAAATTAAACATCCATGCTCATTGGTTTGGGGTTTGCAGTGGCAACTCCACTTACTATGGCATGACACACTGGAAATATTTTGTTAGAAAGAAGAAGAATGAAGTCCAAAACTAACTATAGTCCCCTGACTTAGGCTTTATCAAGCCTGGGTGTCAGAAAAGGACTAGGTGCGAGACATCCATCCATCCATCCAATTAACCTAACCTAAGAGACCAATTAACCTAACGGTCATTTTTTTGGACCATTGGAGGAAGCCGGAGTACCCAGAGAGAACCCACACATGCACATGGAGAACATGCAAACTCAAATTTGAAGCCAGGACCACCTATCTGCAAGGCAACAGTGTTACCAGCTGTTCCACCCTATGGCCACGCATGTTAAAAAGGCCAAGAAATCTCCATGACAAACTATAGTTACTGTCTCTGGTATGGTATTTTCATTCTTCATTTTAAAACTAGAAACCCTTCTAAATTAAGAAATAGATTTTTTGCGTTACTTTCTTAGAAAAAGACAACTTATCCAGTCTGTAATTGAATTCTTGACTGAACATTTGCATGTCCAGCACCACCCATGTATTTCACCTGTCATTAGTCCAGTTTCTCTATTCATGCTGCTGCCCCATGTGAGGAAAATCAGTTGATGAATAATATTTTACTATGCACGAACAACAAGAATTACAGTGCTGGGAAAACATATTTGATCCTTCTTTTATCACACTAAAATGTTTCAGATTATTGAGCTGATTATAATATGTCACATGCATAAATACAAAATGCAGTTTTCAAATAATGATTTTATCTGTTATGAAAAAAAATTATCCTAATCAACCCATCCCTGTGTGAAAAGGTAATTGCCTCCCATGTTTAATCTCAGATTACCCATGATAAACTACGTTTTTGTTTGGACAGCTGAGTTCAGTTGACTAGCCACATCCAGGCCTTATTACTGCCAGACCTGAAGAATAATCACTTAAATGCAACCTGTTTGCCAACATGAAGCAGGCTAAAAGATCTCTAAGAGCAACACGTCATACCCCGATCTAAAGAAATTCAAGAACAGATGGGAACCAATGCCATTTCTAAGGTTTTGGGACATCTTCAAACCTTCATTATCCACGAATGGGGAAAACATGGAGCAGTGTTCAGGCCTCATTTGTCTCAGTTTAAGTCAGTAACTCAACAACTAGAAAGAAACTGGTCAAACATGGCGTCCATGGGAGAGTTCAGGACCAAAACCACTGTTGACCACAAATAATGCAAAGGCCACACTTCCCCCAAAACATCTTGATGATTCCCATGACTTTTTGAACATTTTCTGTGGACTGATTCACCAAAAGTGGAACTTCAAGGAAAGTGTGCATCCCATTACATCTGATGTAAAACTGGCGTCAGAGCTACAGTAAAACATGGTGTGGTAGTGTGATGGTCTGAGGCTGCTTTGCTTCTTCAGGGGCTAGACGACTTGTAATAGTTGGTGGACCAAGAATGAAGAATGCCCATCGATCAGTTTTTGATCCTAAGTGCTTTTTGCACATAACTTAGATTATCTTTGGTAGATATTAAAATTTGATTGATGATCTGAAACATTTTAAGAGCAACAAATGAGCAAAAACAGAAGGAATGTATGAGTGGGCAAATACTTTTTCACAGCAGTAAAACTGTAACTGTAAATTTCTGAATCACACAGGGACCTGAAACATGAGCTAAAGTTGTTAACATTTAGCAGAACAGCAGATTGTCATTTCATTAAAAAAACAACATATTTTTAAACATTTAGCTCTGCTCCCTACAAATAAAACCTCCAGACACATTTGTTCATTGTGTTAATTCATGCTTCCTCTCAGAGAGATTCATCACTGTCTGTATGTCCTATAAGAGCATCAGTGGCTAGATGACCGAGCTGCAGCCTGGCCCGGCTTCCTCTCCCCTGTGAAAATTCAAATGTCAAAGCCACATCAGTTCCAGTTCTTAACGCTTCCAGTGATCCCAGATTTTAAAAACCACTGGTCCCAGTTCAGCCTCCAGTTCCTACCCAAACTCTGTATCAGAGTTTAAAACAAATAGAAAAGAATGACGTGTTCAAAGACTAATGACACAGATAGAACCATCCATGTCTCTAATATTATGGGATGGCGGAGGAGGGAGGTGATGGATACTGCATCTAACATATCAGAGTATTTATATGGGATTTGCGTGTTTTAGATTAAAAGGCGCTCTTGTCCTTTTCATCCTCGTAGGCTTTCATGGCTGTTTGACTGTAACAGTGATGACTCTCTGAACCCCCACCTACCACTAAGCCTTCTCCATCCATCCCAAATCCCCTCCAATTTAAGCAATCTGGGTCCAGAGAGAGGTAAAGCGAGATGCTACGGCCTAAGCTCTTTTTTGTAAAAACACCAAAAGAAACAAGAGGAGGATAAAACATATGGAAAAGAAGATGACTTGGTGCCAGAATCTCAATCGTACCACCACATCTTCCTCTACTTCACCGACAGGCTAAGGAAGCAGAGTCCCAAAACCTCCCAAAAGACAATAGCCTCAGAGAGGAGGAAACAAAGCTCCTGCTTTTTTATTTGACAATCACCCCCTCCTCCTTTAGAGGAGAAATTACTCCGAAGCCCCCCTTCCCCTTCTGTAATCTGGTCTCCAATGAAGTTTCATTGTTTTTCATGTGAAGCCAGTGGCAGCTTAGCCGAGATGGAGTAGGGGAGGCATTATAACACCGGCGCTCTCGCTCGTTTGGCTCGGCCAGAAAAGAGCAGTGGAGGAGAGGGGAGGCGAGCACAATAGCAGTTCGGGGGCTCCTCGCAGATTCCCGCGTTCTCCAAATCCGACTCCACGCTCACAGTAGTGAGAGACAACGAGACGGAAGTCTGGGAAGCATCCTTTGATGGCTGCTGGCCTCTGTTGTTCATCACGCGCTCCTCTGTCAGAGGAGCTCAGAGACTGGGAGCGGTTGACAGTTTTTCTCAGTGAAGGCCAAACCTGTTGTGATGCTCAGAACCAACAAGGAGCTGGTGACATGGTTTCATTCTCTGATCAACCTGGACAGTGAAAATCTATCATCAGACTGGGATTTGCTATGAGCACAAAGATGTGAGGTTTGATAAACAACTTCCTGCTCCTGAAATTAACATCCAGGAGTCTGAGCTGACAGTGAAGGCAATGACTGTTTCATCTCAATCAGTCATAAAGATATGGAGGCTGGCAGAGTAAACTGGGTTCTGATGTTCTTGTACTGAGGCTGGACTGGTCCCTTCCTCTGAGTCTGGGTTCAGTCACAAAGAAGGATAAACCCACAGTGGATCAGAACCCTAGATCAAATCTGATTATAGAGTGGAGCTCCATCTGTCCATCCATTCACCCATCTACCCATCCATCCATCCATCCATCATCCAACCACCCACCCATCTTTACATCATCCAACCATCAATTCATCCAAGCTATATCAAAATTTCTTTCTCTTTCTTTCTTTCTTTCTTTCTTTTTCTTTCTTTCTTTCTCTCTTTCTTTCTTTCCTTTTCATTTCTCTGTTGATTTGTTTATTTAGTTCTTCACTCACTCACTCACTCACTTTTGTTGTTGACATGGCAACACATCATGTGAAGCATGCTCATAAGCACTCTCAAGCATAAATTAGTGGACAGTTGTTCATTGGATACTTATGTCTTCAGTTTTTGTCTCACCTTGTGTCTGTTGTTGCTGGTTCTTCTGTGTCATTTTTTTTTTGTTGATTTTCACCCAAACTGTTTCTTTTGCCAGAATATTACCATTGAAAGAGTAATTTTCTTTCTAAATGTTCAGACTATTGACTATTGACCAGTTGAAAGAGCTTGGTTTCACTTTCACACCTCGGCGTGGGCGCTGTAGTTCCAACCAGCGTCAGAGGGTCTCATCCACCAAACCTTTTTCCAGCAATATATCCATAATTTATATAACCAAAAAGCTCATTTATGTGACATAATTGCACAGTCTGAAATTATATCCTGTTAAAATGGATGTACTGTACTCGACCTCATCTTCATGTAGGTGATATAAAATGCTCCAGTATTTTGGATGGGCAAACAACTAATAAAGGATGAACTGGATTTCTATAACAGTTTAGACTGTTTGAGCAGCTCTTCCCATGGCTTGCTCCAGGTACTGAATAAATTAATCATTCTGGTTTTTAACAGATGTGTATGCAACTAATCAGGCTCTGTTGTTGCTCTTTAGAGCTGATGGACAGGCCAGACAGAGGAGACCAGAGTCCATCCATGTGACGGTCAGTCCAGATCTGCTCAGATCACTGAGACAGACAGGTGGGTCTTCTGCTCGTCAGAAATATCGCTTTGAAAAAGTGTTTTCCCCCTTACATATTTCCTCTGTTTTATCTTTTTAGTCACACTTAAGTGTTTGAGATCATCAAACTAATGTTTATATTAAACAAAGATAATTTGATTAAACTCTAAATGCTGTTTTCACACTTAGCAGTGACATCAGCCGTCTGTGATAACTAGCAATGAGTTTTTTTACATCACTGTGTAAAAAAAACAGGCCTGCTGTGTGCCACAGCATTTCAATCAGATTAAAGTCTAGAGTTTGGCTAGGCCACTCCAAAACCTTCGTTTTGTCCCAATTTCATCCCGTCAGTCTACAAAATATTTTCCCCAAAGTGCTGTGGATCATCAAGATGTTTTTTGGCAAATGTGAGACGGACCTTCCTGGGTTTTTTTGGTCAACGGTAGATTTTGCCCTCAATTTCTCCCCCAGATGCAATTTCTGCCCAGTTTTTTCCTTACTGTTGAATGAGGAACTCTGGGAAATTGTGGCCAGGGGTGCTTTAGATGATTTTTGTTTGGTTTGTTTTTTTTTTTGAGTCACTAATGCGCTCTTTTGAAACTTGAAAGCTGCTTTCTATATTTCCTCTGGCTGTCACTGTCATATATTTTAAATCTGTTTGATGATCTGAAGCATGTAAGGTGGCAAATATTTTTTCTCAGCCTCAGTGAGCTGTTGATGTGTAATTATTACTGCTGGTTGTGATCTACAGAGAAATGTGGATGCTTGTTGAGGACTTTGAGAGCTCTTAATGCTTACACACCAACAGTTCTCAAGCGACGTTTCTGCTTGTACGGCTTTCTGTACGTGGCCTGAGTGCTTTCATTTCAGACGTCTGAGATCACTAACTGGTCTTTTAGGAAAACGTCCATTAAGAAAACATCACTTCTATTTCTCTTCTCGCTGCTCTTTACATTTTAATAATTCCATTTTATTTGTGTTCAGCAATTGTCTCGGCACCATATCACTCACTTTATAATCCGGACTGTAGGCTATTGAAGGGAAAAATTAGCATCGGCGTCTTGAACATCTGTTTAAGGCATGCTGAGGTTTTAATGTCAATCAGAACCTTATTAACGCAGAGCTCAAAGCGAGGGAGATCACTGAAAGTGACAACGGGCTTTACGTTCGTTAAAAGCCAGAAATGCGCCACGTCGGACTCTCTGAGTGAACGTATGAACCCGCTCGAGCTGCTTGCTTCCTTACTGTTGAAGTGTCACTGTTGGTTGACAGCGGCAGTATTCTGCTGTTTTGCTTTTGTCTATGCAGGAAGCACTGGGGGCGACAGAGAAGGAGGGAACGTAAGTAGACTGACAGTATTCATAACCCTTATATTTTGTCACATTACAACCCATAACATGATTAAAGAACAAAGCAGACAGGTCGAGGAGAAAGTTGTAGAGAAGTTAAAGCAAGGTTAGGATATGAAACAGTATTCCAAGCTCAACACAGAACAATGTTCAATCCATCATCTGAAAATGAAAAGAGTCTAGCACAACCACAAACCCACCAATGCATCTCCCTCCACATAAACTCACTGGTCAGCCAAGGAGAGCTATATTTGGAAAAGCAGCCTATGTTACCTCTGGAGCTCAAGTGAGAGAATCTGTTGACAGGGTAACTATTCACAAATCTGGCCTTTGTAGAACCATGGCATTGTTAAAGGAAATCTACAAGAAGTCTTGCTAAAGTTTTCTACAAGCCTCATAGGGGACATGCACCACATGTCAAAGGTGCTCTGCTCAGATGAGACTGAACTTAAACTTACATGTGGCAGAAAACTGACACTGCTCATCACCCTGAACACACCATTCTCACAGTGAAACATGTTGGTGGCAGTGTCATACATTGGGGATGCTCTGATCGAGCAGGGATGGGGATGTTGGTTAGAGAAGATGGATGGAGCTGAATACAGGGCAACTTTGGAAGTAAACCTGTTAGAGGCTGGAAAAGACGTGAGACTGGAACAACGAAATACAGTCAGAGCTCCAGTGGTTCACAGACGCTCTGTATTTGGTCTCTAGATGTGAAATGATGGTAGAGACACCAAGAGACTTGGAGGAAAAGAGGCTCACATGGACCAACCAAAATGCAGCCACACTTTCAGATTTTTATTTACAAAACTTTTGAACGCTATGTCTTTTACTTTTGCTAGGTATCTAGTATCCTTCCTTTAAATGTGTGTTTCTGAGCAGATCATGGTGAGGCATTTATGTATTAAGCCTCTTGCCATGTGCCATTTTTTTATTCATATTTTGATGTCACAATGCTTTTTATTTAAATATTTTTGTATATTTTTTTTTCTCATAGATTGTATTTGGTACTTCATGATTCCAACTGCAAGTCATTACATTCATTTTATGCATCCAACACTCTGGAGGGATGGTTTTGTAGATAAATGATCAACTTTGAGTCATTTGTTCATTTTTTTAAGAACCAAAAAAGGTCGGTTTATTGAGATTTCTCTGGACTGTATGCACTTAATTTATTCGTCTGACAAAATAATTTTTACAAATTATTAGATTTGGATGCTCATGTTATATTGCTAAGATATTTTGAAAGCAAATTGATCCATAACAGATGACAATGGTGTTTCTGTTCTTTTACTTTCAGGACGATGAAAACCCTGGGACGCTCCATGTGGTTCATTTAGGAATGGTTTGAAAAAAAATGAGGATTTTATTCCCAAAAGGAGACTGGTGGGATACAACATCTCAATAATTACAAGACAATCTGGATCATTTTTATTTGCAAAGAAGGATATTTGAAATATTATTGCTTTATTTATCTAAAACAGAATGTGCACAATTAAACAATATTTAATGAATCAAATACATTTTTTATAGAGCATCTAATAAAAGGTTCAGGTGATATTCTAAGTAAACTGAGTTCTTCTAGTATAAGCATATCAAAACCTGCCATTAACCGGCCTGAATAAAATAAAGCCTTTTAGTGTTGGTAGTGGATGTTTCGAGCACTCCCTGTGTGTGTGTGTGTGTGTGTGTGTGTGTGTGTGTGTGTGTGTGTGTGTGTGTGTGTGTGTGTGTGTGTGTGTGTGTGTGTGTGCTTTGTAAATGTGCATGTGTGTGTTTTGGCCGAGATTACAGGCCACAGTTTTATTCATGAACGGGAGCCAGCCAGCGCCTTTAAAGCATCCATCGCGCGGAGCCCCTTTCCTGAACAGCAGCCACAGCCGTGTCAGAGCTGTCGACGAGCTGCTCTCGCCGACTAATCTGACAGCGCCGCGCGAGCTCTAATCCCTCACTGTATCGTAATCTATTTACTTTGCATTATAAGAGGATTTCCACCAAAAAATATACAAGAAGTGATGCTGGAAATGGACAGAAGATCAACGAGGATGCTTTTCTGCTCCTTTTTTTTTTTTCTTGTTGTTGTTTTGTTGGCTTTAAAAAAAAATCATTGTATGTTTTTCGGGTAGTCAATCCAACAAGCGAGGGACGACTGAAAGGAATTACATTTGTGACTGATACTAATACTTCTCTTATGTAAACATCAGAATGTTATATTTCCTCCCTGATGATACAGTCACACTGCAGAGGCAGCTGCTGATAAGTGGCATCTGTCAGTGCATCTCTTGACACGTTTATAATTTACAAACCAAGACTGCATTATCTCCTGATTGTTAGAGTTGACAGCTTCAAGAAAAGCTGCAAAATTGGCTAAAAGGCGAACCCCCCACCCCCCACTCCCTCCCAATGTCCTGCGCTGTCACATGTTTGACACACAAATGGTGAAATCTCATCACACAAATTAAATAACGTAATACAGAAAAGAAAACAAAGTAAGGGTACCAAACGGTCTCCTCAGTCACCCTTTGAGCAATTATGTCGGCTTTGTGAAATCACAAATGCTTCATTTAAAACGTGGCCAGCAGCTTTATTGTAAAACACTGCCTCAGATCTTTGCCATCCGTGATGACTTGCAGAGATAGGCTTATTAGTGGTATTAACATACTGCGCGGGGTGCTGGAGCTGTGAAACGGCCTTGTTAACATTTTGGAAATGAATCAAGCCTCCAGCACTCAGGTTATCTGCTTTTTTTTTTTTTTTTTTTTTTTTTTCTCCCCTCCTCAGTGCAACAGCTGTGCAGAGTTTCTGCAGAAGCCTTAGCATCTAATGATGCCCCCTGATTGGACCAATACCCTCTCCCCTGAGGGGGACCAGGTTCCATGTATGGGTTTATTTCTGATGTGCACAAATCATATTACTGAAATATCATAGGAAACGATGTCAGGGCCATTCTAGACATCAAATAGACACATTTACTAACCAGGTGAAAAGTTGAATTCAAATTTTATGTTAAATGGAAAAATCTCTGAAGTTGGTTTTATTTTGCCATTAGTAACAATTTAATAACTTAAATAGATTCCTGAAGAAAATTTCTCCTTGTCAGTCTGAAAGTACATAAATAATTGGACATAATGAATATTTATTTTCCTCCAAGTCACTTTATAGCTGATAAAATCAGGTTCCTTTTCTTTTATTCCCTCTAATTTACTTCCTTATTTAGAGGCACCTACACCTTGTTATTGTTGGATAACTTGAGATACATAATTTGTAAAGATCACTGTGATTATCTCTCAGATAGTTAAGTGTCATAAATGATGTTGGATTTTAGATATCCCCCACACCTTCCTTTGTAAACATATATTTGTCACCAAAGAGAAAATGAATTGAAACAGGAAATGTGGCCAACAACTCAGACGGCAATCAGTTTTCACACAAAGACATCAGGCTCTGTGGGAAACGTTGAGGCCTGCAGGCCTACAAGCCCCCATTAAGCTCTCCCAGATCTGTTGGGGTGGGGGGGAGACAAGTTGGGACTAGGGTCTGCCACATCCTTGTCAGATGAGATAATTCCCCTCAAATACCTTCCTAATCCATCCCTCCTCTTCGAGATGCGACTGATTTACAAGGAAGGAGACAGGGAATCGAGGAAGTCGTCGGGACAAGCAGCCGTCATCTGAAGTTTCATCTGAAGGGAGTGGTCTGTTTAGAAACCACAGTGAGCTGCTGTTACCAGACCAGTTTAGTCTGATTTCCCATCAGGTGTAGCAAAGAAGGAAGGAAGTAGTTTGATTGCTTCATTGACCTTAGAACAGCTGTTTACTTGTGTTTTACTGCCCTGTGTTTGAACTTCAGGGAAGTTTGGATCACCTGACTCTATCTTTGGTTAGCATGCTAACAGTTTGACATCCCTTCTTACCCAAACATGAGGATTCTGAATGCTTTAGGTTGTGTCTTTTGAACAGGAACATCAACAATAATGTGTTGATCACCTTTTTAATCATTACATTTTAAAGGTTTTACTGGTTTTACTGTTTAACAGTTAACGAGTGCTGAAACATTAGCATGTACAATGACTGATAATGTTAAAGAACTTGATCTTTGCTCTAAGGCTTGAAAAATGCCTTCTAACACAGGAAAAGAACGAGCTTCATTGTTACACTGCAACTGCTG
The DNA here is from genome assembly GCA_014839685.1 of Anableps anableps. Taxonomy (NCBI): domain Eukaryota; kingdom Metazoa; phylum Chordata; class Actinopteri; order Cyprinodontiformes; family Anablepidae; genus Anableps; species Anableps anableps. Next base: position 29,845,474 of record CM026076.1, read on the forward strand.
TAATGTCTTCTCTTAAAATTAGGTTTATATTACAAATCAGGATAATTTGTGACATTTTGAAGTTAATTTTTATTCATCCAAATTAGGATGAGCAAGGACAGCAGCCTTCCTAATATGCAGAGTACTTTATTCATGATGGCCAGCTTGAAAAGCAACACATTTTTTAGCCCTAAAGCTGTTAGAATTGCTTGGTATCAAATTTTAGGGCAGTTAAACTGTGTCTCATGAGATTGTTATTGCCGTGCTATGTTATTGTTTTCACACCTGTGACACTGACGAACCAAGACAACATGATTAGGTTTTTTGACAGTTGCAGTTTGTGTTTAAATGCCCATTTTATTACATTTTATCTGCAATAACTGTCTCCATTATCTTGGTCATCCTGATCAATCAAAAACATTTCGGCTACAGGCCATGTCATCAGACCATGAAGACATCAGACTCTTAATGACTTCTTGTTGAAGACCCGTAACAAGATGGCATAGAAGAATTCCTGACTATGCTGACTGTATACAAGCTGCAGAATTGTCACACCATTTGGAAACCGTTTATCAAGGTACAGTTTTGTCCAACAAAGCAACCGGTATATCAGGTGTAAGTGGACCAAATCTCCCAGCACACTTCAGGATCAGGTAACCAGAGTCCTGTAAGTCCTCCCAATTGAAGGAAAAAAAAAAAAAAAAAACAGAAAAACACTAACTCTTCATCTTCTCAACCACATGCAGCGAGTAGCAACCCCACCAAGAATTTTATGAACGCTCTTGGAGCTTTTTGGACACTTCAATTATTTGATCTCCCTCTGATTTTTTTCACCTTCTTTAAGTTTGGATTCCAGAGGTCTATGGTTTGTTTGCTGAACAATTTCAGAAATCACAAAAGGGAACTGAAGAAATCTATTTTCATCTTTATCTGCTCAAACTTTGATAAAACAGGAAGCATGAGGAAAAAGTTAGGTAGCGGAGGCCTTGTCAGACAAAGCAAAGAAACCAGAGATGGCAGCCCGGTCTACACCCACGTTACTGTACAGTTGACCTCAGATTAACCTCTGAGGTAAATATAATCCTCTGCATTGCCTCTCACTGCTTTAGCCAATGAAAGACATGCATGGCAATGGAAGAAAGCAGTCCCAGCATGCATACCACTATCAGTGGCAACTGCTTATCGAGGCCTGCAAGATCCTGCAAATCAAAATACTGGTAGATCAATCTGGCAGCTTCTTCTTTCTCTCCCTCTCAATGGCAGATAGAAATCTAAGCGTTGATGCAAATGTATAGTACAGAATGGTTCCAGTTCATTTCCTGGTCAAAGTGTGAGCAAAATGTCAGCAGGTTCCAGTCCAGCCACATTTTGCAGAATTTCACCAGAGAGAAGAGGTTAAATGGTTAACAACAGGCACCGTGGAGGTGTAATCAATGGGGGTATTGAACAGAGTATGAAGACAGGAGACCCTCAGCTATGGTTAAAATGCTGATCACCCATTCACATACAGCATGACCAATTAACTTTTCAGCTGTCTGTGAATGCATCTGCAAGGAGAGTCTGCATTAACGTAACTTTGGCAAAAGCTCTGATTGTGAGCTTCATTGCTTTGAAAACACAGTCTCATCTTAAACCCTCTCAAAGCACTAAAACAACATGGACGCTGCCTGCCAGAAGTGTATCTTCAGTCAAGTGAGAAACACTTTGAGTTGACAGCATCATCAGCTAATTGAACTTTTGGAAGTTAAAGATGGTTATTGTTCTCACTCTTTCACTTGTAATGCTTTTTACAGTTCCGATGAGGCCATTTTGTTATAACTGCCTTTTCCACTTCTGCTTTCAGCATCTTATAGCGGTGAAACCTGATGAATCAGGCAGTAAAAGGAAACTATTTGATGGGAACAAGAATAAATTTGCACTTTTCCCCTTTGTTTAGTTTTAATCACTTTACATTTTTTTTTATAACTTTCTAAAAAAAACAAAAATAACTTTTCAGATTTAGTATTCAAGGTATAGGATGAGTTTGTGTATCTGACAGTTGCAAAGCATAAATTATTAAATAAAGATGTTTTTAAAAAAGCTTTGTCAGTTTGATTTTTTTCAGGGTTAACAATGGGGTTTAGTTTGTATTTCTAACATTACACAACAGCTCAACATTTATTTTAGTTTGGTTTTTTTTTTAAATATGGAGGTAAGAGATATTTTAACTCAAATCAAATTTCTCAAATTACTATTCAGCATTTTAAAGTGTCCTTTAAACTATAAATGAATTTTGGCGACATTTGTTCCTAAAGCCTAACCTAACTATTGACATTATTTTCTTAACAGAAAATTGCTTTAGTTTATTTGTGAGTCTTACTACAGATCTTCATAATAGTCTTTGTTTTAATCCAAAAATTGCCGCATGTAATTTAAATTTGCGGATATACGAAATGAAAATATCTCAAAAATATTTACTTTTTTCTGTAGAATAATTATCCTATATTTTACCCCTAAAGATTAGTTTTGTCTCAAAGCTTAATGACCCTGATCCCCCTTTTTTGTGCAGACAAATGTTTTGTTGGCCATTTGCTCACACTGAAGGGTCTCTTTTTATTTCTTGGTCGCAGCTGCCTCATGAAGAACCTGTGGCTCCTCAGAGCTCCTCAAACAACTCGTGCAAGATTGATCCGCAAATGTTTGTTTGATGCAAATCCGCCGCTGTTGGTGGACATTGCGCTGCGCTGTTTGCGCGTCTTGACGCAAACACGTTTTGATGTTCCCAGTTCGCCCGATATTTATTCAGCTGCTGTGAATTTGATCTACATAAACAGAGATGAGCAGCATCTGAAAGCTCTCCCTGCAGGCAGGCCAGGAGAGAGAGGGAGGGCCCGGATCGATCAGGCCGAGAATCTGATCAGGTAGAATTAGGGATTTTTTTTAGCTTGTGGCTCTTTAAAAACGACAAACTCTAGTTGTGACCTTTTGGTTTTGTTTGAAGCGTTTTAAAAAGGTGTCATTCGGCTAGAAATTACGGAAGACAATTTAAAAAATATTTTTGACAAAGTTTCACAACTAGTGGATTTTTTTGTTTGTTTTTTTGATCCCATTAAAAATAATAATAATAAAAAAAAAATCGTTAGTCTTTAGTGTTCAAGTTGACAAAAGAAGTTATTTAAGTGTCATTTTACGAACAATATTTGACAAAAGTTAAAAAAAAAAAAAAAAAAAAAAATCAGCAGGAGAAAAAGTTTAATACCAAAGTTATTTGGAGAGAAAAAAAAAGGTCTGTTTTAATAGTCCGATGAATTAACAGGCTCTTCCGCTCTCTGCGGCCTCCTGACGCCATTATTTCTTTTTTTTTTTTTTTTTTAGGTTACCTTTCCCCGTCTTTCTGTTGCCTGTGAGAATAAATGCATCAAACACACTCTTACATGTGACCCCCCTAACCTGGCCCAACCTCCTTAATTACCGCATCAGAGGCCCCGAGATTCCTGCGGGTTATTTTGGAGAAACCAGGAGTAATTATCACGCAATTACTGCACTGCATTCAATTACGCCTCGATCAAATGTCTTCCGGATTACTTTTTTTTTTTTTTTTTTTTTTTTTTTTTTTTTAAACGGCAGAGTCAAAATAAAAATAAATAAATACCATTAGCCTCCCTAAAGCAAGGAGAGACGTTAGTGTTTCAATTTAAGGCAGGCAGAGAGGATTAAACATCCGCTCTCTAAAATGGAAATGCGGGCCCTACATGCGTTCAAGGCTTGTTTTAATTACGCACTAATTTGCATTTACCCGCTATAATTAGAGAGAAACAAAATAAACAAGCCTTTAAATAAAAGTGTGACTAGTTCAAATGAGAGAGAACAGCAGTGTGGATTTTGTAATTTTCGGATGTACAACCACCTAAAAAAATAAATTATAAAAAGCTCCCCGTTGGGAGTCAAACTGAGACAGAATCCACTTATGGAAAATTAATTTGGACTTAAGGGATCTTTATTGGATGAACATGTATGCAAGTGTGGTTGCCTTTAAGATACATTCAACATCTCACTCTCTTTTGGAGCATTAAATCCATATTTCCCCTCCAAAAATAAAACACAAAACAAATACTTTGACTCCACAATTAAGCCAAGTGCTGTGGTTCAAACATGTTCAATATCACCACAATGCTCAAGAGAGGAGATCTAGTTGGAAAATGTAGAGCCTGGAATAATGTCTGGATCCGGTCTGATGCCTTTTTTCTTAAATCCAAGACATCCCAAATTTTAAAAAAAATTCTGAATAAAACTATGTGAAAAAGCGCAACTTCATGGCCAATTTTTCATCTTTGGAATATTTAGAAAGATTTACATACTGTTTTTTTCTCCCAAAGTTGTTATAAACAATTTTAAATTCAGAAAAAGAAAAACAAAACAAAAAACAACAAAAAAAAAAAAAAAAAAAAAAAACTAAACATGGTCACTGTAACTGACCCAAATAGATATTTACATATTTCAGCTCCTTGCTGCAGCTGACTAAAAATCTCTGTTGTCCTAAAATAACAAATTTGAGAAATAAAAACTGTACAGAATTTGATAGGGTTGGAGGTAAAAGGGGCACAACAGGCAGTTTGTTTCCCCGCCGGTGCACCAGAGGGGAAAATATTCCTCTCATCCAGAGGGCTGGTGGTTGAAGGAGTTTGCTGAAGTAACTTGTTGTTTTCATAAAACAGTTTAAGCTCCTCCACATTTTTATAAAGCCACTCTTCATCGTCACAAAGCTGCTCCTGATGCTCAACAGAACTCGATTTTTTTTTTTTTTTTTTTTTTTTTGTTTGTTTTTTTTTTTGTTTTTTTCCTAAGATACAGAGAACAAGTGGGGAGAGGAGCAGTTCGACTGCTGAGCATTTTTGTTATGGTTCATAAACTCTTTGTTTTTAATAACAAGCAACAAACTAATCTGGAAAATGAAAGAAGAGCGGAGCAGGAAGGAAGCCAAGAAAAAACTGATCACAAGACCTGGAACCTCCAGGAGGCCTGGTCTTTGTAGTCCAAGCAGTCCGTGGCATTAAAGTTGAGTTTCCATGAGGAGGCTGCAGTCTGCTCTTTGTAATCCAGGCAGTCAGAGGAGTTGAAGGCCAGGCCGGAGCTACCGTAGGCCTGGTGGTGGTGATGGTGGTGGTGCCCCGACGACTGGCTGATGTGGTGGTGCGGATGGCCGGACATGGAGGAGGCCGTCATGGGGCTTAGCTGGTGGGGGTGGTGGTGGGAGTGCATGGGCGTCAGGTAGGAGCCACAGTCTACGCTGCTGAAGTAGGAGCTGGAGGGGGCGGGGTAGCCCTGGCCGTAGCCTGGGGTCTGGTTGTAGGACATGGGGTAGGAAGTGGCGGCAGCAGCGGATCCCGACATGGAACGCTGCATGCAGGAGGCATTAGACGGGGGTCCGGGCTCAGGAAGCGGGGCGACAGCAGGCGCAGGGGCGTTTCCTGGAGAGATTGCGGGGCTCCAGATGGAGGAGACTGTGCTGATGGAGGTAGAGGTGCTGCTAAGCGCTGCGGGACCAGTGTGGTTGGTGGACGAGGTGGAGGAGGAGGAAGAGCCCGTGCTGGAGACAGCAGGCGGGGTGAACTGTCCGCTGCTCTCGGATCCGGTGCTCTCCCGGGCTGGAGAAGACTTCTTCTTGGGCGGCCTGGCTTTGGCACTGCTGCCACTCTGCTGCTGCTGGCGACACTTGGCCCTCCTGTTCTTGAACCACACCTGCGAGCAAAAAAAAAAAAAAAAAAAAAAAAAAAAAAAACCCACAACAGGCAGGAGTTACCAACCAGAGCATTTCATGAAAAAAAAATAAAATAAAATAAAGGAAAAAAAACTCCAAGGCCATGCTGGGAGTACATTATAGAGGAAAATTGAGGGTTATTATCCATCTAAGTTCATTTCCACCTCGGCCCCTTGGCTTGGATCAGCCAGGGGTCTAATTTCATACGTGGTAGACGGCTCTAAGATAACAGGCTATTGAGTTTCACCACACAGTAGGGTAACTCTAGAGCACTGAGAGGGTAGGATCTTGTAGAGCATTTTGTTTCACACACACATTCTGAAAATAACTCAAACTGTGAGACAGCAGCCTTGGTTCCCCCCATTATGCCATTTAAGAGTAGTATTTGTCTGGCATTGTACTGCAGCAGTTAAATGTGTGTGCAGAATTTCCAGGGAATGTTTTTATAGTTCCTACATTTCAGATCAAATTACAGCACATATACATATATATATATATATATATATATATATATATATATATATATATATATATATATATATACACACACACACACACACACACACAAAATATTATGAAGTTTTTCTATTATCTGAACTAAAGTGCTGTGCAGGTAAATCAGCTGCTTGACTCAGCCAAACTGACCCCCCCTCACCATAATAATCCACATCTAAACTAGCTAACCTCACTGATTTAAAGTGGTTGCAGTAATTTTCCCATGAACTAATTAGCCAGTCTTTTATAGGCCATTAATTAATTTAGTCATAATTTAGCCTTTTATTGTTTTACTGACTAATTACTTAGCTCATTAGAGACACTCCAATCACAAAATGAATCTAAAACACTGGGGGGGGGGGGGGAGTTTCATCATTCATTAGTGTTTTTTTAAGAATAGGTAGAAAAGTGATTCTGTGACATGCTCTTGCACGAAAAGGATAAAAACATGAAAATAATCTAAGTTATAAAATGTAAGATAGCTGGCTAATGGTAACGGTTAGCTGATGAACGTTCTGGAGTAAATTACGTCACTAACGGTAAAACAATCTCAGGACGTCAGTCCTGAGATTATTTACAATTTATTAATAATATTAAACGGCGAATTGTTGTACGTACAAGAATAAAATATGTTTGCCATAATGCGAATATAGATTAAAATTCCTGTTTTATTGGTTTTTTTTTTATTACTGATTTTATTTTTCTCCCCTGAATTCGGGTTGTTTATTTTAATTCACCTGGACTCGGGACTCCGGTAGGTTGATTTTCAGCGCCACCTCCTCCCGCATGAAGATGTCCGGGTACCGGGTTTTGGCGAACAGAGCCTCCAGGACGTCCAACTGCGAGCGGGTGAAGGTGGTCCGTTCCCTCCGCTGCTTCCTGGGAGTCGCTGCGGGAAAACAGACGCGGCCCAAGAGGGACGAAACAAGGTGAAAAAAAAAAAAAAAAAAAAAAAATAGGTGGGAACACGCTGGTTGTTACACTAAGTCACAGGTGTGTGATGTAGTCAACTCCAGTGAAGTGGACAGCAAGAACCGAGCTGGTTAAGGTCGCTCAGTAGTTTAATTTGAGCTCATTTTCACTGCTTGAACAGCTTTGACTAGATTTAGTGTGTATTTTGTAGGCATTGACCAGCAAAAATTAGCCTGAACAACAAGCAAGGTAGCAGCTAGCTTAATTTCGCCGGTTCTCAAACTGCGTCCAGGAGCATTAACTGTGTTAAGCGAGGTGCCGGGGCTCCCACCTGGGTATCCCACCGAGGGGTGCAGCAGGTCCATGGCAGCGCCGCTGAGCCCCAGGCCATTGACCCCGTAGGGGGGCTGTTTGAGGTAGGACATCATGCTACAGGCGGTCACTGCTCCACCCAGCTCAGGCCAGTGGTTCAGCTTCCCCCGATGCTGCAGCTTGACGGAGCAGGGGACCGATCCAAGTCACTGCGCACACAGGGAGAACAATAATGAAAATGAATAAGAGGATAATAAATAAACAAATAAATAATAAGAATAACATAAAAAGTCTAAGCGAGGCCTCTTTGCCTGAAATGAGCCTGACATTTAAATATTATAAATAATAGATAAAGCGTTAATTGGTCAGACTCTTACAAAAAAAGCTACATTTTTATATTGGCCTATTTTTTGAGGACTTAAGCTGAAAGACAAGTTAAAAACAAACGTTCAACTACAAACATTTCAATGCATATTTTTATGTCTCCATATGTGTTGCTACATCCTGCTGCTATAGCCGAGATATAAAGCACACAGACTGCACCGTTTCACTAAACCCAGTCATCAGTTGTTTATTAGGACTTATAAGAAAAATAAACAGTTGGCGTGTGTTTGACTGCCTCCAAACTCGCCCTTGAAAATAATTTAAAAACACGATTTATTACAACATCCATGTTGTAAAAAGCGAAAGCTCAGCGAAGGAAAGTTGCCTGAGAGAAGCTGGAAGAACGCTGCATGTTTAGAAGATGTCTAGTTCCAGTTTCCATGTTAATTTGGTTCTATTACTTAGACGATACCAGCATTTATCTCTATTTATATGGGTGTAATTATAAACATCCATGCACACAGTTTTCCAGCAACCATTTTAATGAATACAATTTTCAAGCTACATTTATTTATTAATTTGTGTACATCTTTAAAAATGCATGCAAAACTCTGCGAAACAAAGTCATTTTAAATGATCTGTTTCATAAAAACCTTCACGAAGAAAACTGCAACCCAGGTGAATCAAACTCCAGTGAGTGTGTGTCACAGTGTGTGTCGAGCTGCTCTGACAAAACACTCGCACATAAAAGAAAATATATGCATGGTTTATGGATGTGTTTGATATTATATAAAGATCCCACCAGAAGCCTTTCTATAAGTTGGTCCCCATCGTTTAATTTCTGGTCGTTGCATTTTAACCACAAGCAGGATTCCCTGCAGGGCTTCAGCCATCTGCATTAAAACACTCCCAATTCCCATTCCCAATTCAGATCGTGAACTGAGCCAGTGCAAAAAAGGGATTCAGCTTTCAGTAAAAACTACTTCTTTTAAGACTTCACTCTGTTCAAATTTATTTTTGGCCAATTGTATTTCTTGCATTTTTGGTCAAATGCAAGAAATACATAGAATAAACTCATGCAAATCAGATCAAAATTTCCACACATTTTTTACTCCAAAGAAATTTGTATTTTTGCAGATATGTTTAGATATTTAACTTTAAGGTGTATTTATTTACTACTTTACTTCTACTTTGAAGTGAGGATGTCATTGTATTTTAATTCTAATATAAAAAATATTTAAAACAATTAACTCATTTGCGCTCATAGAATCCAGAAAAAAAAAAAAAAAAAAACAACAACCCAGATTTTCACTCTTTGCTACCCTCATATCTTAACCAAAACACCCAGCCCTGCAGTGTGAAGAGCGTGAATTAAATTAGCGCGTTTATTTCTAACAATGAGAATGAGGCCCGAACTGACCGAGCCAAAGCCCGACGTGTATTCCAGTCCTGGCGGCCGGGGAGGAGAGGACGACATCTCGGTGCAAATGAACTCCATTAGAATTTAGATGAGACCTCCGGGGAGAGAGAGTGAGCGTTTCACAAGGGCTCTTATCAGTGAAATAAATTAACAAAAACCAAAACACGCCTCTCCAATTATCTACAGAGTGCTTCACACGCTTTAATGGCCAATTGCGCTCAGTAAAAGAAAGAAAAAGAAAACTCAAAGGGAAGAGTTGGGATTGAAATATGAAAATTATCTGCACTCCTGGAGGAAAGTTGATTCGGTTGAAGCGGAAAGTCCTTCACTGTGCGGCATTAATTGATATATCTGCGGGAAACTCTTACACATGGACAGAGATGCCTACTGAATTAGATTCTGTCGCCAAAACGAAAAAGTTTAAATTGAATTAAAGTATTAAAAGTGTGGAGGGAAACCCCCCCCCAACTTTACCTTGTTTCACTCCTTTCTTCTTTCCTCCTGAGCCCTCGGACCACAAGAGGCGAGTAAAATTATCCAGTAGGAGGAAGCCTGCTGAAGAAGTCGCAGACTTGCTCAAAACCAAACAACAATGCGCAAAGCCAGCGGCATCACGGATTTAAAAAAGGGGCACAGACAGCTCAGCGCGTCCTCGCCGCGGTTCCGGGCGTTTTTGCGGCCACACAAATCAAACTCATTTGCTTTTTCAGGGGGGCTCGTCGTCGTCTGTCAGGCTGTTAAAGGTGATTTCTAATGGAGACGGATGGAGATTGATCACCTTCTCTCCGCCCCGCGCCTCTATGAGCGGAGGATCACCTGCGGGATCCGCCTCCCGCAGCCAATCACACAGAGCTGGTGGCCGTGACTGACGGCGCGAGCCGCCAATGAGCGCGCGGAGGCAGCCAGAGGGGGGAACACCGCCCCCCTCCCCCTCACCCCACTGCAACTCCTGCACCAACCGATCCCGGAGAGCAGGGGAAGCTCAGAGCGCTTTTTAGAAGATGGAACCGATTCAGAGGCCTGCAGGAGCGAACAGGCCTGCCGCTCTGCTGTGCGCCAAAGTGCGCAAAGGGAATAGAGTGAATTTAGAGGAAGATGCATGCAAAGAGGTGACAGAGCACTTTGAATAAAGCTAAACATATGGGACTGTTTTATTGATAAAAACGCCTTTGTTGTTCTTTTTTAAGCGTCAGACCATCTAAATCTGGGATTTTTCTCTTGAATTTCCAAACAGGAAGAAATATTTGGTAGAATTTGCGATTCTGAGGCTTAAAGCAGCTGCTTGGTTGTTAATTTTCCCACTCGGTTCGCTGACAGGCCTCTTTATTTTTATCTCCTTTTCAAAACTCCGTTTTCCATTTTTTTTTTTTAAATGGAGAGATGAAACCAGGCGGAGAGAAGTTAAATTTATCCATTTTGATTTTTATTGATACCCCCCCTCCCTCTCTCTCCTCTTTCTTTTCCCCCCTCTCCTCACTCATACATGGAGAGACAAATCTCATGAATATTAATTAGGTTTAATCCCCATTTAGAATTACATTTGAGGATGGTTGACGTAAAGTTTAATAGGGAAAGACCTCCAACTCACTGCGGAGGAAAGAGGGTAAAAAAAGCAGAAGCTGCAGCCGCTCGGTCGCATCCTGCAGCACGTTGATGTTTTAAAAAGCAAAAGCTTTTGAGATGAATGCGTTTGAATTTCCTGACGTTGTGTTAAAGGTCAAAACAGAAGAAAAAAAAACGTGGATCTCTTAAATGTAAACTAAACAAAATGGAGTCAAATAAAGGGGTGGAAATTACATCTTTACGCGTTAAAGCAGAGCACGCATGAAGACTTTGACTATACGGATAAATGCTGCAGGTTGTGTGCTGAGGCCTGCAGTGATGCTGCTTGAGAGGAGGCATCTAAAAGGCGTTTTTACGCAGCCGCACAGGATCAAATCAGATCAAAATCAGACATGAAAGAAGCAGGGAAAAAATGAAAGGTGATTTGAAAGAGGTCAAACCCTTCCCCGCACCTTTTCTGCATTTTATTTCTGAAGTCCAAGCAGTCAGAGGCCCGCCAAAGACCCAAATACCAGCACCCCTCCTGTTCACAAGCACACACATACACACACAGAGAGGCTCCGTTAAATTATGCAAAAAGGCCATTCAACAAATATGGCCTTCCCAACACAAAAGAGACGGCTTATTCTGACATTTCCCCTCACATTTCTTGTTTTTCCCCCCTTCCTTTCTCGATGTGAGACCTCCAGATAAACCCCCCTGAACAAGTATCAAGTTATCAAGTTGCACCAAGCTTTTTGTAATAAGAGCATTTTGTCTAATCCCAAATTGCAGTTGAATTTTCTTAATGCTGAGCTGGTAAAGCCTGGGATTAGAGCAGAGGAGAGGAGGGGGGAGAAAAGTTTTGTCCCTTTAGCCGGGAGGATTGGAAGAAGCTCGGATCTGCGGGGATGTTGTCGGTGCTTATTAAAACGATGATGCATAAACCTCAGAGTGGCTTGTTGGGGGAAGCTCCGTGTTCCCGCCGCACGGAGAGCCGGAGCTCCCTCCCTCAGGTGCGGCTCTCTGTGAGCCGCGGAGGCCGAGCGGCGCGCAGCACCTGTCGGGGAAACGCAGCGAAGCTCCCGCAGATCAGACCGGGAGGAAAGGAGATTGGATCCAGATGATTTTCCACCTATTTTTCTGCAGCTGGGACATTAATAAATTTTCCATAACCAGAGTGGTGCCGCAGAGGTAAGACGCAATCATTTCAGGCTTTCATTTATTATTAGTTATGATTTATTAAATCTGATTCTTCAATGAAGCACGTTTCAAATGAACCAAAACAGGCTCAAAACTTCGACAAAACCAAAAGAAAAAGTTCATTTTGGCCCATCAATAGTTATGTCTGGAAATAAATATATTTTTAAAAGCATTTGAAATACCGGGATGAGTTATTAAAAAAAAAAAAAAAAAAAAAAAATCCTTCAAAATGAACTGGAAATAGGGAGCATTATTGTAAGGTCTACACACACAGAGTGTGAAACAAAGCGCCTCCGGGGACTCAGCGTGCATAATGTGCGCGCAAAAAAGTCGGTCCCAAGCAGAGAAGAAACAAATCAGCAAATTAATCTGAAAGTATCAGAGAAGCCGAGGAGGACGTCTGCTGTCACAACCGATTTCACTGCTTTAATCGCGGATGGGAGGGCAGCCTGCGGGGACGGAGAGGAGGGTTAACCCGCGCTCATCCTGCGTTTAGAGCCCCGTTTTCGAGGGACACATTTCACAGGTCAACTCAGTTTGACATCCGCCTGCGCGTCAGGCAATTAGCGCAACTTAAAAATGGTCAATTTGAAAAGTAAATATGAAGGAAGGAAGGATAGAAAGTTTTCTCGGTCCTCTTCAGGTCGGCCCAATGTCTCAGTCATGCTCAGCAGCGACCCGGACAGAAATGAAATCAATAAATGAATATATATATATATATATATATATATATATATATATATATATATATATATATATATATATATATATATATATATTTTATCCTTCAGTGGAAACTATTCAGTTAAAGTAAAACCTTAAACACCTATTGTATATGACAGCAGCAGCAGATCTGAACCGAACGGAAGCCATGATGTGCATTTTATTAACTATCCAAAATTACCTCAAAATAGACAAGTAGCAGAGCTGAGATCATAGTGATCTCAGGAGGGAAACAAGCAGAGAAGTGTGTGCACTACAGAAAATAAAATATGGTTACATAAGATGACCAAACAACATTTATATTCACCTTAAAAAAAAAAACTAAATCTGCTTTGAGTGACACAAAACACGCCACACACTTTGCTGTGGAGTATGAAATCATAAAGACTTTATTACTGAAGACTTGGGTTATGACTGGAATAAATAATCAGATAAATGTTCACAGGTAAAGGACATGTGGAGCTCTAAGAGATACAAATGAAAGCAACATTTTTTTTCTCCTCTTCTGAAAACAATAAATAGGAACCAAAAGTAGTTGAGCAAATAATACATATGAACCGTGATGGGATACTCACTCACAAGCAGCTTGTAGGACAAACGACAATAAATAATAAACATATCTGTTGTTTCAGACTGCAGGGATTTAAAGGAGGATTCAGAAAGCAGAAAAATGATGGAAATATACAACAATGACTTTTTTTTCTTTACCATTTCTTTTGGTTTTAAGCCAAGACAATAACAATTAAAGAAAAAACAATAGGAAAGATTTATGCAAGATTTATGAACAGTAATGCAGTAAAGATAATTTTACAAGTAAAAAGTGATGCAACTAAAAGTCAAGTAATGAAGAAACTCAAAAACTGATCTCTTGTTTTTTTTTCCTTTCCTTTAAAAAAGGTATTATCTGAAGAAGAAGATGGGAAAAATTCCCCTCATTAAGCCCAGTTGTGTTGTACCTCTGCTGTCCACATTCAGACAGAGGAAGCTGTGCTGCAGCATCATTACATACATCACCCCGTCTGCTCTGAGCTCGTCTCAAAAAGATCTTTATATTACATAAAAGGTACCGTTTTTAATAACCAGGAGTTAAAATAATAAAAAAAAAAGAATAATAACTGAAGTGGAAACTGTGAGTCAGTGGAAAGTCGGTGCAAAGTTTCAGTCTCTGCTGGTTAACGGGACTAAAAACCTCGTCGGGATTCCATGAACTGACAGAAATGTCTACAAGCTGCTATCAAACAATAGTAAAATTGAGAATATTCATGATGATACATTTCTTTTATCGGCTACATTTGTTGGTTTGTTCTCTGGTGATCACTGAAGGACACACTTCTCCTCTTTCTTGGCCATCTTGCCTTTGTTCTGCTCCAGCGTCCTCTCCAGGTGCTCGTCCTCCGCCTCGGCCCTGTGGACCACAAACATCAAAACATCACAAGTCTTGAAGGAGCTGTGTGTGTGTGTGTGTGTGTGTGTGTGTCGGTGTGGTGGGGGAAGGCAGACACAGGTAACTCTGTTGGTGCCACGGTGGCCTCGTGCCAGGGGCCATGCTCTGACCTTTCACCCTTCCTGGCACCACGGATCTGGAAGAGATCCCACCCCTGCAGGTGAGCTGCAGGCCGGCTCGGAACAACCGGAGGCTCAGCATCAGTTTCGGGGAATATCGTCAGGAAAAACGGCTGGCAGAGGCCCGAGAAACCTCGACTGCTTCAAACTATTTTTATATAAACGTTTCCATTCTTGATCTGTCAGTAACTTACTCTTTCTCCTGGGCATCCAGGTCCCTGACCAGTGCATCTCGTTTGTTGACCAGTATGACCAGTTCATCCAGCAGCAGCTGCTCTCGTCTCTTCTGGGCTTCAGTTTTCTGCCAGTCTGCAAAAATCAGAGGAACCTTCAGACTTTGAGGCACCGAGAGACATTTTGACACCTGAAGAAAAAAGGTTATGAAGTCACATGAAGTGGAAAAACTGCATCTCTACAAAACCAACATCTTTACAAAGGATTTCAGCCCCCCCCCCCCCCCCGTCTTCAGGAGTTCAAATCGTTGCGTGGAGAACCAGCAGATTAAAGTGGCTCCTGTTGGACTGAGACGAGGTGGAGACCAGAACCGCGAAGACCCACTCCATCAGCCGCTGTGTGTGCAGAGATAATGTCCTGAGCAAACATCCCTGAAGCATATCGTCGTGTTAATGTGCAGCTTTGTGATGCACACAGACATACACACACTCGCGGTCCCACAGGACCATGCTGCCACTGTGAAGCCCCCAGTTACTCATTAGAGAACAACTGAAAATGTTTGATCAAACAGAAATGCGCTGCTTAATTGTTTTTTAGTCTGAAGTGATGACATTTTTCAGTCATGTAATGATTAAGGTTAAACTCATTAGGTTGAAACTTTGAACATTATTCTTTGATGTGAACGTCGCCTCGCAGGAAACGTTTCCTCATCTGTTTCACTAAATAAACAAACAAGCAGGTGAGCCCCCTGACTTTAGTCTCAATTCTCCAGGGTCTTTCCAGGAAGGGGCCCCACAGGGCCCAGGTGGGACCCTGATCCAAATCCCTTCAGCCTCCCCCAGGATGAGGGGGGGGGGGCTGCCTACAGGAGAGCACCCACTCCCCCTGGGGCTCAAGTATCCGCCTGGCGCCCTCGGCTCTGCGTTCAGCCAGCACCGGGGGCAGCGCTCCTCCCTCCTCGTCTCCCTCCTCCCCCTAAAACCCCCAAAACATGAACATCATTACAATATTTCGGCCCAATTTAAACAAGCATATTTCTCCTGCAAACACTGAACACACACGCTGAACAAGATCTGGCGTTGCTCTGATCACAGAGGTCGCCTCGCCTCCTCTGCTGCTCAGATAAAGAGCACCAACACTTCAATGTGCAGATTTATTCGGCTGTCTTGCAGCTTAAGGAAAGCAGGAAATCTCCAGCTTCTCCACAGCTCTGTGTGAGAAAGTCCCCCCCTCCACACACACACACACACACACTCCTTCGTTTCATCCCAGAGAGAATCCAAACACAGCTGAAGCACTGTGCTACTTCTGGAGGCTAACTTCTCTCTATCAATATTTGGGCGCCTATTGATCCGAGAGGAAAAAGAATGCTGTAAAATGTCAGCCCTAAGATAAGTGAGCTTTATTAAAAATAAATATTCCCCCCCTTGTTGAGTCAAATTGCAGCAGTCGGACTCTGTGTGTGTGTGTGTGTGTGTGTGTGTGTTAGAGTCACGCTGAGCCCAGTGTGTTGGTCCTGAAAGATCTGCACTCTCTTCATTGGCCCCGCTCGTCCCTTTGAAGTCAGCTACGGAGCGAAACAAACAGTCCCAACGTTTGGCTCTCAGCGCTCCCGTCTTCCTGCCTTTATTAAATTTACTCTGTGTGGAAGTCGACAAACACTCCAGAAATACGTCTAAACTTGCTTCTGAACGCCGTTCGGGTCGTCCTTTTTCTGACACAAGCGGTAATTTAGGATACAGAAAATCTGGGGCAATCTGGGAAACAGAGAAGCAGATGAGTCATCAGGTTTAGATAACTGCGACAGGAACTGGTGCGCTCAGATCCGTCATGGCTCTCCCACGGCGTTCCTCGATAAGCCAGCACACAGAGGGGGAAAACTCATTTCAAAACTTTCCTCAAAACCACAGAAAGGTTGAAAAATTCCTCCTCCTTCAGAGCATCAGAGGGCCAAAAAGCCAAATCCTGGTTGATTCTCGAAGGGTGGGGGCGGGTTGGGGGGTGGTGGTGCTGTCAATCACATGCAGCAGAGTCCCGCCCCCCTCATTAGGAAGGTAAACAATAAAAAGAGCCGATGAGAGACGTGACCAGGCAACACCAGAGCAGGGCAGGCTGGGTAACCAGAGACAGAGGAACAAACAAAACACCCTGCAGCCCCCTCTTCCCACTCCCCCACACAAGCTCCGCCCCCTCCATCAGACAGAGAGAGAGAGTCAGAGGTAGAGGGAGGTTCAAGACTCAGGAGGTGTTCAGATGAACCTCACCGTGCACGCCAGCGGTTACCATGTGAGCCTGCACATAACACACAAGAATGCGCTGGTTCAAATCCGTACACCCCCCCCTCCATCCCTTCATCCACCCTCCCGCCTCAGCTCTCACCGGCGCTAAATTTATTCAAGAGAGCAAACTGGTCCAAAGCCGCGTCCCCTCAAAGCCTGGCGAGACCGTCCGACATGCAGCTGCCTGCCTGGTTCTCCTCCTCAAACTAAATATGACAACAAAACGTTAAAGCGTTTGAGCACAGATCTCCTGAGACTTTTACACCCACAAGCCCTAAAATATCGACGTATTCCCCGTCATTTCTTTGTTCCTCCTCCTCCCGCTTTATCCTGTTCTGTAAAAGGCCCCGCAAAGCTGCTGCTGGCTGAAGGCCAAGTGGAATCAAGGGACAAAAAGTGTCACCGAAGGAAAAGAAAGACAACAGGCGAAGGAAAACATCTGATAAATAAAAACAGATCCTTCCGCTGTGGCACATGCAAATGGAAAGAAGTGGAAAACAAATGTTTGTGGATAGAATCTGATTAAAATGCTTTAGGAGTTCATGGTTAGAAAAATCAATCCAGGCCTTAAAAATCCCATTAAATAATACTTATTACTAATTTATTCTAAACAGTAAAAACTGTTTGTGAACAGGTAATTAAACAAGTTTTATTATTTTCAATCAATTTTACAGATAACAGGATCAAATAACTAAACTGTGGACTCCCAGACTGAATTTGGTCATTTTAGTAGTGAATTACAAGATTTATGGAGGCATTAAAACCAACATAACTAAAAAGGAAAACTTACATTTTATAAGTAGATTTTACACAAAAATGATTTTTTTTAGATAAAGAAACCCTTTTTTTTTCATATAACAAATGCATAACTTGCACAAAAATATATCTACATATATAATTGAGTGGCAACCAGTAATATGAACTGACTGGCATGAAAACATTTAGTGGTGGCGCACAACATAACTAGTAAAGTTAACATAAAATTATATTTTATGTTAAAAGTGGTCTCTATCCTTAACTAAAAGAACTTTCTTTGGTTTTATTTGTTTTTTACTAAACTTCGCTGATGCAGGCATAAAAACATTGTTTGAGAAAATGAAGTTTTTCAGTAACGTTTCAAACTGCAGCTAGCTGCAGATAACATTTATTATTAAACAAATGCATCTGAATCTGATTAGGTTTAAGATCCTCAAACATTAAGATAAACCATAGTTTTACAGTATTTACACAAAAATTGACAAAACTGCATAACGATATTTGATTTTGTACAAAACTGAAAAACAATCATTCTCATTGTTGCTAAAACAATAAAACAGTAATTATTACAGTTATGATGTGGCCTTTAACATTCATTTAGTTGTTATTTCTGTATACTGACAGAAGCAACAATCTGGAATAAACAGTGTTAATTCAGAAGTAGATTTCAAGTGAGCAGAATATGATCCTTTTTTTGCTGTTCAGCTCTTCAGAGAAACCCTGGGAGTTCATCAGCTGGTTAGCTAGTCAGGATCTCTGCTCCGGTAGAGCCTGCAGTCAGCCGCTTAACAGATGTGGAGCTGTCGCTCACCAGCTGGTTTTAAAACAGCCTAACTTTAATACGAGTGATGAGTGGCGCTACTTTAGTTTCCACACAATAATCATCACCCTTCTTATTATTGTGTAAGTCCACAGCAACAGGTGGGGGAGGTGCTACGCTATGCTACTCTGCTTTACAAAAATCAGTGAAAACTCTGGTCACTTTGACACGTTTTGTGATCTCTCAACACTTTAAAAGGCTAAACTGTAGGAGCAGTGTGAAGAAAAGTGATTGGAAAACAACAGTTTGTTTTCTCTTGTGATCAAGAAACTGATTTTGCTCTTTAGAAAACATTTTAAAACAGGTGTGAAGCTGAACAACCTGCAGAGTTTCAGCACCTGTTCCACCATCTGTGTCAAGAAGTTTCTAACATTTACTGCAGGAAGTTCCAAGATCTTTAGAAGCTATGATGGGCGGTCACCAGAGGATGTGATGAGATTTAAATGGTTTCAATAAGGTCTAATTGTAATGTTGCATTAACTCATAACAGCCTGACAACAGGCAGGAGCAGCCCGTCAGTTCCTGATTCCCCCTAAAGACACTTGTTATCTTTGTTTTCAGTCGACTCTCGGCCCTGAAAGAGTCGGCGACATCATCAAAAGTTGCCCATGTGATAGGATTGCATAGTGCACATAATCAATCAGGGTCTGAAGCACACCGCCCCGATGTGTTACAAAGCCCAAATAGATTTACAAATGACATGGGGTGTGTGTGTGTGTGTGTGGAGAGGGATAAGCTCCTGCATAGGATTACATATTGATTTTAAACATATAAAAAAAGGCTTATCATATCAAACCGTAACAGGAAAAAGTCAGGGACCCGGCTATGCATAAATCTCTTTTAGACAGCAAGAGGGTGTCCACTTTAAAACACACACACAGGCCCTTGCAGCGAGCCAAGACAGCATTTTGTGTGTGTGTCTGTATACAGACATAGGTGTGAATCAGTAAGCAGATAAAGAGGGCATAGTGGATCAATTTTGCGGTGGGGAGATGAGAGTGTGGCATACAGATGGCATTTCCCTGCCTGGCATCACACCAAGATGGTACAAGGAGGTGGTTATCACTGAGCATGCTCATAAACGACACCAGCAGCAGGCTGGAAATCTCTGCTCGCCCTCGTGTTTCATTCTGCAACAGTTGCTCTTTGAGTCCCACTCTAAATGTCAGAGTTTTACTCTGGATCTGCATCAGACTGCGCTTTATTTTCTTTC
Organism: Anableps anableps; assembly: GCA_014839685.1. NCBI lineage: Eukaryota > Metazoa > Chordata > Actinopteri > Cyprinodontiformes > Anablepidae > Anableps > Anableps anableps. The sequence continues at coordinate 29,864,926 of CM026076.1, forward strand.
TCACTGACCTGTGTGAGATGCTTAAATAATAGAAACAGAGGAACATTCCTTCGAATCTCTCTGCTCTGACAGTGACACAGTTTTGTACTGTATTAATAAAGAGGACTCATACTACGGCATTTCAACATGACATCATGTTAGTATTTAAAACAGGGTCAATTAATACTTCTGCTGCTTTTTATTATTTCTGGGCAGAAAGCCTCCTTATTTAGCTTCTGATCAAATCTAAAACGTTTATATTTTCAGGGAATCCTTCCACGATTTTTATTCCGTGTTTGCAGATTTTCCCCAGACTTTCCTGCAGCTTGTGTATGCTGTAGTACCATCCGGTGTGACTGAAGGGATGTGACAGATGGAGAAGTGTTTGACTGACTGCAGGCGTATATTTTTCTCAGCAGGGTGTGCGAGTGTCAGGGCAGCTGTATCACAGATGTGTTTTTCTCTCACCTCCTCTCATCTCTGTCTGTCTGTGTCATTGACTGGCCAACCAAATCAGCAATTACTCGCACTCCCGACCACTGCTCAATAGACCTGCCTGAGCACCGAATACAAGCTACACACCTGTGTGCTCACACACACACACACACACACACACACACACACACACACACACACACACACACACACACACAGAGGGAAAAGAGGTGGACACAAACGCACAGACGCTGACAGATCCTCGCACATCGGCTGCTTTCCTGCCAGCAGCTCAGGACTATCTGTGTCTGCTGCAGAAAAGGAAGAGCCGGTGAATGTTAAGTGCCTCCCTTAGGGAGGAAAATAAGGCCGGCTGATAAGTTAGTCAGCTGCAAATCCAACATGTCCACATGAAGGATGGCAGTGACACGACACACGGCGCCTCTCCACACACACTATCTCTGCTCCCACACTACACACACGCAGAGGCGGGCAGGCTGACAAATCAGACACACCCAAAATATAAAGAGGTGTCCACTCAGAGCAGCTCAGAGCCACACAGCGACGCATGTTTAACGAGACAAAACACCTGGAAACTTTGAGTGCAGTCGTAAAACGCAAAACATCCACAAGGAGACACAGATGAGACCAGAAAATAAGAAATCACTGTTAATTTAACGGTGAACATTAAACGCCACAAATTTGTTAAAAAAAAAAAAAAAAAAAAAAAGATTCTGTTAAAGGAGGCAGTTTCTTGAGAAAAATGTGGAATATTAAGCTGAACCTCAGAGCAGGGATGTTTCAGCTTTAGCTAGCAAAGCAAGCAGCTTTTGACCAAAACCCTGCTGAACGCTACACTGTGATTTTATAGAAATGGTACCTAATACCAAAGAGCTGAATCATTTAGTAAGAGCCAAATGTCTTTTGACGTTTTAAAGCAGGGGTGCACCGACTGCAGTTTTCTGGCCGATCACCGATCTTTAAAAAGCCTGAACTGCCGATTCTGATTGAGGCCGATACCGATTTTTTTGTTTGAATAGTCGCTACGCTGGCAGCAGTGAGGTGACTATTGTTAACCGTGTACATGCAGACGTGACCTGGTGGGTCTGTCAGTCAGCCCTCTCTCATGGCAGAGCATAAGAGGACAGTGCTGATTTTCAGACCTTTGGATAAGATCAGTTTCTCATGTAACTATCGGCCAGTCACGATCTCCCAAAATTAAGACAATCAGGGATGATTTATTGGTGCGCCCCTATTTTAAACTTCAAATGTCTTTCTCTGATGGTAAGGAGAGGGAGATGGCCTTCGAAGAACAGATGTTTGAATGTTCTTAATTCTTTTCTAAGAGAAAATACAAATTTAGAAAAAGTTGTATATTAAAGTTAGAAACACCAGAAATCATATGAGCTGAAAGCTGTAAAGACTGAATTGTTGAAATAGAACAAAACACACAGAAAAAGCTCGGACCAAAGAAGTGTGTGAATCTTTTCCAGCATTCACACCACTATGACGCAGAAAAAGGATGCAGTGGACATGGATGCAAGCGGTGCAGCTCCTGTTTGGATACGCATGTGTGCTCCTCCTCCTCATCAACCCCCTCGCTGCTTGGACCTCCTTTCTTGCTAATTACAATTGATTTATTATGGAGCAGGTAGCTTATCAGGTGCCTGCTGAAATTACAATGGCTGTCCAAAGGCCGGGAGGGTTTGTGGAAAGAGGGTGGCGGTGGTGGTCAATGTCGAAAAGCAAAATCAATTAGCATTGATTGGCAAAAGGTTCATTTTCCCACAGAGGATGGAGTCGAAGGGGATTAAACTTCCCTGGCCCTCCGACAACTTTGATGTGACACAATGGCTGCTTTTTTCAGTTAGTGGTGTATTTAAACAGGCTTTCAGTATTAAAACTGCTGGTTTTCATTGCACAAACCCTCTCTCAGTGCAGCTGAGGCTGGATTTCAAATCAGGCCTCAGCTAGTCAGGTCTGGCTAGGAAACAGATAGCATTGATCAAGTATCACAGAGTAAAATCCCTCGCATCTTAATCCTCATCAAGAAACAGACGCAGAATTTAAATAGTTCTGCTTCAGGGCCCAAATGGAGCAGGATCAGAACTCAAAACAAAACATACGAACAATGAATCACTTTCGTCTACAGATGGGCTGGTTACCAGTACAAAGGCATACGAAGGTTTTCAACATTTTCTGTCATTCAGCTCCTACAGTTTAGAGGTGTTTTAATGCCACAGTGACCGGTGTTTTCTCCAGCTGCAGAGAGCATAAAATAAAGGCCTATAAATATAGGTGCATGTCAAAATCAAGAATACCATGAAAAATTTCAATATTTGCTGTCATTCATTTCAGAAAGTGAAACTCATCTATTGTATAGATTCATAAACATAAAGGCTTGAAATATTTCCCTCTATTTCATGTAATTTTGATGATTATGGCTTACAGAAAATGAAAGCCCAAAATCCAGTGACTCAGAAAATTAAAATATTACATAAGTGCAATAAAAAAAACAAAAAAAACAAACATATTTGAAACAGCAATGTCAGGTTTCTGAAAAATATTTTCATTTCTATGCACTCAGTACTTGGTTGGGGCTCCTCCTTTTGCATGAATTACTGCATTAGTGCAGCGTGGCATGGAGGAGATCAGCCTGTGGTTCTGCTGAGGTGTTCAGGAGCCTTCAGGTCATCTGCCTTGTTGGGTCTGGTGTCTCATCTTATTTTTAGCAACACTCCATAGATTCTCGGTACAGAACCACCATGGTCTTTAAAACAGCCTTTGGTACCTTTGGCAATGTGGCCAGATGCCAAGTTGTGTTGTTAAAATGAGATCAGCATCTCCATGAAGCTTCTCAGCAGATTTACTGGGAGACGGCTACGTTGACTGTGGACTTCTGAGAACCCAGAAGACCAAAGCGTGGATTCTGTGCCTCTCCACTCTTCCTCCAGGCTCTAGGACACTGATTTCCAAGGTAAAATGCAAACTTTCATCTAAAAGGAGGACTTTGGATCACTGAGGAACTGCCCAGTTCTTTTTCACCGCAGCCCAGGTAAGACGCTTCTGATGCTGTCTCTGTATCAGGAGTGGTTTGACACGAGGAATGTGACATTTGCAGGATTCGACATTTGTGCACAGTGGCTCTTGATTCCTGATGTTGGTGAACTTTCTTTCTCCAACTACATTTTTTCCTTCCACTCAAGTTTCCATTAATATTCTTGGATATAGCACTGAGAACAACCAGCTTCTTCAGCAATGACTTTTTGTGGCTTCCCCTCCTTGTGGAGGGTGTCAGTGTGAGAGAATAAGGAAACCTTTGCAGGGGCTTTGATTTTCTGATTAGGGTGTGGCACCATATTTAAATGGTCTGAGACACAGGACTTTGGGTTTTCATTATCTGTAAGCCATAAACATCAAGTTGACAAGAAAGCTTGTTGTTGACACATCATCTGGGCAGAACTACTTTCAGTATTGGTCCGAAATGTAAGAAGGGTGGAGTTACGACACTGATGAATGCAGAGACCTATGAGGTTCTACAGCCAAGTTCTTGTGAAGTAAGAAATGCTCTTGCCAGAGAGAATTTTGTTCTGTTTTCTTGCTAATTTCTCTGTTCTTGTTGGTTCTATATAGGCGTTAGCACAGTGGCACCCCTCCCCCACCTGTTGCTGAGCACTTCTGGTCAGGAAGCTAACAGAAAGCAGCCGCTTTGCTATGCAACTCTGCCATAGCAAAGGGTCTGATTAATTAATATAAGCTTGTTACTCAAGCACTGAAATAAAACTAAATTTAGCAGGCAATTATTCCATATCTGTCTTTGTAATTAAATCTAAGTACCAAATGTTAATATAATATTATTGAAACAGTAATAATCTATATATTATTTAGGCAGCAGAAAGAATAATTGCTCCTTTTTTGTCTTAAACAGAAGCAATTTACATCATGATCTATAATTCTGGATAAATACTATACTGTTAAAACTGTGGTACTTTTTATTAAGAAGGGCTCCTTTGGTCTCACTCAGTGTCGTCAGTGATTGTTTCCTGTATCAGAGCAGCAAAATGAAGCCTTCAATTTAAACACGACCAACTCCGAGGTAAAATCCAGCTGAACTGTCCACAAACTGTGAGTCTTACCCTCGATGGCCAGCATAGCTCTCAGCTCTCTGTTGAGCAGCTCGAACCGTCTCTCCAGATCGTGCTCTTTCTCCCTGCAGCAAGTTAGAGGAAAAACACACACACAAAGTTCATCAATATGTTAATGACTAAATCATTAAGTACTTAAAGAAACCTGCAATAAACATCGATTTGGCCACTCGCCCGAACCTTCTCCTGCTTCACATTAATCTACTGCACATAACTGATACTCGTGGTGCACTCCCACAGCCCTGGGTCAAAGTGTGTGTTGGTAAAGAAGAAACGAGGAATTAAAGGGAAGTGTGGTGACAGGTACGCGTTTTAACTGTGTGTGAGCTTCATGTGTGTGTCTACGCAGCTCAAATTGAATTCTTTCCTCTTTCAGCCATATTAAAAATGAGCTAATTCGGCCCCTAATAGAATTTGTCCTTCACAGCCGCCTTTTCTCCTCGGCCCCATAAAGAGAGAACAGAAAGGGCTAATAATCAGCCCTTCTGTCAATTGGCCACTTTGAAAGCCTCGCCTTTCCCACGATATAATGTGATTATGAATACTTCAATCTCCCAGCCACTCACTCTCTTTGAAATCCTGCAAATGAAGAAAAAGCCAGTGTGTGGCTGCGTGTGTGTCTCCACCTGTCACAGCTGACCACATACAAAGAGACTAGAGATAGAGTGGTGATCGCCACATTTCTATTGATTCCATATCCTTTCCACATGTAAATCAATGAGCAGATAGACAGAGGGGCTGAATGGAGTCACGAGGACACTCCGGCCTCCTGCAGCTTAAACGAGTTTCATCCAGTGGTTTGATGTTTCCAGGTTTCTACTGTATGAAACAAATAGATCTGCAGAGGAAAAGGTGTACATACAGCAGAGAGAGCTGGTTCTGTCTCCTAATGAGGGCGTTCTTCTTGTTGACCAGCATGAACCACTCCTGCATCATGGCCTCTTCCTCCTCTTTGTTGTTCCCTAAAAAAAGCAAAAAAAAACAAACAAAAAAAAAAACAAACACTTTATCATCAATCAATCGTTTGACAGCATCACAACTTGCAAAATCTTTCTAAAACAGATCTGGTGGATAAACCTACAACAGACTCAGCATGTCGGCTCTCTTTCTGCGTCTAAGCATACCTCTCGTCTACGTTCCCTGTGTCAACACTCATATACTTCCCACTATGTCGATACAGCTTCAGTCGGGGCGGGATTAATCCAGCGATTACCGTCAAGCGCCTTTAAAGAACAAAGCCTCTCACTGTAGAGTAATACATATCCTACCAATCACTCAGCGGGCCTAGAAAAAACAAAAATACGTCTTTGGGACTCTGTGGCATTCAAGTGTGACACCTTCTCAGCACACTAGCATAGCTTAGATGCATGGCTAATGTAAGCGTCGCCCATGCCTGGGGCTAAAGCTCCATGTGGTAACTTACTTACAAGCTGCAATGGGATGCGAACGGCTGATACAGACAGAGCACATCGAAGGGGGACCCTGAAATATCAGAAATGGCTTCAATCTGACAGGAGCTTTTTAAAAATATATGATCCTTCTGTAGTGAAAATGCTCCAAAAGATGTAACAGGATTAGCAGGAACTGACAGCAAACACCTAAACCTGTTCTATAAGTCAGAAATGTCATTTGAGAATATGATTTCAATATTTTGTATTTTTCTTTCAGGTTTGGCCAGCTGATTCAAAATTGTTCTGAATATATCCAGAAAATGTACTGGAGGTTATTTGACAGAGGTAGCAGCTCAGAATCTGACAGAAAATGAAGGAATTACAGCATTATTATCCTTCTTGATACAGCTGGACATTTGTCTCTAAGTTTTATCAAACTAAAAAAAAGTGCACAAAGGTACATGATTTTGGTTGATGTGTTTGGAGACTGAAAAAGATAGGAATTGTTAGTTTTAATGCATTAAATGAATGATTTTACGGTATTTAACCTCTCAGTCATTAATTGGTGCATCTCTGGTTCAAATGAATTGTAAATGTACTGTGACTCAACATGGACCGGTTATCAGGGTACGACGTCATTTTAAAAAAATCATGATTTCAAAAATTCTATATTTTTCTATTATACTATCCCTGCTATTTAAAATCTGTTTAATGAGATGCCAGGGTGTCTGTAGTTTACTTCAGCCTTGTGGAGCACAAAGTAACGCAGGGCAGTCCCTTCTCCGACTGTTGCTGCACACTGCCAGTCAGCTGGCTGAAAGAAGGCTTTCTCTGAGCAGAACCACAAATTTGGCTGTTTGGAAATATTTCTGGAGTCTCATAAAAGAATCTCCAACGTCTCTAACCGCGAAACATTCAGGACAAAACAAAGTTTAATTACGACTGGAACTTGTGACGAAATAAATTTTGCTTCTTGAAAAAGAAAACAATCTAAACAAAACCCAGGGGTTATTTTTAGACAGACCCTCCCACCCCCTCTAATCGCACCACTGTTCATCAACAAGCACAGCGAGTACTGGGCCACAGCGTTACTGATGACAAAAGGCGGACGTGTGGATTTGTGTGCGGACACCGGTGTGCATGTGGACATTTGTGATACTCTGAGCCGGCAGATGTATGTAATTTCATTTAGGAGGAGAAGGGAGTGGAGGAGTGAGAGGAAAGAAAAAAAAATGAGCGAATGAAAAGGAAGCTTCAGGATTTAAGCGGAATCGGGGGCTCATGGATTACTGTAGTCAACTTTGAAATGGACGACACTCGGAGGAGGGATAAAGCCTGTGCTGACAGGTCATTGTGTTGCCTCGAAGTCAAATAAAACAAGCAAATAATAATGGCAAATATTAAGCTCCTGTGACATTGTGGCGAGGCGGGTTGGAAGACGAGGGGGGATTATAAAGCTATATCCCCCACCGCTAGCCAGCCAGCAGCTACCAGCCAAACACCCGCCACATTTCATGAAGACAGGGAGGGGAGAGAGAAGGAGGGAAGAGGGAGGAGAAAGGCAGGGAGGTCAGAGGAAAAGTGGGATAAAGGAGAGGAGGGGGGAGAAGAGGAGGAAAAGAAAGGTTAGGAGGAAGGAGAAAGGGAGTGGGTGGAAGGAGGAGAGAGATGGAGGGATGACCAGGACACTCGACAGCTGCGCAGCATCCTCCTCTCCAGGGTTGACCTCTGACCTCCAGAGGCCGCCTGACTCTTAAAGAGACAGTCTAGTTTAACAAAGATGGTCACCCCTTAACTCTTCATTCTGTAACGGCATCCATGAACCTCAAGGTGCTGTGATTCAAAGACATGATGCATTCAGGCATCAGCTGGTGGAGAGGTTCTCTCAGTTTGCTCACCTGGAGGACAAATGTGACAACAAGGGTTCCTGCTGAAACACGTGATTGTTACAGGTGGGGAAAAAAGTACTGAACACTTCAACGTTTTTCTTACTTGAAATATTTCTTTTACATGTGTAATTAAAACACAAGGAAAATAAAACAAAGTTAGTCCACAAACGAAGTTATGGGTAAAAAAATTGGAATGACAGATGAAAAAAGGACGTGGAAACAGTACAGAAAGCAGCTGAAGTCCATCATTATTTAGGAATCATTCTAGTTACTATGTGCAAATCCACGTGCTGCAGAAACACCTGCAAATACATAGCAGGTAGTTTGTCCCATGAAATATTAAGTAATGCACTCAACAGAAACATCAAAAGCTGAACTCTTTGGATGTCATGGCAAACACTATGTTTGGAGCAAGATTGATTCTGCACCTCATCCCAAAAACACCATGCCAAAAATAATGCTTGCATGTGGGGACATCATGGTGTGGGCTGTCTTGCATCATATAGTGCTGGGAGACTTTACATAGCTGAAGGAAGGATGAACGGAGAAATGGACCGGGACTTTCTGAAGATGAAACAAGGCTAGATTTCCAAGCAAGACAATAGTGCCTAACACACAGCCAAGGAAACTCCTAATTGGTTTCAGAGAAAGAAAGTAAAATGACCAGAATAGCCCAGTCAGTCACATGACTTGTATCCAACTGGAAATATATGGAAAGAACTAAAGATTGAATAGAAAGGAGCCCTAAAACCTCAGTATACCTTTATTCCAGTGAACGGCACATTTCCTGCTGAATCCACTCAACAGCATTTTCACTTCTTTTGTCATTCAATAGAAATAATTATGATTTATTTAAGAAATGTTAAAAACACTATGATTCAGCATATTTTTTATTTTGTTTCAGATGAAACCCACTGCAAAAATCCCAAATTGAAGGAGAAAAAAAAATACATGCAACTATGTAGAATCCCAAAATCAACTGAATTAAGAAAAGACAGACTGGACAATACTGAATAAAACAGATTAACAACTATAGTTAGGTTTTACGGGGAATGTCAGGAATTATCGCCGCTCCAATAATTGCCGGCGGTCAGACTCCAACATAAATATGTATCAACAAGCTGAAACTAATGAGCTTCTCTGTATATTCAGAGAAGAAAAACTGCTGAATGTTGTTTTGTATGAAGACAAATGGTGTAAATATCCCTGGCAGCCAATGCTGACACTGTGTCTGTGAATCCAGCCTTGGCCCTGAGACACTGTGGATCCATGCTGGCTCTCAGGGGGCCATCTTGGATCAAAGCATCTGCCACTTTGGCAGGTTGCAGTCTGGATCTTGCTGCTCGCCTTAACGCCACATCTCGGCGCTCAACGTGGAGCGGGAACAGGCCAAACTCTGCTGAGGCCGAAGTATTAAAACTGGCACTGATACAATGTTTGATCAGAACATCAAAGGCTGGGTGAAATACGCCCGATGGAGATACACAGGGTTTCCTCACCTACAGGAAAATGTATCATGTTTAATATCGTGTTCAGAGTTAGCTCAGCTATCAATGTGGGGAAGATACAATCAACACAGACACACACAGCTGAGATACAACTGATACACATATTCCAACAACTCCTCTATCTGATTGCCTGCCTCCCTCTTCTCTTGTTTCACTCACTCACAATCACATGTAGGATACTGTGACAAACTAAGATGTGTGGATCGAGATTCTCAAGGTGTCAAGAAAAGGCTGGTTTGCACATCTGACTGTGTCTGAACAATGTGAGAGATGCTAAAAGAGGAATGAAAGAAATGAGAGAAGCTAAAGAGAGTGAGCTATGAGGAAATAAGCTTTAGATAGCCATCTCAGCCACGACGCCACCCTGAGGTGGTTCAACTGCAGCTGCTGCTGTGCTTCAATAGCTTCAGTGGAAGGGTTCACTGAATTCATCAAAATATTGTTAGCTCTAATTATACAGAACAAATTATTAGCATGTACACTGGTAATCACAGCATTTGCTCAATACTCTTTTTGATGCACATTTGACAGCAATTATAGCCTGAGGTCTTCTTGAATATGATGCCACAAACCCCCGCCCATTTCTCTTTGGAGAACCTTTAAAGCTCCATCAGGTTGGGTGGGTCCACAGTGATTTTCTGATCTCTCCAGAGAGGTTCAATGGGATTCAAGTCTCGGCTCCGGCTCGGCAAGACAACATTCATGGAATTGTCCTGACGCCCCTCCTTCGATGTCTTTGCTTGATGTCCTCGTCCTGCTGGACATGTGTTGAAGCTTTCAACACATTTGTACCATTTGTCCATGTTTGTATTTGCCCCCCCAAAAAAATAAAATTAATTAACTAAACCTACAACTTCTATTTATTCTATTCTTTTACAACAGAAAAAGTTTCATAGATCAACACTTCGATCATTGAGTTGTCGTGCAGCCTTTTGAACATTAAATCGTCTGACCACTTAGGATCCACATTTATTGATTAAATATGAACTACAGTAACTGGATGAACAGGAAATCCTGCATCTGTCCCTCAAAGCAAAGGAGAACGGGAAAATGAGGGGAACAGAAAGAGAAACACATTAAAAGCTGTGATCACAGAACATTCATCTCATTTCTTATCCCACCATTTTGTTATTTAATCCAATAGCTGCTAATCCAATTTGTGTATCGGACATTTATAAAGGCAGGGAGGAGGGAGAGGATGAGGAGGAGGGAGAGGGAGGAGATAAAGCTGAACTTGTCTTCTGTGTTCAAGCCACCCTTCCCAGTTGTGGTTTATTTAAGGGCCCGAGCCGCACTTGTGCCTCTCCCACCGTTCTCTCCCATCAGAGCGTCAGGCCCAGCTGATATCAGCGGGGGATCAGGGAAGATGAAAGCCAAAGACACATAAAGGGAAAATGAGAAAAGGAGGAATAAAAAGAACAGGATGAACATTGTTTCCTGTGATTAGGTAAGAGCTCGTTAAAAGGCTGTCACTGAAGCGATGTGAATATGCATGATGGGCCGGCCTAATCAGAGGAGGCACCGAGAGGGGGTTGTGTTTAAGGAGCCTGGTGAAGACTTGATTTAATTAATGAGAGGAGAGGAGTGTCTTGCTAGCAGAGAACAGAAGAGGTAGGGAGCTCTATGATTCAGCTCTCAAAGTTTTTAGTTTAAAGCATTAAAGTTATGGAGTTTCACATCAATTTGCTTTATTTTTTTTTTTCTTACTGTCACACTTAAAATGCAGAATCACATTTGAATCAGTCGGTGATTCAAAGCAACGCACACCAAGTCCAAGAGTAGCTTCAACTTCTGCAACATTAAACCTGAGATGTGTGCAAGAATCAAGCCACTCATTCTCGTCTGCATTGCACATGTGATTTCCTCTGCTCTCTCCACCGCTCTCCACTCAAGTGCTGCTGAGAGCTTTTTTTTTTATTATTTTCCAGGGGGAGTCTTGGACGAGGCCTTTTTATCCGTCCTGAATGGGACAATGGTCCCGGAGCATAGAGCAGATTCCTTCTTTATTGAACCTGTGTATAATGTCTGCTGAATGGAACACATTAACCGATTCATGCTCTCACCTCTTCCCCCTTCCTCCTCACAGACAGAAAGAGGAAAAAAGTAAAACTGAGGAAAAAGAGAGAGAAAAAAAAGCCTCCTCTCACACTGTGGGACAATGAGTGCCTTTTCCACTGGTGTCATTTGTCAACCACTGCTTGCTTTATACCTCACAAAGGAACCGGAGATATGAGAGCACAAGACAAGTAAGTGGTTCAAGTAATATACATTTTTTTAGCTGTGGTTTTATAGTTATTTGTTTTCAATTAAACTTCTAAGGTATAGCTCAGCTAAAGATTTACAAGTACAAAGATATCTGATACTATTATGAAAAAAGTCAGATTAGGATAACATGATGAAGACTGTTTAAGACTCTTATTCATCAAAGTGATGTGAATTAGTTAATAGACCAGAAACCTTCCTTGATTAATACTTCATTTACTGGAGAAAAACAATGTTTAACCCAAGGCTGAGCAATAAATTAATCACTATATATATATATATATAGATAGATAGACACATGATCAATGTCAAAAGAAAATACATCTGATAAAATGTTAAATAATTTCACTGAACTTTGACCCAGAACCAAACAGCATTCTGGGGGATGTAGGCAGTGTCTCACAGCCAGCTAAGCTAGGTGGGTGGCATCAACTAACTCACTCACTCTTTGGTTACCTAGCAACAACCTGTTGAGCAACTTGCGCAGTAACAGTTTAAGGTTTCACCAACATGCCTCATAACAGCTTAAAAATAAAAAACAACAGCGTGGAGTGAAGGGAGACAACGAACACAACAGCCAGGGAGAAAACTGTGGATAAAACAGGAAAGGTCACATCACCAGTTTGGCAGATATTAAAAACAAAAAACTAATCACTGATTATCAATATTGACTGATTTGAAACTCTTATATCATGATATGATATTCAGCTATATCATGCAACCCTAATTTAACCCGATCAAAGTTAACCCAGCGCAGCGGTGAAACAAGCCATAAATCTCAACAAGAAAAGTTGTTGCAACTGCTATTAAACTACAATGAACCAGTGCACTGAATCAATGGCTAACTTTAACAAACCTGGGTTTTCTAGGTGGTTTCTGATATCTCAGGCCAAGCTGGTCAGATAAAGATAATCATATAATAATAATTATAATAATAAAAATAATTATAATAATAATTATAATCAGAGGTCTAGGTTATCCTGAGCTATCTGCTGCTATAGCTTTAGGCTGCTGAAGGACATACTGACCACCTTTAGTCCCTCTGCTACCTTCTACAACTACTGTAGATGTATGTGTTAGCTTCATTTCATGCTGCCATTAGTCTTGTGTATCTCAGAGATCAGACTTTAAAATACTTGTTAGTTTATAAATATATGAATGGCTTAACACCAAAATACATTAAAGACCTGTTGTCATATCAGCCTCCTGGACCACTCAGGTCTTCTGGTTCTGGTCTACTTGGCATCCACAGAACCAGAACCAAACATGGTGCTTTCAGCTTTCAGTTTTTATGCTCCACTAATCTGGAACAAACTTCCAGAAAACTGCAAAGCAGTCGAAATACTGAATTCCTTTAAATCAAGGCTAAAAACCCACCTGTTTAGAGCTGTAAGCTGAAGTAAGTAGAACATTGATCAACATATTTGATGTGTATTTGCTTCATGATTTTGATGATGGCAATTGACAAAATGTAATGTTTATGCCTTGTTTCATAATTGGTTATTGTATTATGGTTTTTTGGTGTAAAACACTGAACTGCCTTGTTGGTGAAATATGTTGTACAACTAAACTTGACTTGATTAGCTTTCTGTTCTCTCCAGAGAATCTGTACTTGACCCTGTGTTTTAGTGTGTGGATGTGTAGCTGTTCTGAAAAGGGGTCATCAGCTGAGCTATTGCTACTAATGCCTTCATATTCTTTCTCTATAGATGACACACTTGCCCCAGTCCAACTTAACCATGTCTCTTCCCTTAACAGAACCACTCCAGGAGCTACTGCTATCACTGACTATGTATACTCTGTATTTTACCACAAGTACTACTGGCTTAGTACTTGTCTGTTTAGATGTGTTTCTGCTCAAGATAAAACCGCAATGGAGCTTGTGCTGCCATTAACTCTTCATCTACCATAGAGAGTACTGGACCAATACTATTTTGTGTGTGTGTTCTGTTCTCTTACCCAAGTGGTCTGGAGCAGATGGCCGCTCATTCTGAGTCTGGTTCTGCTGAAGGTTTTGTCCTGTTAAAGTGGAGTGGTTCCTTTCTACTACTGCCATATGCTTGCTAAGGAGGAGGGATTGCTGCAAACGATTTGATGCAATTGCCAAGGCTTCCTTTGAAAACTTTACCAGTGACATTATAAATTGAATTTGCCTTTATTGTACTGTATGTGTCATTAAATTTGAATCTGTATCTGATTCTATTGTATTGAACTGATCAAACCTGCTTGTCTTGTGATGTGCCTTAAGATTAAGTTGTTGTGAGTTGGTGCTATTTAAATAAATCAAATTAAATAAAATCGGTCTCATTAACTATTGACATAAAAAAACTGGAAATAGATCAAGTCGTTTTGATTGAAGTGGGACTTTTTTTTTTTAACAATAGGAGGGCTTTGTAGCTCTTAAAAGCAGATTTTCAGGTTAACACTTGGAATTGAAAGAGCAGGTGTCGAATCTAAAAACCCTATTAGTTATAATATATTAATAGGCCCAATAAGTTTTCAACATGTAGACTACCTTTGATTCCAGGTTTAGCCATTCACATGAGCACTGTTTTAGGAGGGGAGGAATGCAGGATGGTAGAAAATATGATTATCTATGAGCACGAGGTAAATTAGTTTTTTTATGCCCCTTTTCGGAAATGTGGGATGGATTTAATACTCATAACACTTCCACCTTTCTCTCCAGCAGTATCACACCTCCTTGCTCTAATCTGTGGACTGTCCAACTAATACAGAAACAAGTAAACAACCCATGAACCTAAGCAAACACATCTGACCTGAAAGCTAACAGTAGATCAGCCTCCAGACGCCGCTCATTCCTCCACCTCAGATGTTTAGGCAGGGATGGGGGCTCAAGCAAACACCTCATAGACTCAGGAGATGAAATGAGTCTTCACACTCAAACTGAGGTACACATTTCCTCCTGCTTAAACACAGAGATGAAGGGTGTGTTTGTGCAAGAGAATTCATTTATAGCGGTTCTGTCTTCTCTCTCAATTTTACACTCTTGTTCTACAAGAGTGTAATTGTAGTGCAATTGAATCTGCATTTATGTGATTCAGTTTTTAAATGTTATTTCACTGTGCTCAGATTGGAAGAAAAAAAACAAAACAAAAAAAAAACCAAACAAAACAGACACCCCAATTCCAAAATATTTCTATATTTGTCTCACTGCTAGCCAAGTTGTAACAATCAAGCATAGACCTCTGCTCGCCTCAGCCCACCAGCCTCTCCTCCCTTCCCCCTCTCACCTCCCCCCAAGTCCATCAAATTGTGTTTTTGCCACAAATCAATAAACATTATCAGAGAGTGGCAGACTATGGGCTAGTGGAGGCAGCCTTTGCCTGTTAAAGCTGAGACCGCCCTGTCTCTATCACAGCCTGAGTGAGAGGGCCAGAAAAACAACACAAAGACACAAACCCACACGAAAAGAACAGAAAACTAGAAATGAACAAGCAACACCAGAATCTGACATTTTTCTGACTGCCCGGTCAGGAACTCAGAAATCCTGAGTGTGTGTGTTTTTTTTTAAATCAGTGAATATGCCCTACATAAGTTTATATTTTAACATGTTTTCAGACAGTTATTTTACAGGAAGCTGTAATTTGAAGACATGTTGAGACATGTCTTCGGTTCATTCACACCGAGAGTGCAAGACTTTTATCCATTTGAGCTTTTTATCTGTCAGCTATGGAACTAGCCGGAATTTGAAATGTTGGCAAACATTTGGAAATGTCCGAGTTCAGCTAAGGATCTATATTCTTCAGAATAGCCACACAGTGACAGCTGGTTTTGTAATGCTAGCTGTGCTAATAGTGCAAATAGCTAATATAAGATCCCAATACATAACCTTTTTTCTCACAGTCTAAATCAGATTTAGTTAGGATTACCAAACCAATTTCTATTTGGTAAATGTCTGAATGAGCAATTTTTAGAAACTTTCTTCTAATCCAAAAATTTACAATAATTGTTTTAGTGTTTGGATCAGTTGGCTTTTAAATTGCGTTACTTTGATATTTTTGGTATCCCTCCATAATCCCGCCATCAGTTTTCTGAAGTACACCAGCCCCTCCTACAGCAAAACATCCACAAAATAATGTTGCCGTTCCAGTATCTCACAGTTAGGATGGACTTTTTCCTTTTTCCATCAAATCTAACAACAGTCATTATGATCAAATGCTTCAAAGTTAGTTTCATCAGACCACAGGACATGTCTCCAAAAATTTATTCTTTGTCCCTGAAAGCATTTGCAAACTATTACTTTATATTGATTTTAGAATAATGGTTTCTTCCTCTCTGAGTGGCCTTTAAGACCACAACAATACAGGAATCTTTTCACTATGGATGACACTCTTACCAACTTCAGCCATCTGATATGGACATTTTGCACCAAAATACGCTCAGTTCTGGGACACAGAACTTGCTGAATGGTATCATGGCTGGACATGTTTCTACTTGCATTTAATTGATGAACATGGCACCTACAGACATGTGGAAATTGTACCTATAGATGAATCAGGGTTGTTGAGGTCCACATTTCATTTCTTTTCCTGTTATGTTGTCTGATATTTATTGATTTTTCCATTTCGTCACACAAGGAAGTTGTGAGTTAGAGGTGTTGCCTTAAAAAGCATCTACAGGCCAACATGTGAATTAACCGCAATCAGAATCTGACAAACCAATAACATCATTGTCCTGGCATTCCCAAATCGTTTGAAGGCATATAAATCTCAGTGTATGTCAGCTTCTTAAATTAAAGTAATACAAATCTTTATGTCTCCTCTTATCCTGTAGTTACTCTGAGTACGTAGAAATAATTTTGATTATTCCAACAGACCTAAAACAGGAAATGTCTACTCTGATTTAGTCTGAAAACACATTTTGAAAGCTGTTCTTTTTTCTTCTTTTATTATATTCTTCAAAGAGGAAGCAGAATTGGCCCAAGATGGAATCAGCAAAACTTCATAAAAAACATTTTGAAATCGGACACAAAATCTTTGTCGGGGTATCTCTGAAGAAAACTCCAAGCATCTTCCCAGGAGCAGAATACAGACATACAGAGCAGTGATAACATGGAAACACATTCAGTGATCACCCAGCAGTGTGGGATTTTTCACACCTCTGCAAACAGAAAACAAAATGTGGCAGGGAAGCAGTTCAGCAGACTGTACTGTTGCCACTCAACGTCAATTAGAAATTAAAAGTAAAATAAATGAGTCTAAAGTTGACAGCGACTTCAAATATTCCCTCCTACATTAGGCCTCAGCTTGTCAGTTCGCCTTAGCTTCAACACCAGAAAGCCCTAGTCTCTCAGACGCTCAACACAAACCATTTAACGGAGCTCTAAATAAGATGATTTACAACCTGTCCCCACTTAGCCTGGGGCTGAAAAAGGAAAATCAAGGGGCTTGTAATACACTATTTCTCAATTACCTTCCTCATTATTGCCACCCGTGTTCATTACTACTATTATCTGTCTTTCTGTTGCACCCCCACTTTAGGCTAGTTGCAGCCGTAGATGTCATGTTGGATGAAGAGAGGCAGGAAAGCAGCAGAATCAAGAGCTTTTTGCCAGGCCAGGGCACTTCAGGTAATTAATATAGCAAGAGGGGACGTGAGCATAGGCTCAGCTATGTGTGTTTTTGCTGAAATGCCTGATTGGGGAGCTCACCTGCCGATACCCCCTAAAAGGTATTTCATTAGCAAGGCTTTTACCATACAAGCAGAGCAACAAAGCCTCAGCTACGCCTGTCTCCACTTTAACTCGACAGGGCCCTCCAGGACGTCTGGAGCTGTGTGTGGGAAGAGTAAAAAAAAAAAAAGAGTGAAGGAGCAGAGAGGAGAGGCTATCCCCGTTCATAATCTGATGACAAAAGGCAAAAAGGCATCATCCTATTACCAGCGTGATCTTCACCAGCTAGTGCTAGCTCCTTTCCACGGGGGCTCTCTTTATTATTAAGGGGAGTGGGTGATAGAGAGCAGGAAAAGCAGCCGGCACCTTTCTATTAGCTCTGGAACAAGAGTAGGTATGAGAGGGGAAAGAGAGGAGACCCCATGCTGAGGTCCTGTTTGGAGTCTCTCTTGTCATTTTTCAGAATCAGATTTTTTATTTAGACCACAGCTTAACACCCATTTGGAAGCGTTTCATGATTTATTCACATGTAGCTTCTTAAGAACAGCAGACATGTCTGAGATCAGTCCTAAATGATGGATGTATTTCAGATATTGGGAAAAAAAAAAACGAGCAAAATGAGATTCAGGTTGAGACTTTCGATCGATGGCAGTGCGATGTCACAAATCCTGGTTCCACTCTTGGTTTTAATCGGCCCGGTGAAACTGAACCACAATCAAAATGCCGACAACATGACGTGTCTGTGAGCTCCACCAACGGTCCCAATCATACCAATTTGAGCTCGCCTGAACTCAGAGATGTGCAGTTTTCATCCAAGCCTCATAGGGGGCGATAATGTACTGGTCTATACGCCGTCAACTCAGAGGAGACGACAAACAGATGGAAAAAGGATAAACAGATGGAAAAAGAATAAACAGATTCCTCATCAGAATAACATGCAGTTTCTGAACCCATAGTTGGCCCTGAGAGATAAATTACGCACCAGACTGGAGAACTCTCCTCAGTGTATAACTTAAAAAATAATGTTTTTTATGCTTCTGTTCATGATTCGTCTGCTGTGTGTTTGGCTCCACCCTCTGAGTTGGAGTATTATTGTCCCTGTTGGGTCACAGCCAACATGGTCACAAAACTCTGTGGATTGTCCATCAAGACTCCCATTTGATGACAAATCTTTTGCTTTAAGGTATTTTTGTTCTCCCACAAGGTAAAATAACTCATCTCCAATGACTTGTATGATTTCAGAGTATCTTGTCTATGAAGTGCCATGTAGCTGAGAAAGTATGTCCGGTTCCAGCAACGTATCGCACGGAATAGTTAATTTATCACGATATCTTCAAAACGCAAAGGACCTTTTTTTCCCCCAATATTCTTCTGAGTGCTGATATCACCCTCCTCCATGATAGTTTCTTCCAACCATTATAGCATATGCTGATATTTAGATTCCACACAAAAACAGGAAATGAGTCTAAATGTTTTTTGATTCAAACAGTGAAAAAAAATCCAGTTCTCTAAAAACGTTCCAATTCATAATTTATTTGGTGCTTATTGTAGCTGTGCAGCAGCAGATCCACTAGAGAGGAGAGACACTGAATGAAGGAATGAGGATTTAGTCTTTTTTTTTTTTTTTGATAAAGGATTTTGTCTTCCGCTCAGTGGGGGTGTTTGTCCATTGCCTGGGGTTACACAGGAGGATTGTGGGAAATAAAAGCAGTCAAGAGAGTACTTTTCAAAAACTGCAAATTCAGACATGCTAACCAAAATGAGCTGCCGCCTCAGAGAAACCTCGGTTTCTCTAAATATCACAGTATAAATCTGGGATGTTGTTTACCAATTAAAGATCATGTAGCAAACATACAAACTTACATCCAGAGACACTCGAGTCTTAATTCTTTATAAAAACTTTCAAACACTAATGGATCATCCCAGAAATGAAAGAAAGCTGCGATTTACCTGCATACTGAAACCATCTAGACCCCTCAGGTGATTTGAAACAGGTTTATTTAGAGTAGAGCAGGTTAGGGTCTGCGAGTCCCACCTGTGGAATGGGATTATCTAAGAACTGCCAGTAGTAGTTTAAACATACATACTTCACAATGAAAGCAACTGAATGCATCTTTGTGTAAGACCTGCTATGCAAACGACCAGTGAAAACTTGACTATTCTCTCCTGTATAGGAAGCATGAAGCCACAACAAATGATCAGGCTGCTGATGTTAAATGAACTTCAAAGCAAGAAACATTGTAATGATAAAAAGGCTCAGATGTTGACACTGTAAACAGACACATGGGTTCTACTGTACCCTGCAAGGTAATGAAAAACATTCGTTGCTCTCACTCAAAAAGCTAGCATCAAAGTCCAGCTGAGGTATTTGCATCCATGTAAAATGAACTGACTTCTGTGTACCTGGTCCCCGATGAGAGGATGCAAATAACTAGTAACTCAGTTTGACTGAAAGAAGTTTGACAGACTTTTAAAAGTCTGCAAAAAAATACAGATACTGCAGAGGTGCACTTCCCCTGACTGTACCACCTGGCAACCCCCGCGCCCCCAACAAATTCCCCACTCTCATCATCGTTGTCGTCTTTTTTCTGTAGCCCAGTAAAAAGCCTGTGATGACCTGGGCGTGTAGCTTATTAACCTCTCCATCAGTTCTTATCACCCAGTGAATAGCGTAGTCATCTGCTCCTCCTTCTGTATCTTAGAGGGAAAATTTCTCTGCTTGTTAGGGCTATAATTCGTTCCACGCACAAACCCTCTGAGGTACGCGCACACAGAAACAGAAAGCGGGTCTCAAACATTTTGTCACCCCAGATGTTTCCGAAATGATCAACAACTGTAGGAAACAGTGGAGGTGTGTGTGTGTGTGTGTGTGTGTGTGTAGATGGTGTATGTGTTTTCCTGCTGGTCTCCATGTGTGTGAAGGCCGGAATAAATTAATGGCTGATTTCTCCCCTTGCTTTGATGGCATTAAAACCCCTCTCCTTCTCAATGTGCCACTTTAAATGCTTTTCTCTCCTCTTTTTCCATCTGTTTCTCCCTTCCTTCCTTCTTCCTTTTTTATTTTTTTATTTTTTTTGACAAGCAGGGCCACCCAGCAGAAAGCAACTGATGCAAAACACGGGAGTAATCTCCCCCCTCCATTCGTCACCCCTCCCGCTATCTTTAGTCTCTGACACAGAAGCCATTATCTGTGGGATTTAGTTAAAGCAAAGCTTCATGTATTTGTTAGGAACTGGGTTTGTTTTCTCTTCTGACTACTCTGCTTGAGAGTGGCTGAGCTGGGAAGAGAACAAGGATGGGGAGGTGGGGGGGGACGCATCACAACAGCCTTCTGAAAATGTGTGGGCGGGAGGTGTTCACAGTCATGTAGTCACAGGGTTCCTACACATTACTTCTCTAGACTACAGTTTCCATACTCAAAGATGGATGGATGGAGATGGATGCTATTTTAAATAACTGACTGAGGAATAATTCTGAAAATACTAAAATATCTGTCCCCTACTTTCCAGAGAGAGCAGAAACCATGCAGTTTGGTCTCTCAGGGCTCACTGGGAAATTTAGCTGGAGAAAGAAATGTACTTCTTATAATGAAGCAAGAAGAACACGTTTCTAAAGATGGGAAATGATCTCAGTAATCAACTAAACTGTCTTGTGAACAAAACACTCTTACTTCTGTAAATGAGTGAAATTCAGATGTCAAAACACAGAAGCTACAAACAAAACATCTTCAGAATATATTCAAAGGTTTCTGAAACCTGAAAACAAGCATGTTTCCTGACAGAGAATGCCATAAAGAACAAAAAAAAGTAACGTTTTATCTTACAGGTGCCTATGTTTTTATTTAGCAAACATGCCTTTGTGCAACACCACCTTAAGGCTCTTTGGTTTTCATCCTCTGCCACATCAGACCACAGAAGTAAAACCAGTTGAAACTGGCAGAGGGAATAAGACGAAGCCTGCGGGGTTAAACCAGGTGGGTTTAGCTCTCTGAGAGGCTGAGGTGTGAACTATTTGGGGAGCTTATAGGGGAGGAGAAACATGAGATGATTTAGTGCTAGTGTAAATCTTAGTACCTGTTGACAGTGTTAATTGGGACAGCTTGACAAACACAAACAGTATAAATCTGTGGGGATTCTGATCTGAGCCAAAGCATCACCACCTGTAGAATACACACCACCCCCCACCACCACCACACACCCCCTCCCCATATTAAAGTAGCAAGAGCCTGCATCACATCAAAGATCAGACACTTGCAAAGCTTTTCTCAGACATGACCTTACAACACAGAATTAGCATAAAAACAATATATTCAATGACTGCAGTGCTCTACTTATGTGATATTTGTGATTGAAGACAAATTTCAGAATGAAAAACTTAGTGAGCAGCTAGAGGACTCCCTCCTCAGCCTGCTGACAGACAGATGCAGTCATTTTAGCCTGAATTGCTCCTCCCGCCCTATTAGCAAAGAGAGGGAGGAGTGTGTGTGTGT
The DNA here is from genome assembly GCA_014839685.1 of Anableps anableps. NCBI lineage: Eukaryota > Metazoa > Chordata > Actinopteri > Cyprinodontiformes > Anablepidae > Anableps > Anableps anableps. Next base: position 29,886,656 of record CM026076.1, read on the forward strand.
GTGTGTGTGTGTGGGAGGAGGAGGGGAGGGGGTACTCAACAGCCACCCCTGGGGTAGATGTTAGAACAAATTTGAGAGGTGTCATATTACACGCCTTGTGACAAGAGGCCGAGGGGAGGTGAAACGATAAATTTACTTAATGAATTAATCTGCAGACCAGTAATGGCTCCGCTAACAACATTAGTCATCCTTCTCTCATCTCTGAGCTGAGATTCAGCGGTTTCCCCTCCCTCGCCTCGGCCACTTCTATCTAAATCCTGTCTCTCTCTTCATCCTTTCACAAATTAGTTTAGGCTCCATTCAAACGATTTAGTAATTCAGGCAAAAAGCATTTACCTCATTAAAAAATTTTAACTGCCATGTTTTTAACATTTTTATATGTTTGTGTTCCTTTTTTCCATTGTCCCCAGTGTGTTTGTCAATGTGACGCATAAATCCCCTTTCAATGTGGAAAAAGGCGTTACATTACAACCGACACCAGGCAGTTAAAGCCTCTGGGCCTCAGCTCGAGCTTTGATTCAATACACAGATGCAAAATTGCTCTGTTTAAATAGACATTTAAATGGAAATGCATTGGGAAGGACAGCTGTTGGTATTTGTAGCCCCAAGTGCTCATTACAATGGGAAATGGGACGGAGTGTGTATGTGTGTGGGGGGGGGGTGTGTGATGACAACGGTAGCAAGGCGAGCAGCTGTGTTAGCACGTGAATGGTGTAATTACTGACCAAACCTCTGTCATTAACCTGTATTGTTGAGTGCAACCACATCTGTTACCATGAGAAAGCCTTGATTAATTGACTGCAAGGTTGAAATTCAATTATGTACTCCGACTGCAGTTTGTAAATTAAATAATAATGAGGTGAATAAAAACACATAATTAGCCAAAAAGTATAGATAAACTGACCAGAGATTTTGTGGCCGATTTCTGATTACCGATTTTGAAAAAGCTCAAAAGATACAAGAGCTGTCTCTTCCTGGATCACAAGTCAGTGAAACACTCCAGATTGTGGGATCAAGTTATCTATGAAGTAGTGCTGTCAATCGCTTAAAAAATGTAATCAGTTTAATCACACTCTAGCGCTGTGATTAATCACGATTAATCACTATGCTTAACTTTGTAAGCTTGAAATGTTCAAAAAAATGTTTAAATGTCTTATTGTCTCAAACCAAACATCTCAGTTTTCCAGGTTTTCATATTCAGAAAGGTTTAAAAAAGGTAATTTTGTTTTAAACATAATTTAAAAATCTTAACTATAAACTTCTTGTGCTTCAATGGAAGGCTAATTCACCATTTCAATACTACCTTGGTTTTATTTAATTATCTTTTTGTCACTACTGGCCTTTATTTGACAGTAATCTGACAGGAAGGGGGGAATAGATGTACGGCAAAGGAACCGCAACCACATAAAGGTCTGTAGCCTCTGTATACGGGGCGCTCGCTCTAACCATGGTAGAGAAAACTAAATTAAAAACTAAACTAAAAAAAAACTAAACTAAAAACTAAACTGACAGGGAAAACAGGACATGCTGCCAGTTTGTACTGTAGTGAACAGACACCCCAGAGACACCACGGTGATTGTGGACTGTTAGACCAACATCAACACCAATTGGTTGGTGGTTTTTTTTTTGTTTTGTTTCCACGCTTGGAAACCTGCATCGGATGGTTACGTTTTAAATGCAGCTTCTATGCAGATATTTATTGTATTGCCGTGTTTAGTTGCTACTGTTTTACAACAAATGCAATATCCCGGCTCCTCAGGTTAACTGTCGTTAACGCTTTTCGTTGACGCTTTTCACTGTGGGTTGTCACTTCATGTATGTTGAGTCCATTCTAAGGAAACAAGAAGGGGAGGAGTCAGTCAATGCACTTGACAGAAGCTTTTTGTCATCGAGTCTTTTGGTAGAAAATGAGCCAGACAGGACAAATACAAACCACCATGCAACTGGAAATTATCTACCTCATTTTAATTTATCGGGCTAATTTTAATTAATCATGTGATTAACTGATTTATGGCTCATCATGACAGGCCTATTGCTCTCTCCCATGTATGGTATGTGCACTGATCCGAACAATGATTGTATTTTTTAAGTTTTTGAGAGGATGGTTATCACTCAGGGTCCGGCAAGGGTCTGACTCCTCTCACCAGCAGATTTTTTTCTATGCAACTCTATGAATAAAACTCTATGAATGTGTGTCTGAGCTACATAAGATTTTTTAGGGGAGCACTGATCGATCAGCTGGCTAATTACCTCCAGTTTTGGGAGATCGGCGATCGCCTGATACTTACATGTGAAACTAATCTTATTCACCGATCTTATCTGTTGATCTATCCATTTTCAGACAAGTCTGAATATCAGCCACTGTCCCCTTTTGCTCTGCCACGAGAAAGGGCTGAAAAAGATGTTAAAATGTGAAAAATAAAAGACTAAAAGGAACTGATTTTTAGTGAAGTTTAGTTAATTTAGTAGTTTGGACAGCAATGCTCTAAACTATTCATAAATATTTGAGAGCACTATATCATGTGCAGTTAAAACAAGTTTGTGTTGTTTCACAAGTGTTGTTCAATGTTTTTAATAAAATAAGATTGGAACATTAAAGGTGTACTATGACCTTATAACACCTGACAGTGTCAGTTATAAAAATAAAAAAAAATTGGTATCGGCCAGAATCAGATTCAGCAGGTCAGGCTTTTTAAAGATTCTGATTGGCCAGAAAATTGCAATCGGTGCACCTCAATTTTTTTTTTTTTTTTTTTTTTTGTCATTTTGCCGATGTAAATGTACTAGAAGGTGGAAGGCCAGATAAAGTTTAGATCTTAGCACAGACAAAATAAGAATCTGAGTAGCAAATAAAGAAAATCTGGTAAAACTTTGGCAAAATACATAAATAAATAACCGATTTAGTTTTGCCTGGCTGTGCTGCTTGTTCACCGACATAAATTGAATGTAGCTCAATGGATCCATGGATATGTGTGTTTCAGCAGCTGCATCTCAGTGACGATGTGTTTGGCAGCTCGCAGAATTGTTTGGCCTGGCTGCTGCACGGGGTCTCGAGCAGAGGGGCGGCTGATGAAAGCATTGGCGGGATGCTCCAATAAAGAACAGATTATCATAAGCACCCATTGTCCATCTTCCACTTGTTTCCAGCAGCCCCCCATCTCCATTTACTCACCCCTCGGCTCAAAATGTTAATCGGCACCATCGCCGGCTGTCTGAGGAAGGATGGGGAGCCTGGCCCAGTGAGTGAAACTTTGAATGGGCTTTAGTAGGCTTAAAAATTGTGAAAGAACAGCAAAACAGAAAAAAACAAGGACAAAGTAATCTGAGTTAAAGAGAAAAAGACAACCATAACATGGAAAATGAAGATAGTATGACAGAAAAACAAGATATATCCTACTTTAGTAAGCGTTTGGTAGGCTGCTGCAGGTCCCTTCATCCCAACGAACTCCCTGCCTGTCTCCCGTTGACTCCATCCACCCATTCGTTTTATCTGAAGATTCTCAGACAATGCCTAGAAGATCCCATTCCCTAATCTTCCTAAAAATCCCCCTTTCATCCCCACTGTTAAAGAATGTATGAAAGGCTGACACCGAGCAGGAGAAAAAAAGTAAAGGGGTGGGGTGCGGGTGGGGGGGAAGCGGCGCACATCTGGGAGCAAGGGTCGCGTTGCTGTGCTGGACCTGCTGGAGGGGGGGGGATTTGAGGGACGCTGAAAGCACCGGGAAGGCAGGAGAGCTCCAAACAGCCTCTGCACAAGTTGACTAATTAAATTGTTTTGCTGCTCAAACATTCAAATGGCCGAGGAGATTAAGGGCAGGAGCGGGGAATGGGAGTGTATATGTGTGTGCAAGGGGAGGGTGTTAATCTGTGTTCTGACCCAGCTGAACCCTTGAAGTCATGCATGCACACACACAAAACAAGAAAAAGCTCAAATCCTTTGTTTTGTCACCTCAAAGGCAAGAAAAAAAGGCAAAAGGTTTTAAAGGAGTGATCCCTAGATTTCTTTTCTTCCCCATCGGGAAGAACAGTGCATTTGCTCCCGAAGAGAATCCAAGATGACCACAAACACATTCCACTGTGGTCCGATACAAAACCCTCCGAATGAAAGTGAGTGCTCTTTTCTGTAACCCTGACAACAACAAGAAAATGACCGAGGGCCTCATGAGGGAGCACATCTTCTCTTAGCTGTGTCTATCTCAGTTGCCATGGGCTTAGCTTACAAATTGGTTCTGTGATTATCGATAAACAATAGTCGCAATCTCACGAAATCAAAATTCACACAGCACACAAGCCCTCAGCGAAGCCTGGTTCTCTCATAAAGGAGTCGCAGGCAGAGGGAAATCTGTGAAAGTTGACGATATTCAACTTATTTTTGGACTGAAGGGTTCTGATTGTTAATGTAAAGATGTGAAAAACACGACTGGAAAAGAAGTGAATGCTGAAAACCGCAGACAGCAACAACCTCGCTCCCTGCATCTTTCACTCTGTGAACTGCAAAGGGTATTATAGTCCAAACACCACCACTTCTCTCAAAGCTGAGAGATTAGACTGGTTATCCCATTAAAGTTGGTAAAATGCCATTCTTGTGTCTTTAAGCTCTCATATAGGAGGTCAAGATGAGTCTGCCGGTGCTTACAAGGCGGCCGTGGATGTAATCTGCCCACAGTTACAATAATTAATGTTAAGCTTCTTCTTCAGCATTACATTTGTGAGGGAACTGCTCCAGATAATACACTCAAAGCTGCGCAGGCTGTTTGTGCAGCAAACACGAGATAAATGCAGAAGGATAGGCTTGGGTGACAGACGGTGGAATATGAATCCTTATTTAAAAAAAATATAAGAAATTAAATTAAATGATGGTTTTCTAACAGGTGTCCGTAGGGTTATATGCATATAACCCTACGTATATGCAAACTTTGTGGCTGGCTCTGCTTTCCTGGGGGCATAAAAAGAATAAATTCATACAGGAATGTTTTAGAATAGACCAGTTGTACCCAAATAATAAATAAATAATCAGGAACTTTTACTACAATTTATGCTTCTTAAATAATTACTATGGAAATTAAACTTTTAAAAAGATAAGAAAAACAAACAAGTGTATTTTTTTTAAATAAATTATGCAAAATGATTGCTATAACTGTAAAGAAAATCCCCTTCCATAATATAATCCATTTAATTCAGGCTTTAAAGAAGTCAGCTGCTAATAAACTATAAAAGAAGTTGTGTTGAAAGGCAAATGCAAAAATAATACCGAATGGATCATTTAAAAGTGAGGTCAGAGGCACTGTGACAGCTGGTGGAGTAAAGCAGAGGTGGGTGCCCACATGAAATTTTACTCAGGGCCTCCTGTGTGTTTGGGCTGGCTCTGGCTGTTTTGGATAAGTGAGATTTAGAGTCGCTGGCTGATATTTAGGCCTCTCATGTCACCGGATCTAGACCTCACATTTAAATAAAACCGGTCCTCTCAGCTGTAAAGCCGCTGACAGTCCACTCTGTCCTCTCCTCGGATTCGGAGGGCGATATGCCTCACGTCGAAAGGTGCATTAAGCTCTTGCTGGATTCCTCCTTGTGCCATTTTTCTTTCACCGACTCGCAGACACAAAGGCAGATTAAAGGAGCGCACGCCATAAAAACCCCACGTCAATCTTATCGGCTTCGAGTACGATTTTTAAACATATGTTAATCTGGGAGAGCTAAAACTCATTCTCTCCTCTCTCTGCTTGTTTATCTCTTATCAAACGCACAGTAGGTTTGGGGCAGCTTTGTGGTGCAGCTAAGTGGCATTATTTGGATAATTGCGTCCATTGTTGCTGCTTATATAGCTATTTGAAATGGGAGGCGTGTGTAAATAGGTGCAGAGGCCAGGTGGGGGGGTGTTTGAGATATATTCAACAGGGGTCAGGGGATTTCTGCAATGGGCTACATGATGCTTTAAAAGCTTCTTTGTACTAAACGGTACATTTTCAATAATGCCTCATCTGTCTTCCTATTCAACACCTTTAAAAAAGTTAATATTAGATGATATACCACTATAGTATATTAATAGTAACTAGCCACAGTACCTTTATACTGTGTTAGCCATATATTAAAAATAAAACCAGCTTTGTAAGAATGTAACAGTAAATATTTCTGAATATTCTGCTCAGATTTCTTGTCCTATAAATATCTGGTTTGTTGCAGGGGGTTAAATGTTCTCCTAGTGTTGGATGTGTGAAGGACAGCGCTCCCAGAGGTGTAAGAATAACAAGTTCATTAGTCGAGGGGGTGAAGGTGGGGGGTGTTGCAGGAATTCAAATTCCCCCCGACCCAGACCTGGGCCCCTGATTGGCTGGCTGCAACGGCACGGCGAGACTCATTAGAGCCCAGCAGTAATTAAGAGTTGTTAGAAAGTGAATTCTCCAACCGCAGATTAGAAAATTAAACTATTTACTGATTACATATTAATAGAAGACAACAATGCTGCTTGCCATAAGCTTGGAAGGCAACCAAGGAATAAATCTGTGTACTTAATTACCATAAACAATGGGGGCATAGAAATGGAGTTTTATGCACACTCCCTCCTGTAATGTGTCTGATATCAGAAGACACTTGACAATTCTTGTTCAATTATCTCTATTATTTAATGTGCTGTGAACTGCCTCTGAGTAAATAAATTAACCACCCCAATTACTTTGGACTCATCTGGGGAGGGCCGCTGCGTAATAGAAAATGCTGCAGAAAGCTGCACTGTGCCCGAACCCAGGGAGAGCAGAGGGAGGAGGAGGAGGAGGAGGAGGAGAGATGGGTGGAAAAGGAAGGAGAGATGAGAGGAGAAGGGAGGGAGAAACTGAGATTCACAAGGATGAAAAGAAATGAAAACACAACAAAGATGAAGCAAGTCTTTGATTAGAGAAAAATGGGAATAAATGGAGGAGTGAATGACAAAGCAGACATGTGATATCAAAGAGAGGTGGAATGTGAAGCAGCAGAGCACAGTGGATCTTCCCAGGTTTTCCACCGCTGGAGCGGAGAGATGAACAATCATTCATGGGTCAGTCCATCTTGTCTGTTCACATCTGCTCACCGGTTCTGGAGTGCTGTGCGCTGCCACGGCACCATTGCACACTGAGGTCACACAAACTCACTTTGAGTGGGCTGAATCATATGATCACATGCACTGCAGCGATTGCTCTGCACATCTGAGAAGGACAGCTCTGCTGTGCAACACTTCTCATACTATCCATACCTCCAAATTTAACCTCTAATCAAGAAAAGGGATGAATGTTTACTTGTTTTTAATGCTTACCCCGATAATGTTGGTATTACCATTTTAAATTAAATTAAATAATGCGACCTAACTGCAAAATTAAAATGGTAAATGGACTGAACTTATTTAGTTCACTCAAAGCACTTTAGATTAGCACCACATTCACTCATTCAAACAAGCACACATTTTTACACAGATATGGAGATCGGTAGGCAACTTTGGGTTAAGTGCCTTGCCCAGGGGGCACACTGACATGTGACAGAAGAAAGCTGGAACTGATTCTACAACCTGTCGATTGCTCCCTCTGGGAGCATTGTCCATCACACATCCAACACTAAGAGAACATTTAACCCCCTGCAACAAACCTATTGAAGACGCCCATCTTACCCACTGAGCCACAGCCCCATACTACCAAGTCAACTTTTACCTGAATGATTTGTTGTGAATTTGTCAGATTGTCAGCCACATCACTTAATAAAGGCAATGTCAGATTTGTTAACTGTGTTCAAATACGGAAAATTGTTTTAATCTTGGGGTCTAGGGATAGGAATCCAGAGCAGTTCAATTCCTTGGAATCGTTAACCTGCCTGCTTCAGGATTCTGCTTGTCGGTTCCAGTAATGTGTGATGTATTTGCGTCATGACGTATTGCACACGCTCCGTATTTTGATTTAGAAAATATCCAAGATGGCATTGCAGCAGAAGCGCTCCAAAGTCTGGTCACATTTCACAAAAACAGATGATACTAGGGCCAGTTGCAACATGTGCAGAGCTTTAATCACAATAAACAGATGAAACGCCTCCAACATCCTCAAACAGCTGACCACCCAGCATGCAGCTGATTGGCACAAAGGTAAAGTGTATGATACGTTGCTTAGCGACGGTGGTGACTCTTGAGGGGGGGTACTTCCAGCACAGTGTCTCCTGTCATGAATGTCCCAGGTAACATTAAACTCCTCCATGTCCTGGTTATTGTATTATTGTTTGCGCCATGCGGTATGAATAATATCCATCTCATAACATTTACAGTCATGTTCAATCAATCAGAATATGGGTTCTGATGAGCCTCGTTTGTCAGAATAAAAGCACCTTTTGAAAACAACCTTTAAGTCTTGAAAGATCCTTCCTGAAAAAAACAAACATGCAGATTTGTGTGCAAAAACACTGTTGATGTGCAAAAAGTTGCATTTCATGTTAAAATGTTCATTTGACAAAGGGATTCTTATTTTTTAAGCCAGTTTTAAGTTTGTTTGAATCGAATACAACATTGCACATATTTTGAATAAGAGTTTATTTACTGAGTGAATAATAACATAACTTCATCTTTTAATACTTTTTTTTTTGCAGGTTTTGGAATCACATTTTTAACAAAACTATGACAAGATTGATAATCATATATTTAAACAATAATCATTTTCATACAGTTGCAGCCCTAATTAACAGCTCATTAAGTAGTTCTTACATCTTTATATCCACGATCAGGAGCTGAGATTCATCATTCAGTCTTACATCAGGTTAGTAACCCATACAAAACATTTTTTGGCTGAGTTGCTCATTATTTTGGTCTTGGTTTTTTGTTTTTTTTTTTTGGTCTTTTTTAACTACTTCATTTTAACTCAAAGCTGTAAGACAAGTTTTATTTCTCTTAAATTTTATTTTTAAAAAAATCATTCACTAATTAGGGAAAATAATTTTATTATTGACTCTCTACAAGACTATTTGAAGAAGTTTTTCAATACATAACTGGGGTCTTGTGTAAAACAGAGTTGGGTAAAAGGAGTGTCCATATGCAGTCAATTACTTCAGGATAAAATACATAAATAGGGTCACATTAGTGTTAAAAAAAAAACATCTCTTATTTTTACAGGGTTCAAGAGAGCAGTGTCAAGAAGTATTTTGTCTTCAAGCAGTTGGGAATTGTATTATTCAGAGTACAGAAGAGGATATGCGTAATTTAGTTTTGGGTTACTGTGGGCAGAGACACATGATCAGCGTTGGCAGCTGATAGCACAAAGGAGCAGACTTCACATCTAGGTATTGGGTCACACAGGTGAATAAGTAGGGACTTGTAGGAGACAAAATGTTTTAATCTTACAAGCAGACTAAAGCTGGTGTTTTGTGCACTCAAGTACCTACAAGTAGCAACAGAAACACAATAACCTGTTGTCTAAGCCAGGCATAAAATACAACAGATTTTATAACATAAAATAACTACATTTGTATTTATCCAAATACAAATATCATAAAAATAACATTAAATTTACTTATTTTTTGAAAATCTTTCATAAGCACAGAAAAGTAGGTAATGAGGAAATTCATCTTTGCAAAATAGCTTGTTCTCCTGCTGATAGGTGAACGCAGCCCCATTCCTTCAAAGCCTTTAACAGGTTTTCTTCTAGGATTGACTCTGCTTTTAGCTCCATCCATCTGCCCATCAACCTCCCTGCTCTTGCGGAAAACAGAGCATTCCCACAGCATGATGCTGCTACTACCATGTTTCACTACAGGGGGTGGGTGTATTGAGCAGGATGTGCAGTGCTAGTTTTCAACAAATAGCATTGTGGATGTAGGTAGAAGTTCAATTTTGGTCTCAATCTGACCAGAGCACCTTCTTCAACATGCTGTATCCCTTCTATGGCTTGTGACAAAAGGGGCTTCTTATTTGATTTCTTCCTGCAACTCTTCCATAGAAGCCAGATTTGTGGAGTTCCCGACTAATACTTGTCCTGTCAACCAACAGATTCTACCACCTGAGGTGTGGAGCAAAGGGAGCTAAATACAAACCTACGCCACATGTTTCAGATGTTTATATATATATATATATATATATATATATATATATATATATATATATATATATATATATATATATATATATATATATATAAAAAGAAGAAAAACAAGCAGCATTTTCTACTTTTTGATGTTTTTACAAGTGCGCCAATTGCAGTTTTCTGGCCGATTACCGAGCTTTGAAAAGCCTCACCTGCTGATTCAGATTTTAGCCGATACAGATTTTTTTTTTGTTTGATAAGTCGCTAAGTTGGCAACACTGGGGTGACTATTGTTAACCGTGGATGTGCAGACGTGACCTGATGGGTGAGTTTGTCAGTCAGTCTGTCACAGCAGAACAAAAAGAGGACAGTGGCTGATTTTCAGACCTTTGCGGAGGCAGATAAGATCAGTTTCTCATGTAAGTATCGGCCGATTGCCTATCTCCTAAAATAAGGCAATCGGGGCTGATTTAACGGTGCACTCCATGACATAAAATACCAACAAAGCTAACTGATCTGAAAAAGCTTAAAGGGAAGGGCTAGTTTTGCAAAACACTGTAAATAAAGAAGATTAAATATAACTGAATAAGTTGGTTGAACATGTTCCGTTGCTGAGCAAAAGCACATATATATCACTGTGGTGCACCGTAACACGGAAACTGCAGAGAATTTCTCAATGTGATATCCTTTTTATTATTTTCTCCTCATCTTCCTGTATTCGACTCATCCTTTTCTAGTAAATCACATTTTCAGAAGGGGACTATAGGTTTGTATCTCATATATATATTTCTTTATGGTGTTTGAAAGTAAATAAGCTGGCTTCTTGCTGGCCAATGGCTGCTTTAACAGTTGGTGAAGAAGAAGAAGGAAAACAGCCCTTCAGGTTGACACAATGGCATGTGCTCCGACAAGGGGAGAGGGCACAGAGAAGGGGAGGGAGGCGAAAAGGAGGAAAGCAAACACAACAAACGGCAGTGAGATAGCCTCAATATCAGCACCCAAATGGGATGGGAAGGTGAGCGTAAATCTCAGCACCTCAGTTTCCATTTCTAAAACCTCTTTCTTCTGCCCTGCCCTGTTGCTTTTTCCAGGATTTCAGGGGTAAATCCGCCACGTTAGGTACCGATATATCAAGAAAAGCATGACAGCTACTATTAAATTACTACAGTAAATACTTTACCTACACTCTCAAAACATTTGCAAATATCAAAATTTGACCAATCCCTGAGGCATGTTTCCCCCTTTTCTCCTGAAGCATTCCTGGGTGAGAAATGGGATGATGATTGTCACCAATGGGAAGCAATTCTCCCATTTCAGTTAGGGACTTAACGGAGCCAAGGCCCCTCTTTTGGCTCAGGATCGTGTCTCATGTCTTAACAAGGCTTTACTCCAGGCCAAACCTTAAATAAAAACCTTCCGAATCTGGCTCCCTATGCCAAACCACATTGCGGGTGTGTAAGCGTTTGTGTGTGTCTGTTGTGGATTTGTGAACTGTGTCAGTGCTCATGTTGTGTTGCCTCATGTTTTTTTTTCCTCTCTCTTTGCCATTTCTTTGCCTCTCCTTCTTTCCTCCCTTTAACTCACCCCCGTCTTTCCTTATACAGCATATCAATGAAGGCCAGATATGTACTGGGGGGGAAGGAGGAGGGTGTATGGGGGTGTATGTGTGTAGCTGTGCATGGTTGAGCGCGCTGTTCAATAGTTGGGAGGCTGGCTGGGGCCGTGGCTGGCAAACGGCTGCAGCGGAGACTTCGGCTGGGCTCCGCTATCGCACCCAGTTATCGTTTCCCCCATGAAGGGCTCCCTTATCACCCCAGCCCAGAGAGGTCTCCCTTCTTCTCCCATCCCCGAGACACACTCCCCCTCGTTCCCTCCCCATCCAGCCCACCCCTCCCTCACCCCTCCATTCCCTCCTTTCATATCCACCCAGCGCTACGTCGCACAACATTCATCCAAGAGGGAGGGGGAGGGAAGTGGGGGGCTTCAAAGATTCTCTCCCCCCTCACAAACACACAAACTCTCAGAGTGTACATAAATGTGTATGTGTGTGTGGCGTGTGTGTGTACGCTCAATTTGCCAAAACAGTTTTTCCAGTGTAATTGGGCTTGGGGTACCTGTGTCCATGAGATAGCGCAGCCTCTTCTCCACGCGAGCTGCTCGGGCGTCTATGTGCCTCTGCTCGCTCTCCAGCGCAGACAGCTCCCCAACCACATACTGACTGGTGTCTTTGAACGCCTTCTGTCAACCGAGAGAGAGCGAGAGCGAGGCAGAGCGCAAAACAGCGAAAGAATAGTTAGGAGAGGAGGAGGAGTAGCGAGAGTTGGCATTAAACAGAGGGGAGGAGAAAAAAGAGAAGGGGATAAAAGCAGAACCAGGCAGAGGAGAGAAACAGAGAAATAATGGAAGTAATGAGGATGAAGGAAGAGTAGAAGGAAAATAAAGGCAGAGAGAGAAGAGGGTAAAATTGCTTAAAACATCTGAGGAAATATCAGTGCACTTGAAAAACATATTTCACCAAGAAAACTTTAAAAACAGCGAATAAACTTGAAACAGCTGCCGCCGCCTCTTGATTTGTCTGAGGGCTGACATTTTTTAAACATCTTTTAACCCAGTGGTGAACTTTATTAATCGTCTATATTCAACTTTTCCTGGCTGATACAGATATCTGGTTTTCTTTTGAAGTCTAGTCAGCAGATTCAAAATTTCATTGATTTTCAAGGACACAAAAAAAACAGAAAAATATGTGCAGAAAGTTCTTTTAATAGAGGTAGTAGTTTCAAATCCAATAGAAAATAAAGGAATTCCAAGATTATTCCCATATGTGTCCTTAAAATTTATCTATTTTTTATTTCTTCAAATAAAAAAGTGAATCAAAGTACATGCAGTTGGTTTATGGATGTATAACCTGAAATGGTGAAAGTTCTCAGTTTTGATGCATTTAAAGAAAAATGAAAAAAACACATCTGATTTTTCAGTGTTTGACCTGATCCCTGATCAGAGCCAGTCTGGCAGATCAACTGCTGCATTGCTAACGCTAATCTACAGACAATCTGCAGAACTACAGACTATAGTACTTTAAATGAATTTTAAACCAACATTTTGTTCACATCAAACTTTCAAATATGATTTTTTTCCCCCTTAAATATTAGTCATGCTTTTGCAAATCTCATTAAAACTAACTAATCGTTGGGTCAACAAGATATATAGAAGAAAAATGTATCTGGATTAGATTCTTAAGCCATAAATGCAATTTAAATCTGAGAATGTATTTAATTTAGAAAATGAAGCAGCAAAATTTCATTTAAAAAAAGGTTTACTGCGTGACACAAATAGGAAAAATTATTCTTATTTAAGTCAATAAGAGCATTTCAAGAATATTCGATGTGTTTGACTCTGCTTGTCTTGACAACAGAACTTTAATGAGAAACACATAACAGGGACCTACGTAAAGCAATAATCACTTCAGAAGCAATACCTGTAGACAGAGGCAGAATTAGGAAAAATACCATAAGGATGTTAACATCATACCATACTTTATATCCAAAATATAACATATTAAATGACCTAAGTTAGTTAACTTTGTCCATTTAGGTTCTTCAGTGGTTTAACATCTAGGTTATTACGGCTGCAAAATAGAAAAATATAGTCACTGTACTAATGCTGAATACTGTGATGTTGACATCTATTATGATTAACTCACATATTCAAACTTACTTTTCCCTTCTTTACAATCTTGGAGAACATTTGCATCTCGACTACTGAAACTACACATCAAGTTCGACCCAGTTCAGGTGGTGGGAGACAGAAGAACTCTGGCTAAAATGACATCATTGATGGACAAAGTCTCCCACCCCATGCATGAAGCTATAACTGAGCTGGAGAGCTCCTTCAGTCTCAGACTGCTGCATCCTAAGTGCACAAAGAAGCATTACAGGAGATCCTTCCTTGTAGCAGCTGTTAGACTCTATAACCATCACTGTTCCTAACAAATCAATAAGTGTTGACATCCCGGCTGTTATTTGCACAGTTTTACTTATTTCAAATAACATGTCTACTGTTTTTTTGCACATCAATTATTGTCTGTACAGTTTTTAGTTTTCATATATTGTAAATGGTCTGTTGACTTTTAATGCACAAACACTTGCACATTATGAACATTTTTAAAAATGATCCTACTCAGTTGCACAGTCCTTGGAGTATACCATTTCTGATACCTGCACAGTATGTTTAAGTTATAATCTTGTCCTTAATGTACAATATGTTATTTTTAATTTTGTTCGTTTTTATACATTTTTAATATTTTTTAAAATCTCTGTGTGAACTTACAGGCCTCAACGCAGCTGTTACACCTGAATTTCCTCACCATAGGACAAAGGATATCTCTATTCTATTCTTTTTGTTAGTGAACAGACTTATGTTTTGCAGTTGAGACACAATCCACCAGCTGCTTATTTGTCCTCCTAGTTTATTAAATTAAACTTTTGATTCAGTTCTCCCTAAACCCTCACACACACTCTTCCACTTCAGCAAAGTCTTTCCAATTTCTTAAACATCCCGACACCAACTACGCTGAGACATATGCACACACACACACACACACACACACACACACACACACACACACACACACACACAAATACACAACCTATCACTCTATAAACACAGGCACTTAATAGACTCTCCATTTGTGACCCCTCTTCACCTCTGTCTCCTGGCTGTTTGCTATTCTTCAGAGAGACTCTTCTGAGTGAGGAAAATGTTTATTCAAATTTACCACTAAGGATGCAGCCGAAAAAATATCTCTATTTTTACTGCTGATGCACTCCGTTTTTCTTAATGGGAAGGAGAACTAGACAGCAGGAGAAAAAGTTTTTTTCTCCCTTCATTCCACCCAGGCCAGCACTTTTTCCTGCACTCTTTCCAGCATATGAGAGTGTGCATTCATGTAGCTCTGTGCACGTCTCATTTGTACAAGTGTGTGTGTGTGTGTGAGTGTGAAGATTCCCTGCAGCCTCCCTTCTACTACTCCCCCTCTGCGCGCTCTCGCTCTATCACCATATTTTTCCTTGGCAAATCAATTTTACACATGATCAGCCCACTCCCCTTGCCGCGCTCAGCCCAGCCGTAATTAAGAGGAGGGAAATTACCATATATATTATATTAATGCAAACATCATTCAGCAGGTAATTCTTGGCTGATCGGGATAATGGAAAGGTTGAACACCCATTAACCCTGGGGCCCGGGCACTGGGAGGAGGGCTATGTGTGTGTGTGCGGTTCGATGAGACCGAGGTGGAGGGTCGAGGGTAGGAGAGGACTGCTTGGGAAGACAGATTCACCTCGTGGTCTCTAGTGGCCCACACGCTCAAACACTCACTCACTCACTGAAATAATAGTGTGCTTATAAACACTCTCTTTGAGAAGACAATGTGAAATGTGTGTATTCTTAAAGGATGTGAACACACACACCTCCACATGGTAGCTGATGTCTACCACTGTTATAATTAACGTGGCAGTGTGTTAGATCAATACTTAGACGTCCCTGTGGTAAAGAGGGGACAGCAACAGAAAAAGTGAGGGAGGCCAAGCCTCAGAGCTGGTGAAGTGGAAGACAAGGAGGGAAATTTAAGTGTGGCAGGAATAGAGGGGAAAATGTGCCAAGGTAAGACACACAGCTGATGATGGGAAAATAAAACAAGTAGTTGAAATGAATATTTGGGCACCCTGATGTTCTCCTAATTTTTCTGAGACCTGCATGAAAATCGAACCAAAAACTGGGGACAGAATCCAGAGTTTACTAAAAACAGTCCTCAATGATTTCGAGATTTTTCTCTTAGTTTTAATCCAACATTCTTCCTTTTGCTTTTGAAATGATTTTAAATGAACAAACCTCTTCTTCAAATGGTCTGTGAAGGTCAAAGTCCGTCGGTGAATCTCTGTCCTCGTCAGCCTTCTTTAAATCCTCAGGAACAGATTTCTGTCGCTTCATTTCTGAAAGCAAGGAGACAAAAAGAAGATTGATATTTACATAAATAAATCAAATTGATATTTTACGGGAATACTTGTATAAATTATCCTTCATTAAAGGTAAAACTTACATTTTCTTAAAGGTGTGGGCTGGTTTGATAACCCAATGTATAAATACAACGGTTTCAATGTTTTGTTTTTCATTAAAAATGTAATGTTAACAGCTATAAAATAGAAATCAACCGTTTTTTTTTTATTCCGGAAGCCTATTATTGTAACCTACATGTGTTTCTTTGCTTTACATTGATACACAGACTTAAGCAACAAAATCTTACACCTGTTTGCCGTCCTGCTCTTCAACACTGAGACACAACAAGCTAATATCTGGTTCGTTAGTCAGGCCATCTGCTCAAGCACAGTCTACAGTCAGCTGCTTTACAATAATGCTGCTCTTAGTTTGCCAACTCTAGTTTCAAAACAGGCTCATCCTGAAGGCTCGTTTACATTCCCTATATGCATGTAAATAGGTCCACCTGTTTTTAATATTGTAAAGTGTCATTACTTTCAGGTATTCAACATGTTTATAACGATGGGATGGTTGTTAGGCAACATAGCCATGAGAAGGCAGTTCTGAGTTAGTTTCTTTCTACAGGAAAGACAAAACATGGCGACAGGGGCTGAAATTTTAATAATGTACATTCTTGGATAATCACTGGCGGTTTGGAAACGCGTCTGCAAGCTCCCTGATGGCGGCCTAAAATATACACAAAATGAACGCAAAAGACAGATAGAAAACTAGGTCTGTATGCATCAGCGTCTCAAACATGGAACATAAATGGGCCTTTATAAGAGTGTTGGGTGGCGCTCCTTTAAGTTTGCACATCCGGATTTTTTACCACAGGAAATATTTTGAAAAAGTTCAATTTGTTTTTCTTGTGAAGGAAAGTTGTGGGAGTCTTTTTTCCCCACTAAGTGATTAGCAGTATGTGGGCAGCAGGTGGGGAAAGGGAGGACCAGCTTTAGTCAATATACAAAACAGCTGGAGAAGACTTTTTGAGGCATCTCATTAAAATGTCTAAACCATAAGAACTGCAGAGGAAGTTTTTAGTCCTGTTAAAACATTGGTTTATTCTAATCCTGGAAAAAGGCCCATTCTTATTTTCTTAATAGAAGTAACTGAGGACAACTAATCCTTGACTGATTCAGTAGTTAGGAATGATTTTGTCAAGTAACAGATAACATTAAACAAGAGAATAGAAGTATAGTGCATGTAAGCAGTATACTGGATGTAAGCAGGGGTTGTTGGTGTAAACAGGCCTCCCTTGCTAATCACAGTATGCATGGTGTGTGTCTGAGTTGCATTGCCCTCACCTGGTCTGTTCTCCACATACTGGCTGAAAGACTTCAACTGGGTCTTCCTCACAGCTGAGTCCTTGCTGAAGACAACTGGACTCCGCAGCTTCTCCGTGGCTCTGCGCAGACGCTCTGCCCGCAGTTCCTCTGCATTGTTCTGTAAAACACAGAGGCCACTTTTAAATAACAATCAATCACTTAAGAAAAATAATCCATCATCAAAATATAATATAACTTGAATGTTAACAAAAGCAAACATGAAAGAGAAATTCAAAAGACTTTATTAGGTATCATCTATAATAACCTATATCTGCTTCAGACCTTTTATCAAATACTGGTGCAATGTTTCACAGCTACACTGATTATAAGCACAGAAAGAAGTCAACACACTAATGTAGCTCACATATTAACTTTTCAGACACCTACAATCAGGGCAGCAGATAAATCTGGTACAAGTTGGTATAGAAGTCCCATTATTATTTGTTAGTATGAGTCGCTCTAAAAAAAACACACACAAACACATTCATTCATTCTGTGTCTCACTCATGAACAAGACAAAAAGGAGGCAATTAACTTGACTTTCAACAAAACCTTGAGCCAGAAAATATATTCAGATTATGCAAAATGCAAAATAATAATAATAATAATAAAAAAAAGCTGCTATTGTTTTCAAAGTGAGCACATGTTAAAAAGCTACACGCTTGCTTCTCCCTCTATCAGGACCGGCACGCAGAAACGCTTTATTACCGAGACTCCGAATATGCCAAGCCGAGTGGAAAAAGAAACCGACTTCGGTTGAGATTGACGTCGTGGCAACGCTAATAAGACGGCGAAACGTGTAATAAAGTCGACAATTAGGGCAAACACGTTCCACTGCTTGAGACAGAGGCAGATAGTCAAGCAGGGTGTGTAGAGCGAGGACGGCTGATAGAGACAGCGTGGGTGAGTGGGAAACGGGGCGTAGACGAGGAGTTGTTAGAGCTTCTTCACATTATTGACTCTCAAAAACAAAGTCAGCAATTAGCCTGTTCTCACTTTGTTTTGTCTATTAGTCTGTCAGCTTCCACGAGCCTCTTAAAACCTTGTGTCAAATTGAGGCAAATTTATTTATGAAGCGCTTTGGGCTTTTATACAAAAAGGCCAATTAAATATTTTAAAACAGGACCAGAGCTGGGGTATGGGGAAGCACTGATGTCCTTGAGTGTGCGTGTGTGTGTGTGTGTGTTTGGATACCCATGCACTCACGGACAGCAACAAAAGCACACAAAGCTAGTGAGTATATTTAAATTTACTGAAAGGCACAAAAAGTAAAGATCATGTAGAAAGACAGGAGGATCTCAAAGCTCAAAGTTCTCAGATGATGATGATTCCTAACTCAGTAATAGGAACGTTGTAATACTTTGTGCTTGTAGCGCTCAGAAAGCATGGGCCAGTTACTGAAATCAAGGAATACCAAAGCATTAAAAAGCTTCTGGTCTCAGAACCGTTCAAAGTTTTTTTACCAGTGGTGAGTACCACTAACGAAAAAGTTAGTTCCGCTAACAATAAAGAGCAAGATCGACACGGTATTTAGCTGAAGCTAATTGTAAAGTGCTAACTTCATTCAATTCAAATTATATCTGCCGTTGAAAGACTACAACCCCTGAACACCATTTTAATTTTGACATTTTAATTAACAAGTTCTAAAATGCTCTTAGATATTGTAGTTATGTTTATATAGTGGGGCAAATAAGTATTAAGTCAGGTACTGGAACTACGTAGCTACTTAGAAAGAAGAGAGAGGTTTGTAATTCTCATCATAGGTACACTTCAACTCAGAGGCAAAATGAGGAAAAAAATCCAGGAAATCACATTGTAGGATTTTTAAAGAATTTTTTCGTAAATTATGGTGGAAAATAAGTATTTGGTCATCCACAAACAAGAAAGATTTCTGGCTCTCACAGACCTGTAACAACTTCTTTAAGAAGCTCTTCTGTCCTCCACTCCTTACCTGTATTAATGGCACCTGTTTGACCTCGTTATCTGTATAAAGACACCTGTCCACAGCCTCAAACACTCAGACTCCAAACTCAACCATGGCCAAGACCAAAGAGCTGTCGAAAGATACCAGGAAGAAAACTGTAGACCTGCACCAGGCTGGGAAGAGTGAACCTACAGTATTCAAACAGGTTGGTGTGAATAAATCAACTGTGAGAGCAACTGTAAGAAAACGGAAGACATACAAGACTATTGATAATCTCCCTTGATCTGGGGCCCCACGCAAGGTCCACATGTACCTGGTTAAACCGGTACATGTCCAGGCCCATCTGAAGTTTGCCAGAGAGCAAATGGTTGATCCAGAAGAGGATTGGGAGGCTATCATGTGGACAGATGAAACCGAAATGGAACATTTTGGTTAAAAACTCAACCCATCGTGTTTGGAGGAAGAAGACTGCTGAGTTGCATCCCAAGAACACCATACCTACTGTGAAGCATGGGGGTGGAAGCATCATGCTTTGGGGCTGTTTTTCTGCAAAGGGGACGGGACGACTGATCCGTGTTAAGGGAAGAATGAACGGGGCCATGTATGGTGAGATTTTAAGCCAAACTTTCCTTCTATCAGTGAGAGAATTGAAGATGAACCGTGGTTGGGTCTTCCTGCAGTACAATGATCCCAAACACACCGCTCGGGCAACGAAGGAGTGGCTCCGTAAAAAGCATTTCAAGGTCCTGGAGTGGTCTGGCCAGTCTCCAGACCTCAACGCCATAGAAAACTTGTGGAGGGAGTTGAAAGTCTGTGTTGCCCAGCAACAGCCCCAAAACATCACTGCTCTAGAGGAGATCTGCATGGAGGACTGGGCCAAGATAGCAGCTACAGTTTGCACAAACCTGGTGAAGACGTACAGGAAACGGCTGCCCTCTGTCATTGCCAACAAAGGTTATGTTACAAAGTACTGAGTTGAACTTTTGCCATTGACCAAATACTTATTTTCCACCATAATTGGCAAATAAATTCTTTTAAAAATCCTACAATGTGATTTCCTGGAAAAAAAATTTTTTCTGACTTTGCCTGAGTTGAAGTGAACCTATGATGAGAATTACAGCCTCTCTCGTCTTTCTAAGTAGGAGAACTTGCACAATCAGTGGCTGACTAAATACTTTTTTGCCCCACTGTATCTTGTTCTCTACTGTCAATGTTTTATTTTCTTCCTGTATGCTTCTTGTTAGAAATAAAGTTATTGGGGGGGGGAAGAACATGAGGAGATGAAACTGCTTTGTAAATAGTCTACACCCACTTCAAAATAAGAGAATGAATATAAACTTCTATCTGAAGAATTCTTAAATCAATACCCAAAACTTTAACACAATGTTGAACTTTATTCAACTGAAAGTTTACAAAACAGCAAGTTTTTGTTTAAAAAAAAAAAAAAAAAAAAAAAACTTACCCAGAAAAATTCATTTAGGGGAAGCTAAGTGTGCTACACGTCTTCAAAATTAACGAAAAAGCTCTGTTATTAGCGCATTAGTGGAAGTATGTCCACCACTGTTTTTCACTATACCATTCAAATCGTTAGCCCACTCAGACACAAGAAAATGCTGGAGAGGCCAGAGATTTCTCCAGCAGTGCAGAGTAAGTCAGAGCTGTGGACTGCCAGTAAGCTGGCTGAAAAAGCCTTTTACACCACTCAAGTTCTGTTATTTAGAAATATTTCCAGAAAAACAGTCATGATGTAGAATTAAGGCAGCACCACTGATCAGTCATTTTAAGTTATGGCTGTTTTAAAACTACAGTTGATAAGCTATAAGTGGGATGCACATTAGGGAGTTAATTGCTAACTGAGCAGATAGCCTGCTAGCTGTATAAGCCGGTCGCAATAAGCAATTAATCAGTTAATCGCATGGTAAATTAAAATGAGTTCGATAATTTCCATTCTTGTGATTCTTTTTTTTTTAAAGGGCAATTTTGTTTTCAGAGATATCATAATCCATTTTTTTAATGGGTTTGGTTGTGTGTAGTTTTTATTTCTGTTTTATCTATCGTTTTTGGTTGTGTTTGGGTATTTAAAATTTCTTTAAAAATTACTAAATAAATACAGCATATGGAAAAAAATAGAAAAGTATTAAATAAAAACAAAAATCACAATTAAAGAAATTACTAAAATACAAAAATAAATTTAAAAAATAATTAAACATAGGAAAGTAATAAAACAATAAGATTAGAAATAAAACAGAAAATTATTTAGTAGTAATAATGATAATGTTGTTTACAAAATTTCAAGTTTATTGGTCTTTGAGAGGGCAAACTTGTATTATTATGCCATTATCAATGTATCACTTAAAAACGGTTTTAAAACAACGTTATCATTTATATCAATAATTTCTGCGACAATTTAGCATCCAACAAAATTTATTATCATGACAAGCCTATAGCTGTATTACTCTATAAACAGCAAAATGGAAAAAAGTAATGATATTCTATTAGTTATATTTACTTATAAACTGTTGATCCCCTATTTTTATTAAAGTCTGTGTATTACAATAATAAACCCTAGTTTATAAATAAAAACAATTAGATCATGCTCTCTTTATTGTAAATATTTGTGTTAATACAGTGATACTGTAAAACCGTGGTGTTTTAACTCAAGATTATCATACAGTAAGAATCTCAAACCCATGCCCACCCGCCATTATGCACATTTTCAAACTGATACCTTTTACCAGAAAAACGCCACTGTCAACATTTCCAATCATAATACTGTTAACAATCGAACTGCATAAAACATCATAAAGTTGGTGTTTCCCTCCTCATATAAACTCTGATTCACGCAGCCTTTGAATTGAACTTTTTCCTGGGTTGATCTTGAAACTGTTATCAGATTATGTCATCTAAAATTTTAAAAGTAGAACTCCACACAGAGATCCTGTAACCATAGGTTAATTTTATCAATAATTCATATCCTTGCATAAATAAAAGTTTAATTGGATGTCAACAAATTAACAGGATTGAAACTTGTGTCCTTGTCATTTTTTTAATGAAGATTACAAAATCATGTTTGTGCTACGCTAACTTAAAGCTGCAAGTCCTTGCAGCATTTGCAGAAAATAGTGTATTTAGTAAAAATCCTGGGGGGACTGATTAGAGTCCCGAGGCTGCCCTACCATTAGTAGATGTATTGCTTAACTGTTGTAAAACTGTGACTTGTCATTTGGGTGCTTATCTGCTATAGAATTTCAACCAAAGGCAAAACCATCTGAATCACTAAATCTCACAAGCATACTGAACACCTGCCCACTTGGCTACCCCTCTGTTTCCTTTTCACACTCTGGCACGAGCAGATATTGGGGTGTTTGCCCCTTCTTGCTTTCTTTCATTCTCCCTCCATCTCTTATCACTGCTGCCATCACTGTGGTAAGCTGCAGCAGTGGTGATTCAGGGCTTTTAGTGCATGTGAGTCTGTAAATGTGCATGCAGGGGGCTGCGTGACTAATGTTGCAGTCTGCTGAGCGTCGCATGGCCTTATCGTGCGCTGCCGAGGCTGCGAATACACACAATCAGTAATGAGAGGGACAGTGTGTGTTGGTGGGTGATGTTCTTGCAGGGCATTACACCGGTCTGAAGGACTTTGTGGAGCCCCTAAACCTCTTGGGAAGGAAAATGCATCCTTTTTTTTTTTTATTTTATTTTATTTTTTTTTAAATAAAATACATAATACAAACTCACAACTACATACAGAAAGATATCACTGAGGACTATGACAGATTTTAGAAAATGAGACATTTTTTTTCCATGGTTCAGTTCTGTACACTTTTTTTTACCTTCACAATCAGACATGACAAAAAAAATTGCTCCAAACATTGTTAAAGGCCACAGTTTTGAAGTTCATGCATCCTAATAGACGTGTAATGAAGATTTGTCACATTCTTTTGGTGAAATGTCCCCAAAAATTCATAAACAAAACATTCCACATTTTGATGAATCAACCCATTTAATTAACTGGGACAATGTTGGTTTGGTCCCAGCTATCTCCCTTATGCTAGCTACATTGTCTTAGACTCGAATGTCTTAACCCCAGTTTCACCACTCCATATTTTTTAAATTGATATTCTTTCGAAGATCAATGTTGTTGTTTTTTAAAAGAATTTTTTCAGCACTAGTGGCCCTTTTTTTTCTTCACAAACATGTCTGCTTGCTTGTGATTTGAAGGAGCAAACGAGATAAAAATCTCTGTTTTGCAAACTAAAACATTATTTTATTACTTAAAAAAAAAAAAAAAAAAAAATATATATATATATATATATATATATATATATATATATATATATATATATATATATATATATATTTATTTATTTATTTATTTATTTTTTTCTGTTTGGATCTCTGGTCTACACCGGCTTTTATTTATGGAAAAAAAAAACAAAAACAGATAATTTTAAAAATAACTTCTCAGATTTTTTTGTGGTATATATGATTGGACTGAATACCCAGAGATCATTAAAATGGCAACTTTCTTTTCATTTTTTTATTTTTCTGTCTTCTCCACATCCGTCATCCTCACCAATTACCAACAGAGAAGTCAGTGGAAACACAGGATAAGCTTTAGCCTCGTGTCACTTCAGCCATGCTCACTTATTCTTTAAATGCTGATGTAGTTAATGTTATCGCCAACTGCTGATTGAGCATAAATATTGCAGAATCTCACAGACTACATGGACATTTTTTTTTAAACAGAACAAAAGATATCCATTTTAAAAATATCTAAGACGGTGAAGCTTTAAAGGCCTTATTAATAATGTAAAAAAATCTAATAGGAAATAATGTCTCAAAATGTACTGAAAAGCACTTGGGTAAAATCCATATACAGGACTTCACAGAAACTCTGAATTTTTAATGTTTTAATCATTTGAATTTTGTCACTCAATAAATCTGTAGCATAACAAGGTGCAAATACTTAACTGTGTCCAAGCTCTTTAGCTTGTAAATTTTGCTAGTGCCTCTTGATCTTGTTGGACACAAATTTGAACCAAAACATACTTTCCTAAAGATGTCTGTTACTAGAACATGATTTTCCAAATTCTTCATTTCATCAGTTTTGATTTAGTGAAATTTAATAACTAAGACAAATGGGATGAATACAAGTTTTTTTAAATGTCATCATTTCAGCACCAACGAAGCCCTCTTTGAGATAAACAAAGACAGGAGAAGAAGGCGTACCTGTTCATATTCTTCTAATGGCAGTGATGGAGCTCCCAATCCCACTACCGGCAACTAGAGATCCAGTATTTGGCATTTTTAAGTAGAATGTTTTAACCCACAACTATCATGGTGAAATGCTGATTCTACTTCAGTGAGGGTCAACTGATTACATACACACATATGGACTCCTTCAGCCATAAAGCACAAAACCTTTTAGGCTTTGAACACAAGAGGGTGTTTATGTGAATAGCTGATCAAAGACACCCTGCGCTGCCGTACACTCTGAGAGTTTAACTTGTACTGACAGTGACATGCGCATTCACTTTATTCTATTTGACATTCAAAATCAATTAAACATATGTTCAAACTGCCTGACTGCCATGTTGACTCAATATTTTCATCAGAAGGTATAGACATAACTCTTCTCCACACCTGTCCTCATACACACACCTAACGGTCTGTAAAGGTCACAGTCAATAGAAGGGATGACGACATATAAATGTTGAGCACTGTGTATGTTTGTCATGGCTTTAAGCAGACACATATGGACATAAGAGGGATAAACCACGGTCTTGCATCAAGGTTCAACTGACAGACGAGTACAAAGGGTCAGCAGGCTGATAAACGGGGTCAATCTGGTCTAATTGATTGGACAAAACCTTTGATGGTGCGTTGAGTATGAGAGGAAGGGAGGGAAAAAAAAGATGACAAAACAGAGAGACTGAGGAAAAAGGGTGTTCTGTGTGTGTCAATACCTCCAGTCTTGCAGGGCTGAGTGGGGAGGATGAGGAGGCAGTTGGTGAGGATGAGGAGGACATGGAGGAAGGAGATGAAGGGGAAGTGACTCCTCTTGGACTGGTCTCTGCCAACTTCTTCAGCTTCAGATCCACATGCTTACTGTTTATGCCTAGGAGAGAAGAAAGAGCATGAGAACATGGATGAACCATAACTCTGACCAAGATATGCCAAAGCATATTACAACAGCATGTTTCATACAGTTCTAATCAACTCACATACACTTATCAACGTTGATGTCAAATTAATTGGCTGCTTTAATGATTTATTTGAATGGCTGTTTTTCCAGAGTGGACTCATTTGCCCAAAATATATTGGCATGCTGAAGATTTAGGGGGCAATTCCAACTCACCCAGCCCCAGATTATAATCCCTTCAGCACCAAATCTTACACTTGACACAATGCAATCAAGAAAGCACAGTTCTCCTGGTCCTCCTGGCAATTGTGAAACCCAAACTCCCCTGCTGGATTGTCAGGAAGATGCGAATGATTCACCACTCCAGAGAACATGTCGCCACTACTCTAGAATCCAATGGCGACGTGCTTTATACCATTGCATCCAACGTTGTGTAGTGCACTTGGTGATGGAAGGCTTGGAAGGAGCTGCTCAGTCATTAAATCCACAATCAACATAGCTCTTACACACCGTTCTTGAGCTAATCTGAAGAGCGCTAATCTATCAACACTGGAGTTCACTGAGCTCCTGAGAGTGTCCCATTCTGGCATGTCTAGGTGCTGTAGCCGTGGAAGTGGTTGGAAAACCTGAATTCAAAGGTTGAGATGGGTGACCCAGTGCTTTTAGCAAGGACTGCTTATTTGTTGTCTAATCATTCCACCTCAGAAAAACAACCATTCAAAAAGCATCATTAAAAGGCAAAAATTAATCACACCTCTGCCTATGATGAGTGTGTGTTACGAGTGATGTAATCATGGCAGAGACCTGGACAGACTACGCAGATGAAAATCTTGTTTTTAAAGGGGCAGTATTATGTAAAATTGACTTTTTAAAGCTTTATATCAAGTTATAATGTTATTCCCTCATAGAAAACATACTTGGAGTGTTGCTTTGATTCTTTCATGCATGTTTGAGAAATCCTTTAATCTCCTGTGGCAGCCATTCAGCTGTGGAAAACGCCTGGATGGACCTAGCACCACCTTTGAGACCCAGCTCCTCCTCGGAGCTGCAGTTTCTAAGCTTCCGCCTCACAAAGCACCCCTCCCCCGTGACTTCCCCACTCAGCATCCTCAGACTAGCCAACATTAATTAGCAAATACCTGGTGGAACTACGCATGGGCTGAACTCATTACACAAGTTACTTCTCAGTGAAATGCTGATAAAAACGTTGTTAAAGGGTTAACAGAGGAGCAATGTTATGATGACTTCCTGAAGGCGGCATTTCGGAAAGAGCAGGAGTTTCTTAAAGAGACCATTTCAAGGCGTTCAATTACGAAGTAAAATTTCTTTTAAGTCCTGTTTGATATATACAGCATTTCTGGAACAACTGAAGGTAGCAGTTACTTGATTGTGCTATAAAATGATTCTATGTGGCTAAAAAAAGCACATAATACTGCCCCTTTAAAATGTTCTGATGGTATTTTATGGGTCACCACTGATTATCACCAATACTGTATTTAGCACTTTTAAAGGTAATTTACTCAACATCTTCTCTTTTTACATCTACCTATCAATATTTTCTTTGCTTTAGTCTTTATTGTATGCTGTTTATCCTTTCTTCTCTGTGTGTGTGTGTGTGCCTGCCAGCAACTGCATACAGCTCTATTTTCCAGGGACTGGTAACCACAACTCCCCTGCCAGGCCAGACCACTGCACTGAAGAAGATGAAAGAACAGGAGGGCAACCGTTTCATGTGTCACCTCCCTGTGTGTAGCCAGCAAACACACACACACCAACATGCATGTATAAAGATACCAAATACAGACACATGCTCTTGAACTTTGTCATATCACACAAAACACACAAAATACAGCTAAACACATGCAAAATTCAAATAATCTGTGCTGCATTTAGGGAGTTAATATTGACAGATTAAAGGGCGGCATCGGAAGCTTTTAAGCTACATTCATAACCACCGATTTCTTTTAAAAACATTACCAACAAAGACAACACAATGAACAAAAGTGAAAGATAATGCACTTCAAAGGTAGAGAAAGCATTTGTTTGTTTTCATGTCTGTTTTGTCACGTCCCTCACGGTACTCTAACCTATCTCACATCGACAGAAAATGAAGGCAGTAAACAGAATAAATTAATTACAAAAATAAAGTAATTAGTTTACCTCTGAAGATTTGGCCAAATGTTTTACTGGAGATATTTTTTATTTTTGTTTGGGACAAACTTTACAATTTAACGATCAAAAGTTTAGGAAGTTTATGAACAAACAAAAAAACCTGAACGTTCAAAAGTATTTTCTATCTGAGTTACTGTGTTTCATGATTAGAAATGGTTTGTCTTTGCATAATTTAGAAAAATAAACATAGTAACTGCAAGAGATTAGTAAGTATTTGTGTTAAAGGGGAAGTTTGACTTGGGAAAGTAAAGTAAATAAGTTGAATGAATCATGCAGCATCACACAAAATCAGCCATTAGTTTTACCCAGAGAGGTTAGCTCAGAGGTGGGGTTAGTAAGCCCCAGGTGCCCCTGGATGCTGGATGTGGTTGGGAAGGGCTCCTGTGGTAGCTGGTTAGTAGCAGACGAGGCAGCATCAACA
The DNA here is from genome assembly GCA_014839685.1 of Anableps anableps. Classification (NCBI taxonomy): domain Eukaryota; kingdom Metazoa; phylum Chordata; class Actinopteri; order Cyprinodontiformes; family Anablepidae; genus Anableps; species Anableps anableps. The sequence continues at coordinate 29,914,695 of CM026076.1, forward strand.
CAATCACCATCACCAAAGTGGAGCTGTTCTTCCACTCCTCTACTCTGTTCCTCATCCTCACTCTTTTCACCATCAACATCATCCTCCTCAAGACTTCTCAACCGGCTTAAAACATCTGTGGATGCAAAGTTAGAAAGAAGAAAAATGGGCAGAAGCAAAAGAAGAGGAAAGGGGAAAGGAAGAAAAGGAGGGATTATTATGGAAAGAAAGGATGGGAGGAATCAGGGTTAGGTGTAGTAGTGGTTACAGGGAGGATGGTGGTTAAGAAGAATGAAGGGAGGAGAAGAGAAAGACAGTGTTTGGTTAGCTTATATTAACAGCAGCCTGTGATACTACTACCAGAGTGATTGATTTGTTTCTTAAACAAAAGGAAAACTCAGAACCATTTAGCATGCTTCCCACCTCCTGCTCTGTACATCAGGAAACACCATGAACTGACAGCAGGTAACTTAAGAGGTACAGCATAGCTTACATATAAACTGTGAGGAGCTACCTGGTTTATATCTTGTGTTATGGTTGGTGTTTAAATCCATTTATGGTTCTTTAATCTCCACCATAGTCTATTTTTTTACATTTATGTTTCCCCCCCACATGAAATGAGATGTCAAGTTCCTTCAAACAATTTAAACTACACATAGTATGTACTTATGTACTGCGATGTTATATACGGAAGAATTAGAAATAAAGTGTACTTCTCATCCCTCCAACTGTAAAGGGGAATTATTTCTCTCCACAAACAAATTTATTTTTTTATACGAGATGGCAAGAACATAAAACAGTCTTTGTAGCTGCAAAATTTCATACACCACAGGAATTCAGGTGAAGAACATCTAAGAGGTTCAAAGAACAGATAAAGGCAGGTGCTACCTAAACTTTATTGTAAATTTAAGGACTATTCTTGGAAAATGGATTGGAGTCATGAAAAAACCACTACCGTGAACTCGACCAATTCTTCCAAGAACAGCTGTTGAATATCCAGCCAAAATTATGCCAAAGGTTTTTTGCAACTTATTAAAGGAATTATAATCAAATCTTAGTGGGGATGTAGGTAAAGATTAAAGTTTGTATGTACAATTTTGACTCTGTGTGAATTAGAAAATACAACAAAAACTTATGCAACCAATTGGTGTTCTTAAAATTCCTTCTTGGAAAAATAAAAATTAAACTCCATCAATAAACGCCCAGAACGAAGATGATATACTGTGTGCCAGAGATGTCTTTATCACATTAAGAGTTTAATCTTTTTTTAATCAAAAGAGCAAAGCATTTAATAAAACACCAATTTATTTGAAAACAATTAAGGACCCAAGCCTCCAGAAGCTCTTTGTCCAAAATTATAACCCTTTCCAAACCTTCAAAACTCCAAACTTAATTTCAAGCATTTACAAGAATTTCTGCCACCCAAACAAACAATGTAACCTACAGTATAACGCTCAGCAACTAAAAACATTTCTGACAGAAAAGGTAGTAAAGCCTGGTAGAGAGTCAAGTTTGTACCTCATGTCTGAGTGGGTTTGTGTGTTTGGGCAGGAAAAAAAACACAACTCTGGCACACAGTGTGAAAATGAGAACTCTGTATAATTTCTCCCTCATTCAAAGATCTGTTGCTTGCTTTTCTTGTTCCAGATAAAAGAGGTGAGGCAAACAAAAACCTCAAAAACATGAAAGCACATATTCCATTAAGTCTCCTGAGGGGTTCATTGGAAACAATGGTGTCTCCACATTAGGAACGAAACAAAAAGCATGTTAGGAGAAAGTCAAATGGAGACCTGCGCGGCTCTAGCTGCATGGATAACCCACCATGGATTAAAACAAAACAATCAGTAAACAGTGTCAGACGTTGCGAGCTCCCTCCTCTGCTATTTATTACTTGGAGGAGAGAAAGACCAAGAACAAAGAGAGAAGGAGAGGGAGTCAAAATAACAGTATTTCCTGATTTTTCTTTTCTAATTTGCTAGCTGCGATGCGAAGCGTGCTAGCAAGCGCCATCCCTGCGTGGCTGGCTGAAGCCTAATTAATGGGGGGGGGCCATGGTGATGGAGTTTGGAAAGTTTCTTTGCGGGCAGACTCTTGGAGGGGGCAGCCCGAGCTGCATTTAAAGGACTGTGAATGGTGATGAGGGGAGAGCGGCAGAGAGATGGCGAGAGTGGGGGCTAGGATTAGCCGTTCTGCTCGGCAGGCCTTGTGTATCACAGCCCACAGCATTTCTCTTTCCTCCTCCTTGCCTCCTCCTCTCTGGTTCTGTTCTTTCCTCTGACTCCATTTTTAATGAGATCAACAATTAGTCCTATACAGAAATGCTGAAGGAGCAAATAAATCAAGTGTTATCTTCATTTTGTCTCTCACTCTGTTCTGCTGTTTTTCCCCTTCTTGATAAGAGTTTATTAGCTTTGATTTAGGTGCTTTATCTTTTTTTTATTTATTGGACGCCATCATTGGTCCCTGAGTCTCATTAACTTAAATAATAAGCTATTTAACTGATAAATCAAAGAAACATTATATAAACTCAAGGTAAATTTCAATCGAAGAAAACATTATAACCTGCTGGACTGCTGCAAAAATAATGAGGTGACATCACACTGTGCGTGTGATGGTGTTGCTGTATTAATATTAAATCAAAATTATTTGGAGCTGACATTTTACTAGGGTTTAGCAGAGTCTCCATTTCTAACTGTAAACAATTGTGTCTCACTGTGAATTCCCAAGGGCACACTTAAGGCCTCTGCATGGTAGGGCCGAAGTGCCAAAAATCGGTTCACGTTGTCGCAGCTGCATGACAAAAATTGTGTCATTTTGGTTTTAGTCTGTTGTCTGCCCCTTCTTGTCACAACCCCCCTGACGTACTCTTCACCCTCTCTGCATGCAAAGCTATTGTGTGATTGGTCAGAATTTCTTGGGCGTGTTTGTTTGTGCGGAAAACAGCCCCAGCTACCGTTGACGCCCATGGACTTGTCTGTCCAGGGGCTTCGGCCCAAACATGCTTAAGACTTGTTAACTCAGATTTCCAAAAAGCTGCCAACATTTCCGAATCATGACCCCTGATGAAGGCTACAAGCCGAAACACGTTGGTCTGCTAATAAGGCTGCTTCCTGGTATTTCAAGTGTTGCGGGAGTCTTCATCTCACCAGATCTTCGTCCCTCTTTATGCATCTTGGGAGTCGGTGAAGATGTGACAGAAACCTTCGGATCTCAACATTTCCAAATCCAGTATGTATATCTACTGACATCAACTCTGGGTTAATCTGCTCCTTCAACAATTTTCTGTAATGCCCCCAAGGCGGGTACGAACTGTTGTCCTATGGCAGAGGGCTCAGTATCACAGCCAAAACAGATCCGTATGAAACAAGCTGAACAGCAAAATGATAAAACGGAGAAGGGAAGGTGTGACCAGCACCTGCCAAAGTTTACACCTCTGTGGTATCAACCTGAAGGAACAGCAGACTTCATCTGACTTCTTCTCTGATGCTGAAAATATCTCACAGAAACAACTGAAGTGTGTTGTGCTAAGCACGACCTGGTAGGAATTAAGATTGGATGTTTGGATATTTTCTTACCTACTGCTCAAGGTGAAAATATACCAGTTCCAGTCAGCAAATGATTTCTTGGCACATCTCTAACAATATGAACGTGTATGTCACCTCAAGCTTTTTAATGTTTTATTCTGAGATTTTAGCATACCTGAAAACAGACCTCACGGTTAGTTTGACGATCTTTGAATCTTGTTTTCTTTTTTCTCACACATGGAAGCCGTGATCTAGTCACTCATCTCACGATGCAACAATAATCTCCTGTTTGTTTTCTTTTCACAGTTCTAACGTTCAGCTAAATGCACTTTATTGCTTTCTCAACATCATGTACTTCTTTGTACCCTGCATTCAATCTTTGTCATTTGCCTGCAGGGCACTTGATCTTCCAAAACAAACAACTAAAAGCAGGGTGTATAATACAGAGGAATCTGAAACAAATGACTTGCACGGCCTAATAATGGTCATTGTGATAATAACCCCAATTTCAGGGAAACGGAAAGCAGTGGGAAATGCACATAGGCAGTGTTTGCCACCGCTGCAAGATGTTATTAGAAGTGTACAGTGTTTTGAACATAATTTGGACGCACAATATGCAGTGTTGATTAATAATTACTGGGCGAAAGAGACGAGAGGCAAAACGAACCGCTTCTCGTAATAGAGGGGTGGTGATTTTTAGACCCACGGCTGATGTCAAATGACTTTTTGTTTTCACTGAGGATTAGGCAGAACCCCTTTAGAGAGCAAAATGGAAATGTGTGAGTGAATGCAGAAAGTTTAAGTCAAAACCATACAACTGTGACATTTGAATTATAGTAAATAAGTATTAGTGATTGTTAGTTTATGAGTTATTTGCAAAGCATTTCAATGAATATTTAATGTTTTTAATGTGAATGTCAGTAAATAAGTAAATATAAACCCTCTTCAGAATGATTGTGGTTTATGCAGATTTTAATGTGCGAGGGTCCTTCAGGTATGTCCTGACCTCCTGCAGCCTTGGTGCCTTTGCTTCTCTCCATGTTAGCTGGATCCAGCAGGCTCATGTCGGATATCTTGACTCCGGATCGAGCCTCGGCTATAAGCTGCCTGGCCCTTTCTCTTAGTTGTCTTCGCCGCTCTGCATCCCGCTCCTGCACACAAGGAGACGTGTCATAAGAGAACTGCTTTTATAGATCTGCTAAAAACATATCATTAAAGCAACATCAGGACCATATTTTTATATAGTTCAGAATCGTTTCAGAACAACATGGTATCCGTTTTTCTATCTCAATGCCACAATCTTCTCCTCTAGTTTAATGGCAAGAAGGATTGGAGTTTTAAGGCCACAAATTGCAATCTATTTGTGGTCTCAACTATTATAGAGGACCAAATGTTGCTTGTTGGGCATTTATTGCATTTAAATAACATTTTTATTTAAGTAAAAAATTGGTAAGGATTTTGCAAGAGTATATAAATGCAAGCATGATTCTGTCAGAACATTTTTAAAGACTGTACAAGGTTATTTACAGAAAGTTTGCCTGAACAGCAATCACAAATACAATTCAAACACATTTTCCAAAAGTCAGCAGGCTTATTTCATTGTATTTTGGTGTGAGAACAGCAACAAATCTTGACAGCACTAGCATAAATACATCATAATCTGATTTTCCACTGTTTTTCAAAGAAGGTAATTCATTTCAAACAGTTTTCACACACACTAAGAGCCTTTGGAAGCAGGCCATCAGAAAACTGTCATGGTATGGAACAGCAGAGCATGACAGCCCATTGATACGAGCAGAAATCAGATTGTGTTCGCAACAAACAGGACCTAACGGGAATATGTCTAATGGATCTGAAGCTCTTTATTGGCAACACAGGAAAGCCCAGAGTAACGACTCTGATTTTCCCCAAAGATCCAGGTGCATAAAAGGTGGATAAGATCTGGAAAAGTGAGTTGGTGAAAAGGATTATTTTCTGCTCTCCCCCAAAAACAAGTCTATCAGTTTGAAAAACTTTTCGCTACAGGATTATGAAACAAGTCTTATGGAAATCTTTCCTGTACAGGAAGGAAAAACACAGGGTTAAAAGTAACAGGAACAACACATCTCACGCCTCATGAATGAACACATAGCTCTACGTGAGTGAGAAGCTAAACTACTGAGACGACTGTGTTGTCGGTCGAAAAGAAGCATCTCAGTTTAGAAAACGTGTTGTTTTTCAAGGTTTTTAAAGTTTATGTCCACGCTGTTGGTACAAAATGCCTTCTCACGCCCACAGATCCAGATATTAAACAATAACAGTCTTTTAACAACAACAATAATGAGCTGCAGCACAAACTCTCTTTTCAGTGCCTGAGCAAATGAACAGAGCTTTTGACACCAGCAGCTGTCTGATTTTGTTTCAGTGTGTTAACTACTCCTATCAACCAAATCTGTAGCATTAACTTGAAGTGACTTTTTAGGGTTAATTGACATGTGAGAAATCAAACAACCTTCTGGTAGCACTGTGAGCTAGAGAAAAGGGCGAGCTGAGGCACACCACACCAGATCTGAGTACTGATTCTGGTCAAATATCAGTGATTATAGTTAATAATAGTAATGTACAGCAATGCTACCAGAATGTGTATGTTTTACATTACACTTTTTCACACAAGTGGTAATTTTATTTAAATTAGCAGTGGTATTTCAGTAATGATTCATTAAACAGGGTTCCTACACATTCTTATGCCAAAATTCAATACGTTTTTGATCTTTAAATTTAAATCCAAAACTTCATAATGAATTTATGCTAAATAAATATTTTGATGGCTGTCAGGGTTTAGATATGGAACCTGTAAAAACACAGAGACTGTAAAGAAGGTAAGAAAAATGGAAAGATGGTAAATCAAATTCTGTACTTTTCCAGACTGCGTAGGAGTTAGGCATGGACAAGAAGCTCCAAACGGGAAAACCAAAGGAGAAAAATTAGGAAAATAAAATTACCTGTTTTAAGTTCATACATTTATATTTGTTTATAGTCACCTCACATAGGCTTGTGTCATATGTGTTTCACTTGTATTCTGGCCATAGAAGATTTACCTGTCTCTAAAAAGTTTTGTTATCAAAATACATGTACATATCTCAAAGCATTATGCAGGTAAGAGCACACAAGCATAAACTCCTCATCTTGGCAGTAGACAGATACAGTATTGAGCAGTAGCTAGAGTAATGGCAGAAATGCCATTTTCAGGTGGTTTCAATATGATCTAACTGATAGTGCTGGCCACTACAGACACACACTCACACACAGCAACCACCATCAGTTAAGACAGGCGCTTACCTGCTGATGGCTCAACCAGCACACACTCACTGCACAGTCCATTAGCTACAGTAACCAGGGAGACAAACGGATATTCAGGGCAATTTTGACAAGACTTTTAAAAAGAAGTAGTCATTTTAATGTGCGAAAGAGTGTTATGAGAGAGCATTTCCATTCAAATCAGTGTAACGTTGTGAAATGTTATGAGTAAATCTTGGGAAAAAAGGTTATGAATTTAAGGCACTTTGGAAAACACAGAAATCTGGAAGTAGTTTTGTCCAACTTTTGTCTCAGTAACAGACTCAATCTTCTACTTGTAAGCATGAACATGCTCTAAACCAGCACCTCCTCTCTCGAACAGAGCTCACCACATACGACCCAGGGGAGAATGAAGCTGCGCTTCTCTGTCGCCGCTTTCCTCCCTGTGGTTTCCTGTTAATCAGGCTTCTCCATATTGAGGCAGGGTTTTAGGGCAGGCCTATTGAAGCCGCCCATTTATCCATTAACAAAACAAGCAGCGCCCGCTAATGAGCTACATCTCTCCATTTCCATGTCAATTGTTTGTTTGTAGCCATTGTTTGGCTGGGACAATGGGGCTGTATTGTAAATGACAGCAACCCTAATGCACTCTGCAAGTGTGTGTGCCGAGAGAGAGAGAGCGCCTAGGGGGATGGCCATGGGGAGAGGGGAACGCACCTTTGAGAGAGACTGATAAAAAGAAAGACAGTCGGGGGGGAGAATGAGACAGAAAGGGAGATAAAGAGTGAAGACAGGAGGAATGGCTGTTGATACCGTTCTGTAGAAAAGAAGATTGAAGGGGACTTCTTCTTTTGGATTTTGACAAACACAAAGCTTATTTAGAACTTCAAATAAAAGTTAACATTGATTTTGTTTGTTCTTTTGAGAATGTAGTTAAAAACAGTTTTGTAAAAGTTTTTGCAGTACATGTTCAGGGTTAATTCCTGGAATGAAAACCTAAAAATGGGTTCAATAATTTATTTGTCTACCTAGTTTTGTTCTAGTAGCTCTTTGTTTCCTTCTTGTTTCTATCTCTTTCATCTGCATGTTGTGGAAGCAGGAATGTGGCTGTTTCCATAATGTAATATGATAACAGTAATGTTACATATGGCCTTCTGGCTATCGTCTGGTTCAGATATCCAATCTGCCCTTTACAGATACAACTACCACTCTGATGTCACTGTATCTGTATACATATACATAAGCTCTGGAACCAACACAATCCAAAACATCCCTCTATATTATTGGTGTTGGCCAATTTTGGGGACAGAAAACGGGGAAATTGAGTTTGTCTGTCCAGGGGCAAGGATTAACACTATGGAAGCTGAATACTGCCTGGCTTCAGCAGTAACAGGAAGAAGGCATTTTGGTGGAAGGAGAGGGGATGATGTAGCCATTTTGTGTCTAATTTTACATGCATGTGCATGTTGTGTTTTAAAAAAGATGGGTCTACGTAGACTGACTTGCAAAATTATTCATTGAACCTTTTCCTATTTTGTCAGGTTACAACCACAAACCTCAAAATATTTTTATTAGGATTTTTGATATAACAGACTATCAAAGGCATAAGGCTGTGAAGTGGAAGGAGAATGATACCTGGTTTTTAATTCCTCTTAATTTTGATGCAGAACCAGTTGCCTAAGTAAGTCACCAAATTTGTAAATAATAAGAATCAGCTTCACCAAATTCACCAAGTTTGTGCACAAACATGGAATTTGACTTTGGTCCCACTTTTCTCTCAATAAGGAGATAAAATTTATATATATATATATATATATATATATATATATATATATATATATATATATATATATATATATATATATAAAGACGAGGTTGAATTAGTGCAAATATACATGATTTTGATCTGGGTCCTCTTAGGTATTCATCAGAGAGTCAGTCTAGGGGAAGAAACCGTTTCTGTGGCAGCTGGTTGTTGCAAATAGCGCTCTGTAGAACCGACCTGAAGGTGAAACTCTCAAAACAGTTAATGTCCAGGATGTGTGGAAACTGCAGATATCGTAGCTGCCCTTTTCCTGACTGGGGACCAGTGCAAGTCCTGGATGAAGGGTAGGTCAGCCTTAATGATCTTCTAAGCAGACCTAATTGGTTGTTGCACTCTGGACTTGTCCTCTATTGTGGGTGAGCCAAACCACAGTGATGGATGTGCACAGGACAGACCGATTAATGGCCATGTAGAAGATGACCAGCAGCTTCTGTGGAAGGTTGCACTTGAACTGATGCAACAAGTACAGTCTTGTGTGAGGACCATCTCAGGTCCCAAGAAAAGGGTGGTTCCCATGAACCGGAATTGATCCACAGTAGTGAACAAACAGCCTTACTAAGACCAAGAAACACAACAGACAGGACTAGGATGAAGTTGTGAAGTTCAGAGCCAGGTTAGATTAGGTTCAGATCTTCATTTATAAAATATTTTTAAAACCATGCATCATTTTTCTTGAACGTCACAATTATGAAATACTTTTTACTGATTGCATATGTGCTTATAAAAATGCATATATGCACATTTTATGAACTTATATAAAATTCCAATTACATTTTGAAGTTGGCGATTGTCACATGACAAAACAATTCTAAAGTTCAAAGGGTATGAATACTTTCACGGTACTTTTAGTAATCGACTCCAGCCACAAACTTCATTATATTTTATTGGGATTTTATTTGACAGTTTGCATTTAGCCTCCATTAATCAAATACCTCAAAATAAAAACAGTGCAAGCAATCGGATTAAGAAGTCACCTAATTTTCTGAACCCTGCAAAATGCATCAAATTAGTCTTTACAATGTGACAAAATGTGAAAAAGTTTGACTGGTATCAATAATTTTGCAAGATGTCAATTACGCTTGTTGAGAGATTTACTATTTAGAGATTTATCATGAGAAAAGCAGATTTTCAGTCTCAACATCTTGCTGCTCTGTAGCATAAAGCATTGTTTATGCGTTTCTAAGCTCTAAATATTGCAAATATAGATAAGAGGACATTGTCTCCCCTTGTAATTTAGAACATTCCAAAACTTCAGCTCATTGCCAGAACTACTGAAGCTCGTGCCTGTCAATCAAGTGCTACCAACTTTGTCAGTGCAATTAAAACCCAGTGTTCTGTAGCAAAACGATATGCCAGAAGTTTTTTTTGAAGAGCAAATTGGTTGACCAGGTGGAGATTAAATGCCACCTAGTGGACACAGTGCCAGGACAAAGGGGTACTCACACTAGCAGTTTCCAAATCGAAAAGTGACAATACATGGAAACAAACACTTGCCTTAATGTGCCAACAGCACAATGGATCATCCAAAAGCCATGGGGACATAACTAAAGTAAAATACAGAAAGTACAAACCCAACCAACTGCATCATTACATGATCAAAGTCAGGATGAAAAACATAAGCAGAGAAAAAGGAGAAAAAGTGTGACAGCTGGTGGTCAGTGGGTAACCCAGCTTTAAGAATGGAGGCTCAGGAGGAGCAGAGACTTTTCTTTTTTTAAATGGCGACAAGAAGAACAATCGTGTACTGTGTCCTCCATTGACGGGTGGGAACCTCCAAGGGAAAAGAGGCTCAACGGATGATTGCGAGGCTGAGACAGAAGCTTCCTCTGTAGGCCTGGCGTCGGGTAAGGACCCCTCTCTGCTTTGGAAGCTCTTTCTGAGCAAGGGGAGCAGGTTGTCGCCTTGGTTGCTCTTTTCTGGGCGAGTAGAAAAAAGGGTGGGAGGGCATGCACCACTGGTCATGTACAGAGACCTGGCGTGGGCACAGAGTGATGCTACACACACACAATCACTATCTAAAAAGGGGTTGCCAACCTCCCAGATAGCCAGCCAGTCTGGCAGCCAGTCATGCAGTTCCAGACATTTGTCATGACAGGCTAATTCACAGTCAAGAGGTCCTTTAGGTCTCTATCTTGTCCAGCACACACATGCAAAAGCAGTACTGAACACACACACATATACTCTAAACAAGTCACATTGCTCAACATAGCTTGGATTGAAGCTCCGGGCAGGGTATGGACGCAATTTAGTTTCAGTTCCTAATTGAACAGACTGGTGTTTTATTTAAAGTAATCTTATAACAAAATGCCTCAGAGATGCTAAAACTTTATATTCTGATTCTATAAAAGCTTTAAAGCATCTTCTGTTACAAATGTGTAGTGTATAATTATGACCTTTAACACAAACTAGCAGTCTATTGCCACAAACCAATGGGTATGTAAGCACAGAAGGTTGCTTGTAAACATATTAAAATGTAATTGATTTAAAATACAAAGTGTTTCTGATCAACTTAAACTACAACACTAATTATAAAAAATAAATGATGAACAAACCCAGAGGGGGGGTTTATGAGAAATATGGTTACCACTTTCAAACACTGGAGACTTCAAATTGGACCAATCATCTGCATGCAGAGCAAGTATGTGCAAGTAAGTGAAACGGAGCAAATTAAGAAATGTATTAATTTTTGTGGTCAAAATCAGGTGAACATGGCAAGACTGCAAAAAAGGGAGTGACAGAGGAGGAAGCAGGGAGGCAGATGGAGACGAGTGTGGAGCTTATCGGCTGCCTGCAGACGGACTGCGCGGATCAATGGGCATGCGAGGTCCACGGCGATCAATGCATTTGATAAAGAATTAAAGAAGAGCCACTGTACATGGCTATCAAAGAACGGGGACACGCCCTAATTATGATTCGACGGGTGCGTGCCCATGATAGGGGTCAGGGTGTGTGCATATATGAGCGTCATGAATACAGAAATATGAATCTGCAAGATGTTCCGATGGAAGTGAAGCCTGTATACCTGTATGTCAATGTATGAATGTTTCCAAACTAATGTAAAGGTCCAGAAGCAATGTGTCAGTGTTTATGTGTTATCCATGTAAGAGTTTAACATTAGTGGGTATGTGTCTCTGTGAGAAAGTTTGTTCCTTATTTGGAGGGCTACTGTACTTCTGATTTCAGGCTCCATTTTAAGTAAAGCTTTACAGTAACTTCCTACAGTTTGAGCTGTAATCTGGTATGGGTATTCATTGATAATAAAAGTGGTATGAGGTCACACTTGTATCTTTATTGTAAATATAACTACAATGATCTATTAAGAAGAATAAATTAAGAAGAATTTTTTTTTTTTTTTGCAAAATTCAAAAAATTTTCTACTATGAGGTTTGGACACTGCTCAGAAAATATGATAAGCTAATAGAACTGATCAGAAAATTATTACAGATGATCATACAATTATTAGGAATTATCATGAAACACTAGAAAATATCAGAAACATAAGAAACCATCTGAAAATATTCCGATATATTTAGAAGTTAGCTTACCTCCCGTTTGAGCTTGCTAAATAGCATCCTTAATGCTTCCGACGCCTAGACCAAAGTGCTCAAAAAAACATGTTGTGGCAGCCAATCAGTGACGATTTTTTATGTATCACTGAAAAAGATGTCCGTGTAAACTGTAAACGGACAATCTGCAGTTTGTCATTTTCAAGGAGAAGCAGGTTGACCAACATGTCCGATGACTAAGTTTTTCGTCGGACAATGTTAAAATACGTCAGCAATGTTTGACTGTCCGACGTGTTTTCACAAACACCAAGAGAAGCACTGCTCCTCCCCTCAAAATGTTACAGTTAACTGCTGGTGAGCTGGCTGAAATAAGGCTACTACACCTTTACCACAAGAAAGACAAATTCGACTTTGGAAATACACTGCTCAAAAAAAATGAAGGGAACACCTAAACAAAACAATGCACCTCCAAATCAGTCACACCTTTGTGGAATCAATTTCACCAGTTAGATAATAACACTTACTGTGAATCAATTTCACCTGCTGCTGTGCAAGTGAAACATACGCCAGAAGTTGGAAATGAGAGCCAATTAGCAAGACAGCCCCTATCTAAGAGTGATTCTGCAGGTGGTGACCACAGATCATTTCTCTGTTCTCGTCCTTTCTGGTTAAACTTTTAGTCACTTTTTCATTTTGTCAGTGCTGTCACACATAGAGGCATCATGAGGTGTTTTTTACAGCCCACTGAAGTTGCTCAAGTAGTGCAGCTAATCCAAGATGGAACATCAATGCGAGCGGTGGCAAGAAGATTTGCTGTGTCACTCAGCACAATGTCCAGAGCATGGAATAGGAACCAGGAGATAGGCCAGTATAGCAGGAGACATGGAGGGGGCTGTAGGAGGGCTACAACCCAGCAGCAGGACCACTACATCATCCTTTGTGCAAGGAGAAGCAGGATGTCCACTGCTAGGGATGACCTCCAGCAGGCCACTAATGTGCATGTTTCTACTCAAACTGTCAGAAACAGACTCCATGAGGGTGGTATGAGGGCCTGACGTCCACATATAGGGCCTGTGCTTACAGCCCAACACCGTGCAGGACTGGCATGTGCTAAGGAACACCAAAATTGGCAGATTCGTCATTGGTGCCCTGTGCTCTTCACGGATGAAAGCAGATTCACACTGAGCACATGTGACAGATGCGATAGAGTCTGGAGACACCGTGGAGAACATTATGCTGCCTGCAACATCCTCCAGCATAACTGGTTTGGTGGTGGGTCAGTCATGGTGTGGGGAGGCATTTCTTTGGATGGCGACACAGACCTCCATGTGCTAGCCAAGGTACCGGGATGAGATCCTCAGACTCATTGTGAGACCTTCTGCTGGTGCAGTGGGCCCTGGGTTCCTTCTTATGCATGACAATGCTAGGCCCCATGTCATCATGCAGTTGCCATCATGCAGTTCCTGCATGATGAGAGCATTGATGTTATGGACTGGCCTGCCCGTTCCCCAGACCTGAATCCAATTGAGCACATCTGGGACATGAGTTTCGGTCAATCCATCAACCCCATAGACTGTTCAGGAGCTTACTGATGCTCTAATCCAGGTCTGGGAAGAGATCCCTCAGGAGAACATCCGCTGTCTCATCAGGAGCATGCCCAGGCATTGTCAGGAGGTTATATAGGCACGTGGAGGCCACACACACTACTGAGCCTGATTTAGACTTGTCTTGAGGAATATTCACTGACACTGAATCAGCCTGTCATGTTATTTTCCACTTTCATATTGAGTATGAATCCAAATCCAGATCTCCATGGTGTAATAATTTTGATTTACATTGATAATTTTTGTGTGATTTTCTTCTCAATCAATTCCACTGTGTTAATAATAAAGTTTTTCAATGAGAATATTTCATTAATTGAGATCTAGGATGTGTTATTTTAGTGTTCCCTTTAATTTTGTGAGCAGTGTATTTCCAGTTACAAAAAACAGCTAAGGTGTGGAAACGAATGCAGCATCACCCATCACTCTTATTGAGGTAATACTACAGTTTGCAGCTCTTTTACATAAAAGCATTTAGATCACTTTTTTACATTCCTGTTTTAAATCTTTACTGTTCATTCACCCAAATCTGGCAAACACCCCTTGCATGTACAAATGAGTCACCTCTGGATCATATTTATAGTAAAATCCAAGGAAAGTTTCGAGGGATGCACCAATAAATCAGCCTTGATTTCTTTAATTTTGAGAGATCGGACGATACATGACAAACCAATATCTACCTCTGCAAAGGTCTGAATGTCAATCACTGTCCCCTTTTGCTCTGTCATTAGAGAGGGCTGACTGACAGGCCCGCCCACCAGGTCACATCTGCATGTGAGCAGTTAACATTAGTCACGACCCTGTTGCCAACTTGGTGACTTTGTTAGTATGTTTAGTGACTTTTCAGACAAAAAAAAAAAAAAAAAAAAAAAAAATCAGTATTGGCCAAAATCACAATTGGTGGCTTCATATAGAGTTCTGTTCACATGGAATACTTCACCAAAAAAAGAATACTGGAGATAGATCATGAGAATGAATGTCAAACAGCTTTAAGATGGTAATTACAAGAAAAACAACTATAGTGAATGATTTTTCTTTATCTTACGCTGTGTTAGATTTATAGTGTATGTTTTTTTTGTATGTGTTGCTTAATATAGTGAAGTGAATGTCCTTTGTAGAAAGTTTTTCATAACAGTATAATTTATTTTGTTTTGACCTATGGCCTCTATATGCATTTGTATCTGTTTATTCTTGTTGTTTATTTTGTTTTGGAATTATGTGAGCTATGTATGTTATGTATTTTTAGCTGTTTATGTTGAATATGTGGACTATAGGAAGAGTAGATGCAGGGAACTCCACTTGATGCGGATCAAGATAAAAGAAAGAAAGGTCAGGCTTTTTAAAGATCAGTGATCGGCCAGAAAGCTGCAATCAGTGGAGTTTCAGATAAGTTCCATCAGGATGATTTAAAAAATAACTGCTTTCTCAAAAATATACAATTACAAGGAAATTAAAAAGACATCATAAATCTCAAAACAAAACAGGATGGATTAAATTCAGTAGCAACAGATCCTCAATATCCACTACTTTGTGACTTTCTGGTGCTGTTTCTTGCAGCTTGAGCTGACACTCGCATTGGGTCACACGTGAACAAAATAACGAGAAGAGAAAGATGAAGGGGTACGTGGGCACTGAAGAGGTTTGTAAGTGTAGGTGAATTACAGCTTTCTTCTCTGATGGCTTGATCAGCTCTTGTCCTGCAATTTGGAGAGCTGTCTTTCTCCTGCTTGTTAACACACACACGTGCTCACACACATATACACACTCAATTTAGGCTCTGCCTTTGATCTCTGCTCCAGTCTATTCAGTCATGACACATACCCTCTCACTCCAAGACACGCGCGCACATACACAAGCCAAAGAAACTCTTCACCACACTATTTAGTTTCATTTGGGGCACATTTTTTTAAAAAAAGGAGAGAAAGCAAGAGAAAGGGGTGTGGGGGGCAAAGAGAAGAAAGGAGCGGCAGGCACATTCAAACAAGACCTGAAGAAAAACTATTACTGCAGGGAGAAAGTTAAAACAGGGAAAGGACAAGAGGAGGAGGAACAAAGAACAAAGTGTGAATGAAGGAGCAGAGCCAACAAAGCCATGTTAGAATTTTAAAAAGGAGAACCATTTTATTCTGTGTTTTGTACAGCCAGTACCTTGTCTCCTGCTTTTTTAAAATGGTAAAACTGATGAGCAGAAAGGGCAAAAGGAGGAACTGTAAATTATTCTATCATTAAAAAGCTCTGTAAAGAGTAAATCAGATTCTTTATTATGATTGGCTAGCCGCCAATCTGCTAATTAGTGAATGCTTTAAAAGTTACCTTTTCCACTCCTTTGTCAATAAGGGCAAACAACCAGAAAACCAGCGACTGAAATGGCCTCTGTCAAGAAAACGCGATAAGGTGAAGTATATAATGGTATCTTGGATTGAAATGAAAAATTTCCCAAATAAAATCTAATAATAAGAATGAAAGGATATAAAGAAAGAAACAAAGATGAAAGTGCAGACAGCAGATGACAACACCTACAGGTCATAACAGCAGAGACCCAGGAGCCCTCTCCACTGATGAGGATGGGGAGGGGGGTGGGAGGCAGCGGCGGCTGGTCGGCAAAAATCAAACGGGACCCAATTATAGGAATCACAACGAGTCAGTGAGCAGGGGAACTCTCTTACCTGGAAAACACCAAGGCATTTGCGTGCACTCTTGAAGCAAGCACACACATTTTTAAAAGGCCACAGGTGCTAGACATTTGCACAAAACACACACACCTCATCGCTTTACAGTTTTTGCAGAGAATTACACACAGTGTAGTTCACGAGCACACGTTCATCCCAAACCTAGTGTGGATCCTGATAATTAGCCTGGCCAGGCCGCTGTGAAATTACTGTTCTCATCTGCTAATGGATGAGAAGACCTGGAGCGAATAGACACAGACACACACCAACTTCTCTATTAAAATTATAACAGTGGGGAAGACTAAAGAGCAAAACAGAAGCCTGCAACAAAAAAAATGCAGTTTAGAATAAAGCAAGAGAATAAATTCATGGCACTAGAACAAGGGTCAGTGACATTCCAATATTTGAAGACATCTGTACCATTGATTAGTGATGTGTTGTGAAGGCCACCTATTGGTTGAAAATGAGTGGGAAGGTCCTTGTCCTTAAAAGGCCAAAGACGGGAAGGAGGAAGTCGCAAGAAATCGCATAAGCAGCAGCTAACAGAAAAAGGCCCGTTTGGAAATAAAAAGTTAAGAAAAATTAAAGTGATTAGAAAAAAAAGAAACTGGATGAAAAATCAAAAACAGACATGAAAGAGGAAGAGAATGAGAGAAAGTGACTGAGCAGACAGGCAGAGAGAGACAGAAACCCAAACCTGTGACCTTAGATGAAAGAAGCAGTCACTGTGGGCTACAATTAAGGATGGCAGGAGGGAGAGCATAGGTCAGGAGAACTACACAGACTCACACAACTGCACAAGCATGAAACATCCCATCACAATAGCTGTGGGTGTGTGGATATGCGGCACATGTTAAACACATTCACTCCTTTGGATTCACTCCTCTGATAAAAAAGATGAAACTGATTCAAGTGTCATACTGCCTTTAACAGAGTGTCTTATAAAGTATTCATATTATGCATCAATACAATCACAAAGTAATTGTATTTATTGAGGTTTTCTGCAACAGACTAACACAAATATGTGCATATTTGTGAAGAGAAAGTAAATCAATACTTTGCAGAAGCACCTTTCACTCTAATTACATCTGCAGTACTTTATGGTATGCCTCTAACAGCATTGTACTTCTAGAGGCTGACATTGGCCAGACCTTTCTACTCAATCTTCTTTCTGGAACAGCTCAAGCCTAATCAGTTTAGATAAAGACAATCTGTTAAAATAAATATTTGAGTCTTAGTAAAGATTTTCAGTTGGATTTAGGTCTGGACTTTGACTGGGCCATTTTAACAGATGAATGTGCCTTAATTTAAACCGTTGAAATGTAGCGCCGGCTATATGTTTAAGGTGAAGGTGAACCTTCAATTCCAGACTCAAGTCTCCTGCAGCCTCTGAGGTTTTCTTCTAGGATTGTCCTGTATTTAGCTCCATCCATCAAGCCATCAACTTTGAGCAGCTCTCCTGTCCTTACTGAAGAAAAGCATCCCCACAGCATGATGCTGCCACTATGAGTATAGAATCTTAGTTTCTATGCACAAAGTTGAGCGGAAAGTTAAGTTTTGGTCTGATCTGACCTGAATGTCATCTTCCATGTGTTTGCAATGTCCACTATAAGGGTTGTGGCAAACTGTGAATGGAACTTCTGGTTTTAATTAGGGGTGCACTGATTCCAGTTTTCTGGCCAATCACCGATCTTTAAAAGCCTGACCTACCGATTTTGACTATTACCGATTACTTTTGTCTGAAAAGGCGCTAAATATAGCGACAAAGTTGCTAAGTTGGCAACTGCTGTGTTCTTTGATCATAATTACGCCTTGCTTTATGTTTAATCAAATACCTTGAAGGTTGTAGTTGCTGGAAGACAAATTGTGAAAAAGTTAAATGGGGAAGAACACTGTTACTAGGTGCTTGCAGATATGTGAGACTTTATCTGTATTTACCTGTTTGATGAATGCTATAAAAGGCTTTTCTAAAATGTTAAGAAGCTTTGAGATCAGATCAATTAAGTGAGGGTTGTCTCTGTGGGTTTATGTATGTGTCATAAGGACACACAGGAAGCATTCATAATAGGCATCAGATTTTTTTTCAGCAAAACCTTAAAAACTGAACAGTGAGGCTGTGAATAAGACATGGAGATTGTTAATAAATCAAATGTGCAATCAGACTAATATCTAAATTTTACTTTGAAAGCTGCAGCTCTAAAACAGCTAATGTAAGGGCCCCTCCTTTATCCCACATTAGTCACTTCCCTCAAAGAAGGAGTTCTGCTTTAATTGAATTAAATTATACCTTGCGCATGCTAAACCACAAAGCACCTACTTAGACAGATGGAGAGGTAAATGGGAAAGGCTTTTCCCTCTCCAGCTGATAACGACGACACACACACACACTCACACTCATGCTAATCAAAACAAGACATCAAGTAATCTAATCTGAATCACTAACAATTATCAGCACATTGGCCCCAAGGCCAGGCGTATTCCTTTGATCAATGTTTTCTATTAAAAAAAGTGTAAACAATTCAATATCTCCCTTCACCCCCTCCTCTTTTGATTCCTTCCCTTATGCATAGTGAGAGCATGTGAGGTGGATATTAACCAATTGTCCTTGGAAATGAGTCAGGAAATCAGAATGGAAGGGAGGGTGCTGCCTACTTTAAGGAGCTAATCTCACTCAAGTCAGCCATCTTGCTGCACAACAAGGGACGGAAGAGGACCTTTCTTTTTGTCACCAAGGAAATATACTGGTGCTGCAAAAGCTTTGAAAACCTCTTTTAATTTGCTCTTTTTCTCCAAAGACTTTCAACCACCACCAGTCCTTGGAAGGTCCTCATTTATTTCCTCAGATTATTCCAAAATGGTTATTCCTGTGGCCGGCATGCAAACACCAACACACACATCTACCAGCTTATGCACACACGCTTACATGCGCACTTCTGAAAAACATCTAATTCAAGGGCATATTTCTCTTTAAGGATTCCAGCAGCAAATGCGGAGGCCAAGCGGCTGTTGCCTTTCAGATATTTCATTACCAAAAGGTATTTATTTCATTTTACCCTCAAATCCCTTGTCACATTTTTTTTTCTTACGCTCCTTTGCTTTTTTTTTCTGAAATATTTGGAAACGTGACAGAAGATTTGACCACGGTGCTTTCCCAGGGTAACTCCTGGTTCATCAGCATGCCCCTTCCTCTCAGTATATTATGTTCAGTGAAGCGTGCTCAGTTCAGAGCTGGCAATTTCAATCGCGGCGTTTCTAGTCTAGTTAGCTTCAGTACAGCGATTCTTCACCCCTCCCAGCACCCTTTTTATTTAACCATGAATGTACTTCTGCTGACAGCTCTCTGTGGACAGCATTTGCTCAGTGCACTAAGGAAAGTGAAGGCGGGCAGAAAATGTAGTTAGCAGAGTCATATAAATTGTCAAAATGACTGAAGACAGACTGAAGAGACAGAGAGTTCTGTTTCTAGAGAGAGAGCAGACAACGAAGAAGTCCATCCACATTTGAGGTTTTCTCACTGACATGTTCAGGTTGTGCCGCTCAGCCGACCATGAGAAAATCTCAACTGAAGGTAATGAGGAAAAGTCGTCTCTCTTTCTAAAAGCTTGTTCAGGAAGTGGTCATGAAAGTGGCCTGCCAGAGGATGAGACAGTTTATACTGGATTTTCCAACATGTTGGAAGCGTAGCGAGCAGCAAATAGAGAACATAAGCGAGTTGAAGAGACTGGTGGACGTGCTGTTTGCTTGTCCTGAACACTGACGTAAAGGAAAGTCAAAGGAAAGAATATAAAGCAAAGGCTGGCGTGACAAAACTGGAGAGTTAGGCACTATAACTTTACACACTTACAAACTTTACAAACTCATTCTCTTATTTTCAAAATGATGGGTAAATGATCAAATGATCATGAATCAACTTAAACATCCCAGTGAAAACTTATCTATCAGTGCTGCTGTATAAGAACAAAAAAACAAAACAAAAACACCCGACAAAACGGAATAACATGGTCAAAATAAACCTTTTGTGATGCGTTCACTTAAGTGGAATGAAAAAAATGGTAAAATCTTTCAATATTTGACCTTTAGATCATCAGTTACAGTTAATTAAAAGAGAAATGGCTGAACTTAGTGACAGATTTATTAGTGCATCACCTGGGATGACATTCTTTACTTTTACCTGTCTATGCTAAAGCTATGCTAAAGAAATCAATAAAAGGACTCATTGAAGCTCTTAAACATTTGACCAACTCTTCTCAACTCATTTTATAAATGAACACAGCTATTCACAACACCATTTAAAACTTAAAAAAAAGTATAAGTAACTAAATTAACTGTGAAAATCCATTAAAATTTCATATTCAATATATGTTAAAACCGTAAAGAATTCAGCAATTAGCAAATTATTTCATAGTCCTATGTGAAAGACAAATTTTGAATTTCTTGTACCTGTCAGCCCTACCAATGAAAGCCTGTTCGCAGAGCTAGCATTGATATACACAATCATTGGTCTCCAGTTAAACTGCTGCAACCAATCAAATGTGAGCTACTACTGTCATTCTGGCAGTTTTAATTGTTTCATGACAGACTGTAAAACAGAAAACATGAAATTATTAAATAAATATTGATAATATAATTAATAATAATAATTATATAACATATATAATAATTGTATATAACAAAATTAGTCCAAGTTTAATAATTATATTATTGCATATTTGATAAGTTATTGATATGTTTTATCAACAATGAAGCATTTTTTAAAATTATTTATTTTGTGTAAAGATTACAGTTGAACTACCAAATGCAGGGTTAAATGATATCCACTTAAAGTTTTACTATTATGATTTTCTGGCAGTTGTTGGTATTACAATAAAAACATATTTAAAGATTTACCAGATTTTTTGTTATTAATCTGTCAGAATTTCACAAACAAATATTGCTCGAAACCCAAACCTTGTTCGTTCTCATATGCAACTTTCAGTACACAACTTGTTTTATGTCGTACAACTACAGGGCTAAACTGCACACACAAGCAACATTTGATCAGATTTTTCATATTTCTTATAGTTATTGATGCTTTCATGGAGCCAGTAGTGGAAAAACAGTTTAAACTGAAAAAGTTACAATCGCAACTGATTTTGATCAGCTTTGGGGTTGAAAACATCATTTAGAGTTTATAGTTATCGACATAAACCACCATATATTTTTACCCCCAATAATAACAAAATATACGATAACTGCCTAACTAAATCAAACGTCTAAATATTAATACAAGAATTTATTTGTTGGATTGTGACACTTTGGTCCTTCATACTTCTCACAGCTTCCACAATATTACTTCAGTAACATAATTTAAACTTGAGGAATGTTTTGAAATACACAGAAAATTGGCCTTGGTTAGAGACAACATGAGAAATGTTACATTATTTAGGTGAAGACTTACATCAGAGATGCCTGGAGTCCTGCTTGGTGCTGTGACAGCTGAGTTGGGGACATGCTTATTCCCAGCTTTCATGGCAGCATCTCTGCGGGCCTGCTCCAACAGGAGCCTGGCTCTCTCCTTCAACTCCTCTTGACGAGAAAGTACTTTCTGCATACAAAAACAAAATGTGATTAAACAGACCGTGACAGAATGGAGTCTCCTCAAAATATCATGTTTTACCATAAATTAGTTATGTTTTGGTTTGTTTGAAGCATATTTTAAAAAGCGTGATATCATATTTAGTTTTGCAGTCAAGTAGTAAACATTTGATCCACCTTCTCAGCTGGAGGACTTGATACAGGTGCAGGCGATGTCTCCTTTGAAAAGAAAAATGCAGCATAAATGCATGTGGCTATGAAGTTCTGCTTTTAAAATTTGGGCTTACTTCCTAGCAACAGCTGTCACCGTTTTATCTTTTTTTGTCAGAAAAAGGATGTAAAAAGAAAGATACAGACGTATTTACATGTTCATTTCACTTTCTGAATTTCTGCCCATGCACCACAGGTCAGCAGAAATCAGAGGATGACTGTAAAATCAGCACCAAGAAAAAATAAATACTGTATGCAGAAAGCATTGCTTTTAAGAAAATATTGTGACAAATGATCTGATTCTAATTCAAACAGTAGTAAGGCAGACATTTTTATTATTTGACCCATCACTACCTATGATGAATCAGTACGGGAGAGGTAATATCTTGAGGTGACAGACAACAAACTTTTTCATGAAAATGATCTTTGATGGTATCTAACCAGCCTCATTAAGGATGCTTCTTTATAGGATGGATGGATTTGCAGTCAGAGTGAGTTACAGCTGAAATTTCTGAGGTAAGTTGGTCTGCAGCGTTATTTAGATCGTAGTTTTCACTTTTAATGCATTTCATGACAAATGGAGCCATAATAAATGCTGCGCCAACATGTGAAGCTATAGCTTCACCTACGTAAAGCTATAAAAGCTGTTTACTGCTACCAGAACGCATGATGTTCATGTCATCGGAAAACACTGAAAACTTCCCAGATTGAGAGATGAGTTGAGTGGATATTTTATATCCTAGTTTATCAGTTAACAACACACACTTTATGCCCCCAACCAACTCCACTCACTCGGATCGGAGGGTTGCTTCATTGTGTAGTCGAGGCTATGAGCTCCAGCTTGGCGTTTGCTGATTACCCAAAGTCAGCAAACTTATACAAAGTGATTTGCTCATAATCAAACAAAATTATAAAGTAAACAGATGGAGATATGCCTGGAGAAATAGGAAATGGCACATGCAGCTGTGATCTGGTGGGCGCAGATGTCTGAATGAATAGCTTTCTACCAACCTTCACTTGATGTCTTAAGATTCTTAAGATCAAATAATCTTAAGAATTATTATTGAGCATAAAAAGCTTCCTGTGTTTTAATTTTTTGAATCCACTTCTCAGGTTTTCTATGAGTTTCCCATTCTGCCTCACTGTGGCGTTTTTGCCAGACCAATTGGTGGAGCCAGTGTAAGGATAGGAGCAGCGTTCATTCCTATAATATGGACTTAAAGAGAAGTGAAATTGTGTGGAAAGAACAATAAGTTTTAAAAGAAACAAAAACATTTAGGAAAAAAAATAATAATAATCTTAAAGGGCTCCGACAGAAAAACAGTCATCAGGTAGTTTTTTACACTGCAATGTGTTAATCTTTTAAATAATTTCAATTAAACTTGGATAAAGGTGATGATGCATCCCATCAAGTTGATAACAGCACATCAAATAAATAAATAAAGCCCTCCCTGCAGCCCCCACTCCCTGCCCCGTGACCTTTTAGCTTGTAAACAAGCAGCAGTAATCTGGGGTTAACCAATGCAGCCCTGCACCGAGTGTGTTCGTGTGAGTGGGTGCACACGTGCGTACAGGTGTGTGTCAGAGCGTAAGACGAGATGATGTCTGTTCTGTGCAAAGCATCGCCACGCCTGAGCAGTCACGGCACAAACTGTCATCAACTGCAGGGATGTGAAATATAATGAAAAATATAATGAAATGTCAAGGGGGGGGGGGTCCTGTTGGGTGCGTTCGGTAGTCGCCACATGTTAAGGGTCCTGATGTGTCTAGCAGCAAGACAAGTGACAACAACATCTAATGGAGAATGGAAAGAATTTCGGTACGGTCATCTCTGCATTTGTATCAACAGTGTTGGGATTTGAAGCTTAGTGAGCGCCAGGAGGAAATGAATGCTGTAAGAATCCTCTGTCTTATGACTGACGGCACTGTAAAAGTTTCAATCAAAGTCTGGGTGCAAGGATAAAAACATGAGCAATCCATTTGGGGCCCAGACAGGTACCTGCAGGTAAACGCTGTTGGAATCTTAATACCCGACTTAAGTAGCGAGAATGAGTTTATGAAACACAAACTGGTCCTGAGGTTAACGTACAGAATTTATGAATTCGTTTGGTAGTTTACTGAATCAGTTACCTCAAAGTTACAACTACAAATCACATTATAATTCATTGGGACTTTATGTGATAGATCAACACAAAGTAGTGCAAGACTGTGCAGTGAGAAGAAAATGTAAACATCCATTGTTGTGGTATTTAATTATATTTACAGCTGCAGCACGTAACTTAAAAAAAAAAAAATAGTGTAAAGAAATGCACCACTCCTGGCCTAAAACGACCAATCAGAGCCAGGAAGGTCTTAGTGCTATCAATCATCCTCATGAACGCGCTGCTAAATGTTTTAATGGTGAAGAAACAATTTACTGTTCTTGGAAAACTGTTTATCCACCATCATCGGTGGCTATGCTAACTAGACTTAGCATTAGTGGGAAGCTTTGTTGTTATGATCCAGCTGTAGCATAACAGAGAACAAGGGCGAGTGTGTGAGCGGCGTGTACATCAGGGTGATTGAAAGTGCTAAGACCCTCCTCCTGGCTCTGATTGGTTGTTTCTGACTGAGTGGTGTATTTCTGCAATTCGTACCGGGAGCACTGGGAGAAGGCAGAGGAGCTTGATTTTTTTTCTCCGATTATATTTCTTATATTATACTGTCACGACATAATGATAATTTTAACAAATATGTAAAAAAACACTGCGCAAAAGTTACATACTGAAGCTTTAAACCCTTTGAATCAAGACTTATTAGGACCATCTTTTGCTGCAATCTAGTCTTTTGGAGGCATATCTCCACTAGCTTTTTACACCAAGAGACATTTTTACCAATTTTTCTTTGCAAAACAGCAAAAGCTCAGTTAGACTGGATGAAAAGTATCTCTGAATATTAGTCTCCAAATCTGGCCACAGATGTTTAATGAGCTTTAGGTTGAAATCATTCCAACATATGAGTATGCTTTGGTCGAAGCTGTACCACTGTAGCTGTGGCTGTATGTTTAAAGTTGTTCTCCTCCTTCTTTAAACAACGGTTTCCTTCTTACCATCAAGGCCAGATTTGTGGAGTGCATGAGTAATGGTTGTCCAGTTGATAGGTACTGTCACCTGAGCTGTTGGTCTCTGCAGTTCCGATAGAGCTACCATGGACCTCTTGGTTGTTTTGGTTTTATTTAGAGGTTTTGGAGTAACAGAGGGATGAGTTCAAATGCATGCCACACTTTTTAGATTTCTGTATGTAAAAATGTTCATTTTCTTTCCACAACAATTTTGCACCACCCTGTGCTGCTCCATCAAATATAAAGCCAATAAAATATATTGTAGTTTGCGGTTATAATGTGAGGAAATCTGGTAAAACAAGTTCAAAACACTGTGAAATATTGTGACTCAGTGGCGTTACCTGTTTGATGGGGATATCTGTGTGGTTGGTTGGAGAGGATTTGGTGTTTGAAGCTGGCTCTGAATCTGAGTGACGCAGACTGGCCCTTTTCTTTTTAATGAGGTCTGCGTCCCTGTTATAGGAGAAGTGTGATAAAGAGTTGCCTTTCCTTGTAGGGGACGATGGCTCGTTACCTCCATCTCCTCTATCCTCTAACACCTCCTTGTGTAGTGTTTCCTTCTCCATCTCTCTCTCCGCTCTTTGCGGTAACTCACAAAGATCTAAAGTGTTGGCTTTGAGTAAACTGCCTCTGTCCTCGGAGCCTGGTGGGGTCACGTGGGCAGAGTTTGTAGTTGGTGCAGGTAATGCTGTGCGTGGCGATGGGACAGGAGGTGAGGATTGTAAGGGCCCTGCTGCTGGGGAGCTGGCTGAATCTGCTCCGACTTGTTGCTCCATCATCTCCCCTTCAGCAGCCATGGCGCCATTGGATTCAGCACGAACGCCGCTGGTCAATGAAAGGGGCTCGGCCTGGCGGTGTTGCACGTCGTTCAGTTCAGCGTAGAACTTGTCCTGGTCTATAGAGGCGTTAGTATCCGTTTCGAAGTCACCCACTTTGTAGGTGCTCCGACTGCTGTTGGCCTCTATCTGCACCACGTTGAGCTCCTCGCCAGAAAAATGGGCCCTTATCTGGTACAGGTAGGTCATTACTGTGAGCTTGTCGGGAATAGCTAGGAGCACCATGTCGGATGGTTCCAGGAGACGAGAGATCCCCAGACTCGCAAAGCCATCATATGCCTACAAAGACAAAACACACAAGCATTTTCAATTAAAGATTTGTTCTCCATAGCAACAATTAATCTACAAAGAATGACTGAGATGAAGTCAGGTTTCTTTTTTCAGATAATTGGTGCAAAGTGTGCACTATATATGTTCATGTGTGTTTAGGAGTGAGAGACACCTCTGCCATGAGTCCTGACAGGTCATGTCAGGGTTGGCTGTCCCCGATAAGAGACGCAGATATCCCAAGACAGAGCGCCTAATCCTAAAGAGAGTGTGTGTATGCGCGTGTGCGAAAGTGTGTCTTTATCGCTCGCCTACATCAACGTGCCTACGCTCTCCGTCACGCGTGTAATTGGTCTGATTAGACTCTGATGAGAAAATACAGGTGTGATTATCAAGCGACAGACGAAAACCAATCCCCCATCACAAGATAGACTGAGACACAGAGAGAGGGGATGAAAACCATTATCGCTGCCAATGACAGGTAAATAAATAGATTAACACACACATGCCACCTCCAGTTCCTGCACGCACACACAACCTCCTCATCCATCTCTCCCAGGTATCACAGCTTGTATCTGGCCTGCTTGATAGTGTTGATCTAATTCCAACCTGTTGCTGCGTACGTTTGTTTCACTGCCTCTTTAGATCTCCCAACTCCATCAATTTCTGTTTCTTTCTGACTTTCCCACTCTGGAGACCAGACTCCTCTTATTTTGACCCTCTGAGATGTTTCCTGAGGAGCCTCCTTAACCTTTTTTTGGCCCAGTCCTGCTTAAAGTTCTCCTCCTTCACCCAAACACATTTTTTTTTTTTACCTTTCTTAATCCTGAAGAGGGCATTATTAAGCATGTATGACTTTTTATTAAGCCCTTCCTTTGCATTCATTATAAACATCTGCAGGTTGTCAAAAAAACAAAACAAAACATAGTTTAGAGGCCAATGCTGATGCACAAGAGCCATCAAAAGCCCTGTTCTGTCTAAAATAATCCAGTTCAGCTTTCACCAGTCTTGGTATTTTGAAGTAAAATCCACACCAAATCCAATAATGATGCTATGCCCAACCATAACAAATGCAGAGAAAATGGCTGAATTTCACCAACTCAACCATGAAAACTTAGAAGAGATTTTAAAACAATTAAGCTCATCTTTCTGCTCTCTTGATATCCTACCTACAACCTTCCTTATGAAAGTTCTGCCTGTCATTGCATCTGACCTGAATGAAATAGTAAACTCTTCCCTCTTATCAGGTGTTTTTCCCCAGGCTCTAAAAACAGCAGTTATTGAACCATTGTTAAAAAGAACAATTTAGATAAATCACTACTGCAGAATTACAGGTCAATCTCTAACATTCCATTTTTTCAGCAAAATTATTGAAAAAGCTGTATTTCAACAGTTAAATAGCTTTTTAACAATGACAAACCGCTTTGACGTCTTTCAGTCCAGTTTCTGTGCTCACCACAGCACTGAGACTGCCCTCGTCAAAGTATTCAATGATATCCACACAAATATAGACTGTGGAAAAACCACAGTGTTGGTTCTGTTGGACCTCAGCACAGCATTTGACACAGTTGACCATGATATATTATTGAAGCAACTGGCGAGCTGGGTCGCACTCTCTGGTATGGTACTTAATTGGTTCAAATCCTACCTAAAGAACAGGGATTTCTTTGTGTCAACAGGCAACTTCTCATCGGAGCGGACAAAAGTCACATGTGGAGTACCCCAAGGTTCAATCCAGGGACCCCTCCTATTTAATATCTACATGCTCCCACTAGCTCAGATTATAAAAAGTGATAAGATTAGTTACCATAACTACGCAGATGATACACAGCTCTACATTTCGATGTCACCAGGTGACTCTGAACCCATATGAGCACTACACAGATGCTTAGAACAAATCAGTGTGTGGATGTGCCAAAACTTTCTCCAGCTGAACAAAAACAAAACTGAAATCATTGTCTTTGGACCTAAAGAGGAACGGTCTAGAACTGCCTTGCTGCTGAAATGTGCTATACAAATAAACTAAAAAAAAAAAAAAACCCACACTTCTGCTAATTTTTTTCATTTAGCACTTAGCATTTAAAATACATTTTCTAAATTCTAAAGCGCTAATTTACTTGCCTGTTTGGTAAACTTTTATTGATTAGGTTTGGTTATTGACTGTTCAGAATTCTTCAAGTAGTTTGACGTTTATATTCATGCTCTTATTTTGAAGTGAATGAAAACTGCATAAAGCAGGAGTTCCATTTCCTCTCCTCATGTTCTCTCACTCTCCCCTCCAATAACTTTATTTCAAATAAGAAACATTCAGGAACAGAATAAAACAAGCAAGTCACATATTGACAGCAGCTGGGCAGCTTATCATGAGACAGACTACATTTGGAACCCACACTTTAGCTATGATGTGCATGAAAACAGGTTGTATGGAGAATACCTAATATTAGTCTGTATTCATGTAAGAGGCAGCTTTTCTATATCAAAAGAAACTGGAGGCATAAAGGCAGAAAGAAAAACGATTTAAATTAAGTGCATTCAACTAAAAACAAATTCTTACTTTATATTTAATTTAATTTTTTTTCCCTTATTTTTTAAATTTCTTTCGATTTGTAAAGGGAATAGACAATACTCTGAGGAACATCTACACTATACTGAGCAAATGAGAATTTGAAGAAACTGAGTGAAGAGTAACAAACTGATGGAAAAAAGCCAAAGAAACACCTCAAAGATCTCTATGTTTACACCCAGCATTTTTAAAGTCCTTTATCTTTCTCATCCCCAGGAACAGTGTGTGAAAGAGTATGAGCAATAACTGGGCTGATTAGGTTTCTAACACTTATTCAGGCGAGCAAAGTGTGCTTTCATCGTTCCCATAATGCTAAAGTTAGGCTGTGAAAGAGAGAAACAACTCTGTAGCTTGAAAAGGAACAGACAAACATGTTGGGCAAAGTACGAGCTTTTACAGGAAGGCTCTCGACCTGGACTTTGTTTCAGGAAACAATGGTAGTCTTGACCTGCTTTTTCATTTAACTGTTCTCGTAAAACATAAGAGTGTATGAGACTGTCACGCATGGTAACCTTGAGTAAAAATACCACATTGTCATGATATTTAATGTGTAACATTAGAAAGGTTTTTAAACTGAAAAGCAATCATCACAATTGCAGTGAAAATTGTATTGATTACTGTAATTAGTGTTAAAACACTTATATATAGTTATTTGGATTTTTATTCATTGACCTGATCAAACATATAGCATACATGTGATGTATTCTTTTTTTGAGGATTTTTTTTTCTATTTAAGTATTTCTATTTAAGTAATCTCTGCCTGTCTTTATAACTATATGGCCAGACAGAGATTTAAATAGGAGCAGCAAAAGCAAATGAGGTGGATTAGCAGTGCTCGTCAACAACTGATGGTGTCATCCTGGATAAATTACTGTGGAATATCACGTTTGCTTTAAGGATATTGAGCTGTTAGCACATCATGAAAGTCAAGAGACTGTCATACAGCAACAGTCTTCAATCAGAGGCCTCTTCAGACTCGTTGCAACACTGACTGGTACTGGACATCCTTCCTGCCTACTTCATCACGATCCACAATGACTCTTTGAAGATTGTGGATTTGGATGATATGAGTTACAGCATTTAATTTCCCTTTGTCATAAAGTATTTTTTAATTGAATTAAATCTTTAAATTTTGTATCAATCATTCTTTTTTTTAGCATGAGCTGAAACTACATAATTTTCTCAATGTCGTCATATCTTGAGAATTTCATATCAGGCCATGCCTGATCAGCAAAGCATGGGCTATAAAAATGACTGCCGAGACACTGAAACTGTCTGATCTTTTGTATTACAAGCAAGAGGTACCATTTTTGCCTAGTGTTTTGGGAATTATCCACTTTTCTCCCTTCCCATCTGCCTGATGAAGCTTTGGGTCTGGACTTAATGTTAACGGCTCCTGCCCCAGGCCGACGCTCCGTGCTCCCCCTCAGTGACTGACAGCTATCTATCGCTGTCAATCATCAGCACCTCCTCCCTTCAGCCCAACCCCTCATGGTTGTGCTCAAGGCGTTTCAGCCTGGTGCTTGGTGCAACACTATCAGATGGCATGACAAATTACTTCTCCTTGGCCTCATTACACACACACACACACACACACACACACACACACACACACACACACACACACACACACACACACACATCTACACACATATGAGAAAGGCTAAAAACAGACAGAGAAGCAAGGAGTTCAAATTGATCAGAGCTTCCAAAAACCCAACATCTGTCAATACATATGTAATCACCTGAAGACTAGAAATATATTTGCATATGAAGACTTTGCATCATGAGCAGTTTTAAAAGCTGTAGATGATGTAACATTCCCCTTTTTCTTGTTTTTTTTTTTTTCTAATCACCCTAAATATTGATTGTCCTTATCTGTCATAATTCAGCACAGTCTGAGCTGACTGCAATCATTCTTCACAGATAGACTGAGAGAGGAGGAGGGGTAGCTCTAACAACGAGCTATGAAAAGCAGAGATAGTGGCTTTATCTGTACATTTCCATTCTTGCTTTCCATCTAATAAATTCTATACACTTTAACAACTATGTTACAACATTTAGATTAGAAACGAGTTCATCACCATCTTTGTTTCAACTGTTCACACATTTTGAGTTTCTCTTGGACATTTTTTGCTCCCTTGATCGTCTTTCCCCTAATTTCTTTCACTTCGTTTTTACGTTAACGTTAATAACTGAGTATTTTGTTTACTATCCAGAAAGTAAAATGTACGCCACCTTCTGTCAAATGCTCTCAGTGTGTAGGATCGCATCCAATAAGTCCCAACTCCTCTTTATATACATATATATCTATTTATATAACAATAGCTTCCAAAGGAGGTTGTGTGATGATGTGACACAGGGTGTAGAGCTTTAAAGAGAAGCTGGTTGCAGCACACTTGGTACGGTACAGCAGCCATTCTCAGGCTATCACCTTGTACAGCATATTCCCCCATATTACTTCTATCTAACCAATTTCTTCAGGGCTACTCGAGCACCTGGAGGGAGGTGAGGACAGTTAGCAGATATGGGACTGGCTCTCTGCTTCTTCCTCCACTGTGGTTATTGTCAACAGGGTAGCATTCATGCCTAACAGGGCCACCAGAGGTTATCGCTTAGCCAGAGTGTGTATGAGAAGAGGAAATCAAGCTGCAGGAACCCGACGCATATCGTTCTATGTAGCCCTCGGGGCCGAAGAGGGGACGTTTGTGTACTGCAACTGTATATGCGCATGGTGAGGGGACAAAACTGGAGTGTGCATCTGTGCATTCTGAAACTGTCCACTAAGGAACAAAATGTGCAAACGCAGAGTATGGGAGAAAACGGTGAGCTGTGCAAACATGCACCTCAAGAGTAAATGTACCGTAATGCTCTGCTTGTGAAAGTAAATCTGTTGGGCCTCACCTTGACACTCAGACAACAAGTCTGAGTGCCACACTGCTGGACAAGATACATTAATAAAAAAGAATTTAAAAAAAAAAATTTTTTTAAAAAGAGTAAATGTGCAGATGTGATGACATGGAGCTCAAAGAAAGTGGCGTGTAGAATTTCTTTATGCATTGCAGCAGGTAATTCAGCTAAGGGTTCAAGAAATTACTGTTGTCAAACAAAATTCATACAGCGATATCTCGTGTATGTTCCACACAAACCAAAATAAAAAACTAAGAAAAATAAATTAACCCTGCTCCTTTTACATTTTTGGGAGAATATAAAAAAGTACCTCAAAATTAACAATTTATCATGCCTTATAATATGCTAAGTATCGAATCCAGCCATCCTTCTTTTCACTGATTACCATTACTCTTTAATTGGTAGAGTCTGTCAATCTCCTGATGTGTTAATAATCTGACGTTTTTTTTGCAGCAGAAGCAACCACAGCCTCCAAAAGGCTGACTGACAGGGAGTATTTGGAAAAAATGTCCTATTTCAGAACAGTCCACATAGTCTCAATTCCATGTGCTGCTTATGGTGGCAGCTTGTTGGAGTAGCTCTGTTACATTAGTTCTGTTTTGTTCTTTAGCTCCATTATTTATTTGGTTGAGGCATCGCATATTTAGACAATTGTTCCTGTTGGTTTTGGATGCTTTGCACCTGGAGGGATGTTACATTTCTTATGACTAATAAATGGCAACAAGGTATTTTAAATTTTTTTTTTTTTTTTTTTTTTTTTAACAACCAGGAGGAGCATCAGCATCTCAAAAACTCAAATAATACCTGAACTATGACCCCAAATCCCAGTGGAGTTGAAAAGGAGGCTTCATTGATGCAGAGAGAGAATGAGGAAGTTCAAACCATCTCTGCCATCGATCACAATGAGCAAGGATCAGATTCCCGATTCCAACGTCTCTCTCAACGTCTCCGGTTTTCTGACAATACAGTCAGAGAGAAATTTAAAGAGGAGCACCAAAAGCAAATGAGATGGATTAGGATTGTTTGCCAACAACTGATCGTGTCACCCAGGACATGTTACTTTGAAATATTGTCACAGTAACAAATATCTGCCATGCTTTCTTTGCAGCTTTTTAAAGATTGTTGCAGACCTTTTATCCTGACTGTTAATTATTTTAGGCTCATTTTGCCTGAGGGGAAAGTAGTAATGACGCACATCTTGATATCTTGAGGAGTTAATTACTCTATTACAAAAATACATATAATCTGAAAATGCCCAAGTCAAACATAACAGTAATGGCAACTGGACAGAATACTAAATTGGTATGCAAACAGCATAAATACACCAGATAATTTCCTTTCTGAGATCACTGAGCTCAGATCCTCTCACACCTCCACCAGGTGTCTAAGTCCTGCTTTGGACACAGACACATGCATCACAGCAGGGGCAAATGTCTTTTGAAAAAAAAAAAAAAAAAAACACCAAAAAAAACACCAAAAAAAAAAAACCCTGTAATTTTTACATCCTGGCACCAAAGCGTATCTGTACGATTACACCCATTCACTTGTCATCTTGCGTGTCGCCCCCATTCCCCTCCTTCAAACTGCGTAAAGACACAAACACACTTCATCCTGGGATTAATGGCAGGTCTCTAAATAAGGCCAAATGGAGATGAGGATGGGAGGGAGGAATGTGGTGAGAAGGGCCCAGCGGTAGCTGCCTCTTACCTTTTTGTTGTTTTCTTTAATATCCTGAGGATTGAGCGCCTTGTAGTCTCTGAAAGTACAGTGGGGAGGGGGGCGGGAGAGAATGGTAAAGAGAGCGGCTCAGTAGAGAAACAGATGAGTTTAAATATGCGTCACATGTAATGGTATTAGAACTGAAACATGCAATTTCAGAGCAGAGCAATCAACAGAACTAATGGAATGGAAAATGTGTAAAAATAACTCACTGGAGAGCATACACACATACACACATATGTACATGGAGCAGCGTTTTAATAAACTATCTTGATATGTGCTCCAGGCATGGGCCAGTTTGAGATGGTCATGGTACAAGTTTGAGCAAAAATAACAGATTTGCAGTATCACCATATCTGAATCCAAATAAAAAAAGAATATAGAGTTTTTATAGATTAATTTCTGCTCTTTTCCTATTTTAAGCTGTGTTACTTTAATAAGACGGGTGATAAGATGGGTGTCACTCTTTCAGTTTCCACACTAGAATTCGGTTATGATGTTGAACATTGCTATCTTAAAAAAAAACAAAAAAACAATTGTTTTGATAAGAATTTTTCTCAGTGTGTGGTAACAGAGATAAACACTAGCTGATCATGTTTGTCAGCCTCAAAGACTAATATGATCAGGATTGTTACTTTAATAGCTGGAATTAAACGTTCAACTGTTGAGTCCATAGCATTATCAATACAATATACTTAAACAGCTAACAATTATTTCTATACTTTTTAGCAGTACAGTTCTTGTTTATAGATCAGTTGTGTTTTTTAAGCAGTATTTATTATTCCTCTACACAGTGAAATATTCAAAGCCAAGAAGGTGACTGTGATGCGTTACTTTTCCACTGTCACTTGTCCCAATAAACACCACAAAACACCATGATACAATTTTAGGTTTATATCTCCCACAGCTATTTCACATCATAACAGCCTGTCTTTTTTGTGACCAGAAATGTTTCTAAGGAGATACATTTCTTCTATCTTCAAGCGAGAGAAAAAGTGCAGGAGTCTTCTTTTGGTCAGATGACCTTCCCCACCTGTTGCAGCACCCTGCAACAGGTGGGAAAGGGACAGTGCTGCTAATTTATAATCCAGGAAGTTAAGAAAATAGACGCTCCAGCATAGGGATGCACCGATAAATTGGCCAGGTCACATCTGCACATGCACAGTTAACAACGGTCACCCCACTGTTGCCAACCTCGCAACTTTGTTGCTATATTTAGCAACTTTTCAGACCAAAAAATTGGTATCGGCCAAAATCAGAATCGGCAGGTCAGGCTTTTTAAAGATCGGTGATCGGCCAGAAAACTGCAATCCGTGCACCCAATACTCCAGCACATTCCCTGGTATCTCATTAAAAGGACTTTCTACCATAGAAATGTTACGATGGAAAATGTTACTTTTTAAAACCTTTGTATCCCTTTACACCACTAACCGGCTCATGGCTAGAGTGATTTTTGATGCAGATAACTTTTACAGGGTTCCACAATTTTTTAAAATTTCGATACTTTTCCAGAATCAAATTTATACATTTTTACTAACCTTTTTCTAGCATTGTTAACATGTTAGAACAAAGTAATAAATCTTAAACTTCTGAAATGGTAACCAGTTCTTGTGATCTGTAGGTTGCAAAATTATGAAACAACACAAAATTGTAATCACTGAAGTACAAAAGAATGCAAATAGGTTAAATGTTGAAATAAAAGTGTGATGTGGCAAACCAAAGATAAAACATACGATTTAAACATAAATCAATGTAAAAAATCTCTCCTTATATCAACCACTTGTAAGCTTTTTTTCCTTTAGAACATGGAAGAACAAAACACTTTTTCATACATACTAAGGCCTGGAAAAAGGTTAAAGCAAATATCATACTTTTCAAGACCGTGTAGGGACCCTCTTTGTATGTTTCACACATATTTGAAGTGAAACATTTAACTATGGATTAGAATAAGTGAAAAAACAGCTGGTTTTTTGCTTCCTAATAAAAGATCTTGTGAAGAAAATCACATTCAGTTCATGGGTGTGCGTCATACATTATGTCAGATCTGAAATGGTGCAGAATGGCACAGAAGGCCAGCCCATTCCTCCAGGAGGTGGTGAAATTGGTGATCTTCACTCCACGGTAGTTCTTGGTGACCTCACGACACCAGGCCAGCAGGGACTGGCTGGCATTGGGTTTCCCTCCAAGAACTGGACTCGGGGTGGGGCTAGGCTGCAGACGGAGAGGGGAGGAGGTGGGGAGGGAAGGAGGACAGAAAAAGAGACACATTTATGAAAATATTTTTTTTTTATTTTTTAATAGAAGCACAGATAAAATAAGCTTGTCATTGCTGCAGTATCCATTCAGTTTCCCTTTGAATAACGACTTCCCACATCCTGGATTCACTTCATTATTAATTTTCCAGTGAAACATTTAACTTCGCCGTCACCAGTCAATCAATTAACATGTCATACTGGTATATAATGCGCTTTCACACGTGTGTGCGTGCATACAGGCAGACACACATCATTTTGGAGGGTCATTCAGAAAGCGGCGTATGACCGTGAATAATGTAAACATCTTATTAATTAGCTTCGCCTTTGAAGCCTTATCTGGGTTGAATGCATTCACCGTAAGAAGCCTTTCCTCTCCTGGACTCCAAATCCCACAAATCCTTGGTCTT
Source organism: Anableps anableps (assembly GCA_014839685.1). Taxonomy (NCBI): domain Eukaryota; kingdom Metazoa; phylum Chordata; class Actinopteri; order Cyprinodontiformes; family Anablepidae; genus Anableps; species Anableps anableps. Next base: position 29,950,916 of record CM026076.1, read on the forward strand.
GTGGAAACAATGGTCGTCTTCTGACAGCCGATGCGATTCTGATGATTCAGGCGGATATTCACTAATCTAGTTTTGGAGGGAATGATATGTGCAAATTCTCTCTGATCATTCCGGAGAAAAAGTAAAGAGGCGACAGAGGGCTCACTTTGAAAGCATTAGTTATGTCTGCACTAAGGCCAAGATGATAACATTTAACTAGTAAAACTACTGAATGGAGCAGTACATCTGGTTGTTTTTAATAAAACTACATAACTTTACTAGAAGCTTTATTTTAAGATAATTAAATACACTAGTAATCCTGGAAGTTATCTAACCTCTTCACTATGTTTTTGCTGTACACTTGCAGAAAATCAGGTTTGATATCAGCAGAAATAGTGAACTACATAGGAATGAACTTTAACTGAACTGAAGAGGGTAAATAAAGCACAATACATTGAGCTCTAAAAAAAAAAAAACATATAATCCAGTTTAAAGCCCTGCAGTTTGGGCCTGATGATCACCACAATCTATCTGGAACGGTGCTTCCTAACTAAGGTGGCTGTGGCTGACTAACCCCCTCTGTTGGTATGTTTTTGCTACTACATGACCGAAAAATGAAACTTCACAAGAAAGCTAAGATTCACTCTAAAACTGACATTTGATATTTGGAGAAAGAACAACAGCTTGAAGGTGTGCTGTCTGTTTGATTGACTGGATGGGCTGTAGGATGGGAAAAACAGACTGATTCTCTGATCTGCCTACATAGCAGAATTTGCATGATTTTAAGAGCCAACAACAAGATTGTGCATGCCAAATCTTGATTCTGACAGCTAATGAAATATGACTCAATAGAAAGAATTAATTGAGTGGTACAGCAACAGCAGCCAGCGAGTTGAAGTCTACAAGTTCCTGAGTTTCTCCTCCATTGTTACAATTTAACCTTTGACCAGGAGCCTGAAGCCAGCTGAGACGCCATAAGAGTCAAAACAAATGAAAGAGACTGGAGGACATCTCGAACAGCAATTCCTAACCTTCGTATCAGAGAGTGTGTGTGTATGTGTGTGTGTCTCTTAGTGATGCAGATCCCTGTGGTAGTCTTAGTTCAGGGAGATGGTAGCGGGAGCCTGAGGGGCAGACACTTGACATTTCCGGCTCATCTTTAAAAGAGGGCCTTAACCTTTCCCCACAGCTTCTTCAAACACGTTTTAGGAGGCTCTGACAATACATCCGTGCCGCACAATCAAAACAGAAAGAAACAAAAAGACGACGAAAAAGTGAGAAAGTCGATAACGATTACAACAAGGGCAGAATTACTGTATGTGAAGACAAAGAGAAGCCAATGTGACTTGGTTGTTTTTGGGAAACTAAACTATATTTACTGCTGAAAAGTCAAATCTAATCTGTGCATTAATCCTAACCTTAACGAATATATAAATGGATACATTTTGCATTAAATTTGTTTCCATATCCATTCCCTCTGTTTCACTGGGCTCTGTGTGTGAGTAAAATGAGAGCTTGAGAGTGAAGGGGTCTTCCTCCAGGCCTCCTCCTCCTGCTTTTTCAAGTGACAGTTGAAAGTAGCTGTCTAATTTGAGCGCTCTAATTACCTGGGATTAGAGACCAGGTGCTATTAAAGCAATTAGACACACAGCACACTCCAGTGCTGCAGACCCTGCACCCTAGCCGGCAGGAAACACAGACACACTTCCAAATAAACCTCAACAACGCCGCCAGTAGGAAAAACAAGAGAGAAAAAACTAAAGAAAGACACATGTGAGGCACACTTTCTTATAGGCAAGTTACCAAGTCGGACTAAATGGAAAACAAACATGCAGCCTTAAAAACAAAACAAAACAAAACAAAAAGAACCCAAAACACCAGTTGAACCTTTTCAACCATAAACTTTAATATTTTGGGGGAACTTCATGTGATAGACCAATGAAATACAGCAGAATTGCAGTCAATACTTTAAAGGACCATCTTTTGCTGCAGTTCCAGCAGCAACTATTTTGGGTAAATATGTACACAATTTACACATCTGGAAATTGAACAGTCTACCTGTTCTTCAAGTTCTGTAGTTTTGGATTGAGAGCATCAGTAAACAGTAGTTTTCAAGTATCAACCCAGATATTCATTTGGATTTAGGTCTAGACTTCAACTGTGCCATTCTAACACATGAATATGCTTGATCTAAACCATTTCTTTGAAACTCTGGCTGCAACTGTCACCATTATCAAGGTGATGGTGTGCTCAGGGTGATATGCAAAGTTGGTTTTCCCACACATGGTGTTTTGCATTCTGGCCACAAGGTTCAATTTTGGTCTCAATCTGACCAGACCACCTTCCTCCATATGTTTGCTGTGTCCCCTATATGGCTTGTGGCAAAACTGCAAACAGGAATTCTTATGGCTTTCTTCAAACCATTATGTACATTTTTAAAAAAAGTCATCCTACATCCCTTGGATCGGAGAATACTATATCTATTTATGATAACTGCAAACACTTCTTGATCTTTTGTGTGAACCTACATACATTGATGCTCTTGTTACACTTGAATTTCCCCACTGTGGGACAATAAAGGATATTTCTATTCTATTCTATTGAGTTCACGACTGCAGCTGTATTTATACTGATATTAAAAGACACACAAGTGGACTTCTGAAGCCAATGGGTTGCATTGAATTATATTACGGGACCTCAGAGTAAATCATGACACACATTATCAATGTATCTTGTCCTTACACTTCACAACTTTCTGTTGGTTTATCACATACAATCGCAATGAATTACACTGAAGCTTGTGGATATGAATGTCAAAATATGAAAAATTTCCAAAAGTACAAGTCATTTTATGAGGCTCAATATAAAAAAATTATTTCACAAAACTACAAAGTAGAAGTGTTCCGATTGCAGTTTTCTGGCTGATGACTGATCCTTAAAAGTCTGATCTGCCGATTGCGATTTTGGCCGATACCAATCATTATGTCTGAAAAGCCGCTAAATATAGCGACAAAGTCACTAAGTTGACAACAGAGGGGTGACTATTATCAGCTGCACACATGCAGATGTGACCTGGCAGGTGGGTCTGTCAGTCAGCCCTCTTTCACAGCAGAGGAAAAAGGGGACAGTGGCTGATTTTCAGACCTTTGCGGAGGTAGATAAGATCAGCTTCTCATGTAAGTATCGACCGATCACCCAAAACTAGGGAAATCGGGGTCGATTTATTGGTGCACCCCAAAAACAAAGCTAAGCACATCTATGTTTACTCCTGCTGATCTCTTTTTGTCTGAACAAGCATAATTACTTTATTTATGACACACAAGAAATGACAACGGTATCTAACCTGTGACAGAGACAACCTGTGACAGAGACGTGTGACTAGCAGTTCATCCCGGCCCCATAACTGGTGTAATTTTCTCAATCTGCATTGCAGACTGTTCCATTACATGGTTTTCTGATAAAGGTTTACAAAATGCAGCAGCTAGTCACTCAGGCTTTCAAACGCATCAAATATTAAACAAATACCATATCATCTGTAACAGGAACAGACTGCATTTCCTTAAGACACAAACGGGCAGAGTGAAATTTTCATGAGGAGCAGAAATGCACTTATCAAACAGCTCGCTGTCTCGCCTAAAGGAAGGTGCATGCATTGTATGTGAGTGTGTGTTTGTGTTTTATCGGCCTGTGTGAATGTCACTGGGTGTGTGTGTGTGTAACACTGATGCGTCCATGTAGCTTGCTCGGCTCGAGGGTAGGATTAGCGGAGAGCATTGCCTCGGCCCACAAACGTCCCATATTAAAAAATGAAAAGCCAACCTTCATTACTATCAGTGGCACATAACCTCCCCTCTTCCTCCTCCGCTGTTACTATTATACACAGCCCTAACAGTCTGGGCAGAAAATACAAGCCACTGACAAGAGATTCCATTATTCCTGATGCCTCAGTGTCAACAACATACATCTAAGGGGGCAAAGAAAGGGAGAGAAAAAAATTTTAAGAAGGAAAAAGGGAGGTTGGAGAGAGAAAGAGGTGGGTGTGGGATTGGAGGGTTAAGCTCATACAGTCGGAATAAGTAGATAGGAGGGAAGCTGGTGATGGAAGTGTTGGACTTCCTGTTGATCCTGGTATTAGGAGGATTTCTCCTGTCTGGAAAAAGGTGATTTTTTTTGGGGGGGGGGGGAGGCTATAACATGTTGTACACTAAGTGAGTCAGGTTTAGCATTACAAAGTAAATTAGCAAACTCTAAAGGGGTAGTTCAGAATTTTTAAGGTGAGGCTTTGTTCAAAAGTAAAAGTTATTGTCTTAAATGTAGTAGGCAGTTCATTTGAAATTTTCATTTCATAACAAATCCAGATTAGTTGTTCATTGACAGTGAAACCATGGTATTTATGATTTGCTTGTAATGTGTACTTAGGCTTGTCCCAAAGGGGCCAAGACTAAAGGCCAATACATACTCCACAAGAACTAAACATCATCATCTTGTTCTTGGAGCTCTGATTTGGGAGTCCTTGCAGCATGTTCTTGATGCATATTCTGACCAGAGCTTCTTTCTTCTGTGTTGTCAGAGAAATACAATGTGGGTCAGCTGCAGTGGGAGGAACCTATAAAAACTTACTAGGGGTTCCTCCCCTTGATTTCTTATGAAGTATGAAATCTTTACAGATTACATATAGGTCTTAAAGCATAGTTCAACCTTCATAATGCTCAAAAATCTCAGAAATGTAACTGGTTGATGCGCCTTCTGTTTTATTGATAATTACACAACTTTACTTTTCCATAGATAGTTACACTGAGCATGGAAGATGAATATGTTCCACTTTCAGCATATTTCATGGGAAATATCTTTGCTAGCATGCCATTTCTCAGCTCCATTTTACCAGTAAAAAAATTCTAGTACCAATACGGGTTTTGACCCATCTCAGACTAGTTAGCTTCAGCTTCTAGGGATAATCAATCTGTAATTCTACTAAACACTGATCTGAGCAGTGTAACAGTTGAGAAATATTTATAAGTGCAACAAAGATTTTTTTAATGCGTCCAAAAACCAATTTTTTTAATGTGTCCAAAAACCAAATTACATAGAGATCTGATAACTTTCTATAAGAACCAGCATAAACTTTAGCTATTGGAGTTACAGTAGGGAGTCTGTTGGACTGGACCACATTAGCCAACCTTCAAACCCTACATACATCAATAGTCATTTTACAAGAACATTTTTACGGTCGCTTGAGGTGGTTTTTGGCTTTTACAAAAAAGCATTAATGCGCTCATGAGGAGATGGAAACACATGTTGAATAAGTTCCGACATAGTGCCATCCACTGGTGGGTCTGTGATTTATCAGAGGCATGAAACATGGAAAAATTTCTAAGTCTAAACCTCCAACTTAGAAGGCAGGGCTCTTCATTTTTCTGAGATGTGCAGTCCATGCTAGTTTGCAACCTTGTTTATTACAGCCAAACGTAACATCAACATCTGACGGAAACACGCCTAATTCGCATTCTTCTTTTTTGCAACATTTTAAAAGTTCACTCAAAATCCGCATGACAGTTGGATGAGCCCAGAGCCCTGTTGCCAGTTTCTTCCTTGGATTTCCGTACTGACCACTGCAGACAGGGAACACAATGTAAGAGATTCTCTTACCCAGGTGTCTAGCCATCGTTATTTGACATTTTTCCATTTTTTCTGCTTCTAACACAACGCTGTTGACACACGGTTCTTTTGCTGCCCACCTGCTAACAGGTACCATGATGAAGACATAGTCAGTGTTATTCACTTTACCTGTCAGTGATCCTAATGTTTTGCCTATATTTTATCTATATTAGTTAACACACCAGAATGATATGAACCATGTTCTACAGTCATACCTCCAATGGTCAAGTGAAGCTAAGTCTAATACATCAAGCTCTTTACATCAGGAATGAAGTAAGTTACAGAATTAAAGGTAAAAAGCTACACCTGGCCATCCTATACGCCGAAACAAAGACGGACAAACAAACAAAGTTTAACAGAAAAACTGGAGTTTCAAGCACTGGAGCGACTGAAACTGGCCTTTCGGAGACATAAAAAAGATACAAGTCAAATGCTTTAAGTGGCAGCTTTGTCTCTCCCTCTGGGGCATGACGCTTCAATGGAAACTTAACTGGCCTCAAACCAATGACATAAACCCACGACTCCGTGCAGAGACAAGAGCTTCCGTGTCTTTCCAATCTCACTTTCGAGCCTTCAAAGCAGTGTCAGAGTGTCAGATTTGAGGAGGTGTTGAATCTCATACTCTTTAAAACTTGTAATCCGCTCAAGGGAGCCTAGAGCAAAAAAAAAAAAAGAAAAAGCCCATCTATACAGAGACATACGGCAAAGTGTATATAAACACACAGACTTACTTTAAATAGCAATATGTTTAAGTAGAGTGGTTCAAATATATGGACAGGCACTGTACAAAAGGAGACATTGCGACAATGTCCCCTTAATGGATTACCGTATTTTTTACATAACAGTTATTTCAGATATAAACACAGACACTTTAAAATATTCATTATCGTCCCTCCTGCTACGAAAGCACACTTCTGATTCGCTGGCTCCTACCTACCCAAGTATTTATTTAATTGCACCTTCAATCAAAAGAAGTACTTTATTTAATCTGAGCTTTATACGTCCAACGTCCTCACATTAGTGGGAAAAAACAGAGTGGAAACAAGAATGATCGTCTCATGTCATCTTACCCATGAAATTGTGCGCCTGATTTCATACACTGCCTCGACGAGAGGCAGAGGGGATGGAACGAAGTCTAATCAAAAGTTCAATTATGTAAATGGAGATGTGGAGTGGATGGAACAATAAGGAAATAAGGAGGGGGAGGGTGGAACAGGAGAGGGGAGGGAATGTAGCGTGAAAAATAATACACATTAACATACAAAGGAAATAACGCTTTACGGTAGTAATCACACTGAGGAGGGGGGCTTCCCTTCTAGAGTCGGTCGGAAGAGAAAGTGAGGGTGCATTAATGCGGCTGTATACGCAGATCTTCTGTAAAGTCAAGCTTGATGTTTTTAGATCTGCTAACAGGTCTCGATTCTTCTGGCATTTAATAGAGTAATTGGACAAAACAAAATATGTCAGGTTTTGCTCAAACAACTTAAGCTTAGGAGTATTACAAATACACAAAAAGAACATTTAAGTAAACAACCCATTTAATTTAAGTTTCAACTCTGATGTGTGATTAAATCCTACTAAATCCAAATAACTACTATAAATACTTTTAAGCTTGAAATATACACTCCAAGTCATTTAAGTCAAGATAGAAGAATAGCAACAAATGCGTTTCATCTCACATCATTAATCTGTTGCTGTGCTTTCGTCTTTGACACACTTGCAGAAACTCCTACACAGCTTTTGAAAGAACTTACAGACCGTTACTTAATACCCTCCCAGGTAGCTACTATGATCAGTCTGTACATGTAACATTGGCCAAAATATACCACCTTGTACATCTGTAACATGACAGATTATTGCACATTTGGGTAAATGTATTTTGCAACGCAAACATAAACAATGCCTGTCAGCAACTACGCTATTGCGGAAAGTCAATTCTGCTTGGCAGTGCGAGCACTGCGCTGGGTTGTCTTTTTGGTTTAGCTTAAAATGTTTCCACTTTTTTGACCATTTGACATTTCCTCAGCGCTTCTCTTTGGTTCTCTTTGTCTCCCTCCATAGATAAAAATAGCACTTAGCATACACGCGTCAACAGCATAAAACATTAGCAGAAGCGAGAGCGTTGTTGTGCAACACAAATAACCTTCCGGCCAGACCACAGCACACGGAATAGTTTAACAGTATTACAGTGTATTCAATGATGCCCCAAAGCAGATCATTTTCCTCAAGTATTTTTATTGATCGAGGTACCCGAATTATTCCAGGAATTGCTTCAGCCCAACCTTCCACAGTCAGATCCTGAGATGTAAAACACAATAACAAAAAAATCCTGTTTAATTTTCGAATTCCACAGTCCTTCCAATGCATATGTTATTTGAAAGGAATAAACCAGTTCGTAAAAAAAAAATTAAACACCTAATGCAGTGACAGTTTGGGGTAGACTGGAGGCACAAATAGCGACTGTGCTGGCATGGTGTGTACCCAGCTGCTTGTTGATCACCTAATAAGTAACGTAGGGGCAATACGAGCCATAAATGTTGGCCTCAGCTTATGATGGAAACAAATGCAGCCACATTAACCAAACTCATGCTTCCGTAAATTACTTTTTGCAGCTGGAGAAAAAAGAACAGGATGGGTGTTCCTGAGACTGAGTGTGTGTTTATGTCATTATGCAGGGAGGATACGAGCAACCTGAATGATGGTTGAAATCTCCAATTCTTGTTTTTCATATGCTTCCTTGTAGCCATAAGATGACATTTCACACTCCCTATGGGCCCATCTCTTCACCCTTCTGTTGTATTCCTTCTAGATTTAATCTCAATCAGCTTTTTAAAAAACTTGAATGACACTTCAAAAAACAAGAATGTTGTGGGGGGTGCTGTTATAAATTTATATCACATTAATCTCCTTTAACTGTCATCTTAAACAAACAAATTAGCAGTGCAATGGATTCAGAGATTAGACGTGACGATAACAACGCCATTGATCAATTAATCTAAGCCTGGGCAGGGAAAACTCATTAGAGAGGCCACTTCAGGAATTATGTTCTGCAGGTAAAGGAGATGTACGTGTGTGGAGGGGAGGGTCTTAACATAGCAGCGACTAAACCCCCCACACCACATACTGCCATTGTCCAGTACAGCGTTGGCGCTGAAGTGATGAGACCGATGATAGCACAGCCAATTAAAATGAACATAATTACAAAGTCACCCCTTTGACTCCTGATCAGAATACACATGCATCAACACACACACACACACACACACACACACACACACACACACACACACACACACACACACACACACACAGATGAGGCTGCAGTGGGAAAGAATTGCACATAAGTGGAGAAAACTTAGGAAGTATGGCAGGAGCATACACAGAGAGCAGAAACAGGAATCAACATAAAGAGAAGGATATACTGTTGTTGGTAGGGTGCTTGGGTGCAGTTTTAGACCCTAAGTAAATACTGATGAATAACTCATCTTAGTCCACAAATCATCTAAAACTCCACATTGCCATATCTGCCTGTTTCTATTTTCTGGTAAGTAATTTTGAGTGGTGTAAAACTATCGATCTTTGACAAAGAGTTTGTTGACAAGATGACTTTATAGTCATTTGCAAGGTAAAAGCAAACAAGCCTGAAACGAGCAATAGCGACCCCCTCATGCTGGAAATTATTTGAAGTCAGAGGTTTTTGCAAAAGGTGATGCTTCATACCGGTTAATAAGATTTCTAACATTTTGTGCTCTCAAATGTAGCAGCAATGTGTTCACTGAGGGAGGTGCATTAGTACTGTGTATGTGAATGATTTAGTTTTGATACAAATCGTTAAACTGGCAGATAAACTACTTTCATATGCAAGGAAGCCATATTGGCTTGTGAGAAAACTTAAACTGTCCCACTTGGTATTCCCACTTCAACGGATCTTTGTTCATTATTCCAACTTGGACATTTAACAGCTGAGTAACAATAGAACTAATAATGAACTAATTATGCATGAGGAACAATCAACAGATTTAATTGTAGATTTAGCAAAGGCTTCTTTCCAAATACCTTAAAAGTCATGCTTGGAGCACTGGGGGGTTCACCAGAAAAACAAATCAACACTCTTTTGATTTGTTATTTTAATCTTCTGAGCCAGAACATTGTTTGTATTTTAATCCTCCAAATTGTCTTTGCTGGGGTAGCTGCTGGGGTGAAATCTGGATTGTAGAAATTTTTTATTGATATATCTTTGAGCTGATTGGAATGCAGGGTCAAAATTCCTAAATATCAAAGAGAATGCTGCCTCTCATTATCATGCAGTCAAGATGAGAGCCAAAATGTAGCTGCTCCAAATGGCACAATGTGGTGATCTAACACAGGGGGGACATAAGGGGCCTTTAAAAAAAAAAAAAAAAAAAAAAAGGAGTTAATGTCTTTTATAACTCATTCTCATTTCCTCCATCACATACTCAAGAGTTTATGTGTGGCCCCTCATACTCATTTGAAAATGCATATCAAAGACTTATTGATCAAACAATTTGCAGGTCTTTTTAAATGGTGCAGTATGGTTGGGTTAATCCAATTAAAAATGAACTGAGGGCCACTCACACATGGCTGGAAGGATTGGCATAACTAAATGAGTGCTGGTTTTTGAATGTGTGGGGGGTCTTAGTCCAACTGGAGGTCCAAGGGCTTTTCAAGTGCACGGGGTTCTCTCTTCACCCGAAGCCCTCTTAAACTTCACCCCCAGACCCTGGATCCTTCATGATTTAAGCCCACACACACCTGGAGGACCGGGGCAGATTAAGCCCAGATTAAGATAAAGTTACCCCTTCTTGGCCTGCTATGTCATTCAAACCCGTGGCCTCTGTGGTCATTGGATGGAGGGACCCACAAGACAAAAAGGTCTGGTTTATTCATACACACACAGGCACGCACACACAGAGGACTTTCTGGTCATCCTCATAAGCCCTATTAGTCTGCTATGGAGCCTCTCATAGCCGACATCAATCACGGAGGGATTAGTCAATTCCCTCTCTAAACGAGTGGCGAGGGAAACTTCCCTTTAACTCCAAGCCAGGTCTCTTTCTTTTAGAGATTACACAGTGATTTGTTTTCATTTTCTTCCATCTTCAGCGTTTTCTGTTTGACTCGCTTTCATTTCGTTCTCTCGTGCTCTGCATCCTTCTCGTTCTCTCCTGCGTGCAGCTTGTGAGGTAATCCTTGGCAGATAAAACTAAGGAGGACTTACTAAAGGCAGATTACAAGCGGCGCTTTGCGGAAGGCCCTTTTACACCAGTCGGCAGCGGATGCCGAGGAGAGCGAGCTATTTGCAGTGCTTAACTTGTGAACTCGACATGCGCCCAACAGATGAAAAAGGTACAGAAATGATAGCCGCATTACAGTTAGAGGATCAAAGTATAGCCCTCACAACACATGTAAATACATGCAATGTACAGCAGCGTATCCATTCTAACATAGTTGAAAGTAAAATCTAAATGGGAAGAGATTTTTTGGTTTTCAAACAAATATTGGTGGCCTGGTTCACAGCCAAGTACTTTCTGAGGTGTATGCAGACACATTATAGGCACCCCAATGAGGGTTTTCAATGCACAAACAACTATAAAATACAGAAAATTCAGACTAGAAATAATTAATCAGCCATCATTTTGGCACCCCCTCTATGGTGGTACCCACTTTTTGAGCCACAGTTGGTGGCTCTCAGAGACAAGATCAGCTGAATTGCATAAAGTTATAATTGCTAACTCTACATAGTCTGTTATATATTATTGATCTAAATATTTATTTACAGTTAAACCTCAGTTGAAATTCACAGAAAAGCAGAAAAGAAGTACACAAACATTAGGAGGGGGTAACTAAAATAGCTGAGACTGTGCAGAAGTTGGTAACGCCTTGTGCCGTTCTAGTCACCTGATGACAGAGATGCCCCTCAGCATTAAACAACCACAGGAAGCCCCATGATTGGGCCTAAACAGCATCGGTCAGGAAACTATGTCTCTGCTCTCCCACAAGATCCAATGACAGACCACTCACACACAGCAAATAAGGGTTGGGGAGGGGTCCACACTGGGAAAAAGCAGACATTGAGAGGTAATGATTTAGCCTTACTCCTCTCAAGGATTATTCTACTAATATTACAGGGCTTATGGAAAGGCTAACGTGGCCACAGAGAGCCACAGAGGCCTCATTGCTTTGGTCTGAGAAATAGACTACTCTGCCCATTTTCTTCTAATGCTGTTGCCAGTGCTTCAAAGCAAAAGACCGCTCTATTCTAATAGTTTAACATTCTAGACAAGCCAGGCAACTGTTGGATGTTTACAATAAAATATGTTTCTGACCAGACAAGAGCCAGCAATCCAATATTTTAATAGTCACATAATATAAAAAAGATTGAAACAAAAGTGTGACATAATACATTGAATAATATAGTTATAATAATTTCTTTAAATGTCAAATACTGAAGCTATCTGCCCAGGTAGCCAGTTTGTAGGTTGCTTCTTAACAGACTTGACCAATGTATTTTTTCTAATGGAGTTTTAAAGCAGCATTACGGCTCCTTTCGTTTCCACACATTGAATTTCTATTTATTTTTTTTTGGGGGGGGGGGGGGGGGGGGTTTGTTGTGACCAGAAATATTTCCTAACGGCCAAATTTGTCTTTCTTGTACATAAAGCAAAAGCATAGTTGCAATTTTTTCCGCCAGCTGGTCAGCAGTGTGCAGCAACAGTTGGGGGAGGGGCAGCATTGCACAACTTTATGCTCTATACAGCTGGAGAGAACACTTGTTACTAGGGCTGGGTATTGTTTAGAACCCCACAATTCGATTTTGATTTGATATTGCTTTAAATGCTTTGATATCGATTTTATAATGAGAAGTACACAAATGATTCATTAGAGTCCCTGTGGATAATTTTAGGATATTTATTCTATTGCCCATATAAACAGAAATGGTATACATTAAAATAAAAATAAAATGTCTGAAAACAGTAGCACAATAGCACTAGTCCTGAATATTCAGTACTGTATTAAAACTTAAGTAAAGTATATGTAAACGTAAATAATACACCTAAGTTTTGAATCATCATTTTTACCCATATTTGAACAATATTAACAAACTGATACACACATCACCAGTAGGTGGTAATACACATCAAATAGCTGTTTGCCAACCGCCAATAAACTCAAGAAGAAGGCGACAACTAGCATTTATGTGACACTGAGGTGATATAGCGCGCTGCTCCGAGCAGCCAGGCAATCACGAGGACATGCAGCACCACGGCCACTCTGTGCCGAACTGACAGGTGTGTAACGGATGCCGAGGGGCAAGGAAATGGCGCTAGTTGCTCAAGGAGTTCATCAAACTTGCTGATATCCAGTGCCCTTCTTCATCCCACCGGGAGAAAGTGTTGGAAAAGTAGGAGGTGGTACGCTTGAGTATGAAATCTCAAACGTCCCGGACAGTACGCACAGCTCTCGAAATTGTTACTTAGCATGGATGAACCCGCTGGCCAGGGGATCTAATCAATTCACAGAGTTTTATAAATCGATATTGAATTGGAAGTAAATGAATTGCAATGCACTGATGAATCGCTATTTTTACCCAACCCTGCTTGGTACCTTCTCTAGCCCCCTGTTAAGAGTACTTTAAACAGTGGGAATGGTATAATAGCAAATTTTAGTGGTTTTGAAACTACAGTGGACTCCTGCCTATTCGCGGTTCAGCGGCAAAATTCGCTTATTCGTGGATTTTTTTTCCCTGACAGAGATGTTCAAATAATTTTGTAACTCCAATAAAAAAGTACAGAACATATATCACAAAAATTAAGGTAAACATATCTCATTCTTCAGGAATAAGGTACAACAACAACAGGGTCGACAGCATAAACAACAGGAATAGTGGCTCCTCATTCTCCATAGTGTAAGCAATTTAAACCACCAGAATTTGCAAATATGTGACCTTTAAAAACAGAACAGAAACAACTTGACTATAAACCAATCTTGAGAAGTGATACATATTTAAGGCCAACATGACCCACTTTCATTAAGTAGTTAAATGTACGACTTTCTGTAAAGGTTCGTCAAAGTCATCTCAAGATGAAATAACTTTGGATTGAATAAAATGATAACGAGAGGAGCGACCATGGAGCAGGCACAGATCAGAAGACAAGAAATGACTGTCCTTGTCTCTTGAGCTTCCTTCCGTCATCACGTTAACCTCAGAAACACCTCACAGTATGTATATGATCCTCTCCTGCTGCGAACCTTAGCAAAAGCTAATTAAGAAATATCCCAGCCTTCTGCGAACTCAATTAAATAATGTTAATTTACTTTAATTTCAATTTGGAGGTAGTTTGAACTGGAGGAGGTTGTGTGAAAACATAGTCTGGGAGAGGGAGGGAGGCTCTGGCCTCTGCCATCCCCCGGCACAGGAAGCCCTCACAACCCACAAAACTCTCATTTGAACCCTTTGATTAACATTAGTAATTAAAGAAGCCCTTCAACGGAAAAAATATTTCTGCAAATAGTTTAAATTTTCATCCCCGGAAAGCCAAAGTTTATTGATGCAACAGGGACAATAACATAAACTTGACTATATGTGTTTTAGGCAATAAGAATTGAAATTAGGCAAATTAATTTTAACAGACTGGAAATGATATGGTGTAGTATTAGGCATATTGTATTACGCAAACAACTAAAGAACTACAAATATCTGACTTTTTCTTAGGTTTTCTAACTAAATAAAGATGTAAAAGCGGATCTGAAACTTTGTGAGAACTTTTAGTCACACAGATACCAACTTTTCTCTATATGAAAATAAGGCAAATAATTCATGAAGCGGAAACCTGATGAAAATCCAAAGATAAGAGCATCTAAGTGTAGAGCGGTCTGACTGCAGAATAGAGATGGAGATAAAACAAAAGGAGGAGCAGGGGATAACTGAATTACTGGGAGGAGAGAAATCAGCTCCGCAGAGGAGAGATGGACTGAATCCGTCCAGACAGAGCTCCCAGCCCGCCCAACAGGAACTCCCTCCGTTCATTTACATTAATCCCACAGACATTTTCATCCCTCCAGCTCCTTCGCAAATCCGAAACTTGACACATTTGAGGATCTGTATCTCTCAGACAGGACAATGGACAGGCAGGCTGGCATGAAGACGTGAACTGTCTACTGACAGCCTCAAGTATCACTTTCCATAACTTGGATATCAACCTTAGGCACACACGCACAAAAAAAAAAACATAATAACTGGCTTCCTATATGAAAAGGAATGGGCACTTTTTAAGTATTTAATTATGCAATGGTTAGGTGTAAAATTTGTTAATGGTACAATATATCAAAAGACTTTTAGGAAATTGTTCAATTCCTTTATGCCATTCCTTAAATGAAAAACCTGTTTTCAGAGTTTAACACATACATCTAATTTATATAAAGATTGATTCGGCTCACGCCATATGTCCTGTAGGCATACCGATTTTTCACAGACTGGCAGTGAAGTGGGTCGTTCTAATGCAATGACAAGGAGGATAAAGCGCTGAAGACAAAGGTAATCAAACATCTGTACAAGACGAGAGAAAAGAAGTCAAACAGAGGTTATTCACAGGATTTCACTGCATAGGTCTTAAAGTGGGCTATGCTCATAAACAGCCCCACTGAGTGGCAGAAAGGTCCCTGAATGATTGTGGACTGTAGCAGGTGTAAATATGCTTCAATATATTATACAAAAACTACTGTCTGTCCAGCTATGTAGTTTAACAATATAAACACAAGGTAACCAAACCTTGGGGTCAATATGTAACCAACTCAAAGTAGTGCATAATTGGGAAGGAAAATGATACATGTTTCATAAATTTTTACAAAGCAAAAATCTGAAAAGTGGCACTGCAAAAGTATTCATGCACCCTGAGAGAATACTTCACTACAATTACAGTTGCATGTCTTTTGGGGTATGTCTCTCGCAGCTTTGAACATCTAGAGACTGAAATTTGTTCATTCTTCTTTGCAAACTGGTTCAAGATCAGTCAGATTGGACGGAGAGCACCTGTGAACAGCAGTTTTTGAAGTTTTGCCATAAATTCAACAATTGAGTCATAGCTGAACCTCTAATTGAGACATTCTAACACATGAGCATGTTTTGACCTCAATCATTCTTTTGTAGACCTCAGAGTGTATTTAGTGTTTCTCTCCTGCTGGATCTTTAATTCTGTTAATATCTTGTGAAATGGTTACCTGAATTATTGCTCTGCATTTGCTTGATTTTCCAGCATGTTTCAACCTGCTCTCCCCAAAGTATTTGCATTTTAAACAATAGCCACAAACTGAAAGCCCTGCAACTGTGTCTCCTTTGAAAACAACAGGTTGAGGTTACACCTCCACTGGAATATGTTCACCGAACAGGAAACATGCACACATACGAGCTTAAGCATAGATTTAAACCCTGCGCACGTTTAAAATGTAACGTATTGGTTTCTTTTTGGCCTCTCATAGTGGGAATGTCTCCTCTTAATCCTTTCTGACTTCTTACCTTGAAAGGTCATCTCTCAGCCCATGTGCAGGCTGGGCCATGTGTGTGTCAATGCACTTGGTGTGAAGAAGAATGGAAAACCTATTAACATCTGCTACATGTGTCAACAAACCCTGTCTGCCTACCCCTGCTCACTGTGAACATCATATCCCTCTATGTGCAATAACGTAGCCATCTTCTTGCTTCTCCTCCCACTGTTCCCCTGTCCTCTACTCTTCACCGTCTTCCATATATTTTCCTTCAGTGCACACCCCTCTTCAGTCCACACTCGTATTTCTTTCTGTATACCCCTCCACCCCACCCTCCCTAAAAGCTCCAGAGTCAGGGGCATCTCTTGGCGAAGTGCGGCCCACCACAGGCCACTGGCTCTGGGTAATTAAAGTGGTTTAGGCCCCCTCACCCATGGTCACAGGCAACTGCAGCTAGGTGATAAAGGCGCTGTGCCATAATTACATGGACAGCCAGCATCACCGCTCAGCTACACTAAAACAGTCAACTAGCCAACTGCACAGGGAGGAGGGACACACATGTAAGTAACTGTACTGTGCTTGTGTGAGTGTGTGCACAAGGGGGGGTCAACACCCCCTTGTGATCGCTCTGCTGTAGTTAAGCCCCTGGTGTTTAAACCAGCAAAAAGGTTCATTGAGCCCCTACACTCACACACACAGTTTTAGCCTCCACTCCTTTCCACACCCACAGCCAATCATTCCCCACCAGTGGTGTGACTCCGGCCGTGAGTGTGTGACCATCAGCCATTTAATTAGAGCCAGCCATGATTGAACTAATTTAAATAAATAGATAAATAAATAAACACCGCAATGAGGAAAAAACCTACAAATACAAATGAGAGGCTGGAGAGTTTTGGGAAATATGAGATCGAGCATGTGGAAAAAAGGTACCACTGGATGAGGACACGCCACTGCAAACATACAAAACACGAGTCATTCGCTTGTAATGACACATCCAGCCAGGGATGAGCCAGACTGAGAAACATTAAGAGAGCAAGAGCAGAGATCTGTTGTGAAAAAACGTCACGACGATACGAACCAACAGAAACTTTGCTCCATTGAAAAACTGAGAACAACCACTCACCATGTCTACATTATACTATAATAAGTAACAGTAGTCCAATTACACAGAAGATTTTAATGAAGTCAGACCTTTGCGGAGGTAGATAAGATTGGCTTCACATGTAAACATCGGCCGATCTTCGATCTCCCAAAACTAAGGAAATTCCAGCCGATTTATTAGTGCGCCCCTAATTATTTCCATACAACTTACAGTCAAGTAAGACTGTAACAAGACTAAAGAAGCAAGCAAATGTCCATCTTTATTTCAGTTGTAGCACAAACAAAATTTGGCAAAAATCTTTATAGTTTTATGAAATCTATAAAATGGTTCTGATTAAACTTTCTGACAAACTTAAAATGTTCAATTTAGACGCTAAAACTGGAGAGGAAGACTACACCAGTGGACACATATAAAACCAGAACTTTTGCTTTTAGGGTGTTGATTAGTTCGGTCCAAAGCTCCTTTTAACATTTTTAGCTTAGGTCTTTGTCCCGACTTTCATCATGATGAAAAGGAGCGGACAGTGAGAGGTCGCCGCTACTTCCTATATTTAATTTCCCTTTGGGATAAATAAAGTATTTTTGAATTTTGAATTGAATTTGAATCTAATGCTAAGACTTAATGAGGCCAATATACTGGTAGGCTTGTTTCTAACAAACACAGCTTTTAGACGTGCCATGCTGTTTCTGTAAACTTACTGTAACATTGTGAACCTTTTGTTTAAGCCTTTTAGTGTTTAGCATTTATTACGTTTGTTTTTCTTTTGTTGTTGTTTGAGGGATCTGGGAACTGTCATGGAACCAACTCAGGTTTCTTGGAGTCAAAACAAAGCAAGCTCACCTTTGGGGAAGAGGAGACCAGCTCTCTACCTATCACTGCTGCCACAGGGCTGGGCCCTACAGGCTGGGATCTCTCCCCATCTGGGCCAGAGCTGGATTTGGAGGTGGGTGGACTGGGGCCCGGGCCTGTGCTGGTACTCGGGGGTGGAGGGGCCCTCCTCTTCTGGTTACTGCCAACATCAGGAGAGGGGCTGCCGGCGGGTGGCTGCGCTGGGCTTGATGTCCTCGGCTCATAAAATGGGTTGGATCTAAAAGTGAAAGAGTAAGATAATAGAGAAGAGAGTGATGAAAACAATTAAAGCCTTGCTGTTTTAATGTCCTTAAAATAGTCAGGAAAGACAAAAACTAAAGAAAATAGAACATTTGGGTTAACATTTACATCAAAATGTAAAGGTTTGTCAAGCAGTCACCAAACTAACATTCTCATGTTTAAGAAACAGATATATTTTATTCTTCCCATTTAAGGAAATCCAAAAAACCCTCTAAGAAATGTAGCATACATTGGGTTCAGTCCCGTTTGCTCTCCCCCTAAAGGATCCCCCTATGTGTAATTTAACTTTATAAAAATGCAGCTGTTGTGTGAAGGGCTCAGAGGTGTGTTTGAGAACATTAATGAACAAATAACCAAGAGACACAGCAGACAGGTTAGGGAAAAGTTGTGGAGGAGTTTAAAGCAGGGTTATGGTACAAAACAATATCCAAAGCTTTGAAAAACTACTGAATCCATCATGTGAAATTGGAAACAAATAAACTGAATTGAACTGAAACGACTGCAAACCTCCAAAGATATGGCCAAGCAAGGAGACAATCAGAGAAGTAAGTAAGAGGCTCTGGTAGAGATGCAAGGATCCACAACTTAGGTTGGACATTTGTTGCTAACTCCACAAATCTGGTCTTTCTGGATAAGTGGCCGGAAGACAGCCATTGTTGAAAGAAAGATCTGCTACGACCCATGTAGGTGAAAGAATGTGCTTTGGCCAGACAAAAAACCAGAATGGAATATATGTGGCAAAAAATTAACACAGCACATCAGCCTGAACACGACATCCTGACAGAGAAACATGGTGGTGGAAGCATCATGCTGTAGAGATGCTTTAATTTAGCAGGGTCTGGGAAGCTGGTCAGAGTTGATGGGAAGGTAGATGGAGCTAAACACAGGGCAATCTTGGAGAAAAAACAAACTGCTGAACACTTTAAGACTGCAGATTATAGAGAAAACTGACCTTCGAGCAGGACAATCAGTAATCGTGGATATAGAGTGTGAATGCAATGGTTCAGATCAAAGTATATCATGTTTTAAATTGGGGCTAAATCCAAATGCACGGCACACTCTAGATCAGTGGTGTCCAAACATTTGCAATGAAGGTCAAAATCAGGAAGTTAAAACTGAGGAGCCACAATTTTTTTAACCAATTAAAATGCAAAAAAATGAACTTTAATGAAACAAATTAGGAAAGAACAGGAATACAAGACTTAAAAAAATAAACTTCTACAGTTTCCTAACTTTTTGGGCTGAATGTTCTCCATTTTGTTGGTCTAGAAATTGTTATTAGTGTATTTCCAGCAACAAAAACAAAAAAGTTCTTTGAAAATGTTTGCTGTATTCAGCTAAGCTTAATGAAAAATTGTGCCCATGTTGCTGGATGTTTGTGGCCCTCCCTAAAACATGGCTAATACAAGAAAAATACTTTGTGTTGTACCTAAAAAATTTCCTTTTAAGAGGATCTAAATCTGTAATTGAAAAGCTCATTATAAAAATGACAAAAAGCGATTAGTTATTTTGAAAACCATGCATCCTTTTCATTCTATTTCACAATTATGCACCACTTTATGGCTCTATTACATTAAATCCCCGAAAACACAAAGAAGTTAGTGAATGTAATGTGACAAAATGTAAAGAAATTAAAGGAGTATTAATAATTTTGCTAGATACTCCATGTAATAAGTATCAGAGAAGAGTAAAACTGGTTTTCTCCAAATAAGTATAAATAACATCCCTATTCAGGTAAACATGAGTTTATCAAGCATGAATGTATTCAGTGAAGAATTATTAGAGATAATCGGAACTGAATCTGAAGACATTTATGGCTGAACTACAACAACGGCAAATTGAAAAGAAAGATATCGCTACACAGAAACAAAGGTTTTATGCCGTACAATGAGGAGCACACACAAGTGGTAAGTTAATAGAAGAAACAGGTGCACTGAGGTCAGGACTGTGTGACCTCATATCCTTACTACCTAGGGTGGACTACTGACAGACAGGCAAGAACAGGAGAACATACACACATGCACAAGTATGCAACAAAAACACACACCAAGATGTCACCAATATGCCGGCCTGATTGTGGCACTGAAAGCAAGGGGAATGGCCTTAAGACATTCACTCAACATGTCATTTGCAGCCCTAAGCATACAAGAGAACTGGATAGGGAAGGTGGGGGTGACAGAGTAATACAGAAGAAACGGACTGACCAGGTATGTCTTGGAAAGACATGGTCATTTAGAGCTACTCTGTGTCAATATAAAAGCTAGCTGATAAACTATCGGAAGTATAAACAAGTGAAGAAACGTAAAGACAGGCAGTCAGGCCTATAGACAAGCTTTAAGCAGCCAGTACAAACTAAAAGACAAGTGAAAGGGTCTCAGTCAAAACAATGTGTGCCCTCCTGAACCCTCTATTCTGCTGAAAACGGCTCTTGATGTAGAAGCAAGAGGAACAGGGACACTGCAGTCAATAAGTTGTCTGTATTTTGACAGTTGAGTGGAGCTAAAAAAAAAAATAAATAATAATAATAATCAATCTATCTATCTATCTATCTATCTATCTATCTATCTATCTATCTATCTATATATATATATATATATATATATATATAGGGTTATATCTATATATATATATATATATATATATATATATATATATATATATATATATATATATATAGCTATCTGTGTGACAGCTTTGCTCCACAGCCACAACCGAGAGGTTCACATTTACAGCACAGGCACGGACACTCTTCTGGAAAGGTCATGGACTATCTTTAAAACATCTCGCTGACCAGTACAACAGAATGATCCCGACAGAAAGAAATTTTGCTGAAAGACCAGAGATTTTGTCATGAAAACCTGCTGAGGAGCCGTCAGATGTCCTCATACCTTTGCCAAGCCGGTAGTCACGCTTGTTATAAGGCATGGGCCAGCTCCCAGTATCAAGTTATACCAAGATTTTTAAAAAGTTTTTTTTATTCTTATTATTTTAAACTATTACCCCTTCTGAAAAGGTAGACTGCTGGAATGACCAGACTTTTCTCCAGCTGTATCGCAGAATAATGCCACGTGCCCCTCCCCCATATGTTGCTGCACTTTGCCTGTCAGCGGACTAAAAGATGGCTCTTGCTCATCTCCCTGACTTACAAAACAAATATGGCTGTTTAGACATACAGTAGGTGTTGAAAACAAAAACGGGGGGGGGGGGCAGCACCCACCACTCTTTTTAGAGTGATGCTGTCTAAAAACTACAACTGGCAAGCTACGAGTAGCAGGTAAATAGCAGACTGAAAGCTGAGGCTGAGCAGCTCGCCTGACGAACCAGCTAACATCAGCTTTTTAAACTTGTTATTCCAAGAGCATAGCCAAAAAAAGATGCTTTCATTATAAGCACTTAAAACCTACTATTTAGCATATTTAGCATGTGTTTATTATATTGCAGCATTATAGATGGTGCAAAATCTAAAGACTGTGCTTCCCCAACGGAGAGTAGCAATGTTTATGAAGGTGTTATAAGGCATTCCAAAATAATGCTCTTTAAGGTGAATGGTCATGTTCTAATAGTTTTAACTTTTAAAAAAACTAAACTGAAGGCAACCACTTCCTAAAAATATCTTGGAAATTGAATTTTGAAAGACAACTAGAAACGTGAAAAACACTCCGTCGTGGTTTGCATCTGATGGCATCATGATGGGACAACTTCTGTGTGCTCAGAGTGCTGAGTTGGTGCAAAGAGCCCAAAGAGAGGTTAGAAAAGAGCCACGCTAGAGAACAATGAACCGACCATACAGAACCTTAAAAGAAATTGTGCCAAATTAATTCAACAGACAAGCCTGATCCCAGGCCTCTGGACTTACTTTTTGCACTGGTTGCACTGTTGTGTCCAACTTTTTTTCTTTAGTGTACTGAGATTTTCGACAGCCATCGCATTTAACATCACAAATTTACATTTTTTTTAATCGTTGTCCATAAAGGCAATTTTAACTTGTAAATGATTAACAATCTAGTAAAAACAAAGTTTTTTATTTGAGGCAGAATTGTACAAGACAGGTAAATTATTGAAATATTTAAAGTGCTCGAATAATCTGAAATTTAAACTTAACGTCTTAAAATAAATGAATGAAATGAACTGATGATAAAAGAAAATCTAAATTATAAGTGCAAATGTTTACAGGGGTAAACATCTTATGAGCATCTCAAACTGAACATTTTATTGCGTTCAAGCCATTTTTCTTAAGAATAATTTCGGACTTGAGCTTAGTGAAGGGAAGTTTTTCTTGTGTAATATTATAAGCAACCTTAAACTTGATCATCATCTCAACCTTGTCTGATGATCTGTTTGCTGCTGCAAAGCGGGGGTCCTGCCTTTCACTACCTCTGATTGGTTTAGACTACAATATAGGCCTAATGTGTGTAGGGCTGCAGCTAACGGTTATTTTAGGAATCAATTAATCTAACGATTATTTTGATGATTAATTGGATAAGAAAAATTGGCACATTCTGCAGATTTTTCATTTAAACCTTTTTTATACATTAGAAATACAATATGAGATACAAATAAACAAATAATTCAATTCCTTTTTTTAAACAAGAAAATAAACATTTTATTGCCTAAAATAATGACAGCATTCCTTTAGTCAACACTTGATCATTTGTTGCAAATGATGCACGTGCAGCTAAAAAAAATACTTCTAACAATACTTCTAAGCTCAGCCCTTTCTCTTGAATTAAAATCAATACAGTGTAGGGCTGATCTGTTGATTTTTTTTCGGATCACCGATTAATAATTGGATAGCAAAAGGTGCTTAATAGGAGATTTTACAGAATTTGTACCAAGTGAGGATAAAACTATGCCAATTTAGGAGTTTTGGATAGAACATATTTACAGACAACAGGCTTTTTTTTAAATTTATTTATTTTAAATGCAAAATGTATATATTTTTGTACAAGGCTGGCTTAATTACTGCTCTGAGTATGTTGTTCTTTCAGCAATTGGCCCTTTCTCAGTCTGTGTACTCATGTTAACGATTAATCGATTACTAAATTAATTGACAATTATTTCAATAATCGATTCAGGTTAATCGTTTCAGCGTTTGTTGAACCACAGGGAGACTAAGTGCCTGAGACTTTTTTTTTTCTTGAGCAATTGGACGGAGTCAGATTTTTTTTGCCGCACTATTAAGAGCCTCTCAAAAGTGTGCCTATTTGGTCACGTGCGACCAAATTGGTCGCTCTCTCGAGCCCTGGGATCCACTTGCAAAAATTTTATTTTTTGGTTCCTCGTACTATTCTTTGATCTTCAATGCTTTATTTTTGCCTTAGAGCACCTTTAGCTAATGATACTTTGAATGTTCAATTTCACTTCCCCTCTGAATTTTCCCCTTCAGTTACATTTTATGTTTATATTTTATGTTCTTGTTTAATTGTTGAATAAATATGTACGTGATTACTTATAATTTCTTCTTTTAGTGACTAGGTATAACATAATCTTTTAACTCTAATTGAAGGGTCGACATTGTGATTCTGAGAATAAACCTATTTTACTGTGCATTCATTTGTATTAAGCATGCTATTTAGGCTGTTTATTCTAATGAGGACTGAAACTGATCTGATATAGAAAACAAAAGCTATAAGATGGTTGGGGTGGCGGGTGAAATAAAATAAGCAGCATCTCAGAAAGAATTAAGGAGAATGGCAAAGAGTGAAAGTAAGATTGCTGAATTGCTGAAAGCAAGATGTTGATAGGTGGGATGGAGGCCAGCAGAGAATAAAAAAGGGAGACAAGACTGAAGAATGCAATGAAACAACAGAGGCCTTGTTCCTGTTGAAAGAGCTGCTTCGTCACTTTACCCTGCTTTTTTTTTGGTGGTGGTTGTGTTGGTGGGGGGTGGCCTGTGCCATGGCTACAAGTACGCCTCTAAAAGGGGTCTCTTATATATAGCTTGGAATGCCACTAGTAACCATGCTAGTAATCCTAGAGCCTCACCTAGTACCCCTAACACACACTCCTTAATTCAACAAAAGCAATATCAGCAGGATGATTAATTGAAAGTCCATTTTAAACAATACAACATAACAATACCAGTTCTTTAATGCCTTTCTAATTTAAGTGGTTCAGAATTTCAAATATCTCCAGGTAAGACTGCAAAAAAAAAAAAAAAAAAAAAAAAAAAACAACTAAAGACTTTAATAAGTCTTACTCATCAAGCTCATCTTCCTCATTGTGAGAGGTGTCAGCATACAGGTACTTGCTCATATCGACAGGTCGTACTCCTTTCTTTTGCTTGGGCCTGGGAGGATCTGGGTCTGGTTGGAGCTCCATGTCCTGGTCGGGCTCATCAAAGGGGTTCCCAGGAGGTGAACGGGCCTCCAGTCCATCCGGCTCACTGAACGGATTTGACGAGTCGTGGTCATAGTAGGAATCCTCATCAACCCGCTGCCTTAAAGCCGGCTGGGGAGGGGGCTCTGTTCGATAAGGACGAGAGCACTGGCTGCATAAACAACACGTCTTTCACTAGACTTGACAAGAGCTTTGTTAGCAAGTAGTGAGGCAGACAGCAGAGAGCAAGAAAACAAATCTGATTGCAGTCAATCTTGGGAACTAGCTAAGCATTACATACACTGTTGCCAACTTCACTGCTTATATAGTGTGTATTATCTGTGCAGATTTATTATGCTTTCTCTTAAGAAATTCAATACACATTCAACTCCTCTAATGCATTTACGTCATTATATATGTTAATATTTTAAATTGGCTCATGTGGAAGTGGAAGGATAAAGCATTTTGTGTGGCATTTATTTCCAGTTCAGGTTAAGGACAGATAAGTGCATTAATGCAAAATTTAAGAGTTGAAACTAAGGAGCACATCGAAATAAACTTTCACAGGAAAAAAAAGCAACAAAGCTGATGATATTTGTGTGTTTAAGAGTGTCTCTTAAAACAAACATGATAACACACCTCACTATCAGGTAGTCAGACAAAAATATTGGTTTAGCTGTCTTGACTCAAAGCTTTTTGTGGAGCTCTAGAAATGGTTTATGCATTTTAACCCTCTCGAGTGCACAGCTTCCCATCCGAAAGATGCTGTCCAATACAGCTTTTTCTTAAGATCAAAGCTTAAAAAGAAGAGATGTGCTGAGAAATCAACTAGTGGCTGATTTTGTGCTTGATCGGCCCTGATTGGTCAACCGGTGCATCTTTTCCTCAAACTAGTCAACACTACAATCAATGCTTATCCATCGAAGTCAACTCAAACAGATCTTGTTACCACCTGGTGCTGACAGAGATGCACCTACCTTCCTCATCCGGATCACCAAACGGGTTGAGGGGATAGGGTTGAAGGTCACCATCAGACTCATCGAAGGGATTGGTCGTCATGGAAGGAGCAGAGTCCTGATCCTCATCTTCCAGGAAGTTCAGCTTGTTGATCAGTTCTGGTGCATTAGAGTCCAACAGAAAGACATTTAAATCACACAACAAAGTCAAAAAGCCAGAGAACACATAGCAACACAAACATCCTCAAACCCAGCTATCCAAAATCTGCACTTGGAGTGAACCACAAGAAGAAAGACTAAGTACACCCCTCTTCTTGGGGACTGCTGCCTGAATTTCTATTTTCCTCAGCTCCCTCACTTGTCCGTGCATGTACAACAGTGGCATTCTGGGAAAAGTTATGCAGTACGGAGGGGTCCTGTGGGAGACCGAAGAAAAGCATGGAGTTGCTATGGAGATCCTTACTGGAGATCTCCAAGGCTTGTCCACTTTGTCTTAATCATACTGATTGTAGCTCGTTCCCAGGCGGCAGGGGTGTGGGCCAGTTTGAATAGATCGTAAATGTGTCTGAAGTAGATGCCAAGAAACACTACTGAGACACTGAATGAGGGGAAAAAAAGTGCTGTGAGTAGCCTATATGTCTCTTGGTCTATATGCAGTGGGGCGATGTAAAGTGGTGATAACCGATGAGAGATGCAGGACTTTCCCTCTTTGCATACTGGTGCTCACATGCTTGGTCTATTTCAGGCCACAGTTGCGAAAAAGTATTATACATTTACAATTGCTAGCAGCTTTGTGGCTGTTTACTATGCAAACAATTGAAATTAAGAGATTTTCTTAGTTCTATTTTGAAAATAGGGCAATACAATTCAATGAGTAGATTCTTCTACTCATATTAAATAAAAGGGGGTTAATTAGGTATGTTTAATCTGGCTCAGGGTCAGTCTGCCTCTTCACCAATTCATACCGCCAGCTGGTATTTTTCTCGGGAGTTAAGTATTTTTTTATGAATTACAGAAATAATAGTAAAAAGCAGGAATCTCAGGCACAGTATATTTATATGCATTTTTTTTCATAAAGAAAACAAAACAAAAAAAAAAACAACACAAAAACAGATATTACACCCTGTGTTCATTTATTCCAGTTCTGACTCCTGCTTGCGGGAGTTGAGCCTTAAGAAATATGACAGACTAGGATCCCTGATCAATCCAAAGTAACTCTAAACAACGTCCTGCTGGTAGATATTGAATGGAATCATAAATCCATATTTTCTTAGAGGAAGGCTGTGAGCAAAATTTCAAAATGTACTTAAATTGTGCATGTCCAACTGGCAGGTATGAAATTGATGCAAGTCAAAGGGAGAGCCCTATTTTGTACCTGAAAAGGTCTAGAAAGATACAAGATGCTAAGGGTCGAAATAACCAGCACCTAATAAACCTACACTGGTTCACTTCCAAATGCAGTAAAAGAAAAGAGTAAGGTCACACTGTCAAAAACAATAGAAACCAAAAGAATGAACACCAACTGGTGTTTACTGACTTTTAAAACACCATGTAGAGGACAACAAATGAGGCAAAATAAACTTTATTATCACATGACCACAACACGATCACAATACCAATGATGACAAGGATCAACGGGGTGTGGGGAGGGAGAGACCAAACAGAAAAAGAACCAAAATGGGCGAAATGCTGAAAGAAAAGGAAATATTACCAAAATTCAACTGTGTATTAAAAAATTAGACACATACACAGAAATAAAACAGCAATGGTTGGGTAGAGGTCACAAGTCATTGAAAGAACAGAACAGAAGATGAGTTGGGGTGAAAGAAAGGTGAAAAAAGACCTTGGGAGGAAGCAGCAGGCTTAGCTGTTGCTTTGTGTGCTCGCTTGGGAATACCATCATCATCATCATCCACATGTAAGCAGCTGAGGGCATTCAACTGGTTTACTATCTCTGTAAACAAAAGGCCCAATACAGGAAGGGAGGGAGGAAGAATAAAAGTGAACAATGCATAATAACAGACCCTTATGCATAATATTCACTCGTAACCAAACACAAACTCACATTATTTACACATAAATATATGCAAACAACGAGTACAAAAAAGGGAAAAAAACCAAAAGGCTTGGTTTGTTTGCTCTATTACTGACAATCCTAAACCAGCTGGAACACTATTAAAACTGTTATGGTAGAAGAAAAAGTAACTAAATAACTCTAGTTCAATGCAGGAACTAAACATCATCAAGAGTTTATACCCTAAATGACTGTGAATTCAAAAACATGGCTCAGAAAGTCGCACAGTTAGCAAGGCTATATTAAGGTAGAGGGGACAAAAACGATGGGTTCACTACAGTACGTCAGCACAAAACTGGGGGGTGGGGGGACACCGATTGCAGTTTTGTGGACGATTACAATCTTTGAAAGGACTGACCTGCTGATTCTGATTTTAGCTGATAACGATTTTTTCATCTGAAAAATCACTAAATATAGCGACAAAGTCGCCAAGTTGGCAAAGTGGGGTGACTATTGTTAACCGTGCACATGACCTGGTGGGCAGGTCTGTCAGTCAGCCCTCTCTCACAGGAGTGCAAAAGGGAACAGTGGCTGATTTTCAGACCTTTGCGGAGGCAGATAAGATCGGTTTCACATGTAAGTATCGGCTGATCACCGAGCTTCCAAAATTAGGGAAATCAGGGCCAATTTATCGGTGCACCCCTATAAAAAAATGCATAAAAAGATGTATTACATTCAAAAAGTTCTCAATTAATGCCAACCTAATCCTTTAAAAAAGATTTTCTGAACGTGGCGAACTGGAAACAAAAAAAGAGTTGATGAATTTGCTAAAACGCACACACTAATTAAGACGTGTGTGTAGACTGTATAAAACAATCGTTAATACAATTAACATGAAAGATTTATATAAGCTCTTTTGAATCGCACTTCACATCAACATCAAAGATTTATCAATTAACACGACAGTGTCTATTTCAGCCTATCTGACAGCTCTTATTGCCAAGGTTATTTTAATTAGAGATGTCCTGATTCTATTCTATTTATTGGATTCAGAGTAAAGCATTTTTAAATGAGCAGTTTTTTGAAGCACATGCCTGATAAAACTTAAATCCTGAGGTCTATTGTGCTAATTTATGTTTACCACACACCAGGAAGCCATAACTGCATAACCATTACAGAACAGATTATTTCTGTGATCTAATAAATCCGTGTTTATGAAGCAGCAGTATGGGCACAAACTCCACATCTATTTTGTGCTTGTAAATCAGAATGTGAAGCTGTGAATAAATTTTGCTACCTTGTAAACCAAAATGTCTGAGAATTTCATCTTTGCACTCATAGCTTGTGTGTGTAAATAAGATCTGTTCTTGTAAAAAATACACAAAAGTTTACTTTTTTTTTTTTGTTAAGGTCTGTTTACAGATGTTTCTTCCTCCTAGCTGATTGGTTAATGTCATGTCAACCACCAAGAGTAAGCACTAATTTACTTGATAAAATCCTAAGAAAAAGTACAACAGCAACAAAACCAAACACAAACATCTATTTAGGGTCAAATATTTACATTCTGCACAAAAACAACAAGAGAGAGAGCATACTGTTTCCAGAGTACGCTCCGGTTAGCCTTGTGTTGTTATTAATACTCGAGAGGCTTGCTGGCTTGTTCTGTAGGTAGGATTCAAGGAGGAATATGATTGCACGGAGTTGTGGTAGCTTGGCCTGGCCTTTGATTCAGAGATGTGTGCTAGTGGAGCGTTGCTGTAGGCACTCAATGCATATACATATAAATGAGACGAGGAGCAAAAAAGAGAAAAGAAAGGAAGAACGCATGAAGCTTAACGTGAAGAGGTGCCGCTCTGAAAAGTTGGATTAAGCAAAGCAGGAAGCAGCAAGGCCCAGATATTAGACCATACGATGAATCCTAAGCATGTACGTATGGAAGAATGCGACAAGAAACCTAAGCAACATAAAGAAAACCCTCAGGCTTGAAACCCCGCTGTATGAACCGAAGCATTTAGAAAATCTTAGTTGCTTTTATGTTTGGGAGTACACACATACACACTCTCTCACACGCCAACAACCAGAGGTTTTAAGTAAGAAAAAAAGAAGTATATGTTGATGCTCCACATAAAGCCCTGTCAGTGGTGATCATTGAGGGAGGTCTAATGGAGTTTTCTGCCAGTCAAAGCTCATCATTCTGGAAACATTAAAATACATATTTTCATGCTTTTTACTGATAACAAGGTTTTGGGTTTTGTTTGCAAAATGATTCAAACATGATTTCATGACAGATTTGGAACAGATCCTGAACACACATTTGTCTAGTAACACGTAGTACTTTACTGTTTTGATCCAAAGTTTTTCAATTACACCTTTATTTAAACAGGTAAGTCTCACTGACACATGAGGCATCATTTTCTATGGTCAGGATGATTCTTAAAACAAATTAAAAGAAAAATAATAGCAAAAACCATTAGGAACTGGGCCAGCTATTCAGGGACACATTATCCCACTGTCCTAAAAACATTTCAACTATTTCAGTTCTGATAACAGAAAAAAATTCTCATATAAGAAAAACATATTTATGTCCCTTGTTTAAGAACAAAAAACTGCTTTTCTAGTTTATACCTGTGATCTTGGCGGCCTTTTCCTCCTGGTTAACCCTGTTCTCCTCATCCTCCTCGGTCTCCTCCTCAAAGTCATCCAGGTTGCCGATGTCAGCCTGCTTCATGCTCATCAGGCTGGCCAGGCTCTGCATGTCCTCATCACTGGAACAGAGAATCTTATGAATATAGACTGTAAAAACGGTTCAGGAAAGAGGGACAAAGCCTCAACATTTCATATAGTGCAATACAGACAAAACGAACAAATGTATATGCTTAAAATTTTAGGAGTTTAAAAGTAACACACTTCATTTTGGTCAGCAATATCTCACCGACCAATGATGTTCTGAATGATGCAGTATCTGCTTTTGGCAGTGACTCATTTTTTAGGGATGCACCAAGGTAAAGATTTGGTCCGATGTCGACATTGCTGTTATGGCTGATGACAGATTTTTACAGATATTATATATATTTCCCCTACCTTTTTGACAAGCCCACACCGCTGACATTGCATATTGCTTCAGTTAAACACTCCACTATCAGTCACATGACCGAACAAGTGCCACATGGTTCCCCCTCCCGAAACACAAACAGTGGCAAGATAGAAATAAACATTGGTTTTTAATGTCGGCACAGTTTTACTTGTCAGACTAAAACCGATATGTTAAAAGTAGACTAGCATCTTTCGATTTCGATGTTAATGCTGATATATCGTGCATCCCTAAAATTTTCCCCTAAAAAGTTCGTTGATAGGATAGTTTCTAAAGATATGTCTGACTCAACGCATACAGCTACAGTCTTCTACAAACATGTGTTTTAGTTCCTCTGATAATGCCAGCATGTTTTCTTTGTTTTGACTCACTTATAATTCAACTTTTATTATATTATAATCCAATTCCAATTAATTATGCCCCCCCCCCCAAAAAAAAAAAAACCGAGGTAAAAATTTGTCACCAAAAAAAAATCTGATCGTGACATTCCTAAAAATTAAGTATGGAAAGGTAATGTCGGTGCTTTCGTCTGTGTGTTTTCTAAAGAGTGGAGGAACAAACATTTCAACAAAACTCACACAGGTATCCAGACTAAAGACCGAAGGCATTTTTTTTTAAATTTCAGACCTTCAATCCCACAACCTCCTGTTAAAAACATCTAAAACTTCAAATTCACTCCAAACACTTTAGTGTTTCGACTGAACCTGATCCTTTCCTCTCCAACTGTTTCCCAAACGTCACCCCGAAGCCACCATCTCAACATGATTCCTGCTATTTCACGTTGTCTCTGAGCCCTCTCCTCCATCTCCTGATATCACCGCTCCATCATAATTGCTGTATTTCTCTCTCTCTTTCCCCTTTGTGTTTGGCGTTTCCCAGGCTCACAGGCTCATTTGAACTGGTGTGATGGGGTTTGTTTGTGTGTGGTCGACATCATTCCCAGAAGGGTTAACAAGGGTTACGCGCCATCGACCCGCTGTCCACGACGCAACAAAGGCCTTAGCGCTGCGCTCAAATGCAGGGGGAAGGGAAACGCTTAAAATAAAGAAAGTTTAAAATCAAAGCGACAGCCATCATATTTTGATGAATAACAAACAGGCAAGCACAGGCAAGCAGAGTGTGTCTGCAAATTAAAACTGGAAGCAGAAGATTTTAAACAGAACCTGGAAGTCATGAGTACAGGAGTCAGTACTGTAAAATGTTTGCACACCCTTCGGTTAAACTGTGCTGAATATTAAACACTGCACAACTGATAATACTTACGTGGCCTTTCCCTCCCGGAGGAATATGCAGGAGAGAGAGAACTGCAGTGTAGCAGACACCACCTTCTTCGACAAGGGCTTAAACTTGAGTTTGACGTCTGTCTGAGTAGGCATGGGACTGGCGTACTGCTTCATGTTTATGCTGCTGGTGGCTAAAGCCTTCCTCCGTCCTGACGGAGACTCCTGCAGACCAAGGAGGTTGGACACTATGTTAGACTTAGGACGGTACAAGTCACCATTTCTCAACACCACGTTCAGAGGAGGTTTTTATAAGAATGCATTGTGTAGCACCAACGGTTGATCTGATCTTGAATCGGATGCTGCTCTCTCTTTTTCTGCAAGTATACAATGTGGGACAGAGTACCAAAGTCAAATTGGAGTTTGGGAATATGCCACACAGGAAGAGTTTTGTGATGCATTTGTGTGTGTGTGTATAAGTGTGTATGAGTGTGTGCATGCAGGCCGCTAACCAAAAGGCAGTGTGTTTAGAATAAAAACTGCTAAAAAGCCTGGTCACTGACTGCTAGACCTGAAAACCAAACAGCTGGGGATGTTCCAGCCCTTTGTCTGCCCTCCTTCCTACAAAACCTGATGGGCTTTTTTCTGCTTCAAGTCTGGCTACGGAAGCACCATGCTGTCAGTGAATATCAGACTGGCTCACCACCTTTCTGTGTTGATACCACTGACATGAAAATGTCCTATTCATAATGCCTTCCGTCTTTCAAGTCCTGTGACAGGAAGCTGCTATGTCGCTTTAAATGAAACGTTTAAGGGTTAAAAGAATAGACTGGTACTCACATGTTGCTTCACAATGAAATACAAACACGTGTTTCTTCAAAATCTGTTTTATTGCAGGGGTGTCTAAAAACACCACCCATCTACACTGGCGGATACAGACCCTGGTTTTGCACCGCAGCAACATGCGGTCTTGTCTCAGCTGTGGATCGAGCTCTGAGGATTCATCCTCTCGTGTGCACAACAGCGAACAAAGCGGGGCAGCTAGCTCTCTTTCACACTACACCAGTTCGAGAGCACATATACATATACACATACACTCTGCCATGTGTGCCAGATAAACCGATACAAGCTCTTTACGCTGGCCGTTTCCTGATGTCTTCACACACAAAGCCACACACTCACCTCAGATGCTTTGCCGCTGTGGGGGAAAACTCAATCTCAGCCTTATCACCGAGGACTGCAGGTTATTTATACACACACACAAGTATTCACACAGAACTTGTATCAGGTTGGAGTAGTAAAGCATTTGGTAATAAGATGATAAACTATTCAAGCCCATAACAGAGATTACAAATACACAGGTCAGCTAGAACAGTTCCAACCCCGAATGTAAAGAGGTACAGAGACCTGTTCTGTACGCAACTTTTTACACATTTAATAATTCTGCATATTCAGAAAGTCATTGTTTCTACATAGTATTTATGTCAACATTTCCTGATTTAAATTTTCATAGCTTTCTGTTAATTTCTTGCTTATTTTTCAACTATAAATATAAAGTTTCAGGACAAATATATCACAGACTCTTCAACATGGGTCAGACTTGAAACATGGAATCTGCAAAAAAAAAACAAAAAAAAACAAAAAAACAAAAAAACAAAAAAAAACAAAAAAAAAAAACAAAAACAGATGGACGGATGAACAGGACAATCCATTTTACACAAAATATAAGGAATAACAAACAGAAATACAACTATTATTCCACAGTCTTTTTTTTTCTCCATACTTATCCAAATCTATAAATACTTAAATCAAACTCTGTGTTGCAACAATGGAAATTCACAGAGGAAAAAAAAACACACTTCCGAACAATATATACAACAACAAACAGCATTCACGCCGATAAATCTGCCCCGATTTCCTTGATTTTGGGAGATTGACGATCAGCAGATACTTAAAACCGATCTTATCTGCCTCCACAAGTCTGAAAATCAGCTACTTTTGCTCTGCTATGAGAGAGAGAGAGAGAGAGAGAGAGAGAGAGAGAGAGAGAGAGAGCCTTCCCACTGTTACCAGTGTTAGCAACTCTGTTACTATATTTATCAACTTTTCAGATTAAATAAATCGGTATTGGAGAAAAATCGGTCGGGTCAGGTTTTTTAAAGATTGGTGATCGGTCAGAAAACTGCAATCAGTTCACCCCAGATTTCTACATTATACAGAACACCTTTAACGCTTCCAAGCGTCAAGAACAACATTCTTCAACACTCCGGTTTCAAGCCTGTCTTTCCACTTTCTTCCGCCAACATTCAACAGTCCATCTAATCCAACCTTTTGCACCCTCCATCTCTCCCATCTTCACCTGTTCCTCTTCTCCACGCTCAAACCAATGATTAAAAAAAAAAAAAAAAAAAAAAAAAAAAAAAAAAAAAAAAAAAAACCAACTCGCTAGTAAGGCCACTTGACATTTCGTGCTGACATTTGAGCCCCGTCGCTTTTCCCATGAAAACATAATGACGTGTCACTACGATGCCGCCGACCCAACTGTCCGAAGAACAGCCCAGAAGAACAAGGGGATAAAAAAAGAATAGGAAAACTCTCCTTTTGCCTCTTATCTCCCAGTAGATTACACCCTTTGCTATTATACTAAGCTAATAGCGCATACAGATACTTTATGAATGAATTTGCTAAATGCGGCAAACACTTAGGAAGAGGGGATTTAGAAAAGCAGTTTGGGGCGATAGGAGGAGGAAGGGGGTGTTGAGAAATAGGAAATAGTTAAGGATATGCAAATAGTGCAGCGGAAGAATGGAATAACCGTTTCAACAGATTTGGGTTGTGGCGGCAAACAATGGAAATCTTCATTTCCCCGGATGCTACTTGTCAATCACTGTGTGTGTTGGAGAGAAGGTGTGAGAAGTAACACGGATTAGGGCGACTAGGAGGATGTGACAATGTATAAAATGAAAGGGAAGGACAATACAGAAGTTTAATTTATTACAAAGGGGATAGGACTATCAATATGCTCTTTCTCTGAGCCTAGAGAACGACTACGTGTGTGTGTGTGTGTCCATGTGTGTGTGTGAAGCACTAAGAGTGAGGGAAGGGCAAGCAAGGAGCAGACAGAAAGAGAAAAGGGAAAGGAGAGGGGTGACAGCTCTTTGCTGCCCCCTAGCTGCAACTGTTTAAATCTGCATTGTGCCATTAAAGGTCAAGGCTTTCCGTTTAGAAAACAGTGAACTAAGTTAGCAAACCTCAAAGCTGCCTTGTGTTGCTATTCAGTACCCGTTTTCCTTTAAAAATGACTTCTATTGCAGAGGGGCGTGTTTATGTTGAGGTGGACGGGGCTTTAGGGTACCAGTCCTGCCCTTTTTTTCCTCTGGTGCCAGCTGGCCCTGGATCGATCCACAGATGCTCCCCTGGTGGGGGGCCAGGGGTCAGGGCAGGAGGGTGCCCGGGGGTCCTGCTGAATCCCTCTGCCCTAAAATGCCAATGGGACATGCTGGAGAAAAGGAGGGGAAGGGTCCCCTTTGTGGCTGAGAGATGGATTAATTAGGCTGAGTGCTAAAAGAACATGGCTTTGTTTAGACCTGGTCTGAGACACACACACACACACACACACACACACTCACACACAGGCAGTTGGGCACTGTTAGCCCATGATCAACAAAAAGGCTAAGAGCCCCATGCACACAGACACATCAATCAACTAATGGGGTTTTAACAAAAGTCACCAGTCACTTAATTTCTAATGATCTTCTCTGATCGACTATATGTATATATTTAAGCTTTTAATGTCAATTCAGACTATAAATTTACCTCAGATTTAACAGTCATAATAAATGTTATGTTTCAAATAAAAAGGCCCGAAAAAGGCACCAAAATTCAAAACTTGCTCATCAGGTCCATCGTCAACTCTGCTGCTGGTTATTATGGGTATTATCCAGCTGCCCTTTTTTAATAAAGCAAACTGAGTGCGGTGATGTTGAATATGCTGTTGACAAAGACAGAAGATTAAACCATGGCTCTGTTATTACAAGGGTGATAAGTGATGAATCACTGGTTTCACATCAAGCAGATGATTATCTCACTTAAGCCTGTTGCTACCATAAAACAAAACACTGCTGAACTGCAGAAGGGACAAGACGAGGTCAACTGTACTCCAAATACAGAGTAGATTAAAGCAGCAGCTCGAGAAAACTGATGAGAACATACGTTTCCTCAGAGTGCTTGAACTTTATCCCATTTCATCATATTACAACCACAAACTTTCACATATTTTACTGTGATTTTATGATTTTATGTGAAAGAACAACACTAAGTAGTGCATAATTGGGAAGTGGAAATAAAAGGATACATGGTTTTCAGAATGTTTTACAAATGCAAACCTGAATAGTAAGGATGCACCGACTGAAGTTTATCTGGACAATCACTAAAAAGAACCAACCTGCTGATTCTGGTCTATACTGATTTTTTTTGTGTGAAAACTCACTAAATATTGCACGAAATTTTCTAAGTTAGCAACAGTGGGGTGACTATTGTTAACCGCGCACATGCAGATGTGACCTGGTGGTTGGATCTGTCTGTCAGCCCTGTCTCACTGCAGAGCAAAAGGTAACAATGGCTGATTTTCACACCTTTACGGAGGAAGTTAAAATCAGTGGATACGATCGGTTTCTCATGAAAGTATCGACTGATCAGCAATCTTCCATGGTTAAGTAAATCTGGGCCGATTTATTGGTGCACCCCTGCAGAACAGATTGGCCTGCATTTACAATAAACTCCTTTTACTCAGATACCCTTAATTAAAATCGCCTGCAACCCGTTTCACTAAAAAACATCCTAAATAGCCCGCTGAGTCCACCACTGTGTAATTAAAACACTAGTGAACAAACACCGCAATGAAGACCAAGAAACACAGCAGACAGGTTAGAAAGTCATCCCAAGCTTTGAAGCAGCCAAGGTGCCCATGGTAACTCTGGAGAAGCTGCAGAGATCCACAGCTCAGGTGGGAGAAACAGCTAAAAGTAACAGTAATGATGATTAGTTGAAAGATGGTGGTCTCCGCAAATGTGGCCTTTATGGAAGAGCAGCAACAAGTCGTGTAGAGACCACAGCAAACATGTGGAAGCAGCTGCTCTGGTCAGATGAGATCACAACTGAACTTTGTTGGCCTGCAAACAAATTACTTTATGTGGCAAAACGCCAACACTGCATGTTATTCTAAATACGTCAACCACAAAGTGAAACTTGGATGTGGTAGCATCATGCTCTGGGGCTGCTCCTCTTGACTCATTTGTTCAAACCATATCCATGTGTCAGAATGACCTAGTCAAAGTCTAGACAGAAATCTAAGTGGCAATTTGTGGAAAGACCCAGAAACTGGTGTTCTCAGAAGGTCTCTCTCCAATCTGAGGGAGCTTGAGCCATTATGCAAAGAAAAGATGTGCATAGTTGGTAGAGATGCACCCAAACGCTTGCAGCTGCAATTGTAACATAAGTTTTTTTGACATAGTATTAACTCAGCGGACTGAATACAAATGCATGGCACAGATTCCAGATTTTCAGTCACAAAAACTGATAAAATCATGTCTCAATTTTCTTCTGCTTCACAATCATACACTGCTTTGTGCTGGTCTATCTCATAAAATCCCATTCAAATACATTGACATTTCTAGTTGGAACATGTAGGGCTGCACGATATCAGAAAATCTTGCGATGGCCGTAATACTGGTAAGTATTGCGAACACAAAATCAGGTGCAATATATGTCTATTTTCTTTTTTTCCTTTAATTTTCATCAGTCCTTCCATCACTCTGTGATTTTAAACTTTTTGTAATTTGTCTCCGATGCGAGCATCTGCTGCTGTGAGACTCAGTCCAACTGGCTAAATAATACATTAGCATGAAAAATATAAGTTCATAACACCTGGCATATATTAGCCAAACATTATTGCACTCCAAACAGTCATTTGTGGTTTGAATATTGCACACACTGATACTGCGATATATCGATATACGATATAT
Source organism: Anableps anableps (assembly GCA_014839685.1). Classification (NCBI taxonomy): domain Eukaryota; kingdom Metazoa; phylum Chordata; class Actinopteri; order Cyprinodontiformes; family Anablepidae; genus Anableps; species Anableps anableps. The sequence continues at coordinate 29,988,887 of CM026076.1, forward strand.
TGTACAGCCCTAGTAACAAGACAAGAAGTGAAATCCTCAAAGGGGCGTGAATACTTTTGGAAGGCAGGATATTTATGACATCTATTATTTTATCTGTTGCTTTCTGTTAAACATCCTACTAGAAAAGTTTATTCCAAATTTTACATTTCTAACAATTCTGCATATAATTTATCTTTTTACTGAACACATAACTCACCACACACCTAAAACCATACAACAGCTCCTTTGTAATCCATATTTAAAAGGTTTCAAAACAATTACAGCCAAACTCAATTTACCCTCTAAAGAATAATCCGAAGCCAACACTGATTAGCCCTCCACACACCCAACGCCCAAAAATCAGCTGGCTGCGTCTGAATCCAACAGTCAGCAGATTGGAGGTGTTATTCCTCTTGCCTCAAGGTCACAGTTATTGGAAATGGAGACATCCAATGTGCTCACATCTCTCTTTGAATCCACACACAATGGAGTGATTCCTCTGTGTCAATTTGGCCTCCCCTGATAACTGATAAGGCAGCCCTTTTTACATACCATCTATGAATGCCACACTATAGGCATTATGGACACACACACATACGGAGATTAAGGCCAATTTAATCATCTGCTACTATTATATGTGAGGATTTACCTTTCCCCCCCCCGAAGGTGTGTGTTTGTGTATTTTAAAAGCAACAATAGACATAAAAGGCATGCAATACTATCACTTTGGTTATGGGAATTACAATAACAATAGTTTTAATATTGGAATGAACTGTGTGAATGGTTCTCTTGTCTGTGTGTTCGCACATGGTCACACAGACAGGCTGATTTGATCTGTCCCACATCCACATGCGTTCAGAAAAACAGGTTGACAGGATTTTACCACACGAGAAAAGCTCTATGAGTTCCAGGTCTGAATTTAAAAAAAAAAAAACATAAACTCTAAAAAAGGAAAACATCTTCTGTAGAGCACCTTCTTGGAAAAGGGTAAAGAAGGTAAAAAAAATAGGAAAAGTGGGAAAATTAAAAAAAACACGAGATAAAAGTAACCAGTTACAAAAGTACAGTTGGTCTTGTTTTAAAAGAAGAACAGTTGCTTTTAGTCTAGTGTTTGCAACACTGACGGATCAGCGCATTTTAGATATATATTTAAAACAATTCCTTAAAACATGAATTCAGTTCAATTCCAGTTCAAAAATACTTTTTTTTTAATCCCAAAAGGAAATCTAATCATACCTTTCTCTGTTCAAAGTCAAGTTAAAGACACATTTATTTAGAATTACTTTTAGTACATTGTAGTATTATGTCATTTTTATGTTTCTACTAATGATATTTCTTTTTTTTTATTATTTAATTATTTTTTATTCCTGGACTAATGGAAAGCCCTTTGGTGCAGTAATCACTGTTGTAAAGTGCTATATAAATAAAAATTGACTGACTGATCTTCAAAGAGGCAATGGTGTGGGCAGGAAGGCTGTCCAGTAGCAATTTGTACTGCAACAAATCTAAAGATGCCTCTGACTGAAGGCACTGTTGTTGCATGTTAGTCTCATGACTCATGCCACGCTAACAGCTAATTTCCGGACAGCAGAGACAACATTTCATAGTAATGTGTCCTGGATGAAACAATCAGTTGTTGGGAAGCACTGCCGATCTACCTCATTTGCTTGTGCCGCTCCTCTTTAAATCTCTGTCTGACCATATGGATAGAAAGCCAGGCAGAGAGACTTTGGAGTCAGGGATCTGATCCTTGCCCATTATGATTAATAGAGGAGATTGTTTGAATTTCCTTCTTCTCTCTCTGCATTTTGGTTCTGCTCTGCATCCATGAAGCCTCCTTTTCAACTCCTCCATTTCATATGAGATGCTAATCAGCTGCTTCCAGTTGTAGTAAACGCAAGTAGGAAGAAAAGCCCATTACTTTAGGACTATGTTAAACAAAATAGAGGCAAACATAGACCTTCTGGTAAACTACATAAGCTTAGCACAATTTTGCAATGTTAATAAATTTGCAGGTTAATTCAGTTACATTTTTGAAATAGCATTACCAGTGGAAATAATAAATCTTTACAGTTAAAGCAACAAGCAAACACGTTGCACCAAATCACCATGCACTAACTAGCGTAGACAGGAGCCTTAAAACCGGTCAAATTAGACTCTGTTATAATAAGCAGAACAGTGTGATCTTCAGCAATCTCTAAGAGGAAATGAAGTCCAATTTTAAAACTGTATGGCTGCTGGGTGGAACAGTTAGTGGAGCGGGCGCACCATGTGCAGAGGCTATAGTATCTCAGGCCATTTGCCACATGTCTTCTCCTTCTCTTTTCGACCTCTTTCCTGTCAAATTGCTGTTCATTAAGGGCCATTAGTGCCAAAATAATCTTAAAGAAAAATTGTATAGATGCCATCTTTTGACTCACTATAACTATGATGAGCTTCATATCACTACAATATATTTAAAAGAACACAGGGATTATCAATGGACACCCTTTTACACCCCGGGCAAAACAAAAAATACTGAATTTTAGGTTGTTTTCTTGATACACACCTGTTGGATACGTCTTTAACTTGGTGCAACAGACATCCAGAAAACTCACTTCTGGATAATGGTCTGTGAGACCAAGGTGACCGTTAGCTTTCATGGAAAGAAAACTTTGGAGGGATTATTTGATCGAATGTGCGATTACTAAAATCTCATTCCTTATTCACAACATAGTGCACTCCAGTGAGTTTTTCTTGTGTAACACGAAGTATTGCATCTTTCTACAAAATAAAAACCTACCTTTAAGTCAAAGCTGGTTACACCCATATAACCTTGAATAGATATGTATCTGAACCATTTTGACAGTTCTAAAACATCATTGTCTGTCCCAGTAATCAGAGTTTATTATCCACAGAGAATGTCGTTAGGCTGCAGCAGCAGCTATCAATCATTCAAAATGTCACTCTTGCTAATGTATTGCACCCCTGCTGTCATCAACCTGTATTTAATTTAGCTTACTTCCTATATTTCTGCATTAAACGACAACAAAAAAACACATAAAAGATGCTCATTATGGTTTAGGCAAACCAAGGTGAATAATACTTTCCTTGTGTTGTCAAAACACTTTTGGAAAAATATAGAAAACGGTACTAAAACTGAGGCAGAGCGGAAAAACTGTTAGATATTTTGACAGTTTGTGGAGCTCTCTGGAGATCGATTAATCACATCAGCATCAGAGATCACTCATGTTTCAACACTGTAACAAGTAAAAATGTTTAGATGACCACCAAGCTAATATCTTCAGTCTTCACTTCCGCTCCTCATTTCTGTCCTCTCCATCTCGCTTCCTCCACTCTCTTTCGTCTTATCAGTGTGTCCAGGGTGCCCTCCTCTCTTCTACTTTCTGGGTCTTTCTTTTGGGTGGCCCTCAGTGCCCCCCCGACACACACACTCACACCCAGAGCATGCACTTCAGACAGGGGGCTAATGGGAAAATAAATTACCAGCCGGCAAAAGCCCTGGCTCGGCACTTCTGCTGGAGAGAGAAAGGGCCACAGGAGGGGCTGGTTGGAATGAAGGGAGGTGGTCCAAGAACGGAAAGAGAGAAAAAGGCAAAGATGACGAGAGAGGAAGACAGATGACCGTTAGGAGAGTGACCAAAAAAAAAAAAAAAAAAAAGAGGTTGAGAAAAGGGGGAAAATGCTTGGGAAAACGAGAAGCAATGTACAAGGGGAAAGGAGGACGGTGAGAGAGAGGAAGATAGGTTGAAGGGATTAGCTGGAGTTCATTCCTGGTCTGTGAAGCGCCTGCTCATCACTTTTCCTGCCATTTTACCATCTCTGGTCATCAGAGAGGCCTAAAATGACCAATAACATAACCACACACACACAGAATACTCTGAGGAACCATATCTGGGATTGATTACTCTCTGTGAAAAAAGCAGCAGTTTAGATATCAAGCCAACAGATTTGCCATGGACATCTAAAATGGTGTGTGCCCATGTGTGTATGTATTTATATTTTTGAAGTTAGATTTTCTTGTATAAAAGATGAAAAAAGCCCCACAAAAACTTCAGCAGCAGAAAACTAAACTGTTTTCCTGGTGTGTAAGGGATGGGGTGGTCTGGCGAAAATTAGCAGCCGTCCGACTGTGTATTAGTGAGTGGAATTAAAGGGCAAGTAGGGAAATGAGATTTTTTTAACATATTATATTTTTTGTTTTGTATCCCAATTTGTTTTAGTAATGGTAATTACTGCTAAGCATATACTATGGGGTTTATAACTGAAACGCCAAGTTCGTTTGAATGTTCCTGACAATTTTCTTTCAAGGAAGGAAATAAAGATGTAGTTCTTTAACACCCAATTATTAATGTCTGAAAATTTTTAATTGAATAAAAAACATTTGTTAAACACAAAAGCTTCTCAATTGCATCTTTTCCTGTGTTAACACTAATCCATTCACTTCAGTTACTGAATGATTATGTATTTATATTTCCATTTGTTTTTCATTCGTCCAGATATGCTTATTGGAATATTTTCTTGCAACGGAGTACTGGAGGCAAAGGCAGCATTGGATGTATGTTCTAAACAGCTCAGATGATTAAAAAAAAGTTTGTAAAATATTGATCAATAAGTAAGCAATGACTGTAATGTAAAGGGTGTCTACACAATCTTGACAAGTCCAGAAAATACAAGGAATTTCCACTCGCCATTTCCCAAGTCTGGATAATCATGGAAAAACAGAATTCAGTACAGAAACTTTTTAGAATTTCCAACATTTTTCTCATCTCATTATTATTATTCAAAAGACTGAAAATCTACGTAAAAGTTTTTTTCGCCCATTGGTTAATGAATAGATGATCTATCCGACTTACCACAATGACGTTTCTATCCAACTTGCTGATCGTTTTGGTTTCGGAGTTAGTGACTAAGAACCCACGGATAAATGCACATTCAATCAATCAATCAAAAAATGTAATTCCACTGTTTTTTGTGGCCTTTGGATCCTTTCGGATCAGAGTTTTAAACTGGACCTGTGGTTCTTACACTGTGTCCAGTTCAGATGCACTGATAACTTGATAACTAGGATGACTTTGGAATGTATGTACTTGACTCTGAATCTGCCTATATGATTCTATTAAATTAACTCTTTTTGTTATGTGCCTTAAGACGACGTGTTGTGAACTGGCGCTAGATAAATAAGCAGAACTGAAGCTGCATTTAATTAAAATAGATGATAAACAAAGAATTGACAATTCTAGTATGGGTGACAAACTGTGATTTAAGGAATATGTATTTAGTGAACAGAAATCCAGAGAAGACTTTTTATTGTACCTCTTGAAACACAACATGTTTGCTCTTTTCAGTTTGTTGCGATGCCAAAAAAAGCATCTATTTGATTCAGCCTAAAGGAACCTATTAATATTAAAACACCAAGGTAAATATTATACATTCAAATGTATGTTATATTAATTCAAGAAAAACATGTCTGTTGGAGCTCTGAAACCTCTAGATAGTAACTCAACTATGTTTTTAATGATGAATTTTTACAGCAAATTCTTTTTAACAAAGTATTGTGATATCGGTCGGATAATACTCCCCAATCCTGTTCAAGTTTCACTCTAAGATAACATAGGATGTTAAGAAGCTCATGGGTTTTAATGATAAATCTGACTAGAGCATCTATATTTAAGAGATATCAAGCAGTGATATCAAGGTGAAGACAAGGTAGAATTGTTTTTGGAAGCAATTTCCATCCAACTTTAAGGATCTGTTTGTTTTAGCAGTTTTTGGCAGGCTGCTGATGCTGAGATCTGACAGAGCTATGATAGGGCTCTAATCCAGGGCAAAGCTGATTTGCTTAAAGGGGGGGGGTTAAGATGGCCTCCGACAAGAAACAATTGCCCCAAGTGAGAGTCTGCCTCTTTCCCACCCTGCTCCATGACAAAGGTGTACTCTCCATGCTAAGTGACAATCTGGGGAGACAAAGAGCATTAGCAGGGTGATGCTCTGCTCCAGTGCCTCTGATTGTGGCCAACTCAAAGAGAATCTAATATGGATTTTGAAAAAAAAAAAAAAAAAAGGAGAAGGAGAGATTAGAATGAAAGAGAAACAATGAACACCTTCTACCAAGGGGGAATTAGTGGAGGGATTGGATAAGAAGCTGGTGTGCCTTGGTGTGTGTGTGTATGTGTGTTGCATGGTTGAGCGCTTGTTCTTTGAAATTCTGTTTTTCCATGAAAGAACAATACAGTTTTCAGATTGTATTTTTGTGCATTTACATGCAACCTAAAATGGTTCTTGTGATATTCTTAGAATGCATCAGCCATCTTTGCCATGCATGGAAATCTTTGTTTGAACTGGAGGGAGGGCGGGGCTGCAGTTTAAAAACTATAGCAGCCTCAAAACAATTTGGCTTTCAGAGTGTCAAGTGAAATTATAGCACCTCTAAATGCATTTTCTTAACAGTCACGAAACAATGCAGGAGTTGTGTAATTTAATTTTTCTCCATGAAAATTTCAATTAAATGTAAAATCACTTAAATCTCACACCTGCAACTCGTTGGGTGTGGTACTCTGACAAACATCGAACCCAGAGCACAGTTATGGATCAGTCTAACCGTCAGTAGCTGGCTTAGCACTGGCATCAGAAAACATCATAAGACCCCTATTCTTTGTCACTTAGCAGAACAACTGCCTCCGTTTGCCAGGAACTCTGTGTGTGTGGGTCTTGAGTGTGTGTGGGTTCAATCCCTCGCATCTTCATATCCAAACAGGCACTCGCACGTACTCACTGAGAGCGGATTTTCAAGTGATAATCTGGAATGGTTCACCCTAAACACAAGTTTAAGCTAAGTTCATCACAGACACCTGCATGCATATACACATATCCTTTCTCCATCACTGGTAGACTCCCAGCGTACATGCCGCCCACTCATGCCCAGTGGGTCAAGCTTGTGGATAAACAGGGGGATTTGCAGAGGCCGCTATTTGGTGGGCCACACAGGCATGTCTACATCGCAAGCAGCCATCTTAAGTCTTAAGAGAACAAAATAAATAACCAAGACAGAGGAGATAACTGTTCAACTGACGTTTCACAGTTGTGCCTCGCTTCCCACCAGCAGCGTCTGGCCACCCATCATCGCCATGTAACAAGACAAAAACAAGACGAGATGAGGAGAAAGACAAGGCGAGGAAGTCTGATTAGAGTCAAGTGAAAGTCATGAGGTGACAGAGGACAACCTCAGATGACCGCTGAGCGTGGGTACAGCAGGTGATAAAAAACAACTAGACCATAATATAAAATTCACAAATACTAACTCAAAAAACAACAAAAAGGGGAAAGTGTGGAAAATATGTTTTGGCAGAAGAAACCTCAAATGACCCTGAACATAAGGAAGCTGGTTAATTCTGCACTGTTTTAACAGACTTTTTACACCCTTAACTTTCTGATATAGAGACAAGTTCCATTAGCTTCTACTCCGGTCCAAGATGCCTTGAATTAAACAGTTGTTTGAGACTTTCTGTCTCTATATTAAAACACTAGCATACTTTAATTCCAGTGAAAGCAGTCTCATGAAGTGCAACTGAGTTGCTGTTACCACCATTCCTGAGCTATTATTATGGGTCTTGGATATGAAGGTAAATCCTTTAAGTTTGGCACCATGTATCTTTGAGACTCATCCTCTTATGTTGAAGTCAGAAAGGAATTAGATCTTGTGTTGCACTGTCATATTAGCTATGTTTCCATCCAATTGTCATGCAAATATTGAGCCAAGTTTTAAAATGTTGAAAAAAAGTAAAAAGAAAGTGAATTAGGCACGTTTCCATTTACTGGTTTGGAGCGAATCAACCAGGTATGCAAAGCATAATTTCCTCAGATGTTGACGTTACACATGGCTGCAATAAACAGGAAGTAGAGGTTGCAAATTAGCATAGACCACACATCTCAAAAAAAATGGAGAGGTTTTCAGGAATATGTTGTGTCATGTCAACTAGTATTGGTGATGTACATGCCATCTGGAGACGTAGAGAAAGAAATGCAGTTCTAATGCACACCAACAGCAAAACCAGCTGTTTTGTCATGTGAAGTAAATGTTCGCTACGGTTTTTGGAAAAGCCAAAAACCACCTGAAGCGAATGTAAAAATGTTTTTGCGAAATTAAAGAAGTGACTCCAATATCTTTCTGCTTGGCTTTCTAACCATACAACCAGACAACGATTTAAAGAGGAACAGCAAAAGCAAATGACATGGATTGACAATGTTTGCCAACAACCACTGATGTCATCCAGGACATGTTCCTGTGGAATATTATCTCTGCTGCCTGGAAATTAAGCTGTCAGCATGTCATGACAGGCATGAGACCGACATTCACCAACAGTCTTTAGTCAGAGGCCTCTTCAGATTCGCTGCCAGAGTGACTGCTACTGGAGATCCTTCCTGTCCATAGCATCACAAACCACTACAACTCTTACTTTGATGATATGAGTTACGACAACATTCTTATGGGATAAATAAAATCCTTTTGAATTGAGATGAAAGAAACCATCATCACTTTTACTCAGCAGGAAAAGACTGATCAAACTTGTACTGAATGCACAGTTAGCAATTTGTGAAACATTTTTTCTATTTGTAAAACCAAATATTAATTTCCCTAAAGTATTGCTAAAGTCTTGTCTCATTCTCGTGAACCCCAAACTGTATATTGGCTCACCCTGTGAGATGGACAAATTCATTACACCCTCTGTTTCTTCTCAGTTTCAGCTTTTAGAGATCCAGGGTATGAGTCATAGATCTTTGATACCAGCATGGTAACATAATCTAGCCACCATGTTAACTTTGATTTTCCGTTAGAGTTACATAGACCCAATCCTCAATGAAGGGAGTCATGTATGCAGGTGTGTTTCTCATGTGCAAGTAGATCCCTTGGACAAAGAAAAGCATTTTGTGGGGAAAAGGCATACTTATTTACTTATATTTAAATCCATATTTCGTTATAAAGCTAATATAAGAATGGATAATTGAGAAAGTGGACATATGTACATACGAACTGTCAGTGTTTGCTGTGGTGTCTGGTGGCATCTGCTGTGTTGTTGGCTGGAAACGAATCACAACGGGAGGCTGAAGCCCCAGACTAAGGAGATGAAAGCCGAGGTCACAACCTGGACCAGTGGGACAAGTCACTTTCACAAATACACTCTCACACATGCAAGTCTGAGCATACACATGGCGTACACAGGACTTACTGCAAACATATGGGTCTTTCACCAACACACACAGAACACAGCATGAGTGGCGCAGCGCAAGGACGAAAGATGACAGAATCAATAAGATAAAGGTAAAAGAGCAACTGTCTCAAAAATATGACAGATGAAATGCACAGAAACATAAAAGAACCAGAAAAAAAAGGGAGTATGAAATGAATTAGGTAAGCACAGAGGCAACGCTCTGCCTCAACTGGGCAACGGTTTAATCAGTTTAATTAACAAACATAGGCATGTAAGCAAAAACAGGCACGCGTGCAAAGATAAAAGATGTGTGTGCCAAGAGCATTGCAAAGCAGAGAGCGATAGTGTGGAGAAGCATGTGCATCTGTGGTTTACCTGCAAATGAATAGCTCTGGTAAAATGCATGTGTAAAAAAACATTTATCAGAATTTTACTCAAGATGTGTGTCAATTTAATTATCACTGAACCAAACACAGCGGATTTTTACAGATGGCTATAACCCCAGTTTAAGACTTAGCCCTGAGGCACAATTTAAACCCCATCTTTTTATTTTATTTTTTTTAATAACAATAACATTTACAGTTCAAATGTATCTTTATGCAGATGACTCCATGTGTTATTCAATTGGCTCTACTCTGTGGCAGGCTGTTGATGAAATTCAAACTCACTGTATGACTTAAAGTTAGTTTTTAAAATGAATAAAGGCCAGTTTATGCTACTTATATGTATGTCAATAGGACCACCTATGTTTAACGCAAGCATTGGTGCCCTCATCTTTTCATTCCATTTGTTAAATTGTGGTGGTTGGTAGGTAACATAGCCCCTTGAGGATATTTCTGAGTTAGGTTCCCAATTCAGAGGAAAGGTTAAGACAACATCATGCATGCCAATGGTGTAGGAAATATTAATAAACTTACATTCCTCGAAAGAGATATAAAAAGAGGCACCACAGTAGATGGAATTGGTCTATGCAGCCATTAAATACATTGCAATATGAGGATGGAGAAGTTCTGCCATGTCTGTCCTCATCTTTGTCTTTTTTTTCATTCCATTCAAGTCAAATCAAGTTATATAGTACATTTCAGCAACAAAAAAAAGGAAACAATGCATTACAGTGGCAAAATAAAGAGAAATAATAAAATGTTGTAATCCACACCAGAATTAATTTATGTTTCAGTTATTATGAATCAAAGGCAGCTCTAAACAGGTGGGTTTTTAACCTTCAATAAAAGGAACTCAGTGTTTTAACAGTTTTCTGGAGGTTTGTTCAAGATTAGAGGAACATAAAAACTGAAAGCTACTTCTCCATATTTGGTTCTGGAGATGCAGAGCAGACCAGACCAGACCCAGAAGATCTGAGCGGTCTGAAAGGTTGATACAATAACAGGTCTTTAATGTATTTTGGTGCTAAGTTTTGTTATAAACTAACAAAACTATTTTAAAGTCTATTCTCAGAGCTACAGGGAGCCAGTGCATGGACTTTGATGTGCTCTATTTTCTTGATCTTAGTGAGAACACAAGCAGCAGCATTCTGGATCAGCTGCAGCTGTCTGATTGATTTCTTAGGCAGACCTGTGAAGACACTGTTGCAGTAATCAACGTGATTAAAGATAAACACATGGATGAGTTTCTCTAGATCTTGTTGGGACATTAGTCCTTTAATCCTGGAAATGTTCTTCAGGTGCTAGAAGGCTGACTTTGTAACTGTCGTTATGTGTCTCTGAAGGTTCAGGTCTGAGTCCATCACTACACCCAGATTTCGGGCCTGATTACACACTTAGAAGACAGGAAGAAGGCTCCACCCGTATGAGTCTGTCTATTTAATGTTGAGCATAAATTGTCTCAAAACTAACTTAATGTCTTCCCAAAAATCACACCTAGGTCTCTGAGAATAAAGGAGACCGTAAAGAGAGTATCATCCTATCAGTATTCAGCTATGATGATTTTGATGATGGCATTTGTCAAAATGTAATGATTCTTGTTCGTTCCATAATTGGTGACTGCATGATGTTTTTATGATATGAAGCACTTTGAACTGCCTTGCTGCTGAAATCTGCAATACAAATAAACTTGACGACTGGGGTTCAATATTTAGCGGAGCTTTAATTAAAATCAGTAACATCTTCATTCCTTACTACATCAAAGTTACTTTATGAAGCTGAAGAAAATAAAGCTGATGCGGCTGAACAACAGCTTGGAACTGCAATGCATAGACTCATTCCCCCCCCCTTTAAATAGGTATTTTGCCTGCTGCTACTTTGTAATGTGCCATCTTGTATAGGCCTTTGGTGAAACAAATCTCAAAAACAAAAGCACACAAAACTATAAAGACAATATCAATAAACAAAACATGATTTTATCTGTAAAGCATGTAGAAACCCAAAAGAAGCAGATTTGTTCACTGAGTGAACAACCAGCAGAATGTTTTCCTTTTCAGTCATGAAAAGCCAAGAATCCAAATGTCTGTGAACAGCACAGACAGCACACAAGTTCAGACGGTCACATACACAAACACAACCACACAGAAACCTCATGGCAATGGTAGCAGTTAGTCAGCAGACCGACCATGTGACAGGGTGGTGTGGTGTGGATTAGGGGCCAATAAGCCTATTAGGGTGACAGCAGGGACCACCCGGCCTCCACAGTCACCTACAACCTACAGACACAACCACACACTGCCCTAACATACAACTTACCGGACACAAAGCCAGATTTAAACTCCAGCAGATACAAATGACATGTCTGACAAAAACATAATAATTTAAAATAAAAACATTTACATTTTAAACTTATCTTTCAGAGAGCATGTGCATTATATTCTTACTTAGATTTAAAAAAGCTGTAAATTCATTACAATGAAAACACAGCAGCAGAATATGCAAGGGTTTACAGTTGCAATAGGTATGTGTGTGTGCCTCCAATGCAGTGTGTGTGCCTGCACAGAGGGGAGTCTGAGCGTGGGGGGTAATCACAAGCATCTGTCCTCTCTCAGAACGGCAATTAATTAGATTAAATTAATTTAGGAAGCGTGTGTGGATGTGTGATCAAATGCTAAAAACCGCCTGCCTTCTTACACCCGCCCACACAGGAAATAATGTACATTCTCTAAGCTTTGAACTATGAAGCACATTTCAGTTTAAATTAGCATTGCAGGCACATGCAAATAATTTAAGTGAACATGCTGTTTCCTCTGACACAATAAATGAACCCTATTGAGTTCTAACAAGTATTAAAAAAAAGAAAAAAATGGGGGAAATGAGCAGAGGTGAAAACTTCGGTGCCACACGCGTGCACACAATCACAAATTAATCCCAATTTGTCGGCTACAACACAGGAGAAACTTTTGGGATTTCATACTTCATACCAGCTTTTGTCACCTTTGCGTGAATAGCCGGGAGCTGAAATAATTGTGTTTTTCTTCCCCGAGGCCCAGTCGGTGCTCACAAGCCACTGGCCTACGTAATATGTTCCAGACAGGGAGAGGGGAGGAGAGCAAAGTGACTTTGGGAACGACACAAAATAGCAAGGGTATGTGTTTGGGAAGGTGTGCTTAATGCTGAAGAAAGAAGGCTGCCTACTCCTCCTTTATTTTGTGTTAAATAAATGAGGTTTGGCAAAATCGAATATTTGAAAACCAAATGTTTGTGTGCAACAATTATGCCAACTCCTAATGATAATACTTTGTACAACCCCTTTTGCCGACAGGAAAGAACCTCTCTACATTTTACCAGGTTGGAGTATACAGAGAGGGGGATCTTTGACTATTCTGTGCACACTCTTTACAGTAGAGATGCACACTTGTTTATGTGTCATGTATGACAATATGCCCTCCATACAATTTTATTTGATGTCCAAATATTTACATGATTCAAGTGGCAAAAATAAGTAAAAGTGTCGAACTTCATGGCATCCAGCTGTGAATTTCCAGACTACCGTAGTGCCAATTTTTCCCTTCCTTATGTGTATCACTGAAAGTATGAGGTCAGTAAGAAATCTGAAAGGCCTACTCTAAACCTAGTAACCTGGTTTATTAATAAGGATACATGACATATCGGCGTTAAAAATCAGTATCGGTCGATGTTAGGCATTTTTTAGTCATTGGCCATGTGGTGATTGTTTAGTCATATGACAGTGGTAACAGTGCAGCGTAGGATTGTGGGACGTTTAACTGGAGAAGCAATATCAGTGGGGAGTTTTTTGGGGGGTTTTTTCTATGTCAAAAGGGTAGTGCATATAAGAAAATGTATATTTATATTATACATACTGGTTTTTGCCCATATCTGCAATTTTAATATTGGATATCGGCCCACATTTTCAAATCGTGCTTCCCTAATTGTTAGTCAAGGCTACAGTGAACCTACACAGGTGTAGCTTGATAAACTGTTATGACAAAGTCCTGTGTTCTAAGGATATGAAAGGCTCATTTCAAGCCATTTACATATAAAAAAAAAAAAACAAGAAAAAAAAAACAACAAAAAACTTGTTTTGATGTATCCAAATGTTTTTTGTTTTTAAATAAAAGAACCCTCACCACCTCTAGATAGTGCACAATAAGAATTAAATATTCTTGTGTGATTGTCGATACCTGTGTCAAGACTGGTTGTTAAACAGCAGAGCATCCATACACGGTCAGAAATGTGTTCTGTCCTTGGTGACATTGATGTAATATGCACAAAAAAAAATGTTGAAGTAGGACTTAAAGGGTAAACGATGGGGGAGGAGCAAGGAGAGTGGGCTTTGGAGTCTCTATCACTGTATATTCAATGTATTCTGACATGATAGCTTCTTGCTTTAAATACAGCAGCCCTGTGTGAGTGTCGGTGCGCGTTATTTAAATCCTCTCTCAAAGCTTTGAAGATGAGTGAAGTTGGTCTCCAATCTCCAGCTCTGGCTGATATGCAAACGCAGAGAAAATACACACAGACATACATACGCACATTAACCCCCCGCCACTATACACACACAAAAGGGCCTGTCAGCACAATGCCTTCAAATATAGCTGTCCAATCTTCTGACTCTCAATTTGCCTACCTTTTTGATAATATGTGGCTGTTTGAAAAAGGGTGAAAGCCAAGGGTAGCATGCAATTTAGAGATACTACTGTGCAGCCATTTGCAGCCATCCACCTCTCACCGTTGCTTTCTCCCCTTTTCTCTCTCTCTTTCCATCTTTTGATTATGCGATTCGCCTTGTCAGACGAACAAATAGGGGAGGAAAAAAAGGTAGTGTTTGACACTACCTTTTTCAATGACAAAATACAATCTAGACAGGGCCAGTAATTCGACAGAGAGGGATTAACCTAACGCAAGGTTGGGCCCCAAGATTAAGACGAAGCCAGAGCGTGGGGATCTTGAATTTCATCATCTTCAGGGCTTGGGCACAATGGTGTTCTTCCGCTTTTCTCCTCTGCCGTCTGATGAGGGGTCAGGAGAACTCACCTCTCCTCTTCTTCGGTTCCTTCTACTAAGAGCAGCACTCATGACTGCTCTCAGGCTGGCTTTAAATAGCAGAGTGGTTGAGGTACATCAGAAGATCAGAGCTATCTACATACTTATGAACAAACAAGCACAGTTGGGAAACAAATGGCCATTTTTGGACATTTAAAAACTCCTAAGGATGTTGACCTGTCATTAAAAACATCCAAATAGGCTGAATTATCTACTGACATTCAACTCACATAAAAACATGATCCAACAGATTTAATTACAGATGTGAGAATAAAGGTTTATTACAGATTATTGTGCTAGGCTGCCCTCTTGTGGTGAACCTATATACATTCCCAAATTTCTGCAAATCTGCTCTTGAGACACCAGAAACAGTGCACCTATAAAATGCAGGGTGTGAAGTTAGGAGCCACTCCTCAGTCTTTTTATTTAAAAAAAAAAAAAAAAAGAAATAATAAAAATAAATAAAAAAAATCACTAAGAACTGAGTGGGTTTCAAATTTGACACCTTAATAATGCAATAATGCAGCTGACTGTCATGATGATGAGGACTTCAGATAAACCAATAAATATTTAACTTCACAGTGTAAATTTGTTTCTACTTTGGAGTCATTGCAAACATAGACCCCGAGAGAAGGTAGTCTATCCAGACACTGGAAAATTACCACCCTCTTGTGGCAAGACTTTAAAGGGACACTGATGAGAGCTGAAAGAAAGCTCAGAGAGTTAAAAGCAGCTCACTTGTTTTTGTTTAAAGCATTATGTGGACTTAAGTGGAGTGAACTGTGTGCGTCTGTGACAATTTGTAAGTTTATTAATGCCTCAATTTAAGTTTGATTTTTAATTTTTAAAAGTTAATGTGAAATATTTGAATTACATATTGCTCATCTGTTTTTACACTTTAAAAAAGTTTTTACTTTAGTCTCAAGCCTAAAGTTTTACTTTAGGCTTGAGACTAAAAGTGATGTTGAATCACATTGCATTTTAAGCAATAAAATGTTAAATAAAAAATAAAAAAGGGAACTGAATTGCATTTTCCCTTTCATATATTTCTTTTACTGGCTTAAGTATCTACTACAGAACGGGACAATTTTTTACTTAATTACTCGTTTAATCATCAGAATAATTGATAGATTACTTGCTTACTAAAATAAAGGTTTACAACAGTCCCAGTACCCGAGTCGCTGTTTACTAAGGGACATTTATGCAAAAAATGAGTGGGGGTTAATGTATTTATTTCAGCTTGTGTAATTTGACTGTATATGTATGAGAAAAATCTACAAGTGGTGCATCCAGTTCTTGTTTATAAAATTTATTGTGTGTTGCGTCATCATTGCACCCTGGAAAAAAAATAACAGTTCAGAGGCATTCAAACAGACCAAAACTGATCTCACTTTCATTACCAGAGTGATTAGATTTAATAAACTTCGGACCCACGATTTAGCCTTCACTCAAATGTCCCTCTCTACCACGTGTGGATTTGTGTGGGTACAAGTAGTGACATGGTCATTCAAACTTAGAAATTTTTGTTTAACTCAATACAAAAGTTTTTGAAGCAGTTTTAAAAGTTTTATAGAACATAATGTTTGAAATAGGGTGTTGTTGCCAATCTGACTTTCTGCCTGTACGAGTTATTATTATCCCAGCTCACAAAGACGTTAATGTACCGAGCAGTCTGGAGAGATTCTAGCTGAATCAATTAGTAAGCAAAGATATGAAAATATTATGATTTCCACGTACAATCCATCAATAGCTGTGTATGTTTCGTTGCTTGCAAATGTTAGCCAAAAGCCTTCCACATCCGAGTGCGTGAGGGTGTAAGGTTACCGTCTCCCTCTTCTCTGTTCTTCATTCCAGCTGTCAGGAGCCTGGTATGGCTTTGATCTTTCTGTCATTAGTCAGGTATGCAGAGACGGAGGCAAAACTTCAAACTTGTCCTTTTTCTCTCCCTTTTACGCTCTTTTTTTTTTGCCCTCTCCCACGCTCCATGCAGAAGACATTGGCTGACCAGTTTGTCTCTTCAAGTCTCTTTCAAAACATAAAGGTGGAGCAATGCGCTGTCATTTCTAACTTTGACGTGTACAGAAAGCGACAGCATCAGTGCGCTCAGTTAGCTTGCCTAATGCTTTTTGTCCCACCGACATTCTTTCAAAGAACTTTGGGGAGTCTCAGAGGTCAGAGGTCATTTGCTGAGCTCAAGTGATGTAACCTCAGTCTAAAGTCACATCAGGCATCATCATGGAGTATTGATTAGATATTTATGAGCCCCCTTTATTCCCTCCAACAGCAATGCTTTCAGAAGATTAGTGAAAGGTAGGAATGTCCATGTTTAAGCCTGTCACAATAAGCAATAAATCAGTTCATCGCATGATAAATTAAAATGAGCGCAATAATGTCCATTTGGACAACACTCATTAAAGAGATGCTCCCCTTTAATATAATTGAAAAGCCGGCATTTTGAGAAACGCTGCAAACATTTAATACCATGTACGAAGTAATTAGTTTGCACTACCTGCCACTCTTGCCTGTTTTCCCAGTCTAATTTGAATGATTATTTATTTTTTATTTTTTTTGTTACAGAGATTTCATAATCCATTTTAATTATTGTTGTTTCGGTTGTTTTGTTTGTTTATTTTGGATATTTAAAATGTTTTCTAGTTCCAGTGTAAAATATTCTTTGGAAATTAAAGTTTTTTTTATCTTTGAGTGAGTGTACTTGCATTATTAAGCCATTATAATTTATTATTATAATTTATTATAATTTATTATTATTATTATTATTATTATTATTATTATTATTATTATTATTACAGTTGAAAATGGTCTCAAAATGACAATAATACTGTTTATCACAATAATTTCTGGGAAAATTTATTGTTATGGTGACAAGCCTATTGACGTTAAAATTTTGTTGATCCAAGTGATTCAGAGAAAGTGTTTGCAAATACTGAATCTGGGCCCAATACTGATTATTCCTCTAGCACAAATTTGTAATATGATATAAATCTACTTATGTTGGTAAAAAATATTTTTTTTATATTATTTTATTTTATTTTTTTTATATTAATAATTTTTTTATATTATTATATCTGGTTTCATAAGTATATGAAACCAGAAAAATATTACAGCCTTTGAAGAAAAATGTTCCGCTTCTGAACAGACCACAAGATGACTAAATAATTCTCTCTCCCCACAGTGACCCAATACCTCGGCATCATCTATTCCAGCTACTGAAGCAGCAGGAAAATCTGACCACCCCACAAACCACAGTCGAGATGTTTACAGTCCAAACAGGGGAACTGTGTTTCGTTTCTATAACTGACCTGTAGGGGGCAACAATACTCCAAGATGCAGCTTTGTCTGTCAGATGTGACCCACTCTTATTAGCTTCAGACCACAAGCTGTGGGAGAGAGCTATTACACTAGACATGAAGAATGACTGTTTTTAAGCGAAGTGCTTAGCTGATATAGCAGGAGAAAGCTCTCATCCAATCACAGAGAGGCTTCTCTCTCCTTCGATATCTTTTGCTTTATGGAGGTGATTTTTTTGTTGTTGTTTACATGCTAATAAAAATCACTCTTTCCAGAGATAAAAATAAGTGAACATGAACTAGAGATGCCCAATATTAGAAAATATGTTATATGCAATGATAGTTGCAACGAAGATATGACTTTTGATAATACAGAAGTACTACTAAACAGCATTAATGTCTTTTTGCTTTCAGTTCATTGAAAACAAAGAGAGACAGACAGTGAAAAGTCTATCTGGCAAATGGGGAAAAAAAATATTCATTACTTCCACCTAAAAACATCTGCTGTTAAGGCAGTGAAACATAAAAAAAAGTATTAACTGCAGTCCAATTATATCTTTGCAATAATGCTTACAGTGGTATTGCAGTAACAATAAATTTGTGATGTCCAGTCCCACTGTGAACATAAAAAACTGAATATTTACCCATTTTCAAATATTTCTCCAAATGTAGAGCCGCATGATATCATCATGATGGACCTACAACCCTGAGTTAGCTTTAGCATCTTAGCTACAACAATACACAGAGGACAGAATTAAGGGTGGGAAAAGGCCTTTCAAGTATGTGTAGACACCTGAACTATGATTTTCTACCAGATATTGTGATTACAATACTGCAAACATTAAAACTTTAATGAAGATTGTGATCTGAAATAGTGTGACCTCTACATGAAAGTATACAAGGGATTGGCTTGTCTCGGAAAATGTCACTTTTTTGAACTAAGATGACCGATGTGACAAATAAATGAAAACAGTAGAGAAAGAAAGCGGCGGTGATCCTAAAGTCAAAACTGTTGTGAGACTTTACAACTGCTTGGCGGAATATAGGCTGTTATTACAACAAATCAGCTGACAAACTGAGAAAACTGGAAATGAACCAGTTTCGGTTTCAAGGTGTATCACAGTTGTCAACAGTTAGGGTTTCAAAACTGCTTCAATTTTCCATAATACAGCTCCTCCTATTCTATAAAATTAGCAAGTTTACTTAAATAAAAAACTACTGCTAAATTCAGCAGGAGTTAAGACTGTATTTTCCTTTAGTCTTCCCCCACTCTGTACATTCACAGAACAGTAACATAATTAACAGAGTGACTGCCAACTAGTGATGAGAAGTTGGGCTGTTTTGGCACGGCTCCCAAAGAAGAGCCAACTCTTTTGGTTCCCAAACGGCTCTTAATTTATGATCATCTGCAGCCTTAAATTTTAACTTAACTTGGCAAATCTGAATGTTTTGTATGTTAATAAATCCTTTTCTATTTAGTGTTATTATGAGAAGCCTTATACTTCCCTGATTATATGTATTTGTTCTGGTACAAAAGCAGGCATTCTTACTTTAATGTAATAGTTTAATCAAACATTTAATTTTTAATTTAACACTGCTCACAAATGAACAAAACACTGCTCACAAATCTACCGAACAGAACCATAACAGAAACAGAACCAAGCTCAGTAACCAAACTATGTCCTCAGTGCAAGAGGGCATTAAAAAAAAAAAAAAATCAAATGCCTCAGGTTGGATGGGCTGATGTGCTTTCTCCTCTTAGTATTTGCCCCATTTTGGAGAAGACTTTCTCTGAAGGAGACAAGCTGCCATGTTGTCAGTCAAAACAAAGTTCTACTGTGAGCACAGCGGAGCCACTGAGAGTGAAAGCTGAGCAGCTAAAGGAAAAGAAAAGTGGGGAGCCGGCTCTTCTGATTCACTAAAAAGTGAAGTACACCAAAAAGTCTCATCACAGTAGCCTTTTCCTGTCCCTGTCATATATCCTGGGTACTGTCTCTCTGTCCCTTCTCTCAGCCTCAGCTTATAATATGCATTGCTTGTATTATTATGTTAATGCATGTATTGAACACAAGGAATTATATGTAGTCCTGAAAAACAGCTTCCTCTGGGTTACTTACCACTCCACTCAGCTGTGCCTGTTCTCTCCCTTATTTCGGTTTCATCAATATTTTCTGCCTGACTTTGCTCCTCAGACACTACAGAAAGCCATAAGGGGGTCATTTTTACTGCACTTATACATTAGATCCATTTAGATCATATACTTTAAATACATTAAAATTAATTTCAATAGCCATCACCTAGTCACCACTAATGTCAGTGAGCTTTGCACATTTAACAGCATCCTCCACTAATGCCTTTCTTTTCTTTAACCCCACCTGGTCTCTTCTGATCCATTTTTACTCGCTAGCCAGCAGCTGCGCACGCTTCCCCACTCTGCGTAGACTTGATGTGCGCTATCGGAGTGGATTCAACCAACTGTGATCTTAGCAGGGATGTTTTTTGTCAAATGGTAGCTCCCAAACTGCCGGTGCCGTCTCTTAAAGAGACAGAATGAATTAGGGAAACTAGGACTGCTAAGCTGCATTTTGTACCATTATTATTTTAACCTGGCACTGACCGGCCCATGACTTAAGTGGCCCACTGGGAATCCTCCCGACTTTCCCAAATTCCCACTCCCCCATTTGTATAGGGGTCAGCACCAGTTCTACTGGGGCACTGGCCCCTGTTGGCCCCTGATTAGATCCACCCATGACTTTGGACCACTGAGCAACAGTCCAGTTCTTTTTCTCCTTAGCCCCAGTAAGACACTTCTGATGTCGTCTCTGGTTCAGAAGCAGCTTGACACGAGGAATGTGACAGTTGTAGCCTATGTGTAGGATTCATCAGTGCTTAGTGGCTCTTGATGCTCTGACTCCAGCCTCAGTCCACTCCCTGTGAAGCCCCCCCCCCCCACCCCCCAATTTTTGAATGGATTTTGCTTGACAATCCTCTCAAGGCTGCAACTATCCTGGATGCTGATGCACCTTTTCCTCTTAGACTTTTTCCTTCCACAAAATCTTCCATGAATATGCTTGGGTGCAGAACTCTGAACAACCAGCTTCTTTAGCAATGACCTTTTGCATCTTACCCTCCTTGTGGAGGGTGTCAGTGACCGTCTTCTGGACATTTGTCCAGTTAGCAGTCTTCCCCATGATTTTGTAACCTACTGACCCGGACTGAGAGACCATTTAGAAGCTCAGGAAAACTTTGCAAATGCTTAGAGTTAATTAACTTTCTAGGGTGTGGTACCATGATTTTCCAATAGAAAACTTTTTCACAATATTCGCATTTTCAGACTTCTCACTGAATTTGGGTTTTTCCTTATCTGTAAGCCATAATCATGATCATCAAAATTACAAGAAACCAAAGCCTTGAAATATATCACTAATAAATCTACATAATAGATGAGTTATATTTTCTGAAATGACTAACAAAAATATTCAAGTTTTTTTTTTTTTTTTTAACATGTATATTTACTGTAACTAGGAGCTTCACTCAACATTAAGCATCATGTAATGACATCCACTAACCACATGGTGGCAGAAACACCACAAAAAATATGTTCCTGTCTACTCAGAGATTATACGATTTTTTTTTTTTTTTTTTTTTTTTTTTTTTTTTTTTTTTTTTTTTTTTTACTTTAACTTAAAAGTTGCTTTAAAATCTAATTGTTCATAGCACATAAGTCATATGGAGCAACAACTTTTTCTTAATATCAGGTGAAAAATACTTAATACTCACATTTTCAATGACAAACGTCCATTCCTTGTCCTCAAACTCTTCTGCATGAGGATCCTGTAAAGGAAGAAATATCAATCATCAAGGTAGTAATTTTTATTAATTTACATTTTTATTTTACACAATATTAGAAATCCAATAAATGCTCAGAACAAAACTCTAAAACTAACAGTTACAGGGGCTGAATACATATGCATACTACACTTTGCAGATTTGTATTTGCAAAAGATAAAAAAACAATATGATTTTTTTTTCCTTTCACTTCACAATTATGCGCTACTTTGTGATAGTCTGTCACATAAAATCCCTATAACACGCATTGAGGCTTGTGGTTGTAACATGAAAACTTGTCAAAAACTTTTGCAAGTCACTTTAAATCTCATGGAAGTGGGAAGTGATGTGCATTTCCAGACCGTTTTTCGTTTTTTTGGCTTTGTTCTTTTTCAAGAATCCAAAAACATTTGAAACACTAACTTTATTATCAGACCAATGCATTTTGGCTCATTTGTCTGCCGGAGTCTTCACCTCACCAGATCTTTTTTCCTCTCCATTAGCTTTTGGATGTTAATCTTTGTTTAATAAATAATACCAGTGTGAACTATGTCGTCTTTTTGTACATTTGGGGTTAAATTCAAACGATTTTAGAACCTTTTAAAGAGAGGTTTTTCTCATACCCTGCTGCATACAGAGAGTGTGGTGTCAGTTTTTGGTGAAAAAACAGCTATTCACCTGCTCCTAGACAGAATTACTGTGCAATGACAATAAAATCAAGGGTGCTGCGGTGGTGCAGGGATAGAGTGCACAACCCATTTACTGGCTGTCACAGGTTCGAGACCCGGCCTGTTGACCTTTGCTGAATGTCTTCCCCCTCTCTCATAACCCACTTTCCTGTCACTCTACTGATGGTACTTAAAGGCCACTCGAGCCACAAAAATCTTTAAAAAATAATAATAAACAAAAGAAGCCTAGACCGCTTATCAAAAAAATATTAGAGGGGAAAAAAAAAAAAGATTAATTAAATGACGGTGACACGTGCATTTTTATTGGTTGCTTTTCACAGTTCACTAATCATTTACCATCAGTGTTCAGAGATTTTACTGTCTGATAACATTTATAAACACCCCCAGGGAAATCAATACCACCCCCCAGCCTAGTGTCCTGAACACAAACAGGAGGCGACTCTCCTGCTCCAAGCGGCCCCCTAAACTCCGTTATTTTATAGGCACATAAACTGCTTCAGACAGCCAACGGAGCAAGGCTTCAACAGCCATCTCGATTGCCTGTAGTGCTGCTAAATATAACCAGCAGGCAGGTAAACACCCAACTTCCCTGTCTTTGTTGTTATTTATCCATTTTGACAAAGATATTGACTGTTTATAGTTTTTCCATATTTATTTTTCTTGTGCATGAGAAAAAGCAGAGGCCAAGTTTTAAACAAACAAACCAAGTCCTGCAAAAACCTGCTGAAGACTTCTCACAAACTGCACTGTCTGTTGACACTTATTCTGCCGTTAAGGTTAATTTTTATTTTCTGTCTTTCCTTGAGATTTATAAAGTTCAGCATAGGTTGTGCGCTGATGCACATCTCTATTTGTGCGTGATACAACACAGCTGACACAGCTGTTCTCATTGCTGAGCCTTAGGCCTTGCAGAACTATGAATACATCTGAGAGAGGCCGTTTTCACCTTCAGTATTTATTAAAAGTACTAATTAAGTCAGATTTGTACTTTCTCACGTCGAGTCAGTGCTTCTCTTTAAAATGTAAGCATTCGTTTGAAGTAACATGAGGAGTAACATCAACTCTGCCTTCATTTGCATTTCTCTGGAGGTTATAAACTTGCTCTGACACTGTCCAATTAAGTAATGTAGCTCTGTACCCAATAAAACTGTACAGTAGGCACTTCTGGGTAAATAAACTTAATGAAGCTGACAAAGCTGCTCACACACACAGAACTGGGAGAAGGAAAAATGTTTTGTTTGCAAAATATCTGGAACAATTTCAATTATAGGGAATTTAGAACAAAAAGCTAAGAAAAATCATAATACATCATGGGATTGTCTGGATTTTGTTTTATTGTTTGTTAATTGATGCAAAACACGGTGAAGACAAAGTGGTGGTGTGCTACGGAGCCAGTGTTATTTGATTTGGGCTCTATCCAAGTGAAGAAGGTAAACTTAGCTTTACTGGCTTTGACTGTGCCTCATTACAAATACAGCTTCATGACAGTTAAAAAAAAAAGGAAGTAGAGGCGAAGGGAAAGCAGCTGGCAACGCCTGCAAAACTTAGATTCTCATAGAAGCAGAGAGGATTCAAATGTCTGGAGACAGTTACAAGATTTGTCTTGATGACTCTGGGTTATAATTTGTTGAGAAGCTTTGCGAAAGTCTTGTTTCTCAACTATCTAAAAAAAACAAGCTTGTTCTTAAGAATGAACAGGAAGAATGTGACAGGAAGTAAAAAGCTATCACCATCTAATCTAAACAGAGATACAGTGCTGGACACATGTACTGGCATCCTTGGTTATGATTTGTAAAAAGCATTTAATAAATAATCTTACTGGTGCAGAACAGTTTCATAGTGTACAACTAAAATCCCACATTAAGACATTTTTCAAAAATGTTGAACAAAATCATTTTCAAAAAGTCCATGATCCCATGCACTAACAAGGCTTCCAGTGGCTATGAAAGCAAAACTGGCCCACAGCATCACAGATTCTCCACCATACTTAACACTGTGCTTGAGGTGCTGTTCCACATTTTGATCCCTTGTTTCACATTAAAAGTAGCAGGAGTTTTTTGCTGTTGAAACACTCCAGCTCGCCTCAGTTGTAATTTAATTTATCTGGTTTATTTTTAACTAGTAAAAAGAAATCAAGCTACTGTGTCAGGTCATATTTATACCCCAGAGAAACAAAAAGTCATGGATGAACAGAGATTACTGTCACCAGTAAGTCTGTTAAAAACATTTTTTCTCCAACTTTAATTTAAACAAATTAAACTGATTTTTTTATTTGTACAGTATCAGTATCTCATAAAAGTGAGTACATCCCTCACATTTTTGTAAACATTTTATTATATCTTCTCATGGAACAACACTAAAGATAAAACATTTTGATGCAATGTACAGTAGTTGGTGTACAGCTTGTATAACAGTGTAAATTTGTTGTCCCCTCAAAATAAGTCAAAACAGCTATTAATGTCTGAACCGCTGGTAACAAAACTGAGTAGAACCCTCGGTGAAAATGTCCAAATGGTGCCCAATGTGTTAATATTTTGCGTGGCCACCATCATTTTCCAGCACGGCTGTAAGTCTTTTAGGCATGGAGTTAACTCGAGCTTCACCTCTTGCACTCCTCTGCCTTCTGTTCGAGGATGCCCCACAGATCCTCAACAGGGTTTAGGTCTGGAAACATGCTTGGCCAGCCCAACACCTTTACCCTCAGTTACTTTAGCAAGGCAGTGGTCGTCTTGGGGGTGTGTTTGGGGTCCTTATCATCCTGTTTCCGAAGGGAGGGGATCATGTTCTGTTCCAGTATGTCACAATACATGTTGGCACCCACAGCTGGCAGCAACTCATGCAGCCCCAAACCATGATACTTCCACCACCATGCTTGACTGAAGACAGTTGTCTTTGTGCTCCTCACCCAGTTGCCATCATACACGCTCGGCACCATCTAAACCAAATAAGGTCTCATCAGACCACACGGTTCCCCTAATCCACACCAAATTTACCACACCTGCTCCTCATTCACACATGAGACCTTGTGACACTGAGGACACACATGATACCATGGAGGGGAAAATGGCCAATTGGGCACCATTTGGTTATTTTCACCTTGGACTGTACTCACTTTTGTCGTTTTGAGAGGACAGCAAATTTATATTCTTATAATATAAATTATACACTGACTATTGTACATTATATCAAAATGTCACATCCTCAGTTTAATCCCATGAAAATATGTTTTAAAATATTCACAAAAATGCAAAGGATGTACTTACTTTTGTGAGACGTATCTGAGATTATGCTCCTTCAATGATAACGTGTTTATTTACAGGCTTATTCCACATCTTTACCAGAGGTGCCGATAAATGCTGTCAGCAGTGTAAGTGTTTATGTTGGGAGGCCTGGTTAAGGCTAAGGGATGTAACAGGACACAGCACAGTGAGCTGGTCTGTCAACACAGAGGCCCTGGCATGTTTAAGTAAGCCAAGCATCTTGGAACATACTTTAGATTAAGGAATGTCATCGACGGACAATTACATGAGCAAATATATACAGAAACGCTGGTAAAAATGTACATGTATGCATCTTGTCTAAATCAAGCATCAGTCTTAACAGAGCTGTAGCTTACCTTAAACAGAGTGACGGTAATCTCAATGTTCTCTGGTACAGGCCACACTACAACTCCTCTGTATGGGTTTTTGATGCCAGGCTGCCAGCTATGGGACTACAGGACGAGGAGAGAAAAAGAAACATCAACAATCCCAAGTGAAAATTAGAGTCTTTTTTTCCAAATATTTTGTATTTTGTTGCAGTTTAAAACCTATAGATCACTGAACCTTAGATGATTTCCGACGACTTCTGCGTGTCCAAACCACCACCAATTTATCTGGTTGCCTGTGAAAAAAGAAAAATGGAAAACTGGTGGAAAAGGCAAAAGATGTTCATCGGTGCAACCGACTGCGACTTAAACATCTGCATCTGACTGTCAATCTGAGCGTTTACCCTTAATGTCTTTACTTAAGAAAATAAACACCATATAAACACAACTGCACAATCTCACTGCATGATTAAATCAAAACAACCTAATTGGCTCTTCACTTCATCTCTGAACAGCAGAACATAAAACTGTATTTAGTCTTGAACACAAACGCCAACAGTTGTTTCAAATCTACAAAAGCAGATCCAATTATAATCATACAATGTCCCGCAAAAGTATTCATACCTTTTTGAACTATTTTTAAGTAGTGGCACTTTACAGTATGCACTTTTTCATCCCTCCTTTTTTCCCCCCCATTTGTGCCTTAAAAACTCACTCTGACTTTTAGCATTTTAGTTCTTGTCATCCACGTCACATGAGCACCTACTGCTTGGCATGCAAAATGCGAGTTCATAATGCTTGGAATAGGGCTGTAACGATTCATCGAATGATTCGAGTACCTCAATTATTAAAATTCCTCGAGGCAATTTATCAGCCTCAAAACTTTGTTAAATTATGTTTTACTATTTAGCACCATATGTTTCGGCCGGACAATTATTAAGATTGCGCAACACTCTCACTTCCGTCAATGAGTTGTTGACGAATGCTGAGTGCTATTAGCACAACAAAGGGTGACCAAACGTCCTCTTTTTCCCAGACGTGTCCAGGTTTTCATCGTTTTTCGGGGGGCCAATAGGCGTCATTAAACTGACTGGTGTGATGCATGGAATACGACAGCCTTTCGTTTGTTGGACGTCCTCCCGGAGCTGCTGCCTGGTGGCTGGTTCGGAGCAAACGGTAGCGAAGTGCATGGCGGGTGTATGTGTACAGGAGGGCGGATACGCATGCAGATTGACAGAACACACACAGCGGGCAGCGCTACAGCTGATGGGGAGCGCAAGAGCAGCTTTTTGATCGAACCAGAAAATAAATTTCCTACCATCCTGGTCCCAACAAATGGGTGGCGGAGCGCACCGTGACACACATCGGTGGCATATGTTTTTCTGTGGATGACAAAGGTGCCAAAGTTCCGTTACTCAAATGGAAACAAAAGCTATTAAAACGCCGTGTAAAGCGAGAACTGATGTATTCAACTGACTAAAGATGAATATTTCAGCGAAAGACTGGAGTATTCTTTTATTTTTTTTTAAGTGTCTTTGTCAGCCTGCTTCGTTTTTATCTTTATTATTAAACTGAATATCATCTCAGATTTTTGTGTAATTTTTGTCCAGGTTGACTTAAAAAAAAAAGAGCTATTTTTGTTTAGGTTAATTTTCTAAACTACAAGAAAGTAATTGTTAAGGATGAACAGATATTAAAATTTGGGATGATATTGCTATCCAATATTAATACTGATGTTATGGCAGAATATACCAATATTTTATTTTATCAATTTTTTTATTCAATTACTCAATTAATCGTGATATAACTGATAGATTACTCGATTACTAAAATAATTGTTTACAACAGCCCTAGCTTGGAATATACACTGCCTTGCAAAAAAAAAAAAAAAAAAAAGAAAAAAAGAAGAAGATAAAACTTGGCATTAACAAAGGAAATAGGTATGAGCCTCCTATTGGATAATTACTGCATGGGTGGTTATCTTTATCTTTCAGCTTGCTCACTGGAGAAAAAGGCTTCAATTTACAAGGAAGAATAACGACTGGACTCTGGGGCAATGGAAGAAGGTCATGTGGTCATCCGACTGGTCCAGACTGACCTGTTTACAGAGTGATGGCCGCATCAGGGCAAGAAGAGCGGCAGATGAAGTGATGCTCCCATCATGCCTAGTGTCTACTCTAGCAGTCTGTGGGGGCAGCGCGATGATTTGGGGTTGCTGCAGTTGCTCAGGTCCAGGTCCAGCAACATTATGAGCCCAAAGAATGAGGTCAGCTGAATACACTGAATTACCAGGTTATTCCAAGGATTTTCATTTTGCCTCCCTGATGGCACGGCCATACTCCAAGATGACAATGTCAGGATTCATCAGGCTCAAACTGTGAAAGAGTGGTTCAGGAAGCATGAGTCATCATTTTCACACAGCCTTTGGGATGTGCTGTAGAAGACTTTCCGCGGCGGCGGGACTCTCCCAGCACCAGTAAAAGAGCTTGGTGAAAAATTAATGCAACACTAAATGGAAATAAAACCTGTGACTTTGCAGGTTATCTAAACAATGCCACAGTAAATGCTTGTCAAAATCAAAGCTAAGACCCAGCAAATGCTGCACCTCAAACGGCTTGTCATATCAATATTGTGCACGCTGATTTCAGAAATTCACAATATATTGTGCAGCCCTAATAACAAACACAAACTTCAATCTATTTTTTGAGGTAGACAAAAACAAAGTAGTTCTGACATGTGAAATGCAAGAAAAGCAATTAGTAGTTTTTAAACATTTTCACAAAAAAAAAAAAAAAAAAAATTTGAAAAGTGTGGCATGCAGTTGTGTCCAGCCCCCCACCAGCTTTGCTCTGCTAGATGTTTACCCATTCTTTATTGCTCAGTCAGACTGGATAGTGTGCATCTGAAAATCAATATACAAGTTTTAGCACACACACTTCATTGGATTTGGGTCTGGACTTTGACTGGGAAATTCTAATACATGAGTATGTTTTCTCCTAAACCATTCTATGATAGCTTTTCCTGTTTATGGTTGTCGTCCTGCTAGAAGGTGATGTCCACTACAGGCTCAAGTCTCTTACAGACTCTAAAAAGATTTCCTCCAAGACTGGTCTCTATTTAGCTCCAGCCACCTTCCCATCAACTTTGAGCAGTTTTCCTGATGCTGCCACCACCACGTTTCCGTTTCACCATGGAGATTTCTAGTGTTCAGGGTAAAGTGCAGTGTTAGTTTTTATCCACACAGTGCTTTGTATGTAGGTCAAAATGCAGCCTTTTCCACCAACCAGTTCCAGTGCTTAACTGGTGCTATGGCTTACTAAGTATCATTCCTTTGTGTTTTCTTTGAAACAAACTCTGGCCCCAGCAGAGAGAAAAAAAAAAAAAAAAAAAACAGTGCTGGACCAGAGGAAAGAACCTCTTTCATCAGGAGCTGGAGACAGGCTCTTGGGAAGCAGTAGCCAATCAAAACGTTGTGTGTTGTTTTGTTTTTGATCAGTGAAAATTAAAAACATAAAAAATCTTAGAAAACAAAAAAGAAACCAGCACTTTGCCATTAATAAAATCCCAGATTAGCATTAGAATAACACTGACTGTCTCTGATCTTCCCGCAGTTTATTTTGAAACTTAAGTAGGTCAATACGCTGCTTTCAGGTGCGCTCACAGCTTATTTTCTCCTGAAACCATAAAAATGAGTTCCGACTCAGTCCTTTACCACCGTCCTTCATTTTATACAACCAAGTGGTGTTAATAAATCTTGCTTTTAAAAGCTGTGTTTATTATCCCATTTTCCAGCTGCTGGAGCGCATGAGAAATCAGCTGATCAGGATTGTGAAACTGTGCACTGCAGGTCGTTTAAAAAAAAAAAAAAAAAACCTTATTAAATTAAACTCAGTTATATTGGAATGTCTATTTTGCAGAGATACAGGAATAATATTTGTCTGGTTAAGCTGTCACCATGCAGTAAAATCCTTCACAAAAACCCAGAATGAAACAGGGGAACGATCAAACAATACATGAATCACTTTGCTCTCAGATGGTGGAAAAGGAAGCCGGTTCTTTTACAGAACCAGTTAAGATCTGGAATCTCTTTGGTGGAAAAGCCATAAATGTTAAATTCTGGTCTGACCAGAGCACCTCCTTACACACTGTTGTCCCCCCTATATGGCTTGTGGAAAACTTAAAAAAAAAAAAAAGTCTTCTCATGGCCGCCTTCTTGCTCCTTTTTAATAAATGCCACATCTGTAGTGTGCACGACTAGTAACTGAGTTCACAGATTCTTCCACCTGAGCTTTGACTCTTTGCAGTGTTCCTTGGTCTTCATGGTTTGTCAATGTTCTCCAAGAACCCTCCCTACCTTGGTTGAAAGAGTCTGATGCAACTGTAATACAACAATTAACTATTGCCAGTTTAACGTTGGATTTACTGTGTCTACATGAACCCTTAAGTCATTATCTCTTAAAGACAAACACCAAAGCAGCTGTTCTAGAAAACAATGAGACAGTGTACCAGAGACAGAAGCCAGCAAAATGACAGCACAGAGAGAATGACAAAACAATTTCAGCCTCGAGGAGAAGCCCCTCACAGAGAAACGATTGTTCAGCAACACATGCCGACACATATAAATATCAGTCACTGGGTTTCCCTTTGTGCAGTATTTGCTGTGCTATGAGAAAAATGTAAACCATTTGTCTGCAGGCAAAATGATTTCACACCATTTTTGGGTCCCCCCCCCCAACTTCAAGACTGAGAAAGTCCTATCAGCAGCAACTCTCAGAAAACCTTTTCCCCCTTGAGTCGCTTTGAACCCACCACTCCCAGATGGGCATGTCCTGCCAAGGTGTGTCCTTGCGTAAGTGAACCCAGCATCATGAAACCAGTGAGTGAAGGCAGGACCATTGATTATGATGGCGTGCTGCTCGGATATACCCCCCTATAACAGCATCCCAGCTCTCTGACTACATCGCTCTGAGGCTCAGTGACGTATAGTAAGGTTCACAACAACGGCCCATTCCAGCAGTCCTCACAGAAAACACACACTGAGGCATCCAGAAACACGTTTTCTGAAAGAGGATGGATGATTGTTTTAATGCATTCTAAAATCGGTACTGCTGGGTGAAAATGTAGTCAAATTCAAGAATTGATTTTCAGAAAGAGCTTTACGGCAGCAGCTCTGAAAATTTGTGCTTGAGCTCACACCTGCAGTTTAAATGCATTACCACCAGGCTTTAGATTGCAGTGGCTACAAAGACAATCCACAGTCCATGGAAACCTCTCTTTGCAAAAGTAAAGAAGAAATAAATACCAAAACTATGAGTGTTTGCTGTGCACATTTTAGAGTCACTGGGAACATTATGAATCAGGGGAAGGCCACTGTGGTAGGGAGAGCCAAAATCATGAAGGGTGAGCTTGGTCTGGTTGGTGTGTGTCAAATTATCATCCGTGTCAGAGCCAGATCTAGATCTAGATCTCAGCGGATTGAGTGTCCTGAGCTGATCAGCATAATCCTGTGGTTGATGCACATAAGGGTAAGAGGAAAAATATTAAATCACTTGAAAAAGTGCAAAAAACAAGCCATGGAGTTGCATCAAATAAACAGACTGACTTTAAAATAAGAAAAATATAGTTTAATAACGTATTCACAAAGGTAACTAGTGTATTTTCGGATCCATGCAACTATCAAAAATAATCCATACATGCTAAACACTTTAGGATCAAAGGTGATAGCCAAAATAGAGACAGTGAAATAAAATGTTAGCTAAAAAACAAACAAACAAACAAACAACAGCTTCAAGCAAAAATGTGCTTGTGGTTAAAACACTTGAAGCTCAGATCACAGTTGTTCATGGGGATGGTTGGAAGTACAGGGTGTGTCAGGAAGTTGTGGCTGCCCTATCTATCCTGTAGGCAAAAGAAGAAGCCACTATATATATTTGATATTGTATGTCAAGGCTGGAATTACATTCAGTATAAAAAAAAAAAAATTAAAAAACAAAACAAAACACTGGACTTGGGGATATTCACACATTTCTAAATGTAGAGCTGTTAATGATTATTACTCTTTGTAATCTAAAACACGCAAAAGAAAATTATTTCGTCACATATCAACATATGAAGAAACAATAGTGATCAAGTCAAGTTTAGAATTTTGAGGAAAAAGTAATTCCTGTTATACCATCATATTTTTAATCAATATTTCTAAACACAGAGGAAGTCTGAGGTGAGTCTGCAGCAGGATAGTATCGAAAATATTGAATATCAAGTACAGGGCTGCAAAAACGAATCGATAAAATTAATAAAAATCGACTATAAAAACAGTTGGCAACGAATTTTATTATCGATTCATTGTGTCGCGCGATTAATGCTTCACTCACCATGTCGAGAGGCCGTTTTCTTCACCGGCAGAGCTTTGTCAATGCTGGCTGACTCAATTAAAGTTAAAAAAAAAAAAAAAAAAAAAAGAAAAAAAAAAACCAAAAAAAAACTACAGAGGGTGTTGAACGGAGCAAGGTAAATTCTAGAAATGACTGACGCTGAGAAAACTGTTCGACTTGAGTCCTCAAAAATGTGGGAGCGCTTCGAAGCTTTAAAAAAAAAAAAAAAAAAAAAAAAAAAAAAAAAAAAAAGCGTAATATGCAATGTTTGCAAAAGAAACGGAAACATGTTGGAGTGATTGATGAGAATGAAGGGAATCAGTGTTTCCCAACCTCCCACCAGGGAGAACTGAGCGCGAGGTTGCGCGCGCCAAGCCATACTGCTTGCTCGGTTTGCAACACAAAAGCTGACAAAGGTTGAACGTAAACACCGACGCTGCGTCAGGTGCGCTCTCACGCGGATGAATATAAGCTCCCGCCAGCAGACAGCGAGCGCACAGAGAAACAGTCGCTTGGTGGCGAAGGTACAATTAGAAATAGCCCGAGTTCTTCAAGCCCTGCTCCTGACACGCAGCAAAAATCCAGTCATCACCGAATAAAAGGTGATGACCTGGTTTGGATATCTGTGGTGAACAGTTAAATATCTGTGGCTGTATATGCCTAAGCTTGATAAAGAAAGACTTACATGATAGTTGAAGGGAGAGAGAAAGTAGATTAAGACAAGAGATTTATTCAAGAGATATACAAATACAGTTCATGGAAGGTGAATAGAAAACATTTTCTTCTTTTTTTCCTTAATAGTGTTTTGTTGAATATGTAGACATATTCAACATATGTTTAAATACTTCTTCAATAAATGTTACATATATTTTGTTTGTATTAATGGCCAATACATATAGCCATTAATACTCTGCTCTACAGACTGATTGCTGTCAGTAAAAGAAAGTAGGGGGTGGACTGACTGCAGTTTTCTGAATTATCACCGATATTTAAAAAGCATGACTGATTTTTGGCCTACACCAATTTGTTTCTGTACTAAATATAGCAAAAAAGTCACAAAGTTGGCAACAGTAGGCCGACTATTGTTAAACGCAACCCTCTCTCAGACCCTTGTGGCGGTAGAAAAGATTGGTGGATATGATCAGCTTAACATGTAAGTATCGACCGAAGTACTGACTTTGGGTCAATCACCCATTACTTCCTAAAAGGAAGTAATGAAGAAAATCTTGTTTTTTTTGCCTGATTCATCAATTAATCAAAAAAAGTTGTCATAAAAATCATGCCACATGGAGGGTAAACCACAAAATACAGTGTATTTAGTGTGAGAACAGAGGTCTAGTCATATTTTTCATATCATTATATTTTCTACATCATTTTTAAAGTGGTTGAGAGTTTTTCAAGTACAAACAAGATCACCTGCTGATTTTATGTCTTCCTTCTATTAGAAATTCTGCTCAGATATGTTACAGAAGTATGTGTTTGCTATTTAATTTTGGGTTTTAAAGGAACAAGTGGCCAGGAAGCTAAGTGAGTACAGCAGGTCTATGGGGACTCAGGGATATGGACACTTGGTGGAGTTAAGAGGACAACACGTAAAAAGACATTTTCAGTGTAGCTATAAGTTGCAGAAACATAACAGACGTACCATTACTATTGCCAACGCATACGGTGTTTGCTGATGTAACGACAGGGGAGGCAACAGGGGAAAAAAAAAAAAAAAAAAAAAAAAAAGTGGAACCTGCATGCTGAAGCATTCGAGCATTAGTGTGTGGGCACGGTCAAGGGTCATCTACTTAAAGCAGACCTTTTTTTCCCCCCCTTTAAGGAAAATGTTCAAATGTATCCTTCTTGGTAGAGTTTATGAGTTTATCAAGGGGATAGAAACATAAATTCCGACAAAAAAATGACTTAATGTGAATACAGCTTCTTCAACATAATAACCATCTGTATATTAACTGGGTTCACACAGGAGCAACTCGCAACACAAAGATCACTTCTAAAACTAAAGCCATTTCGGACTTCCAAAGTCATATAGTGTTATATTTGACAAATAAAGACTGAAAGGACATGGCCAGCTAAATGCTTTATATGATGCTTTATAAAAAAGACATCAAAGTTGCAATGTTGGCTCTCACTGAAAGAGTAGGTCCCAGATTCCAACGTAATGTACATGCAGACATCAGGAACAAAGACATTTTTATCCAGTTGCTTTCACTCAACGGTTCGCCTAAGATGCCCTGCAGTCTTTAGCACAGCCCTCTGGGAAATCATCAGGGACTCTGGTAAAGCAGTTTTAAAGCAAAGTGTTACATGTTAATTAACTGTCTTCATTTAAGGTGTGTCCAATATAACCTCTAAAATATTTAAGAACATCTGTAATATCAATTTCTATAATACTGCACAAAGCAGTTAAATATCTGGTGTTTGCATTTACAATGTGATTTCTTTATTTGCATTAATTGTGCATGCTTAAACACATAAATGAGTCATGTTATGCCAATGATGCTACGATACCATTTCATTCATGCACAAATTTAATATTACTCAATATTATGGAGGGTAATATGTAGCATAGCCCTACTTTATTTTTTTAAAGAAGCATATAAAAGCCAACCCTGAGTTTTAAATTAATATGAACAATATCATGGATTCAGGTCTCATAAACATACATGAGTATTTGATTGTCTGCCTTCACACACACACATAAACTCAAGTGACACCCCAGTCTTAATCCACAGGGTTTAATTTGATGTTGACATGCCCGTCGCAGCTAAAACAGCTTTAACTCTTCTAGGAAGGCTTACCACAAGGTTTAGGAGTGTGTTTATGGGAATTTTTTTTACCATTCTTCCAAACATGCGTTTGTGATGTCAGACATTGTTGGACAAAAAAGCCTGAGGCGCAGTCTTTGCTCTACTTCACTCCCAAAGGTGTTTTTTCAGGGTGAGTTTAGGACTCTGCATCATAGCCAGTGACGCTCTTCCACAGCAAACACAAGCTCAACTATGTCTTTATGGACTTTGCTATGTGCACTGGTGTGGAGTCATGTTAGAACAGGAAGAGGCCATCCCCAAGCTGTTCTCACAAAGTTAGGAATAGGAAAAAGTCCGAAACGTCTTGGTATGCTGAGGCATTAGCAGTACAGCTGCATATTTTAAAGGGTTGGGCGATATGGACTTAAAATTTTATCATAATATTTTGTGGTATTTGTTGTAATTATGAAAGAAGTGATTATAAAGTATTCACACTTTCTTTGCAGTCCACAAACTGTGCAAACACAAATGCTGCTCTTAAAGAAAAGACCTATTTTGAAACAGGCTTCCTCAGGACAGCAGCTACATGAAGGCAAGTGATTTTTATCAAT
Organism: Anableps anableps; assembly: GCA_014839685.1. Classification (NCBI taxonomy): domain Eukaryota; kingdom Metazoa; phylum Chordata; class Actinopteri; order Cyprinodontiformes; family Anablepidae; genus Anableps; species Anableps anableps. The sequence continues at coordinate 30,024,668 of CM026076.1, forward strand.
AATCTGCACACGATAACTTCATTTGATTTTATTTTTTCAAATATATCGATATTTATTCATCCTCTCATGGAACCAACAGTGGTGAAAGAGTATACAAATACCAATCTGGATAATACATTCAGTTTTTGGAGTTTTCAAACATCATTAATTGGATCTTATCATAGTCATGATAAATCTAAATTCTTATAATAATAAAAGGATCAAACGATAAAATAAATGCCCATTTTGAGTATTTTACTGTTTTTACATATTTTGTTTTGTTTTTATTTTAGTTCTGTTTTTACATTGAACTGCAAAGTTTGCTGTATTTACAATAACAAAAAAGAATTCCACCTACTGACCTTTCCATCCATCCATCGAGAGTGACCCATTCTTGCATGCATTATCATCTAGCTGTGAGGCAAAGAGGCATGAGGGCTCAGAAGAAATGCCCCTCTGGGTTATCAACTGATTTGAGTCTAGTATTTGTAAACTACGAACATTTTTTTTTTTTTTTTAACTAAAATCCATAAAATAGTATCATGAAAATGTAAAACTACTTCCCTGGAACCAGGTTGCTAACAGCCCTTTGAAAGACTGACACTACAGAAGTCACAACCATCACAGGGCTTCAGATTAGTTGTTGCCTGCTTGCATTGCTCAAGTGACTAAAAAGACTCAAATCCAGAGTCTATAGTTTCATCCAAAATTCCTACACAACCAAAACCTCAGCTCTGTACTATCACCCGGCAAGGTAACCATCTGCTGGTGCCAAAAAAATGTACTGAAGAATCTGCCGGGGCCGTCAGATTTGAGTGAAATGAAGAGCCACGTCGAGCGTTTGGCAGGGAGAGCTTTATTTGGCAGACAACGTTATGAATGCTTGCCAAAATGAGCACATGTTCAACAGAACTTAACATGTCAAAGCCTGACATTCACCGGTAACCTCCAATAAAACAATAAGGTATCCGGCAGTATGAGGAAACTAAGGAATTTACTATACGCAGACATTCGGATTTTGCAACAGTGGAAAAAAGAAGCAGGTGGAGATTCAGTGTTTTGCTAAGAGCCTTGAAAGAAAGCTCAGATCTTGAAATAAAACACTGCACATTAGGAATGTCTCAATTTTCACTGGCTGTGCAATTGTGATGAAGCTCATGAGAACATCTTTCTCACCATAGTTCTTTTATCATGTAGTGAATAAGAGAAAAAAAACACAACCACATATAGTTAGAGAATGTATCACTTATATTCAAAATCAACAGGTTAAATGCTACAAAGTATGCTCTAACAGATGTACATGCCATTCTCAGACAAAGCCAGCCATCAGAACTTGTACCTACTGAGAACATGAGACATTTCAGAGTTTTGAATTGCAGCACAAATCTTCTACAGATGCTGAATGCATCCTTACTGTACATTTCAGAGCCTGTGCTAAGTAGCTGATGAACAGGCATCATGCTTGTAAGCCAGCAACATGCACTTCCATCTTCTTATAATCTTTTTTTTTTAAATATGTTAGCAATAAAGTCTGATTAAAACACATTCTTTCCAGAGGACAGCCTCAGGGTAACTGACCTTCCTGTTGAATGATATCTGGGATTTTAATGTGAAATATTTCTGATGTCTTAGCTGCATCAGACCAGAGCAGAACATTCCCTAAAGCAATCTTCAAAATCTATCCGGCAAATGTAAAAATTAAATAATGTGTTGCTTCCAGGTTGTGTGACAAATTAAACTGTTCACTCAGTAGATATGTTGAAAGCCTTGTGACAATAACAAAACTCTCATCCGCAGTTTTTAAAAATGTTCTGATTATTCAATTACAGACTTTCTCTTTGTCATCACTACCAGGAGAAATTAGAATAATTCTCAGTGTGCTCAGTTTCTTCACATAAAAATTGTATGCAACCTTGAAGAGACTAAATCAAGCACAGTAAAACCATAAACTGCAAGACTCCAATAGAAAATGCCCAAGCAACTTACATTTTTCTTCTAACGTTAGGGATCATCAGCAACTATAAGTTATCAGTAAGACATTTAATTCTCAGCATTCGGAGTTGTATTAAGGAGTGGAAATTAAAACTCAAACACCAGTAAATTTGGTTAACCCATGAGCCAAAATGGCAGATTTGCTATTTGAATAGAATTGTAGCGTTCAGTTTCTAAATCTGACCTGTCGGGGGCAGCAACGCACCTAAGCTGCTCTGAGACTGCAGCAAATGACTGTCAGTAGAAGAAAAACTGCACAGTAATATGGCATTACTTTCCTGGTGTAAAGCAGGTGGCAAAAATCACCAAACTTCTTTAAAAAGTACCAAGGCGGGGATGAACTTAAATTAAATTTCTGTTTTTAACAAAAAAGTTTAAATAAACTGACTTAGGGGAGTAATGTGACTGGCTAATTTCAGACGACAGAAGCCGATGTTTTGGTCCCAATGATGTCCCAATAATTTGTCATGTTTTGTAACAGTCAGCCAATACCATATGTAATTAAATAAATAACATGAAACAAAATGGGTTTTATAGGCATAAACATGCCTTTTTAAAGAATTTAGAATGGACAATCAAAGGGCATCAATTAACAAATGTGCTTTTTTAAAATGATTTTATCGCTACAACACAGTGTAATGGCACAAGTATTCACAACGAACGTTTTTTGGTACAGCCCCTTCGGTTCAACAGGCACCTGTACCGAACGAATACAGCTTGTATTAAACCTGAACACCTCCACAGTGTGTATGTGGAAAACTAAGTGCCGCTATGTAACTTTAAAAAGCAGTAGCAAAACAAAGCAAAGAGGACTCCTAGCTATCAGTAAAGTCTGTTACTTGGGAACATTACTGTTTCTCATTCACTGATGATGATGGACCAGGTGGACCAAACCAAAGGTTTACGTCATCATTTTCCAGCAGCAATAAGGTATGTATTTCATGCTGCACTAAACCTAATTACTCACCTGAAACTAAATGCGATAAAGAGGCCAAAGTCAAATTAATCGAGCTCCAAACACCATGGGAGCGATTTTAGCAACAGACATGTAACCACACGTCAGTATTTGGTGGAGAGAAGTTCATCTGTTTGTCTGTGCTCCCCCACAGGTGTGCTTCTATGGTGCAGAACTTATTTCTAAAATCAAATTATTGTCAGAAAACGTAAACAATTTACTTTTTATTTTATTTATTTATTTTTTTTAAGTAAAATGTACCATTAAATCCCTAAAAATTGACATATTACACACACACACACACACAAAAAAAAAAAGCGGCTTGGAAAAGTTTTGAGTGTCTGGTACAAAGTTTTCTTCAACTAGCTGGTAAAAGAACATAAACAGAAACAGTTTTATTTCATTAGCAGGATGAAGCAAAACTAAAAAACTAACAGGAGAAAAAATAAATAATAGTTCCCTCATAAATTACCTGACACAATGAACGAACTCATTCGCCAAGCTGAATAAGTCACAAGTTATTCCTCATAAACAGTGCTCAATAAAAGATGTCATGTTAATGAAGGGAAACAGATACTTGGCAACAACACAGGCTTCTGCTGAGACCTGACCATTTCAACATAATTATCCCTGTAATTAACATCCTACATGAACCCACTTTCTGACCGCTGTGTCACCTCGTTGAATATGATCAACTTTGCTCAAGTGAGCATTAACTTTAAGTATCTATAAAAACTAACGGACTAGCTGATTTAGCCTAGCTGAAGGGATCTATTCAGACAAGCACAAGCTAAACTCATCATGACACAGGGTGTCAAGTGGCCGTTCACCTGAGGCATCCCAATTATAGATAAAGAACACCCACATGCTTCTCTTTTGCTGATCAGATCAGGTGTTCTATAAAATTCTTAACACTTGAATCTAATTAGTGTGTAAGATCAGAAGAAATCAGACTTTTACATATCAGCAGCACAAAAGCAAAAAAAAAGGAAAGTTTTCGACTCCAGAAATTACGGGCTGTGCTTTTTTATTTTTCAGGATTTAAGAGCCACTAAAGCTCTGAGGACGGTTCCTCGTCTATGCTGATGGAAACTTTCTACTGCAACAACAGCGTTCGGTTCTGACGGAATCTCAGAAAGGATGAAACTTTCCACCATCTCTAACTTAAGAACTTTTCCTCAAATGTTTTCAAACGTACTCAAGACCAGCTGGACTTTAGCCTTAATAAAAACATTATCCTCCAACGTCACAGTTAAAAAAAAATTATTAGATGAAAACAACTGGCTGTGTGCAGACATTCAGAATCAAATCAGCAAAAAAAACCCCCCACCATTTAGATCTCACAGCAACATGTAGTGCTGATTACGTACTGGGGACCACCCACCCTTTGCTCTGGTAAGAGATCTGCATTTTTCTCATTCCATTCTCCAACACGTTAACATCTGTCCCAGGTCGGAGCTCTGTTGAGCTGAGTTAGTCACGCCTACAGCAACCCACTTGAGAATCTGTGTCTGCAGGCTACATCTTTTTTTTTTTTACAAGCCCTGGCTTCTCCCTCACTGCAGGACACAGGGCTGCAGGCAGAAGTGCAACACGCAGCTTCCAGTCTCTCCTCTTTATCTCCACCTCTGAAAATGTGCCCGGCAGCCTGTCTGCCTCTTTGAACTGACAATCACTTCATATGTTTATAATTTAAATAATTATAACCGAAGAGCTAAGTAGTAAACATAAAAAAAATGTTTACTATAACAATTTTGGATTATTTATACATGTAATCAGAATAACTGGATGATACTGGCCATTCTTAAAGATCACAAACCATGTTTCTCAACAGATCTATCATTTTCCTACAAATAATCTACTGTTTACACACCATCCACTCAGGAGAAAGAGTAGTTGGGAAGTCCAGCTTCCAGCTGACCAAATTTTCCAGCTTTTCTACAATATATCAAAGTGTCTTTTGAAGGAGGGGGGAAGAGGGGGGCACAAGGCTCAGTGGTAGAGCAGGTGCACCATATACAGAGGCTATAGTCCTCTAAGCAGTTGTCTCCGGTTTGATTCCCGGCCCTAAACCATTTTCTTCCCCTTCTCTCTCCGCGCCTCTTCCTGTCCATCTACTGTTGAACAATGGCCACAAGTGCCACAAAAACATTTCTAAAAAGTATATTTTGATAAGAAATTTTATTCCACCTCAACCTCCAAATCGGTGTTTGAATGGAAGAACATGGTCGGAACACGGAGTAACCCAACCCTGCCCCTCCCAGACTTGCTGCTGCGCACTGATACTCAGCTAGCTGGAAGAACGTTGCCACATTTTCCCTCGCCTACAAGAAAACTGCAGCTGTTGGGAATATTTCCGGTGGCAAAGAAAACAGTCATGATGGAGAAACTAAAGGAGTAACCACCCATCGCTTTTAGTGGATCGAACGACGTTTTAAAACTACAGCTGGCAAGTTAGCATGTCTGTTCAACAGCTGACTAAAGCCTGGCTATCTGAGTAGATAGCTCAACTAAATAAGCTTATATCAGTTTGTACGCAATAAGCGCTCAAAATTTACCAAATTTTGAGGCTGTTTATTCTATGTTTTTGCTAAATTAATGATAATATATCACATTTTAGCAGCAGCTAAAATAACTGTTGCTTTACACTTTTAAATAAAAGCAATTAGATCACGCTGAATTTTAAGGATTATCATGAAACAGCTGTACTTTTATTCAATGTTATGTTGTGACATCTTCATACTGGTACATGCCTAGACTGAGAAATCACAACCAAATTTATCAAGAGAAAAAAAAAATTGCTATTTCACAAGATAGTCAGGCCCCTCCCAACAAAAGACATGTCTGCACTCTGAGAAAATTGTGCCTGTGTGTGTTATGACCACCAGAACTGAACTCAGCTTTCCTTTATAAACAGAGGCAAAGAGTTTTCATTGTGCTTCAGTGACAGCACTGTTATTACTCACCATTTCTTCGTGCATTCTACCATCAGCTCCTGATATGAAGCCACAAACTGGAATTTCGAGGCATGCTTCCCTACGCGTTGCAGTCTCTTCCACACCGAGGCCATTTTCTCTAGGAACTGGTAGTTTCTGTAAGGTTATCCAGCCCCTCGACTTCCTTAACAAGAAATCACACTAATGTTTATATGTATCCAAGCATACCCAACCTGGATAGACACATACTTAATGTTCCACCAGAAACACGTTGAGGGAAAAAAAAAATGTTGAGATCCAGCACATCCAGCGGTGAGTGATATTTACAAACTGCTGAATGAATCCAAATGTAAGGACATGATGTCTCTGAAGAACTCCAGGTGTTATTTAAAGGTGGGCATGATCCTGAGAGGACAAGTACTCCATAAATTCAAATGGCATGATGAGTAATCCATTGGGTATGAATATCATATTTCCATCCGATTACACTCCTGCAAAAGAAAAGAAAAAAAGACAGGCTTTAGAGCCAAGGCAGTTTGGTGTAATCTCAATGATTTCTACAATTTCTACTAAGTGAATTAAAGAAACGATTTCCTTCCCAGATACAAAGAAGCTTGGACCGAGAATGACATTGCACATGTACATACACAAGCTTATCGACAACCAGCAGAGTAAAGAACTTCATGTGTAAGAATGTGTTGAGAAGGCTCCAGCACTGCATGCCGGGGAGCTCGGTTGGGGGGGCTAAGAATTCACTGGCGCACTGAAACAACTTGGGAGTGTTAAAATATGAATATATGTACCAAGGCAGTAAATAGAGACGCAATGACATCACTCTAAAACGAGTCGAGTTACACGACCAGTCCACAAACGCTACACTGAGCGACTCTATCCAAAACTGGGATTCCTGGAAACATTCTGGAAACATATACAATATCTAATGGAATGTTTCTGAATCCAGGGAATAGTCTAAGCCGCTGCATTCCGCTAAGCAGGACAATTTAGGCTCCAAAGCCACTCAATAAACACTCACTTTACAGTGACATCCGACGTTTTCAAGTAAAGCTAGGCTTAGCGACAGAGATGGCGAACTGTCTGCTACAAACTAGCAGCCTTCGCTAATTATCTTACCAGCAACACAAGCCATAGTTTTAGCTAGCCGCGCTAGCAGCGATGGCTAGCCGTATCACAACACAGCACGAGCGGAAACCGTTGCCTAACGGTTGAGACCTTTTACTCCACCGGTCAACTCCTAGTCTCAGGACGGAGACAGACGCGGCATTTGTCCGCGTATTTCCCGCTACTACACTGGGCAAAAGTATTCCGACTTCTTAGAGGGATTCCCACTGCTAACTAGTGGCAATAGTTACCGATAGTTTGACTGACCTGCTTCTCTGGCAGCTGGTAAAGGCAGGAGAATTTCACAGAGCTTCTGATTAAACTATAGTCAAAATAAAATCGCTTCTGAACATTTTGCAAGCTATCACTTTTCTAATAACTATACATTAAACATGTAGAAAAAATTATAATAGTTTTTAAAATATATTTTTCATAAAGTGACAGAATATATAGGTTTTTTTTTCTTTAAATCCCGTGACTACAAAAAAAAGTTTTATTTTTGACGCAACATCATCCTACTTCCGGTGTGATTTTTTTTCCATTGACTTGACGCAGTTTCTCCCCATCATTTCGCCTACCTGGATGACAGTGGCGCCACGAAGGATGGGCCGGGGGAGTTTGGCCGTCCTTATAGATTGCTGCCCCATTACTCTAAATAGTGGTGATTTTATTTACTAAAGGGAAAAATATTCGAGGCAACCTGGCCCTATGTGAAAAAGAATTGCACCTAATAGTTTATTGTGCAACCCTTGGCACAACTGTTAAATCTGTTAAAACTGTTAAATAATTTTTAATAACTGTAAACAAGTCATGGTATCGCAATAGGGGGATTTTGGCCCACTCTTTTTTGCAGAATTCTTTTAATTCGGCCACAGTGGAAGTTTAAATTTAGCGTGATAGGATTTTACAGATCATGCCTCAGCAAATAAATCAAATTTAAATCCAGACTTTGACTAGACCCCTCCAAACCTGCATAAACAAGCAGGTATGAACAATGGGTAGAGGTTTCACATTTAAAAGTTGTCTTATTCTTTATTAATTTACCTGCAAATAAAGCTATAAAATGTACGTTGTGGGTGAATTACATCTCTCTTTGGTAACCCCTGCAGGCCTGGGGGCCGTATGCGACCGCTTAGTTTGCTTATGTCGTGGACATGCTTTGTACCTGCCAAATCAATGTAATTTGTATTAAAGAATATGTTAAAAGAAATATCTGTATGTTTCTGAGCAATAAATATATATGTTTTTAAGAAGTCCTATGTTTGTGACTTTACTTTGTGTCTGCTACAGCAACACAACACGTTAGTTGAGATAGAATACCTGATCGAAGCATTTTAAATGAAGATGAGACTTCCATTTCCTGAATCTGTCTTATTAATAAGTGGGTATTAACCTTATAATTCTGCACACTGGGAGGTTTTGTTTCCCATATTGGGGGGCCAAGGGGGGTGAGGGGGTAGGGAGGACACTCCCCATCCATCAGAAATCAATACTCCTTCCTGTCTCTCCAAACACACACACACACACACACACACACACACACACACACACACACACACACACACACAGCAGAGAACTTCCCTCACCCTCTCTCAATAACCACAGCCTTGTAAATGGAGAGCAAAGGCAAAGAAGATGCATGTCTGAGGCCAGGATTGCTGAGGGAAATATCACATGAGTCAGATTCATTTAATCTCAAAAGAAGATACAGGCACAATAACAGGAAATGGACTTCTTATCCTTTTATTTGTTGCTTGAGGTATGCATCATGTATACATCATGTGAGACAGATTTTTGTTTCACTTTTTATTTATGATCGCCTTAAAAACTACATGTACAGTCATGTGAAAACGTTAGCTTACCCCATGACAGCCTGTGATTTTCTAATTTTCTAGCATATTTAGACAGATTAATATTTAATGTTACTTTTAACAATACTGAAAAATTAAAGCAGTCTAAAAAGACATTAAAAGCAGAAGACCTTTTTTTATTTTTCTTCAAATTTAATATCAAAAAAGTGGTTCAGGGTAAGGAATAAATTAGGACAGGCCCAAATGCGGTTCTCATTTCCCACATGAAAATCCAATGAATTTCACGTGATTCCTGTTTCCCACATGAAAATGCAATGAATTTCACATGTGATTCCTATCTTCCACACGTTGGTCACATTTTCCACATATGATCAAGTATTTTGTTCATGTATTCCATGTTCCATTCAACATTTGATCACATGTGGAACTTGTGATCACATATTTCTCACACGTCCATCACATATTGGATATTTTTCCCTCTGTATGTTTTTTTTTATGAAAACATCTTATGATTTACTTTGAGTATACATTATTAAAAATTTCATAAATGAAAAAGGAGTTTGAAAAGTAAACACAGACACAATCTGCAACAAACAAAACGACTGGCAGTTCCATTGACATCAATCACACTCCAAGTTGTTTGGGAGTAGTAAGTTGATCTAGTTATCAAATATATTTGCTTTGTATGTCTTTATTCATAGCTGCAAGTTTATTTTAGTGTGACGTCATGTCCTACAAAATGAAATGAGGTTAACATGTGACCACATTTTGATCCTATGAAATTGAATAGGATGTGAAACACTGGACCTGAAGTTTAACATTGAAATTGTGACTCATGTTAAAGTCCATGTATATGTGTGGATTTGGAACATTTCTTGTAAAAACCCATGTGCTTCACATGTGATTTCCATTTGAAGCACATGTGTATCACATGTGAAAAACAGGAATCATATGTACTTCACACGTGATTTCCATTTGATGCACATGTTTTTCCCATGTGATTCACATAGAAATCACATGCATGTATAAATGTGAATTAGATGTGCTTTCAACATGAAATGTTCCAGATCCACACATATATATATGTGCTTTCATACGTGTATCACATGTGAATCACATGTGAATTTCATATGTGGCACACATGGGTTTCACATGTGATTTTCACATGTGAAATTCATGGGATTTTTCTGGAAGGGGAGTGATTTGAAAAGGTCTCAAAAGAATTTGAAATCAGGCAACACAGAGAAGACATGGGTATGTGAGCTTCTAAAAAAACTGAAAATTTGATTAATTTCAACTGTATGTTACCGTATAATACATTCAGATGTATTCTACTCAGCAATTTTAGCCGAAATCTTTTTATTTTTTTATGGGGTTAAGATTTGTCCTAAATATAGGTCACAAAAATATATTAACACAACACAAATACATTATTGTGTTTTGTAATAATAATTCAATTGTATGGAATGTTAAGCATTATCATTATATTTGTAATAAATTACATGCTATTGTCTGTAAGGTTTTAGTGTTTGCGGTGAAACTCTCTTGACAGAAAGCTATATTTCAGATCAGCCTTTATTCACATATGACTTTGCAAACAATTAAGCAGTTTAGGGTCAGAGCAGATTTGACAGCAGGGGCTCTGCTGGTCAAGCTGCTTCCCATTGCCAGTTTACATTTCAGCCACAGCAGATTACAGGGAGACTCCCTCCATGCATTGAGGAATGCTTTGATGTGACAATTGACCCGGTGCTAAATGACGCTTTGTGTGTCTGCCCACATCTCAGCTAAGGCCTCATTTCAGAAGTAACACTGGGGGCTGAAAGGCCTGCTGATGAGGGTCCTTGATGGAGAAGAATGAACATTTTATAGAAGGAAAGGGAGAGACGATGGGACAGATCAACTCAGTAAACATATTTTCTCTTTCATTTAGATGTTTAAATTCCTTTTTTGGTAAGAAAACAAGGCCTGCACACACTCTTCTTTATCACTGCAACAATTTGCTCCTCTAGCATTTTGTTTAACTTGGAAGTTCTCTCAATAATTGCCAGTAACCTTTTTAGGGCACAAAAAATTTTTCTAGAAAAAGCAAGAACAAATGATGAACCCAAGCTGAAGCAAGAATCTGTGAGAGAACGTTGGACTTCAAATACGGTTAATGATTACTAGGTCCCCTGTGTTCAAATCAGGTCATGTCTTTTGTCATGAACTAGTCCTGTAAAACTTTGACAATATTTTTTGTCTTTGCTTCACAATTTTTACCAGATTCCAGTCCATGTTGTGAGACTTTGTTTCTTACTTTTTACAGTGTCACGTTCCAAATACAAGCTTCTGTGTAGCTTAGTTGACTTTTATGTGATAGACCAACTCAAAGTTGTGCATAATTGTGAAGTGAAAGAAGGAGGATAAACATTGTTAAAAAAGTGTGGTATGCTTTTGTTTTCAGCAGGAAAAACTTTGTAGAGCTACAAATTTTTTTAGGTATATCTCAACCAACTCTGCATTTTTAGAGACTGTTTTTTTTTTAATTATTTATTTATTTATTTATTTATTTTGCTAAATAGCTTAAGCCAGATTGGAAAGCAACTGTGACCAGAGATTTAGGTCTGAACTGTAAGATGTTTCAACACATAAACATGATCTAAGCCATTCTATTGTTGCTCTTCCAGCAGAATTTGGAGCGTCGCTCTGATGAAAGGTGAATACCTCCCAAGTGTCAAGTTTCTACAGCATGATGCTGCCATCATCATGCTTCACTGTGGAGACTGTGTTCAGGATGATGTGCAAACTTCATCCCTGATCTGTCTGCTGTGTTCCTTGGTCTTCATGATGCTGTTTGTTCACTTATGTTCCGTAATAAACTGAGACTTATATCAAATTACACACATGTGGACTGCTTACTCTTAAGGTGACAGAATTGGTTGCAGTAGATTTTATTTTTATTTTATTTTATCAGAGTAAAGGGTGTCTGAATTCAAATGCTGTCCACACCTTTCAGATTTTTGTTTGTGAAAAGAATTTTGAAAACCATGGGTCATTTCCTTAAGCTTCACAATCATGCACTACTTTGTGTTTGTCTGTTACATAAATCCCAATGATATTCATTGACGTTTATGGTTACATGACAAAATGTGACAAAGTTTAACAGGAAGGAATCTTTTTGCACAACAGAATATATTCCACACTAAACCAGGCTCGTTGTAAAGAGGGTTTGAGTTTGTGGATCTTTCTGAGGGCGTCATTCTGCCAAGTGTGGTCTCGTATTTTGCCAACTCTGAATGCAAGGAGAGATTCACACCTAACTTCTGCTTCTCGATTGCACGCCTCTCTATCTTTGTGGTGAGCCAACAAAAGCACGTTCTCCAGGATGGGGGCCAGTTCTCTGAGTGTAGAGTCTCTGATGTGTAGAGTTGGACCACTTGAAACAACCTGTTGACAAAGCACAGCCCTTTAGATGGAAGCCAAGTGAGCCTGAACCACTTCAGAGGGGCACAGAGAGCCAAAAGTGTCACTCTTAATACTATTAGTGGTAAAAAAGAGAGAATTTTATTTCATTCATATGGATATGTGTTTTGATCTTTGTGAGAATGTTTTATTGTTATTAAGAAATGTACTGTTGCATCATTTTGAATTCAGTTTAAAATGAAATAGTCAGCGATCATTATTTTAATGTTTTCCAAGCCTTCATCAGCCATGTAGCTAGCAGCTGACTTAGGTTCTCTGCTCACAAGCAATAGTTAATAATGTTTCCATGTGCCCATGTATGTCAGGCACTGCACAAAGTAAAAAGTCTCATTCTCCTATTAGTTTTGTAAATAAATATTTCGCTTACTTGCAAAACACCTTCATTGCAAACTTTGCTTCAAAGAAACCAGATTTATTGCAGTATTTTAAAGTGATCTTGAGCAATAGTTCTCTAATATGTCTGGTGTTATTCTTAACATTTCCTTTGGACTTTGGCTCCTTTTTCATTAATTTAGTCCAGTACCTAACCACTTTTAAAATGTCATTTACATACCCTGATCTACATAAATTATTCAGACACAAAATGTGTTGTAAAATTCAAAGCAACCAATTCTAAACTTTAGACATTTATTTCTTTGTAGTGAGAGCCAAACACACAATTTGTTCTTAAATCTTTTGGTGAATCTAAAAAAATAAATTACAAAAGCACTGAAAGGGTGAATAAAATCTTTTTAACAGTATAGGCCAGAATACAGTTTGTCTTTCAAAACTTTCCATGATGTTGTTTAGTGCGGACATACTAATTAGCATACATCATTAGCATGTTTTCTATGGAAATTGTAGGAAACATGCATGTTTGCATTGCCCTTTTTCATTCATTGCATAGATTAAAAAAATGTATAAAAATGTATAAATAAAAAAAAAAAATCAAATAAATAAATAAAAGGATGGATTAACTTAGGGTAAACTGCACTTGAGACTTCTCACTTTAGGTCTTTATGTTGATTCCTTGATCCATGGCTCATCTATAGTGTCTTGCAAAATTACTCATAAAAGCATCCCCCCACCATGATGGTTCCACTTCCATGGTACACTGTGGTGGTTCATGGTGTGTTCAGATTGTAATGTGTTGGTTTTCTGCCAAAAAGAATGTTTGGCAGAAATGTTCGGGTTTGGTCTCATCTGACCAGAGGACCTTCTTTCACATGGTCCTCTACATGTCTTGTTGCAAACTGCAATCGGGACTTCTTTGTAGAGTGCAGAACAAATAGCTGTTGTCATGTTTCAAGCTTCTGATCCACATGCGAGAAAACGCTCAGAAAACTATGGTTAAAGTATAACTGCGAACAGGAAACAGTGAGGAAATCTTGGTCCAAGGGGTTCCTTTAACACGGGGGTTGGAATCACTATGAGGGAAAGGGTAAGACATGCCCGGAGCAAAAATTATTAATGAATATTTCAGGATGGCATTATCTTACTGGTTGCTGATGATAGTTTAGAGCCAGGGAGGAGTGAGCAGATGAGTGATCAGAGTCCAGGGCGTAGATCCATGTGATGTGGTGTAGATGGTGGAGGGAGGACAAGTTAGGTTGGAGGATTTGAGAAGAGCATTGAGGGTGCCTGTCGTGCAAGAAGAAGTCCGTACAAGAAGGCTTGAAACGTGAAGTCAGGAGACATCACAGACGAATAGATCCAGGGGGGAACTAGGAATGGAATCTTAAAAACAAGCATGGGGAACAGGGTTAGCATAGGCTAGAAATCACTGGGAAAAACCACTATGAACAGTCATACGACTGGAGGTACCACTTTAGTTGACACTCAGGCCTCGAATGACTGACAGTCAGCTCCTTTTAAGCTCCTGCTGATGGGCTGATTAGGAGCAAGTGTGCTGAAGGACACTGCTTAGCCCCACCCACCAGAGGAAACCTGCAGCTCCATGGAAGATGGATCACCACACAAACACAACACACCCAGATCCCTGACAGTCATCCTGTCAAATATTCTCCTAAATGAGCTGAGGATTCCTGCGGCTCCTCCAGCGTTACCATGGGCATATTTCCCTGTTCATTGCAGCATAGTCTTTCCATGGACTGAACTGTGCTGTGCAAAATTTTCAAAGGATGACACATTGTTTTTAGTTTTATGTAACTTTAATTTAAATTCTCCTCAACGTTCTGTTTCACCTGTCTGATACGTGCTTTCTTTCTCTTGATGCTGTTTGTTCCCTGATGTTCTTGTACAGCAACAGAACAGCTGGATTTCTACAATAAAGTTACATCCAAGTGGACACTGTCATTTGATAGCAATTAATCGCATTGAATATTTTTATCAGGGTGTCAGAAGAGCTGAATACAAATGCACACCACACATAAAAAACATCATAATACATTTTTCTACTACTTCAACATTATGCACTACTTTGTGTTGATATATTGCATAAAATCCAAATAAAGTACATCAACATTTGTGGGTTTAATGTGACAAAATGTGATGGGGCCTGGATACTTTTGTGAGATATTGTATTTTGGATATGATGCCTACCTCAAGCTAAAACTGACTGTAATTTCTCAAAACCACCGTGTTATTTTTCTCCTTTAAATATCCCAGCTCATATCCTTGTGGAAAAATGACCAATATGCTTGTATTACCAGATAAAAGTCTCTTGTTTTTATGTTCACCTTCCTGACTCATGGTAGAGTATTTGATTTCTATCTGTTGCAGGAAACCTCCATGTTTTTAGACGTATGACTGAATTCAAAGATCAATGAAGGCAGAGGCAATTCCCTCTTAGATCCAAGCATTAGTGCCACAACTGAGTTAAATATGGCTGTGATTCACAGCCAATCAATGGACAATAGTCACTAAACAATTTTATTTTCTAACATTCATGCTAGCTCATATTTTAAATTGATGTAAAAGAAATAATGGCACAAAAAAAAAAAAAAAAATCAGCTGATTCCAGATAGACCTGCAATAATGACAACATTTATAGACCGCTGGTGTTGAAAAATACAGAAAAAGATGCAAGTTTGTGGAAATAATTAAATTCATGTAAATAACCATTTATTCTCACAACTACATAGTCTGTTTTAAAACATGTTACTAATACAGTCTGTTGGAAAATACTATATTTTTATACAATAAAATGCACAGATAAAGATTCTCAACATAATACAGTCAATAATGTAGATGTAAACCTCTAAAGTTGATAACATCCTCCAAAGATTCAGAGAATCTGGAGATGTATATGGGAACATGACTGAAATTTGTTGTTGGATTTTTACACTAATCAGGGGGCACCCCATTAAAAATCAGCTTCGTTGAAGAATTCACTTCATATGCTCAGGATTAATTCTGAACCTCAGTGTTAGTGAAAACTGTTAATTGCTCATTATAGAGAAATAAATGCATATCAGATGTTACCATGCAAACAAAT
Source organism: Anableps anableps (assembly GCA_014839685.1). Classification (NCBI taxonomy): domain Eukaryota; kingdom Metazoa; phylum Chordata; class Actinopteri; order Cyprinodontiformes; family Anablepidae; genus Anableps; species Anableps anableps. The sequence continues at coordinate 30,040,361 of CM026076.1, forward strand.
GACCACACATGAAAAGTTACCAATGTGTAGACAGGTTTGAAGACTGAGGTAAAATTAAATCTGTGGTAGTTCAGGTGCCAAACCGTCTGGCCCATAATCTGCTATGGAGAAAGAAAAGCTGTTCATTAATGCAAAAATCTATTGAGATAAAGGAGGAAGATTATTTTATTTATTGGCAACAACAACAGCAAAAAAGAATGTACCACAGCCACAACGTTGGCTATAGCTGGGAAAGTTGCACAGATGTGATCATAGAAATCTGTCAGTACACCCACGGTCACAGAATGCTACAAGATCACACCAGCTCTTTTGAACCTGCCAAGATGTGTCCTGAGAAATAAAGTTAGTTTCTCAAATTTGGTAAAATTAACATCTGGAAGGAAATAGACTACAACAAAGTGTGAAGCATAACAAACCACTTAATAAGTGATTGAAAATATGAGACAAAGGAGATGTTTAGGTCATTTAAGGTGTTTGGTTTAACAACTCATTAAACTTGGTCACAGAGGTCCTACCAGGAAAGCTCTGCTTTGTGTCTTTAAAATCAAAATTACATGTATCTGTTTTTTGGGTTTTTTGCCAGCTAAGACTTGTAGTAACAGGAAAAATAAATTATCCATTTTCACTCAGCTTAGCTGTTATCAGATCAGCCTAAAATTAAAGTCACATTAAACCAGGGAGAGCCTTAACTGCACAGACAGACTACTCAATGATTCTAAGTTTCAAGAATCCTTTTCCTTTTACAGCCACTGGGTGCTGATTACATATCGTCTGGTAGCTGCTGATAGTGAAAACTAATACCTAACATTTCCCTTATTTGCTGACTGCAAGACCTACACAGGGCTGGGTGACACAGTGGATGGCAATGCTTTACAACGGTTAGAAAGTAAATGTTTACTCAAGCTTTCACAGATTAAAATCCCATCATCTGCTGAGAGCAGCTGCCTGTCTTTGACTGAAACTCCACAAAAAGGTTCAGTGTTTTTTTGCATTTCAAATCCCCTCTGACTGCAGAAATAAAGATGACAGGAGCCATTCAGTTGTTTCATTTTGTGTAATAAGGATAAAGCACAATGCTCTGTGTTTGAACAAATTTTCTCACTAAATAAAGGTGATTTTCAGATCAATATTGTGACTGAGCATAGAGTTCATTAAAAAGGTGTACAATTAAGACACTGTATGATTTTATGTTGAGTAAAAATCAATTTAATCAACACAGACCTTATAATCACAATATATTTTTAAAACAGTCTGCTGCTAAAAACAGGTCCTTGAGAAACTCCAGATGTAAATGGGGCTTTAAGAGAGACTTTTCTTCTTGTATGGCATGTATAAATGTGAAATACTACCTGTGATGTGTATGTGTTGCGTAGGTCTGGTTATTATGAGAATGTCGTTAAAATTTCAAAGACAACAATTATGTTTCCCCAGTTAGTCCCGGTCAGATTTACCTCCATTGGCAGATCGTATGCGGTTCCTCCCCGTTTTTTGAAGCCATCTCAGGGGTGGTCCAAGCCAGTCCAAGCCAGGTGTTGTGCACAATCAACTTGATTGCCTGCAGACTGCATTCGTTGATTAGCCCCTGGATTTACGTCACTGGATGAGCGAAGGAAACTTGCAAACTCCTTGAACAACAATATCTCAACCATCATTTTCATTCTGTGATGAGACCGTAGTATTTACTGAGATGGCAAGCTGAAAATACGCAAATGATATCATCGGACCATCAACCACAGCTCCTGGTTGCTCACAGCCTGCCCACATTCCCACATTCCTACTCAAGTTCCTGCCCATAATCTCACCCACATAGTGAAGAACACACTGTCAAAAGAGACACAGCCAGCTTGGCTAGAATCGAACCAGACATTAACCAGCAAGGTGAGACCTGATAATGAAGAAGGGAGAAAAGGGAAGAAATTCATATAGGGGAGCATAGGGTAACAGCTACCTAGAGCAGGTACCAAGCTAAAAAAGAAAACAAAAAACATCCCAGGGCAGAGTTTTGGAATCTATAATATCAGAAACTCTGTTTGATATTCACTTTTGTACATGACTCTTCTTTTTCAGGCAAGTGAGCGTCTAGCATCTAGGGCCAAGCATTGAGCCTTGAGGAACTCTAGATTTAAAAGTGACTTAGGTCAGAGTTTCTAGTTTTTCTTAAGATGAAAATTAAACATTCATAGAAAAAAAAGCATCCTTATTTAAATTCTCTCTTTTTTAAAAATCCAATCCAGACTTTGTAAACCTCCCCTACAGTAGAAGTTCAGAGAGCAAGGGCTCGAGTTGGATAGGCAGGACAAAATCAGCTCACCTTACAGGATCATTAGTCATATCATCTCAAAGAATCTCAAAGGTGCTAGTAGAGCAGACCAGTCCCCCTCCTGTAACTCTGCCCAAGAGGCAGCCCCACACTGCCTTTCACAGGACTTTAATAAAGCCCATATGAGTCCCTGGATGGCTGTTTTGGGCCTATTTCAGAGGCCCTTCATTCTGTTCATTGACTAGCAGAATAGTTTCCTTGAGAGCTCCTGCAAATTAGACACTTCCTCCTTCCCTTTTAATAGCTTGTTAATTAACAGTGCAGTGGCTGGATGAAGTCAGTAAGGTGTTCTCAGCCAGAAGTAATTAAGCAACACCTCAGAGCTTGTTTAATATGTAGAAATCAATAATCAGTTCTCTTTAGTGTTTGTCACTGGTTTTCTTTTACTGTGTCACATAAAGCCACTGATTTGTTTAAACTCTGATGCATGGTTTCAGCACAAATGAGCTGCTGTCACTTTGAAATCTTAAACCCTTGTTTTGAGATTTTGTTCAGGTCATCTTCAGTCTAAGACCATCAATGTCCTCGTGTTGCTTTTTGAGATGAGTATAGCGGTTCATATAAAAGAACACAGGGGATTAACCCTATGTCGGTGAGATGAGTTGTTAAAGATGATATCTTTTTTTAAAAAAATATCACCTACCCTCGATATTCCAGAAAGTTGAAAAGCATTGTTGGTAAACACCACAACACCATATGGTTCATCTGGTGTTTATTTTTAGCTTCTTCTTATCTGAAGCTACAAAAATCTTTCATGCTTAAAGATGCCAGTGGTTGCATGTAGTGATGTCCTGCCATTGCCTTCTTTGATTGCATTTGTTTTGGGAGTAGGAGAGAGGACTATTCATGTGATCTTACAAAGGAAGAGGGAGTGTTGCTTTACTTCCACCACCCAGATTACTAAAGATATTGTGCTGATTTGAATTGGTCTACTCACTAAAGGAAATAGTGTCCAGATGGGCAAAGGTTTAGAAATCACATGATTATAGCCCAGATTTAGTTCATTATATCCTCTGTAGATTAGAGTAAAAACTTGCTCACACAGTTAACACATGGGTAACACATCCCTTCAGAGAGAGACAGAAAGGACAGAAAGAGAGGAATTTGAGAGACAAGAGCAGGATTTCAGTTGTGTTTCTGTTACCTGGGTATCGGGCTCAGAGGACGTGGTTTGCTCTAAATTTGATCTCCATTTTCTTAAAAAAAAAAAAAAAAAAAAAAAAAAAAAAAAAAAAGCTGTTCAATTTCATTTTCCAGGCGAGGAAAATTAGACAGATACATTTTTCACTAAAGGGGGATATAATTTATTCCAGTCTGTATGTACAATTTCCAGGTGGCAGATAGCAGGCAATGATGGATCAGCTTCAGCTGGGGAAGAGAGAAAACAAACATTTCACCCAAGAATCCTCTTTTCCCTCATTTCACAAGAGTTGTGCAAACATGACAGCTTGTATTATGAGGAAGAGTCTTTGTACGGTCATGATTTTAAGTTTTCCAAATGATTCAGTTTCATTTGTTTTTTTAAAGTAGTTTGACAAAACACCCAACCAGCCCTAATTGTATGTTGTTCGCTGGAATATGTTGTTAAATTTGTTAAGATGTGTGAAGTACAACCAGGACCAGATGTTGGGGTTTTTTTTTTTTTTTGGGTTTTTTTTTTTGTTTTTTTACAGGAATCTGATTTCATTTAGTTTTACTTTGGAAAAGGCTTAGAGTAGAGTTGTAGCCAGTTGAACTCCAAGAGTTCTGAACATCACAGAAAAAGATAGCTCAGAATTTTTTATTGTGTGGTCCTAATGTTGAAGGATTCAGAAATTACAGCATATGTCCAGGTTTGTATGTCCAAGTGTTTTCAAAATGGCCACTTAGGTAAATACCTGAACATACCCACAGAAAAACCTGTCCAAAATGGTCATTTTTTGTTATTGTTATCAAATTTGAACTCGCATCTAATGCCTCATTTGATGTCTGAGTCCATATCTTTAGCCTTTCATATACAGTAACATAAAAACAAATAGAAAACCTCCAAAGGAAAATGTTATATCTCTCTCTTATCCAACTTTAATAACTATAAAGTAGTTACAGTCACACTAAGTTTGTCTACTCATGTTAAAAATTCAGAGTGTTACCTTTGTCGAGCTCCTGCATATGCTCCAAATGGTTAAAGAACCACATGTAATTCCATTCAGGTATGCATTTTACAGGCATTTTTAGGTATTTGGTGAGGGGATGTTACGATGTTAAAGGTTAATATCTTCTCTTGATTAGATAGCTGTCTTGTTTCTATTTGATATAAATCCAGATTGGTTGGTTCCAGAGGCTGAAGCTAACAGCTGGTCCTTGACCTGGTGGGACCAAAGTGGACTTCTACCGTCACAAAAAAGCTCCAGTCTCAAAAATGTTATTGTGATTTATGCTAGTGCAATTTAATGAATCTTTAAACCATTGTCACATTTGCATTGGATAGGGTTTTACTCAGAAGCAATGATTAACTATACAGGAAACTGTGGCGGGAGGCGGTGCACCATTGATGATGTTCCATTTAGAAACACATACTTAGTGTGGGACTGGTAACATTTCTCAGTCACAGTAACTGTCTGATAGAGCAACTATCTGATAAATGAAAATAATATTACAGTGGTTTAAATGAACAGTTCTTCATTAATTTTGTACGAAATACACTCTATATTCCATTCTCTGTATGCATTTCACACAGGGAGATCATGAATGGTACACCGCCTCCTACCTCCATTTCCTGTGTAAACAATTATTGTCGTACAAGTAAATACTCATCCAAAGCAAACGTGATGACAGTTAATAGTTCATAAAATAGCACTGGCATAAACTGCTATGAGAGTTTGTTAAATTAGAGCTTTTTTAAGATTGTAAAAGTCTGCTTTGGTCTTGGTGCTTTTTGAACTTGATGTTAGCTTCAGCTTCTGAGACCAACTTCTCTGTTTTTATACTAAATGGAAACACAGAGAGTAATAATGACGGCAGGCGAGTGCTTATAACCTTTTAACAGACTCTTATTTCAGAAATCCAGAACAATTTCTTTAAAACTTAAAATGCCTGAAAAATTATTTTGAATACCAACTGGCCATCTACTCTATATGCTGTATTTAGCTTTTGTGCTTGCATGTAATTCAAACTTGTCTAAGGCAGCACTTTTACAACAGCTCAGACTGTTGTTTTTTGCAGAACCTGCTCATTTTAAAATTTGCTGACCTCCTCAGAGCAGTAAAATTATGATAACAGATGAAGCAGAAACGAATGGGTTAAAAAGTATTTTGTTCCTTTCACAGTCAAACTATGGTGTAATTGTGTAATGGTGTGAATTGTTGTTGCTTACTGTGTGTAAACTGCAGCTCAATATAGAAACAATCAACAGATGCTGCTAAAGTCTTCTTTACTGCAATAAAAAGCCAAATGAAGTGAGCAGAAAGAGAATAAGATGCACATAAAGGAATGATAAGGTAGTAAATAGGGACAGACGAGCAGCGGGAAGCCTCATATTCTCACTGGTTGATCTCTAGCATGCAGAGAGTCCTGCTAGTCCACTCATTGGTTGCAGGTGTAATAACATGAACTGATCCAGGGACTCACTTTGGTGTTCAGTGGTTCGCAAAGAGAATGTTTCTACAACCCTCTACTCCTGGGAAAACAGCAGCAACATAGGTTTTTACATAGCTCAGCTTATAAAATGTTCTGTATTAACTTATTCACTTACAGTTGTTTCTTTGAGTTGTTGAGATATAACCTCCATGGCCTCCTGCTTTGGTGTTGCATTTGTGGCAGTATTAAGTTTGACATGATTCTCCCACATAAATGCGACTGCCAGCGTATAGCCCTTTGATTAATGTGGAAAAATTTGAATGTGCCAGTAAATACTGTCACCTAAAATATGCAGAAATGGAATTAAAGATGTTCCTGTAGATTTGTGTTATTTAGACAAATGCAATATAAGTGTTGCTGAGAAAGAAGTCATCCTATCTCAACAGGGATGTCATTATCTGCAGTATCATGTTAGATGTTGATTTATACAGGCCAATGCCATTTTAAAAACCTAAAAAAAAAACCTATCCAACAGGGACAAAGTCAGCTGGATGAAATACAGACCAGATGGTAGTTGACTCTGGGTCACTGGATGCTCTTTGTGTGGATTTCAAAACCACAGAGAAACAGATGTTATATGTTAATTTGATATAATTATAGCTTTGGTCAAAGTAGTCCCACAGTCAACACATTTAAGGAGGAGCTACAGATTATCATTACGCTATGTAATATGTGCATTTTGTGGGTAATTCCTGAATAATTGCTCAAGCATTCATGTGTCTTCCATGGAGGCAGACTTTCTTGTTGTCCATTTCTTGATCTAAATGGTTCTTCAGGCTTTCGAAAATCTTTCAACATTTGAGTCTGTGAAAAATCTGGGCATAAAAAGGTTCCTGAATCAAATGATGAATCAGTGTTGTATATATACACTGCAAATAACTTAGCAAAGGAGCGGTGTGACATGAAGAAATGTTATTGATTTGGTCAAAAGTCTGGCAGCAGTGTTTTGTACAATATGCACACAATCCAATTATGTTTTGCTTAGACTGGTGAATAATCCTTTACAATAAGTTGAGATTGTGATATAAATATGAATGGACCAGCGACTGAACATTACCATCTAAAGTAAAACCAGAGTCAAAGTTGCTTACAGTGAGTGTGGAAAGTAACCACAGCGCTTCACTTTTTCCACACTTTGTTATGTTACAGCCATATTCAAAATTGTATGAAATGAATCTCTTCCCTCAAAATTCTACACACAAATATACCACTATGACAATGTGGACAAATACTTTTGAGTTTTTTGCAAATTTATTAAAAATAAAAAAACAAGAAATCACAAGTACATAAGTATTCACAGCCTTTACCACGAAGTTCAAAATTGAGTTGTTTCCACTGATCATCCTTGAGATGTTTCTGCAGCTGAAATGGAGTCCACCTGTGGTAAGTTCAGCTGATTGGATTTGATTTGAAGGCACACACCTGTCTATGTAAGATCCCACAGTTGACAGTGCAGGTCAGAGCAGAAACACCAAGCATGAATTCAAAGGAATTGTCTGAAAACCTCTGAGACAGGATTGTCTTGAGGAACAGAAACATTTCTGCTGCTTTTAAGGTCCCTATGAGCTCAGCGGCCTTCATCATTGGTAAATGGAAGGAGTTTGGAACCAGCAGGACTCTTCCTGGAGGTGGTCGGCGGTCGGCGGTCTAAACTGAGCGATCAGAGCACACAGGAATGTACAAAGACATCCTGGATGAAAACCTACTCCAGAGCATCTTGACCTCAGACTGGGATTACGGTTCATTTTTCACCAGGACAACGACCCAAAGCACATGGCCAAGATCTCAAAGGAGCGGCTTCAGAACTGCTCTGGAAATATTCTGGAGGGGCCAAGCCAGAGTGCAGACTTCAATCCGATTGAACATCTCTGGAGAAATCTGAAAATGGCTGCACTGAACCAACCAACCTGATGAAACTTGAGAAGTACTTTGAAGAAGAATGTAGTTCTCTAAACTGCCTAAAGATAGGTGAGCTGAGCTGCTGGCATCATATTCAGAAAGGCTTGAGGGTGGAATTACTGCCAAAGGTGGACCAACAAAGTATTAAGAAAATGCTATGAATACTTATGTACGTGTGACTTCTTGGTTTTCTGTTTTTGATAAATTTGCAAAAACCTCAACTGTTTTCCATATTATCATAATGGGAAATTTGGGGTATCATAACAGGAACATAACAAAATATGGAAAAAGTGAAGCACTGTGAATACTTTCTGGATGGACTGTACAGTATATAAGACGTTCAGTTTAGAGACCTCATGAGGCTTAAAAAAGATGCACACCTGAATATCATCTGCGTAGCAGTGAAATGAGACATCCTTTAAAGTTCTCAAAATGTACTGAAGAGGGAGCCTGTGAATCAGAAATAATAGTGGTCCCAAAACAGAACCCTGAGGTACACTTACGCTTGATCTAAATGGATGCATACAGATACCCCACAACCTTTTTTTTTTAAAGCTATTTTTACTGCTGTCGGGGTGTGTAATTAGGGGGAGTAAAGACTTCCTCCCTCCCTCTAACTCACACCTGGCTTAGATTTACAAACAACTGTTAATTTATTCAAGGTTATTTGCCCACAAAAGTTGTTCTGAATCTTTGACCTTATCTAAAAATCAGATTTGGACCTTTGAAAATGTAATTTGAGAATCCCTGCAGTGGAGTGAGCCCATTACTCTTCTCCAAGGTCAGTTCTTTGTTGGATTTTCTTCTGTTTCTTAAGACATTCCTCATCTAATTTAAATACTATTTTAGGTCAAACAGCTTATTCTTTTCACTTTCCGATTTTTCCTGAGCACATAGCTCACAGTATTATGTGATGATTCTGTGCGAGGGCTGGACAGAAATTAAATAAATCAAACAGGCGTTGCCCTCATATTACACACATTTCAGGGAGTTTAGCAATCATATTGCCTGAAGAACGAAGCTGTAGAACCTTCTGGTTGAGTTTGATTTGATGTAACATTTAACCAGATTAAACATACGGTGGGATGAACATGGTGGGGATGAGAGGAAATGTCTCTCCTTCAAAATGGCTTCCTGGGAAGAGAGTGACCCATCCCGAAAAATCCCAGCAGTTTAAAAGAGTACTCACAAGTTTTGAGCCAAATACCACAACAACCACATATGGTCATACGAGAAAACGTTTGGGACATGGATCATTAGCTAGCTCAGATGCTTCAGTTGAGCTCTAAATGAGGTTAAAAATCTGCTGAACAATATTTCCTCCTCTTCCTCACATCATTGCATTTATATTTACTGTTACACTTCAGCAGCATGTTTGACCTAAAACCCGTAACCCTGCTCTGAGTGAGCCGTAGCGTTCTCAGTATTTTGCATCCGTAATCAATCGCTCGGGGTGCAGCAAATGACAGAACAACACAATTACTGTGGCCTCCTGGGTAACTTAGCTTCAGTAATTTGATTCATTACTTTCCAAAACAGGCTGATGAGCTGTAAGTGAATTTAAAGCGCAAAAAAAGCTGCCTCAGAGCTCCTCATCTGTACTGAAAGGCTTTCACAAAAAGGCAAACGCAGCAGAGACAAATAAAGACTGCTTTGAAATGTTTCCTGCTGTCATTAAGCTTTCTAAGAGCAAAAGGCTCTCTGTGTCTGACTTCAGAATAAATTTTTCACTTTAAAAATGATTTGCTTTCATAATCTTGTTATATTCGTGTTAAAGTGAAACATCCATGCCTCCAGTTCCGAAAGTTAGGGATCACACCCTGATAGCATGATCTAACCTCTGTGCCTGACTGTACAAAAGCTATCATTTTTTATATAGCAGGGATGTCCAAAGTGTGGCTCTGGGGCCATTTGTGACCCTTAAACTGATTTTGTGCAGCCCCTAACTCCACTTCAAGGATTATACTACTCTGGCCCGTTAGATGCAGATTTAATGCAGATGGAGACTCTCTTATTCTTTATTAGGGAAAAATTATTACCAACAAATTAAAATTTTCTCACAATGGAAAATATTAGGTACAACATAAAGTTGTATAACTTTTAATCTTTTAATAACCACATTTAAGTCTTTTAATAACCACATTTTTCTCTTCTCCTTAATTTCATATAGTAAACAGGACCACATCCATTCACTGACTTCTTTTCAAAAGCAAATGTTGGTGCACCCAAATTTTCTTTTAATTTACTTATTAAACTTTGCTAATAGCAGGAAGCATTTTCAAAGTAAGAGTGATCCAAATCCTGTCCTTGTTGCTTAGAGTAGACCAGATTTTTAAAAATCTTTTCAATTGAGCCCAAAAGAATTTGTGAACTGGATGCTTTTCTTTTTAGAAAGGCAAGCATGCAAAGGTTATTTAAGGTTATTTAAATGTGTAAATCATTGCTGATTTACACATTTCTTTCCAAGAAAAAATGAACTATAATGGACCCTTGTCTATTTGCGATTCAGTACTCGTGGATATTTCTGTGGAATGTAGCTTTAAATTATTCATGGAAAATCCAGCTATTCCCTGATTTTTTTTTTTCTTGTAGCATAGATCCAAAATTTTCGAATGGCAATGCAGCTTGGAAAGCTGAAAAACCTTGGTTCAACGCTCTTTGACACACTACTGGCTGGCATTTGCAAACCAACCAATCCGGGAGCGCCATTTATTATCCTTGGCGCTGATTGGCTGTACCACCAAGAGTGGCGATAAGGAAGACAGTAGATGTTAGCTTCTATGGTAGTGCCATGACGATTTTCACTGTGTGTAAAAATGCATATTGGGGTATATTTGCTGCCTGAACTACTAAGATAGGCATTTACAAGGGTCTTTAGGGGGTCTCAAGTATTCGCAGATTTCAGCTATTCGCGGAAGGTTGTGGCTCCTAACCTCCATGAATACTGGGGGTCCAGTGTGCTTCATTGCTTTAATTAAAATATGAAATACTTAGTATTGACTCACAATATATGTATTTTTTTTATTTTAGTTTTCGATGAAAATATTCTTTTGGCCCTTGAGATGACTCGAGGCATGTGTGACAGTTTGAACACCATTGGTTCAGGGTTGAACACCTTACTCATAAATATCTACTTTGGTTTTCTGTCTCTGAAAAATGTAGTTCATGTACAACAGCGCTTTGTCTTTGAAGCATCAGCATCAGTTTTACGACTATTAAGCCAACCTCTCAAAGTTTTAAGTGACTCATTTACACTGCAAAATTCCTTTTTTTTTTTTTTTTTTTTTAAATGTCACTGATGTTTTAATTTCAGTCGATTTTGTCAATCTAAATTTGTCCAAATCTTATAGCAACTTAAGTGAAACAAAGTTTGTACAATTTGTTATATTAATCATTGTAGAATACAAAAGTTGTATTTAATCAATTCACTCACATGAGGTCAAGGTAATAAGATTTTCAATGAAGATAACATACTATTAGGAGAAAATATGACTTTTTTTTCACTCATCTTAGAATTTTTATCCCAGTTTATTGAAACACGTTCTTTGTAATTTAGACAACACTTTTTAGGTAAATTTGGCCCCACTGACTGTGCAGCATATAGGTTTGCAAGTTCAATGAAACTGAATACAGCTTTTGTAGTTGAAGAATATTTTGATGTTGCAAAACTCCTAATTTTTTAACCCTACAGCTCAGAAAAGGTTTTCTTATCATGAAATATAACAAGCCAATAAGTATTGCCGCAGATGATGAAGCAGCACAAACATGTGAAAAAAAACCCATGCATTTATTATTACGCAATGAATAAACAAGATATTCCCTAAATGTGTTACACTCTGCAAAATTCCAAGCTGCAAGTTTTCAGTACAGGACAGAGAGAAAACTGGGTTTGCTCTCTGCAGACAGAAGGAAAACAATAAACACTCACAGTGTGTTTTGAATCTGCAGCTCAGATCGGTAAAACAGTTCCAGCCATTTTCCTAGCTGATACATATCTGAGCAAAGAAGCCAAAACCTCACCCTGCTGTGAGATCCAGCAAATATTTTATCTGTTTAGAGATGAATAAGAGGCAAAACAAGTGAATCTAAACCTTGGATGTCAGACAAATGTAGCAAGCTGGAACTGAGGTGAGGTTTCAGGTTGTGTTTTCAGGTATTACATTTTAAACCAGCAGTTTCATTTCTGGGAATGAGAAGAAACTGTATGTTGCTCGAAGTTTACTTGGATTTGACCCAATCATGGGATAATTCACCACAGCTGCGATGTGGAGAAAGGGCCGGTCCACCAACATGCAGACCAGCTGAGTGCGAAACAGAGGAAATGAAAAAAGGATGAAGAAGGGAGGGACAATAAACAGAAAATAAATATTTTCACTTCGTTTTTTTTATTTTAGCTCGGATTTGGGTGTTTTCTCACTGTCTAATCATCTATCATTGCTGACAGCAAATCCAACATGTTAGATAAACAGATGATTAAAGCCAAGTTAAAGGGTGTTCCATTGTCCATACCAGCTAATTCCCTGCAGGGTCACAGGGGCCCGAGGCCTTGCTCCAGCAGTCATTGAGCGAGAAGTGGAGTACACTCAACACAGAGAGACCAGTTAACGAGGGAGAGAGGAAGCCAGAGTACCCAGAGAGAACTCATGCATGCACAGGGAGAACATGGTAACTCCACATAGAAAGACCCCAGGCTGGGATTTGAACCCAGGACCTTCCTGCTGGAAGATGACTACTGGGTTACTATGCAACACGAACAGGCTTTCCTTAACTTTAAAATCGTTGCACAAAAAGTAACATTTGTAAAACAGTCTAATATTTTGGAAGTATTTTGACTAAAAGGACAAAAAGTAAACTTTCCAGTATAAGCTTTAAGATTAAGGAAGAAAAGCAGCTTCGGTGTAAAGTGCATGCAGTGAGGACCAAGAGACTCCGAGCCTGTGTTGTACCTGCTGCTATTTTTATGCCTGATACCATGAAGCTATAAATTCTGCTGTCCATATTACTGCACATTGCAGTTTTTTATGCTGACTGTACAATGTGTGCACTGTGTTGTGAACTGGTGTTTTTTTTTAATTGTTTGATGTGTGGATATGCTGCACATCTCTTTCCTATTGGGGACAACAAAATGACCATTAAACATGATCACAGGGGTTTTGTGGAAAGGTTTAAGCTAATGTTTGCAGATTTCTTTTAGAGGTAAAAAGAAAACAGAGGAGGTTAGGAGGTGGGGAGCAGACTGCCTCTGCTAACTGCCCAGACTTTACCTACACTCACATCCACAGCTCTAATTATTTTATCCACTACGCGAATTGTTGTGTTTTAAATTTTTCTTTTGCGATAAAAAAAAAAGACATCTAAGCTGGAAGGTTGTAAAATTATTTCCTCATTATTGACAGATCCTCCCATATTTTTCATCTGAGGGAACGTGAAGAACAGCAGCTGTCGCGGTCCACCTTAAGCAACACTGATTGACACTGAATGTGTTTCGTCACTAAACCGTGATGTAGATATCCTTGGGCATGTTCCCAGAACTTGAAGGTGATATACCTTGGTCCTGCTTGTTATTTGAAGAGTTATTATGAAGCAATTCAATTCAGTTCAGTTTATCGATATAGTGCCAATTCACAACACGTCATCTGAAGGGACTTTACAAAAAAGAAGAAAATTCAGTCCAATGATACAAACTTTCCAATTGACCCTAGTTATCATACTGTGGTTAAAAAACGCTTTCTATGTAAGGAAACCCAGCAGATTGCATTGAGTCACGGACTTGCAGCAATCACTCCTCCTGGACGAGCACGTAGCGTCAGCAGACAATCACTTGCATTGTGTCGTAGACTTTGCAACAAAACCTCATACTTAGCAAGGATTTAGTGACAGCGAAAAGGAAAACTCCTCTTTAACAGGAAGAAAGCTTCAGCAGAACCAGAACCTGGCTCAGTGTGAGCGGACATCTGCAACGACCAGCTGAGGGTTTGAGTAGACAGAGTGATTAATGTGACCTATAAGCAATAAGTAGTATGTTGTCTGAAAAGTAAAAAGTTTTCCACTAATTAGTCAGTGTTTTTCCTCTGACATAATTTCTCTTGCAGAATGCTCTTCTGCTTCCTTTTCCACACAGTTTTCACTTCTTCCTGAATCTCCCTGCATCGATCATTTTTCACCTCTTCTCTTTTTCCTCCAGCTCACTTTCCCCTCAGTGCTGGTACCCCTCTGTTCTGTGTTTTCATACCCTTGCCTCCACATTTCTGCTCTCCTTTCAGAATGTAAAGAATCAGAGCGCAGCGTCCTCCCTCTGAAACCTGGAGTGGGAAAACTGCATGCTTCATTTTTGTGAAAACCAAAGGGTGGAAGAGACAAAACACCATCAAGCCTCAGGATCTTTAAAGTGTACTGCAGCTGCATCACTGAAAGCAAACAGGAACCATGATAGTTTTTTTTTTTATTATTAATATTATTGCTTCCAGTCATGAAGTGTCTGTTTATTAGTAACATTCCTTATTTAAAAGAGGTGAAACATCTGGTTTGTTTTTTTGTTTTTACTGACAGAAGTTGTTATGAAGTCAGCAGTTCAGTCAAACATCCATCTTTTTGGCAGAGCTTTTGCTCTGATTATCTCTGAGATGTTTACAGAAATAATAAAGACAAAAACGCTAAAGTGCTTCTTGGCTTCTCCAGCTGTGTGGTTTAAACATGAATACATCAACATTTTTTAAATTTTTTTGGTGATATAGCTGTAAAAGTTTGGGTCAGAGCTGTGACGAGCTGTTTCCATGTCACAGCGTCTTCCATGAGTATTCACACCACTCAAACGTTTTTGTTCCTTGCCTCATTACAGCCACAAACTGAACCACCTACTGTCCCTTTGTGTTCAGCCTCCGCCTGAGTCGATACTTTGAGGAGCCATTTCTGCTGCAGTTACACCTCAGCTTTTAAACTACGCAGCTTCATCTACAGAGGCTGAAATCCTGGCCCGTTCTTTGCAGAATAGCTCAAGCTCAGTCAGATTGGATGGGGAGGATCTGGGAACAGCAATCCTTAGCTCTTGCCAGATATTTGCACATGGACTTAGGTCTGGACTTTGACTGGGCCATACTAAAACATGATCTGAACCATTCTGCTGTATATCCTTTGCAGCCTCTTAGAATTTTTGTTTTCCAACACTGCCCTGCATCCTGCTCCATCCACCTTTCAGCCACTCTGATCAGCTTTGATTTTCTCTGCTTTGAAAAGCATCCCTACAGGATGATGCTATCACCACCACCATATTTCATCAGGAGGGACGGTGTATTCAGGGTGATGTGTAGTCTTAGCTTTTTCAACTATGTGTGGAATTTGCATGTTTCCTGTCATCTTTAGCATGTTTAATGTGTCCCCTACATAGTTTATCTCACCGTTTTCCTTCCATGTCACAACTATGTTCTACTTTGTATTGGTCTGTCGCTTAAAATCCCAATGAAACACATCAGAGTTTGTGGTGTAATGGTGCAAAAGATGAAAAGTTTCAAGGACTATTACTACTTTTTGCATCGAGTTTTATGACTATTAATGAATTTTGCATTATATAGAGAACAAAGGGGTTAAAAAGGTGTGCCTCAGGGTTCAGTGTTAGGCTGTTGCCTCCTCAAGTTTGGCCTGCTAGTATCACTTGTCACTCGTCGTGCTGATGGTAGGTTTGTATATGAACTCTCAGCTGCAATTTATCTGACTGGTACGGTAATTAATATTGATTTGATCTTGACATCCAACAAACTACTCTTTTCATACTCTGTAAACAGGATGTTCGACATATATTTTATATCTATAAAACAGAGGATGTGTTTAACTGTCTCCCATCAAACTTCCATGGACTGCAGAGAAAATGACCCTTGTATTGTTAAATGATCACTTTTACAAGATTCTCTTCTTCTTGACACATAATCACTTGCAACAGATGGCCCTTGGTTACAAAAAAAACCGAAACCCTGAGCTCAGACGTGCAGGAATAGAAATGTTCTTGTCTAAATTTATTCTGGAGGTTGAACAGGATACCATGACAGGACGTGAGACACATGGTGCTGAAATCCTCCTGACGATAAATCTCAACCATCAGGATGCAACTTTAAAGTCTAAGCGGAAGAGGAAAATGGAAAAATAAAAATATATACAAGTAGCTCACTGCACATACCAGATAATTTGCTTAAGTGTTATTAAGTAGGAGGAAGCAGCCTTACGTTTGAAACATGATAGATTAGATTTTATTAGATTTTACCATTTAACTCATTTAAAGTCTTCATACAGCAAGTAAAATATGATTTTATGTACAAGGATCTTTAGTTATTTAACAGGCTCTGAGCTGCTTCTGGGCTGTGGACATCAAGATCTTTGCAAAACAAAGATCAAACTCCATCTCATTTGAAACAACTCTCCCTTAAAAGGTCGTTGGATCTCTGTCTGAGGAACTCTCTCTCACTGAATATCCCTGTTTTACATTCCCATGCCTTTGGGATACGGTTGTCCTGCCAACTGTTTCCTCTTTCCTTTATCCCCACGTGAGAAGGAGGATACACATGAAAATGAAGCCTCAGCGGATGCCTGACTGAAAACCAGATATTTATTTATTGGAAAGGCTACAAAACTTAATAACACACGATGTTTATGAATACGTTTAGAAATGTAAGAATCTACACGAGGAATCCTGTACTTTTCCCTTTCAGATTACTGTGTGACTTTATTTAAAAATAAATAAATAAATAAATAAATAAATAAATATAATCTCTTCCCCGTTCTGATTAGCTCTGTTGCTGGCAGAGTGACTGATGACCATCACTCTAGTGTCCGTGTTGGTCCAGAAGCTCCAGAATGAAGGACCAACATGTTTATCAGTTAAACTAAACAGACAGAAAGAGCGAGACCCCACATCCTGTTTGAAGTCTGTGATTATGATCTGTTTTTGAATTTCTGCCGACAAACTGCACTCAAAGGCACAGAAGCACTAAAGCGGAACAGGCTCAACCTCGCCCCCCCCAAAAAAAAAAAAAACCTAAAACATTTTCCAAATTCCTTTAAACAATGCTGCCCTCTGCTGGCAGACTGTTGATATCACAATATTTAAGTTTTTTATGGTTTTATTGATACAGTTGAACAAAATGCTTTCATGTTCTTATAGTATAAACAACAGACTCCCATCGTTACATCATCTCTAACAGGATCAGGGCTTAAGGTTGTAACATAAGGATGTCACATAAAATAAATTATTGCACAAACATTCACTCCTTCAAGTCAGTATTTACTAGATGCACTTTTAGCCACAATCACAGCACAGACTCTGGGTGGACAGGTCTCAGTCAGGCTCGCACATCTGGTCACTGCAATGTTACTCCATTCTTTTTAAGTCCAGCCAAAAGTTCTTTATGGGATTCAGATCTGGACTTTTACTGGGCCACTCCAGAACATCCACCTTGTTGTCTTCAAACCATTCCTGTGTAGCTTTAGCTAGATGCTTCGAGTCGTTGCATTGCTGGAAAATAAAATGTTCTCTGAAGCTGCATTTCTCTCGCAGATGGAAACAAATTGTCCTCCAGTATTTCTCTATGTTTTGCTGCATTCATTTTACTTTCTACCTTTACAAGCCTTTCAGGACCTGCTGCTGAGAAGCATCCCCACAGCATGATGATACCATCACCATGTCTCACAGTGAGGGTTGCTTGTGGTTTTATGGAAGTAGGAGTTTGTCCTGCAATTGGTGGGTTGCTGGTTCTGTCTCTGTCGTTGTGTCTTTAGGCAAGAAATGTCACCTACCTTGCCTGCTGGTGGTGGTCAGAAGGGCCAATGGCGCGATATGGCAGCATCACTTCTGTCAGATTGCCCCAGGGCAGCTGTTTCTTCAAACCAGTAGCTTGCCACCACCAGTGTCTGTGCGTGAACGGGATAACTGATATTGTAAAGCATCTTTGAGGGTCCTGAAAAGCGCTATAGAAGGCTGAAGTCATTTCATTTACTAACACCAATTGGCTGGACCTCTGTTGAAATCCATCAGACTAGCCAGCAGCAATTAGCAAACACCTGGTAGAACTGCGCATCTGCTGAGCTCATTATACCAGCTACTTCTCAGTGAAACGCTAATAAAAACGTTGAAGGGTTAATAGAGGAACGCTGTTGGCTGAAGGCGTCATTTTAGAAAGAGCAGGAGTTTTAAAAGAGACAGGTTAAATTACAAAGTTAAATTTCTTTGAAGTCATATTTGTTAAATACAGCATTTTTATAACAATTGAAGGTTAGAATTACTTGATTATGATATAAAATGACACTACGTGCCTGGAGAATACATAATACTACCCCTTTAAGAATTCATTTTACAAACTCAACTTTTCAGTTTATAAATTTTACAAAGAACAAACTATTAAAAGTTTAACTTATGGCAGATTTTTACACAGTGAACAGGCCTTCAATATGGAACCTGGAAAATAGACAGGAAGGGAAAGAGGAGGGAAACAGGAAGAAGACAAACTGAGGAGAACCAAGCAGAAAGACAAGCACAATGAAAAAGGGAAGGACAAAAGGATGAAACTGAGGAGGGACACGGAAGAAAGAAAGGGATGAAAACGAGGGAGTAGGCAAAGCAGAAGGAAAGGATAAAGTATACAAAGGAATGACAAAACACACAATGGGATAAGGAATAAAGTCTTGAAATATAAATGATTTTTTTACTTTTTCCACTTGGAAAACACTGAAATTATATCCTGTACCTTTTTAGAGTGCAGTGGAACCCTGTACAGGTCAAATGGATCTGACTGGAGTTTAATTGTCCATGCAATGGAAAACCAAACTAGTGACAGTTTTAAAATGTCTCAGTTTGGCAGTACTTGGAAAAAATCCTAATTACTTAAGTGTTATAAAAGTTCTGTTATAAAGCACAAAGAATTTAGGACATTTACTAAATAGAAAAATCTAAACACATTTTCATAGGTTTTATATTCACAATTTATTTTTTAAATAACAGATCAGCATACAAAAAAATACCTTTATTTAACATTAAATAATTGGTTTAAAACAAGCATGATTAACACGACTGAAAAACATCACACATACGGTACAAGAAAATCTGGTTTGGTGATCGTATTGGACTCCAGTGCTATTTTGTGTGACGACTACAAAAAAAAATAAAAATTAAAAAAATAAAATAAAATTGTGTTTTGCAAAACATTCATCATAGGGAAAAAAAATAAAATAAAAAAATTGTGGGTTTTGAAACAAACTGGATAATCTGAGAGGTTTTACTGGACCTCGTCAGACCCTGTGCAGGGGCACTATACTTACCTGGAATAACAGCACTGACATATGCTGAAGACAACAAAGAAAAGAAAGCAACTGTATGCTTTACATGAAAATAAAGACAGCAAAAGTTCAAATACAAAAAAAAAGAAAAAAAAAAAGCACAATTTCAATCAAGATGTAATTTAACAGATCTCACCATGACAGATGGCAAGACATGAAACTACATTTCTTAACCAGAGGGGAAAAAAAAAAAAAATATATATAAACTGAACTTGTTACTTAAAGAAATTTGCTGAAATTTAAGAAGAAAACAGGACACCAAGTAAACATGTGTTCAGAGAGAACTGTGTTCAGAGAGAGAATTGAACAAATCACTGGTGAAAAATGATAAAAAGGCATTTTTACTTTTATTTCTGAAGATGATCTGAGTGGCGTTTTAGTGTTTGTTTTAGACCGAGACAGATGTAATCACAGGGGACTGCTATGTGTGACTGTTTGGAGAGTCTAAGAAGCTACAGAGTGAAGATATACTCTGATGGCTAAAACAAAACAAGTACTACACTAGTGAAACATTGCTTTGCATATAAAGCATCAACAAGCCTGAGTTTAATACCCTGACCAGCAGGGGGAGCTTCTTTAATGGAAAAAAATGTGAGGTTTGACCAGAAGTAGGTGACGACAGAAGAAACATTTTAGACATTTTCCATCCAGGTTCTAACAGAGAAAAATACTTCTATCTGTGATAACTACAAGATGTGCAGCTTTTCTCTGCTTTCCATATAGCCACAATGAACATTACATCAAGACAAACTGCAGCATTGCTTAAAAAGTGACAAGAGAAGTCAAACAGCAAAAAGCACTAACTCTAAAGACAGTAAGATAATAGTTTCCTCCTAAAATGCACATGGACCATTTTGAACTCAATCAGCTATAAAAACCAGTAAACATGTTAGCATCAGCTTTGTGAAGGGATGGAAACATAAGCAGCTTGGGTGGCATATTTTGTCCCAGTTGTGTTTCGAAGAATTTAGCCAGGCAGCTCTAACGTCACAGTAAAGCAGCGTTTTATAGACACAGAGGTGGGACGTTTCAACACTGAATATAGACTTATGGTAAATAAAAACTGAATCTCTTAAAAAAAAAAAAAAAAAAAAATGTACATCTGGGTTTTTCCTTTGGATTTCTCTAGAACACCTTTATTTGAGCCCAGGCCCGCTGAGGTCCTCCTTCATTATAGCCCCTTAAAGCAAAGTGACACATTCCACCTTGCATTTTATCCAAAGCTTTTTGATGAGACCTGGTCTGTTGTAACACTACATCCACAAAAACAAATGAAAGCAAAGCATCTCCATTACAACCCATGTGAAACACCTATGGACTTCTGTAACACCACTCTTCATGAATAGATAAGTAACTAATTTAAAAGGCATACTAAAGGCAAAACTGGTTCCGCTCTGCTCGGAGTGTCACATGTGAATACTTCAGGGAGGATGATGGGAATAGCAGCACAGTTTAAGCCTCCAGCAAAAACCACAAAGTGTTCGCCAGGAACGTCTTTTCCAACCTGGGAAACTGGTCGTTTCACGCTTTTACTAAAACCTCCAGAAACGTTCAGGCGCTCCCGTTACAGTCCGAGGGAGCATGAGTCTCAGGTGTTTTTCTCTACATTAATACAGCATTGAGACCCTCCGTCATGGGGTTGACACACAGTGTTTAAGCATTAGAAAGCCCGTATAAATAGCTGTAATATAAATATCTGTTTCTGATAAAGACATTCACTTTGAATGAAGCTAAGCTAACAATCGGGACAGCAGAATTAGCTTGAGGAAGTCAAAAATAATACGCCACCCCCCAACTGTGTATAGTCTTAACTTAAAGCTGCCAACTTTTAAGTCATGACCCTGTTCAGGATAAAACGTGTCACTTTGGCTTTTGGGAACAAACGGAGGCTGTGTGCCGACAGACTGATCACTGGCAGGTCAAGTTGGGTCTGTTGAGCCAGGACCAGATCTGGATCATCTCTTGAGGGGTCCTTGGGTGAACCAGCATTAAACTCTTGTATGCGCAGGGGTTTGACCGATATTTCTCCTCGATGTTAAAGGTCCTGAAGCCTTTGTGCTTCTCTGGAGCAAGCCCCAGCTTCCGGAGACACATCCCGGTGTAGACATCATCTATGGGATAGAGTGCTACGTATTGCGAGACGTTGTGCAGACGCGCAGCGAGGTCTCCAGAGTAAAGGTAGCCCCCTCCTCCTGCGTAAGGAGGGTACTTTCCAACATACATGCTCTCTGGGATGAAATATTTGACCTTCTTGTCTCTGTGTGGCCCTGCGTTAGTGATGACATCACCCACAAACAGGTCCCTGGCTTTGGGCCCCGATAAGCCCTTGAGGAAGCCCAGGATGCGGTACGTGTTGACGAAGACGTCGTCGTCCCCCTTGAAGATGTAGCGAGCGCCAGAACATCGGCTCTGAATCCATTCCAAGAACAGCAGCTCTTTGACTGTCAAGTTAAAGAAGGAGTCCCTAAAATCCCACTGCACAATGTCTTTATGGCGGCGGCTCTCGTACTGCACCATCTCAGACAGATCCGGATGGTGGTCCACAGCTGTAGCATTTCCCAGAAGGAAAACGGTGACCACTGTCATGTTGGCGATAACTCCCGCCGATCCCCAGGACTGACGGATGGCCTGGCGACGGTCAAAATGCGGTGCCAGGGATTTGACGGCGAGGAGCAGGAATGGGGGCTCCTTGCAGATTCCCGGCTGGTCCATCAAGATGGGGTAGGATCGGCAGCGCATGTAGAGCAGGAAGTCCTTGAAGCGATTTGGTAAAGAGTTATAGTCTTTAACCTGAGTTGTAACCCTGAGGTTGGGCTGACAGGGGTCAGAGGGTAAACTGGTGTCATTGAGCCAGTCAGGCAACTCTGCGCTGCTAGAATTCAAAGTGATGATGGGGTTGTGCTGAAGGTCCACGATCTGCTGCTGGCGGTTCCAGTATGGGGTAATGGGGGCTAGCTTGGTCCAAAAAGGTTTGGAGGGAACATTGGGCTTCTGACGTCCATTTCTGTCTGTGTTGCTGTTACGGGAAAGGAGGATGAAGATGAACAGGTTGACCATCATCAGCATCACCATAAGCTTTAGGTTCCAACGCAGCAGCGCCATGACAGTCCTCCACTGGACACTACCTGCAGAGACAGGAATAGAGAGATGATCAACAGGGGAAAACTCACAACATAGGAGAACCGTTCTTTAGTTTTACTACAAAAATATGCAGAAACAACTTCAATGTTTAAAAGACATTTGACAGGAAAATGCAAAATGTATAAACTACACATTTCCTTTCCCAACCCCATTTAAAACAAAACTGCTAGCTTTCATCTCATTTACAATTTTGGTTTGCCCCCTCTTAAAATTAAATTAAATTCAAAAATACTTTATTTATCCCAAAGGGAAATTAAATGTTGATATAACTCATTTAATTAAGGAGTTATCGATTGTGATGGCTGTGGGAGGAAAGCTCTCCTGTAGCGGTCCACTTTACAACCAATCTGAAGAAGCTTTCATGGGGTTCATGTTTGCTATAAACCTAAAGTACGACAGTGACACTTTATCACAGTGTTTGTTCTACGTTTCTTTGTTGGCACCTATGAGGGACTGGCGATGTGTCAAGGGTGTACTATGCCTCTCCCTTACTGAACATAGGAGATAGGCACTAGCCTGGCATAATAAAGTTCAGAGCAGCTGCTGGACAGAACTATCCAGTCCCAATGTCATTTTATCAGAGGTGGTTTTAAAAGCAATCATCCTGCTAATGGTTGGCAGTTTTCCTTCCTAAAAAGCTGGCTTACATTAGGTTTAAACTAGGGCTGTAACGATTCATCGAATGATTTGAGTACCTCAATTTTTAAAATTCCTCGAGGCTTTGTTAAATTATGTTTTATTATTTAGCGAACTGTGTTCAGGTGGTATGATTATTTGTGCTGCGCAACGCTCTCACTTCCGGCAATGAGCTGTTGACGAATGCTAAGCACCATTAGCAGCTATGGAGTGAGACAATGGACAGAAAGAAGCCCTGCCGAGAAAGAGACAAAAAGTGTCAAAAGTATGGCATCACTTTAAACTAAATAGAAAAGATAACAGTTCAGTGTGTGTTTTGCAATATGGAGTTGGCATTTCACAATAGCATGTCCTTGATGCTGCAACACCTCAACAGAGAACAGAGTTTAATGCGCTGCGCTTGTCACAGTCTGATTAACTTCTGCAACTTACTTTCTTTGTTCACCAGTGTAAACTACTTCCTCCCTCTATTTAGATTTGAATAAGTAGATTAACATATCTTTATATTGTGCTTTCTCGTTTAGTTTTCTCTGTGTTAGATGTATTTTAGGCTTTTCAAAAACACGCCATAAAAGCCCAAGCCGATCCTCAACCATATAATTTTGGCCCGACCCGGCCCAAATTTCAGTTTGGGTCGGGCTTGGCCTATAGATCTAAACTCTAGGAAACATCAACTACATGGAGCTCATTCATGGCTGTTAACAGGTGAGAAGTTAGTCTTTTGCAAAGGGAACAAAAACTATCTGTGATTGTTAGTAGAGATCTGGCATGTTATTCATGTACAAGGAAATACATTTTGCCTAACATTACATGTAATTGCTTGCTGGTAAAAAAAAAAGAATAATGTGGAAAACAAAAAACACAACTCGATTAGAAATATCTACTTTATAAAAAACTTTTTTCATACATCAAACCTGAGACTGAAAAGTGTAATATAAAAAGGCAGTGTTTACTAATGCCTCAATTTTAGTTTGCCTTTTTATTTTTAAAAGTTATAAGTTTTTTTTCTCATCTGTTTTTGCACTTAAAAAGGTTTTTTCATACTAACAGAATACCATAATACCAGATTGCGTTTTTTGGAGACGTCCTATGGTCTGACGAAAGTAAAGTGGAACTGTTTGACCATAATGACCATTGTTACATTTGGAAGAAAAAGGGGGATGTTTGGAAACCTGAGAACACCATCCTAAACGTGATATATGGGAGTGGCAGTATCATGCTGTTTTGAGGCAGGAGGAAGTGGTGAAATTCATAAAATAGATGGCATCATGAGACCACTCGGGTCTTCTGGTTTTGGTCTGTTCTGCATCCCCAGAACCAAACACAGAAGCAGCATTCAGTTTCTATGCTCCACTAATCTGTAACAAACTTCCAGAAAACTGCAAAACAGCCGAAACACTGAGTTTCTATACATCAAGTCTAAAAACCCACCTGTTTAGAGCTGCCTTTGACCCATAATAACTGGAATATTGACCAACACATTTGAAGTGTATTGATGTTTTTAATGATGGCACTTGATAAAATGTAATGTTTGTTACTGGTTTCACAACCAGTGACTGTTTGATGTGTTTATGATGTTTTTATGTTTTCATGATGTAAAGCACTTTGAACTGCCTTGTTGCTGAAATGTGATATACAAATAAACTTGATGTTACTTGAGGAAAGATTATTTAGAAATATTGTAGCAACATCTAAAGACATCTGACAGAAAGTTAAAGCTTGGGTGCAGATTGGTCTTCCAAATGGACAATAACCCTCAGCAGCTAAAGTGGTTCCAAAGTGGCTTAAAGACAACAAAGTCAATGTCCTGGTCATCACAAAGCCCTGATCTCAGTCCTATGGAGAAGTTGTGGGTAGATCTGAAAATCTGAAAAGGCTTGTGAAAGTGAGGCAGCATACAAACCTGACTGAGTTCTGTCAGGAGGAATGGGCTAGATCTGCAGCAACTATTATGAGAAGATTGAGGAAGGAAACCCAAAAGGTTTGACCCAAATCATACAGTGCAAAGGGAAAGAATTTTGAAGACAAATTAATCTGACATATATACTCATTATGACATTTAGCATATGAAAATAATTTTGTAATTCTAACTAACCTAAAACAACAGAGGTTTGGTCTGATTTAACTTCAGACAGTGACAAAAAAAGCTTTGTGTCTTTATTCAGTGTATGTAAACTTCTGGTTTTAACTGTAGCTTTTTCTAATGTCAACATTGTCGCTCTTCTGTTTGGTAATCAAGACAAGCTGACAACACTCTTAGAGTACTTAGAAACTGGTATTAGCTTCTTTCTCAAATAGACTTTAGGGGTGGGTGTATACCTGTTTTTCTAAACCACAAGTCCATTAACCATCTCTTCATCTAGCCCCTAATGCTTCCTTATCTCCCATAATCATCTGGCTCTCAAAGTTGTGTTTACACATATCCCTCCTTCCCGAAAGAAAGAAGTTGTTGTTCAAGCACATCCATAAGCAATCCTCTGTATGGCAGATGAGAACAGTTGATCATGCGTACAATCATAGACTGGAAAAACAGTCCAGGGTACAACAAAAACCATTCAGTTTTCTTGTAATTTATCTTAAAAATAATCACAGCCCACGTCATTTAGGAAGAATCATTATGATCATGCTTTAAAAGTAGTTCCTGGGAAACAGCAGCATGAGGTTTTGTTCTGCCTTCTGTATACTGCTGAAGACAAAAGCATTTCTACATGAAGCAATATTAACACTTCATGCAGACAAAATATTTAAAATAACTTAATTGGCTGGGAATTAGTCTCAGTCAAGCAAACCAAGACAGGAAGAAAACAGCTAAAAAACAAACAACCAAAAAAAAAAAAACAACCAAAAACCACATAATACAGCCAGTCGGGTGGTATAACCACAGATTCCTAGACTAAGAAGAGTCTTGCATCCTCACTGTTTTACTGTCTTATTACAATACACCCATTTAACATAAATCATATGAAACTTAGAGGAAATAGACCATGTATATATATTTTTTTACATTGACAGAGCCTGAAAACTAATTTGTATCATACTGCATTTGGGACAAGCCATTAAAACATATTCTCAGAAACTGAGCTAATGAGTCAAAAGATGATCGGTCACAGCAGCTGGCTGATCCTTTAACTTTTTAATAACATAATAGGACTACTAGCAGCTCTATAAAATTATACTGCTTACTTGTTTAACAAAACCGAACTATTAATGGCTAAATGGAGAGTCTGACTAATTAAAATAGACCAGTGGGTTCACCATCTTCTGCAGCACTGCCTGAATACTTCCTGCCTCTGTATCATGTTGCCCTCTCAGCTTCCTAGCAACAACTCTGCACTGCTTTGCTCCTGTTTGTTCTCTCCATTCTCCTCCTCTACATGCTACATTCAACCCACCTTTCTGCATGGCACTTCTCTCCTTGATTTCCACGTAAACGAAATAACTGGAAAAATATGTACAATAAGAGTTTCTTCTGTATCAGATTACTAACATGGACAAGCACAAGCAAGCTTTAATCTGATGACTCAGTTTGTCTTTTCCTCCTGGATAATTAAGCTTTCCTGTCAAGTGCATCCCACACAGATACAGGGACTTCAGGGAAATGAGTGGGAGAGAAGGCTGGCTTGTTAATAAAACCAAAGCTTCTGGATTACAAACACAAGAAAGTTGACATCAAAACGACAAGCCTCTCTCAGCTAGAAGTTAGGAATAGGAACCTTTCCACAAAAGTAAAAACATAATTTTAAACTTTACACTTAATTACACTTGCAATTTAAAAAGATAGTTGTTTATTATCAAACTCTGCAACAAACATAGCAGTGCCCAAGAGGAGTTTAATATGGATATTAAATAACCTACACAAGATTTATGATTTAGAGCTGTTTGATCAGAGCCAAAACTACTTAGCAAAATCCAAAAATGATCTCAAAATACACAAACAACTTAACGTGCTTTTAGGGCTCTGTCACTTTAAGTAATATAAAAACACTATATTACATTATTGTGAAGGCAGACTGTCTGTGGTGATCATTCTACTTCTTTTAGTTGTTGTTACAGATGTTTATGTTACTGCTCTCCTTAGGGTTTTTGTGAATTTACATTTGAGTTTATAACAGATAACATGGTCCATATTATTTAAAGCCAAGTACATCAAAAAACACCACCTGTAAACATCTCTCTACAGTCAAAGAAATCATCACAAAAAGACAATTGTTGTTCCAATGTTCTCTAAAACCTGAAGTAAACTTTGTGTCACCAAGTATTTCACTTTGCTTGCCACATCCAATGCTTTGATGAATAAAAAGATGGAACATGGAACGTTGAGCTTCTGATCCTCCGTAGTTGTAGTAATCACAACACCACTTTTATGGTTGAATCAAAAAGTCATGACTGACTATGACTAAAACAAACCAAGTAGCTGCTGGAGAGCAGAATGACTGGATCAGTAGCATATATTAAATGATTAACAAGATGGTTATAAACCAGAACAACCAGTCTGGCAATCATTCAGTGTGACAAAGATTAGACAAATACAAGCTGAATAAAAGGTGACAATATTCTACCTTACCACAGGTTAGACCTGAACAGGTTGCAATAAATATTCTCTTGGTTATTTGTCATCCACTTGCTTTTTTGCACAAGCTTACATGACGTAACAGGGTACTTGTGGTAGTTTTGCAGTATGTGTCACTAACGAACCACATAATGCCAACATCAGTTTGAATACTGTGATTTAGACCAGACAGAAGCTTCAGTGAGATGAGGAATCACACCTGTATGACTGATGGGTGTGGGGCACCAGGGAACAATGGCAGGTTAAAGACTTGTTTGTCTTTGAAGATCATTGAGCAAACACATGAGCCCTTACCTGAGGTTCCCTTTTATCAGTAAATAATCACCTCCTGAGTTCATAATCAGAATCTGTTCAGATTTAAACTAACTTTAGAAAACACCTCTTTATTCCAAGAGATGCATTAACATACACACTAAATGATTTTACCAGTGCAGGTGAGTCTGCCTCTTCAGCTTGCGTCGTCTTGGTGTTTAGGCTCAGCTGTCTTACCCCATACTTATCTCGGTGTTCTGGGAATAAGAGCCAATGGGGAACAGGGGTTGGAAGGGTGGGGAGGACCAGATGAGGGGGGCTAAACCTAAAAACAAACAGAAAGAATCATGTTTCAAACAGTGGAATGAGTCTGAACTTATTTTTTGAAAAACTGCCCTATTTTTTTATTTATGCTATTCATATATGCGTTTTAGATTAGTCTCCAGAATACAGAGTTAAAATAAGATAGTTGATCAGTATTAATTTACAGAGATTCTATCATAAAACTATAACTCAATGATTGTATTTTACGTTTGGCTTTAACATAGACAGAAGAATAAACAGAACTACCAGTAGCATTTAAGGATCAAGAGCAAACAGCATCATACAGCATAAAGGGCCTCAACCCAAAACACAGCATGAAGTGCATAAGATTTGAAACACATGATTAAAAACTTCCATGCTGAGTTTTCCACAAGCAGCAAAAGAAAATGAATAAAATAAATAAAAATGAATATAAAACAACCAAACAGCAAACAGTAATCATAACTTCTCAGTTTACACAACAATGTGAAGCGATGAGAAACACATCTAAAACAAAAAAATCAACCCACTGGAGCAAAATTGTATATTTACAAAGTTACTTGTACCTTTAAGCTATGTAGATACCACGATTACTTTACTACGTTCAGAAGAAAAAAATGATTCATATGTTTTAGTATGAGTCTGTTCCGTTCCTCTGAGAAGGCTGAAACGTTACTTGTAACCGGCCATTGGCCATTTGATCAGCCCAACCAGGAGAGTGCATTTGTTGCCATTGATCATTTACACTTAACATAATCAGCTCTGCCCAGGACGTTCTCTATGGGTGGAGATGCTGCTCTAATCTTCCATCTTAATTGTGGAAAATCAGATTTCTTGTATGCAAGATTAAATCAAGACACTGCAGAAGTTCTGGTGAACCTCTCCATATGTGGATAAACATCCCGTCTGCTTGCCAACACATACAGGGAGCAGTAAGATGAAAACCATCAAAATCTTACATTATGCAGAAGCGTAAGATCCATAATCTTAAACAGACACTGACTCCATAGTACAGGGTGTTATTGTTAACTTACTGCAGAGTGAAAAGACTGATTGCTGCATTTAATAGAAATGGTGTCACAGATTCTCTTCTCAAAACAGAGACCAGACTTTTCAGTTCACATTGATTTCCTATTGTTTATAAAGCCATATTTTTCTCCACTGCAGGTTTAGAGTTGTTTCTGAGTTTCTCTTCTTTAAAACAGACATGTTAATATATGCAGATCTACAGTTCTTTTAGAATATTTATGCAAAGAATTCAGGATCTCTAAACTTTGAGATTTTCTCCTAAGCATGTCCCTAACACAACAAAAATGGGCTGCTTGGCCGACTTTTGTTCGAATATTTCATTGCTCAGATTTATGTGACCCAGAACTGATCACCAGAAACAGACAATTTCAAGCTCGACTGGCCCTGACCGGTACCAGGCAAATGGAAGCTAAGAAAAAAATAAAATAAATAAATTCTCTTTTCCTGGTCAGTCATAACATGTAAACACCATCAGGTTGCACTGATAGCAACATTCTTTGGTAACGATAAAGAAATAAGTCAAGAACATTTACTCATAGGTGATAGCCATGGCAATTTTCAACAATACTATAGCAATAATTAGGGATGCACCGATATGAAAATTTGGGCCGATATCGATACCTGATATTAATATTGCTGTTATGGCCGATAACGTATATTTTATATATTTCACTAACCTACGGACACCTTGGACCTCCCCCCCCCACCCCACCCCAAAAACACTGCAGACTTAACCACTGCTTCTGGTAAACTCCCGACAATCCTGCGCTGCATCACTACCACTGTCACAGGACCAAACAAATGCCACATGACCAACCTCCTCCCCTCTCCAGAAACAAACGGCAATTCAAATTCAAAAATACTTTATGTATCCCAAAGGGAAATTAAATAACAAGATAACAACAAGACTGAAAATAAATAAATTTCAGCCCAGTTTTATTTATCGGACTGATACCGATATGATAAAAAATTACTAATGTTGCCAGATACCGATGTTAGTGCTGATATATCGTGCATCCCTAACAATAATATCCTTTCCTTATGTCGTGCAGCCCTAATGGTCCCTAATGGTGAGAAGATCAGAAAAGAAATTGGCTCCAAGATTCGATTCTAAACTCCAAAACTACCTTGACATGCTCATGTTTAAGAAGCCATGATAAAAAGTACTACAACAACTTTTTAAAGATTTCCCATACTGGGACACAATGTTCTGATTCTACATAGATCCTAAATTTAGGTAAATATATAATATACAAGACAGCCGCAACTGTAGAGGTCATGTGTAAAACAATAGAAAAAACAACCTAAAGCTCAGTCAAGGATTCAAAGTTTGTAGAAGCTGTTTATTTTTATTACCAACAATAAAAATAGATAAAATGAATCCACAGTCTACATCAGATCAGTTTCTAATATCAAAAGAAGTCTGTATAAAATTTTCTGAGGAACTCTTGCATGTTCTTGGTGTGCATGCTCAGATGCACCATTTCATGCCAACAGCAGTGAGTACATACGTTTGCTTTCACTGGAGAATGTTAATCTTATCTATTGTTTCTCAGTTTATAGTGTTTCCGGTTATCTTGGGCGCCAGCCAGCATTACAGCAATAAAGCATCTTTAAGAGACCAAGGTGAAGGAAACCAACAGAAAAACTACAGCAAACAAGCTCACACTGCCTACCGTTATAGAAGGGTTGTAGATAAGACAGCACTGAAGGCAGAGCTCTTTCTAAGGCCTGAACATGTCACTGGAAGAAGTTCAACTCTTGCAGAGTGAAGATAAAGCACGTTTAACCAGCCACAGGAACCAAACAATCTTGCAGCTTCAACTACACTGAATTTTTTTAAGAAACTGACCACGAAGGCAAACAGTTAAAACAGAGCCAACTAAGGTACTTTGGTTTAATATTCAACTATGTCTCTGTGGATCTTCTCCAAATCCAACAAGTTCTAACTGGGATCAGGCATCAAACTCCAGTTTGCAATTAACTTTGTGTTTCTCCCATCTATTGTATGCCATTGTCTCCAGATATCTTACAGCAGAGAGTAGTAGCTAGGTATCTATTCAAAATTTCTGCAAAGTTCTTTCAAGGTGTTAGCAAATAAGCAAAATAAAGTGGAAGTACGCAAGACAAGTAACTGTTGGTAGGAGTTTTCATTTGACAAGAACAAAGAAGCAAATGGAAAATAAAAAATGTTAACTAAACATAGAAAACTATGTAAATTAAAAAGATAAAAAGTCTAAACTTTTTTTAAAAAATAGTACATCTGTTTCAGGATTTCTAGTAGCAGCTCTTTGAGCATTTATGTGCCTTATGAATAATGCCCTTTACTTTTTGTACTTTTTGTTTTATAGCAGTTAACATGATTATGTTGTAATGACCACATTGTAAAATGTTCCCCAATACTGCAACAGTGTAAATAGCAAAGTTGTGTACAGAAGAGCAAATGGCCTGAGGATGGTCATCTAGATGTGCTTAAAGTTAGAACATAGCAAAATTTACCAAATGGTCTTCATTTACATTTTAAACCAAGCAGAAAACAATGACTTTTGCCTATCACGTTAGTATCTTGAGCTTTATGTATAGGCATATATATTTTTTAAAATCACTCATTTAAAAGGGCAAGGCTATTTTTTACTGATCTACTTCATGTGGTCTACTTCTAAAATTACACATTGGACTTCAGACTGACATCCTCAATAAATACCACGAGGGAAGGAAAACGCTAGTCACCAAAACATGACAAAAATGGAGCATCTGAAACATTGCTGACAACTTTGTATATCCCAAAGAAGGCAAAAATTATATACAAAAAGAAATTATAATTGATTACAAGAAACAAAACTGAATAATTACATTTTTTATTCAAAATATATGAAGAAGAAACCATTTGAAGCTGAGAGGATTTAAGAGTAATTTTAATTTATATAAACTACATGTCCTGCACTATATGCCTTAGCTAATATAAACACATTACATAAACACCTGATCTCCATCCTGCAACTATTAAGGTTGTGACTAAAGAAGAAATACTATGAGTAACACTTGGGTGTTGGGCATGGTTAGAGCAGGGTACAGTATAAGTGAGTAATAGTGACATAGTGCAAAGTGAAGAGCTCCATAAATAGCCAGAAGGCTGCACTGAAGAGGGGGTAACTGTGATAGTCTGCCCAACATACATCTACAGTAAACAGTGCTCACAAAAAAACTAAGGGTCTGCTTTAACTTTCCTTCGACAAGCAGGATTAATTATTCTATTTATTCGCTTTGTGAAGCCACAAAACAGAGGAACAGCTGTTTAGGTTAGGAACTAGTCATTTGACTTTATACTCATCATTTAATCAATCATTTATATTGATTTCAAAGCAACATGATGTTCTAATTAGGTGAACAAGGAATAAGTTAAACCAACCAACATACAAAATGGTGATGAAAGAAACAAGCATTCACTAACAATACAACTTCAATGCACATTACCCTAAAATAGAAAGGAATTTCTCATTATCAACAAATACTTGTGACTGACTCCCCACTCTAAAGGTCACCGCTCCCTTTGCTGTGACTCAGTTACTTGCACACAGTGCAATCTAACCCAAAAACTGACGTTGATAAACACTCCAAGTCAACACAAGTCATCATTTTACTAAAAAAAAAAAAAAAAAAAAAAAAATCTGATTTAAGTCTTACAGTAACACAAACAGTACATCTCAGGCTGAATATTATATTTTCACAAATAGTCAATCAATTAACTGATATCTGAAATAGATAAAAAAAATTGAACCAAAAATCACAATATGAGGTGTGAGTTTGATTTTTTTTTACAAAGCTGGAAGTTGAGTAAATGTTTCAGATCAAACTAATTTTAATCCTGGATAAAGACAACCTGAGCAAATATAAAAAGCAGTTTTCAAATGATGCATCCATCATTAAAGGAAAAAAGTTTGTCCTATGTGAAAAATAATTGCCCCCTAAACCTAATAACTAGCTGTACCACCGTTAGCAGAAAGAACTGACATCAAGACTTTGTGATGACATGCAAGATGTCTTACGGCATCACCACTAAGGAAGTTTTGTCCACTCTCAGCTATGTTGGAGGGATTTCAAGGATGAATGGTGTGTTTCTGGTCATACGACAATGTCTGAATTGGGTTGAAGTCCAGACATTGACTAGACCACTCTAAACTATCAATTTGTTTTAGTTTTTTAGTCATTCAGAGGTGGCCTAACTACTGTGCTTTAGCTCGTCTATCCTCTTGCATAACCAAAGTGAGATTGTGTTTAATGTCCTGCACTGATAGTTGGACATTCTCCTGCAGGATTTTCTGGTGGACAGTAAAATTCTGGATTGTTGTTCATGTTGAAAAACAGTTTTTTGCATTTACTCTAGTTTTCTTTAAACAATCTTAATCATGTTTGATGATCTGAAAAATTTCAGTGACAAAAAAGCAAAAACAGAAAAACTCTGTAAAGGGGCAAACATTTTCACAGCACTATAGTTGTTGCAAACATACTATACCACTAAAAAAAAAAAAAAAAAAGCTGACAGTCCACAGCGCGACTGTTTTAAATCATATTCATAAGAATGAAAAGCAGAATGAATTAAACATCTCTGTGAAACCAGAGACCAAAACATTGAATCAAATGATGCATTAAGCCGAGCAGAACTGCAGAACGGTAATGGCTTCATGGATGCATTTTACTCTAGAGCAGGAGTCAGCAACCTTTACAAACCTGTGTGAGCCACTTTTGTCTTTGGCTTAGCTAAACAAAATTTGTTTAGCGCCACTAAAGCTACATTAAACAAATGATCTTATTTGAACAAAATCTACTATCAAACTTTTTAATTTATTATTTTTAAATCAAAGGAAAAACTGTTTTATTTTTATGTTTTAAAATAAAGAAAATCATCACACTTCTACACAAAAGGAATTAGCTTTCCCCCCACAAGGGAATGTGAATTTTTTTTTTTAATAGAAAACTGTCAGAAAAAGCGCATACTTTGCAATCAAAAGACAAAAAAACAATTGCCATTTGAAATTTGGTGCTCCTCCCAACTGAGGGAACTACTATATCTGCCATTGTGAACTATTATTGGCTAAACTGACCATGCACATCCTCAGGAACTGAGAACAGGAAGATTGAGGCAGACACAGAGGAAGAGCCCAGACATGGGTACAATTATGTAACAGCCATTTAATGCTCAGATTTGATTAATACTATTTCACTGCACTTTCACCTACAAGATGCAAAATAAAATTTTTGGGTGGCTTTGAAATTCTGACTCCCAGCCTTAATGTGTATAGCTTTATCAGCTACTCACATAGCAACACAGCAGACGTTCATAACCTGTTATTCTGAAGCAGACATTTCCTCCCAAACTCTGAAAATCTCGCTAAAATATACATTTTGGTTTCAAGCGGACCTATTTTTTGGTCTGTCAGCATGCAACCTCGTGCAATACAGGTTTATAGATTTCATAACTTTTACAAAAAAAAAGCTTCCTTAAACTTGACAAAACCTCTCTCTGCATTGTGCCTTGAATGTCATTATAAAAATAAAAGACATATTCAAATACATATGTAAACCATTTCTCAACATAAACTGCCTCCAACTGTATCTGTAGCACTGAGCACAATAGAGTTATATTACCCTTTAAAATGTCTTTGCAAGTATTCTGGGTGGAGCCAACATTGAATTATAGGAACATCCTTACAGACTGAGAAGAACGGTTAGGTTACAACACCGTTAAGTTCCCCAGAGAAAACAATACAGGAGTCAACTCCTGCATGTTTTAGCCATGGAGAAATATGCTTATTCAGACTGATGCAATACTTCATGAGAACAAACCATGTTTGTTTGTTTTTTTTTGTTTTTTTCCACCCCCATTTAAGCCAATAGATATTACTTTCCTGATCACACATCATCACCGTTACTGCATGCTAGGATACATTTACCCTGGTTTCATTTTAATGAGGTGATATTATGTATTTTCCAGGCACATAGTGCCATTTTATAGCACAATTAAGTAACTATGTTATCTTTAGTTGACATACAAATGCTGTATATATTAAACATAACTTTACAAAAAATCTGACTTCACAATTTGATGCCGTTAGGACGAATTTGAAGTGTTAGGGACCGAAATCTACATCATAAGTTGGCATCAGTAATAATTTGGCAGAGTATGGGAAAAATAAAAAGTAAAATATAAAAGCCCATCAAAAATATAACATCCAAGTTGTCCTTTATGATGACAATATTGCACACACTGATATTTTGATGGTGAGTTGATACATTATACAGCCCTAAAGGACACTCAAACATACATGGCAGACTTGTGAACCGTCTCTACAGTTACAGCTACTTGATATTTCTGAACTGTGCTGCAGTTACTTTGCATTTGAAGCACCAATGTCAAGCACAGCTCAATCAGTATTAATAATTAACCTGAAGCAGAATTTTATATTAAGTGTTATGATTACAAAAAAAAGACAGTTATGACTAAAATAATAAACTGAGAATTGCAATACAAGTCATTCAGTTCCATACATATTACTTAAGAAAATATATTGCAGTTTACTATCTGGTAGAGAAAAAGACTATGTTGCAGTTTGCATAAACAACAAAGGACAGATATCTGTGTTAATGACAATGTGAACAATGTGAATATAGTACAGATCTAATGAGATTCCAATATAATTGGCAGCACCCATGGGCATCACCAAGACTCCCACTTAAAGACTAAAATTACTGACCTTAAAATTAGAAGAGAAATTACATTTTAAAAAAAGGCAGCCTTCTGTTAGCAGTGTCATTCAGTAAAAAACACTTTACACCTTAGCTGAAAACCAGAGATCAGATGAGGATTTTATTTTTTTACAGAGGCAATCCAAATTATGTGCAACAAAACAGTTGGTAAACAAAGTCTGATGACAAAAATCATGTTTTTATTATTTAACCTAAATCAAGACGCTATAAATGCATTACACAAGATGCATAGTAAATAACCCTTTTTACTGACTGTGATAAATTAAGCTTTCCCAACTGAGACTGAGACTTCAGTGTTAAAAATGTGAGTTTTTTCAAATTCAAATTTTATAGGGCAAGATTTTAAAATATGAAACAGAATTCAATAAAGTACATTGACTAGATTGATCTGACACCTTTACTGCTAATCTTAACATTACTACTAGGCCAGATGAGGCCAGGGACAACATGTTCTTTGCTCCAGGTTGCAGATAAGTTAAGCAAGTTAAATTTTAGCATCTGGAGGATTCTCAAAATGAAATGCATCCTGTAGGCACAAACATCCATCCAGGGTGGCTTGCTCTGGAAATATTTGCCCCTTTACCATTTTTTTAAACGCCAGTTTTGTTACAATTTGGTCCCCTCCTACTTCCATTTTATACCAGCAAACAAATCCTTTCATATGTAACATCCCAGTACTGACTACGCATTTCTTACCTAAAAAAAAAAAAAAAAAAAAAAAAAGTGTCACAAAACTATATAAAAAATAAAATGATGCAGCAACAAAAAGACCTGCAGCTAGTTGACCCTAAACAAGGTGAGGAAGTTTTTGTTGGAAATTACTTCATATGCCCAAGTTACTGAAAATGATCCATGTTGGGGGAAAAAAACCCTTAAAAAAAACCCCAAACAAACAAATAAACAAACAAACAAAAAAACCCCATTTAATATTAACTGTACTATAAAATGAGATTTCATAAAAGGGTGAGGTGCTGACAAAAACGGTGCTGCTTTTTTTTTTTTTTTTTTTTTTTTTTTTTTTTTTTTACACTAAGCTAATTTTAACTTAAGCAAGACAAGATGCAAGGCAGCAGTTACTCTTTTACACATTTGGCAGTAGTGTAAGAGAGTTCATGATGTCAACATTCTGTTTGCTTGTCTTCACCAATACCTGTGGTTACTCAATTACCCAGGAACACTAATGATGACTTGTTTCATTTCATGCCGAACAGAAACCAGCCCAAGTAGATTAAAGATGTTCACTGGAGTGGTTATATTTCTGTCTCAGCATTGTTTAACTACAGAGATGAAGAGGTGACACATATCTATCTATCTATCAAAATATATAAATAAATATAAGCCAGCTGGTAGAATGAACATTACGTGATAAGAGGGAAACGTTGTGTCAGATGTTTTCACACTGGCTTCAATTTCCATCTTACCCGAGTGTTCAAGTTTTCTTTATTTTTTTTTTTTTTTTTTTTTTGGTTAAGTTTCTGTAATATGGTAAAATAGTGTTAAACTATAACTATTAATCTTGCTTATAGGTTTAGTAACTTCTGCTTACGGTAACCCCTTTAAAGCCTGAATTTTGAAAAACAGGTTAGCTAACTACTGTCAACAGCTTCAGGTTCGTTATGAAGTACTTTCTACCGCTTAAGATTAAAAGAAACACTCGACCAAAGCGGGTTAACTCACCCGGTCTCCGCCGTTGTTTGTCTACCAAAAGTCTTCCAAAAATGGCGGGGGTGAAAATTAATCCATAAATCTCCCCGCTGTCGTTTGTTACTTTTTTTCTGCCACCCTGTTCTTCCCTGTTCACCTCTCCCCGTTAACGGCTGGACATCTCTGCAGAACAACTTTCAGCCGTTTCAAAGGAGGCGGAAGCGCGCGCACTTCTGGGAGGAGCACACACACACACAAGCTCGTGAGAGCTACTGCTAACATTTATATAGCCTCGGGAAGCAGCTGAAACTTAATACTGTTGTCAAGGTGCAGCTACTCAGTCAACTGACCACCACAGTGGAGTTTGGGTGGCCCCACAGTTAAAGCTTACTCACCGCTAATGAGCTAACAGCAAAATAAACAGAAGCATTCTAAATAGGTCAAAATTATTTTCTAACATTAACATAAAATTCTAGAAACACTTTTTGAGATCGTCATTAAAACGAGCGTCAGAGCATGTGAGATGTTTTGGCTTTGTGTTGCATATTTCAGCTTTAGATTCATGAGGCATTTGAAATCTATTTTTAAGCAATGACTTCCTCCCAGACATTCTTGTAAGGGTTACCATCAGAAAGTGTAGCTAAGTCCTGAAGACTATGAATTCACCATAGATACAACCTAGCAGTAAATCATTTGAGGCCACTGAGATTTCACAGAATCTTGTTGGTAGTTGCTATTTGGTGAGAAAGTGCATTTCATTTCTCCTTTTCAAATCCAAAAAGTGAAACACTGCTAGTGTATATCTTTAGAATAAATACGTCAAACACAAACTCCTCAAAGTATCTGTAATGATTTGTGTGATCTTATTTATAAGGACAAGCTCAGTCACACTATGGAGGAAACTCTTGCCTCTTGTGTCCAGGTTCTTATTTTTTAGATTATGATCCATATATCATAACCACAGGTGAAGGTTAGAAGGTAGACAGACCAGTATTCTAGTGCTTTACTTTTCCGTTTAGCTTTTTCCTCATAAGGGCAAGCTAAAGTAGTACCCACATTACTCTCTTTCTCTATTGATCTCCTGCCCCATCCTTCCATCTTTGAACAAGATACCAATTCACTTGAACTTATATGTTAAAGGAGGGATGAAGCAGTCTGCCATTTCTGGTTGAGAACCACAGCCTTAGCTGACTATCTATGTTCCCAGCTGCTTCATAATCAGCTGGGAACTGCTCCAGTACAGGTCAAAGGTTGATGCTCAAAGACATCATCAACAAAAAAGCAAAGATCAGACCATGAGGTAAGGATCCAAATACATTTTCACAGCATTGTATACATTATTCTTTAGCTTTTGGAAAACAACAATAAGTAGACTTCTAGAACACAATTTAACACTACTGCTTCTGAATTGTTTAAATAGCAGGGTTATTGTTTTGAAATACACTACAAGACTTGCTGAAGTGGGGCAGTTTTTAGAGTGGCCTCCACAACCACAGCTGGCTTTTACTACTCACAGTGTCTGCTTTTACAGGATCTGACACAAGCATTAGCTGTAAATACTGACAGCAAAGCAGTCCTAAACTGCTTCAGCCAGCTTGGTGTCAAACTTGTATCCACAACAATAATGACGCAAATGAAAAACCCTAAATATGTTCAGTTTGGGACATCAGATGTCAGCTTCTGATGGAGTGAAAAACAGGAACTGGATGTGTGTTATAGTAAAGTGATGTAGTCACAGTAAAGCAAGGATAACAAAACTGCAGTTTAAACTTATTAAGCAATCATTCAATTATCAATTAAATAAAAATGTCTTTTGGATCACATTTCTTACATTATATTAAATGCAAAGGGTTTCAGAGATCAGAATTACAAAAAATGTCAACACATCAAAATGGAAAGGTTTTCTTATGTCCTCCTGCACACCACCTCAGCCACTTCAACAAACATCACTGAACAAGCTGATGCAATCAGACACCAAGGACACGTAGTAAAAAAAAAAAAAAAGACAACACAGAGTTAAAAGTCATAGACATGGAAAAAAGTGAAAGCCTGGGGGTAAAAGATAAAGTAAGACAATGAGAGCCTTAGAACAAAAATAGGGATGTAACAGACTATACATTATAATGGATATACAAGAATAAGCCGAGTAAGGATTTAAACTATATTTTTCAAAAAACGAAGAACCTCAAGTATTGTTAATGTCTCACAAATCTACAAACTCTGTTTTAAAGAATCTAATATTCAATTCAGGTTTGACCAGACTGTATATCGTGGTTTTCACCCTCAATGTCTAATTGTCAGGTTACCCAAATTTAAAAAAGCCCTTTAGAAATTATTTTATGTTTTCACCTTCAAAATAAAAGCTTAAGAAAACTCACAGTGTTTTAGAAAATCACCCTTTAGTGCACAATTGTCCACTGTGGGTTTGATGACTCTAAATATTTAAGGATTTGAACTAGAACCAGATGTAGCCCAGAGTCCTTAAAAACAGTGAAATAAAACCTTTACTGAAGCACCGATTGGAACAACTGGTCAGATGCCAACCACAGCATCATGTTTGTAGCTTGTCTGTTACATTTTATTTTCTCTTCCAAATACCCAAAATGTTGTCACAATTAAAAAATTGTGGGGTATTCTTTGACACTTTTATAGCTGAGAGTTGCTGGCCAGCCTAAAAGCAAGTCTTTATTAGTTGAAAGTGTGAACATAACAGGGCAACTCAAGAACTGCCTCCTTTCTTACTTCAAAATAAGAGTTTCAAACATAGAAATCACATAGTGTCAAGCTCAAAGCTCTTCGTATCTGGGGTTCAAAATAACAAGCTACATTTATTTTATCAGTTTGTAAGGTTTTGTGAGATAGCCTTCACTTGGTCAAGATACTGTGGTGTTTTAATTCTGTTATCAAGAAAGCCTTGAGTTTTGTATATTTTGTATATTTATCTCCTTAGGTCTCAGACTGGCATTCGAGCCTTCCTGTTATTCTTTTTTTGGTTTTCAGTTTTGATACATTTAGAAATTTTCAGCTTCACAAAGAAAAGACAAAGACCATTTGGAGTTCTATAAATACTAATCCTATCTCAAAACATATTGTTAGGGAAATCCAGCAATAAAACTGCTATAATCTGTTTTAAGTCAACATTCGAAGAGATATGTTTTGGAGCAAAAGTTTGACTACAGAAGTCCAGTATAAAACAAACACAATCTAGTGTCTGTAGGAAGGTTTATCAGCTCATAAAAATGCACTTTCTCAGTAAAACATTTTGGCAATGGGTCTCAAAGCTTAGATTTAAAGAGTTTAAAATCATTACTAGTTTGTGTGGGACATAAAGTAATTAATGATTTGTTATAGTCATGCCTGCAATTTCACTTTCAAATGAATCTTTCAGCTGTAAAAAGATTAAGCTATTCAGTTATCTAAAACACAGTTAGACTTGGGTCATTACAGTCCTTAATAGCATAAAGCTGTGTTTCCCCTGCACCACTGTAAATCATTGACCTGCTTCTGGGCCATGTTTCTAAAGGTGTAAACCTTAACCTAAACACAGTTGATTCGTGCATATTTGTTGCAAATTAATCCATCTAGAGCTTTTGCTAGATAGAAGTAAAAAGACTGTAATAAATATTGAGTATTTTGACTCAATTACCTGTAGATTACATCAAAAAGGTGGAAGCTGGAAACATATTCCTGTGTGTTTTCAAATGAGTGCCGTGGGATCTTAAAACAGCAGGAGGTTGGTCTTCAGGCTGTTTGCTTCTAATGACAGGGCAGAGACATCAACGATCTGCTGGGTGGAATACCACTAGCTTTTCATCTTTCTAACAAATCCCACAGATGGTCCCCCCTACAAACAGAAACAATGGACCTCCATCATCCTGGGGTTCACATTGAGTATAATTATAATGCACAAGCTCTCTCTCAATAGCTTTACTGGAAGTTCTCCCATCACTTTTGGGCCTTTAAGATAAGATTATCCTCATGGTGAGGCTATTGTTTGCCTAAAAGTCAATATAAGCCTTTTATAAAGCAGAAAAGGTCAAATCCATGTCATACACTTGCAGTGCATTCCAAAGGAAATTAACTTAGTGAGTAAAATACTGTTTGGCCTGTGGGTACAGATTTGATAGGAGTCACAAAACAACAAAGAGAATTATAGAAGTTCAAGAAAAACCAAGGTAAATAAAAAACAATGGGATTACATGAACAAAAAAACCAGGATGGAAAGATGAGACATGTTCAAAATAAAAGAATTGAAAGAATTCATGAATTTATCATTTGCAGTTTCCTTTTTCTTGGTTTTGGTTTCATGCATGTTATACCCAAACTGTGTCACCAGAACAGAGAGCAGGGTGTCTAACCAGGCCAATGATGTTGTAAGATGACCACATCTGCAGGTGTGAAGATCCCCAAAGACGGCCAGAACTCAGGTGTTGGCTTTGTTTGTCCCAGGCGGCATATCAGGTGGCCAAGGAGCCGTCGTTATCGGTGTGTGCGATCGCTCGAGGGTGTCCGCAAAGCAAAAAGTGACACTCAGAGAAGCTGCTGCTGCCCAGCTGCTTCTGTATCGGGTTTAATCAACGTGTGACCAGGGGTGGATAAATTAGGTCATGGAAGAGATGAATGAAGACTTACAGGATCACTGACGAGGGATTTTTTTGGCATCTTCAGCTTATTTTAATTAGGTTTTGTCGCAGAATTGTTCACTTATTTTATATCCATTGTTATCCGTTTTTATTTACAGGCCCTTGCAAAAGTAATTGCACCCCTTCTACTATTCCACAATTCCTCATGCTACAGGCTTTCAATGGAGCTCATAAACATCAAGTGGAATTGAAATGATACATTTAGTAATAAAATTAATAATTTAGTAATAAAAAAAAGGATGAATAGTGTTTTAGAAATCAACCCCATTTATTCTGATAACCCTAAATGAAATCCAGTGCAACTATTTGTCTTTAGATGTCACCTAATGAGCAGCCCAATTCCTGGAGAACATCAGTGACCATGAAGACCAAGGAACATGACAGGTCAGGGAGAAATGTGTGGAGTAGTTTAAAGCAGGGTTAGGTTACAAACCAAAATCCCAAGCTTTGAATGCCTCACACACCATTGTTTAATCCATCATTTGAAAGTGGAAAGAGTATGGCGCTGTCATGTTTTGGGGCATTTTCCTTACCCACTTGCAGAATCATTTACAGGACGCAGGATAGGAAGAGTAAAGGGACTTATTTACAATATGTACAAGGAAGTTAAATGTGATGAAGGACAAATTTTCAGAGTTCATGGTTCTGGAGCATGGGTTTGAGGGCGGATTGACGGTGTGGAGGGAGGAATGTGGATCCTGATGGTGGTGTGTGGATGACGGTTAGATAGAGGTTTCTGTCTCAAGGTGATTTTGTTGAAATCTGAGTCGGTGCATCTTGAGATCCAGGAAATGAACAGATGGTTGGAGACTGATCAGACAAATGATGACTGGGGATGAAGGAACTGTGATGGACGATCAAAGCTTGAACTAATTTCAAAGAGGACCTGTAACAAGGAGGTTTGTTTAAGTAGTCCAGAGTCAGAGCAGGAAATTCAACCTAGGAGGACAGAAGACATAAGGAAAGATGGAGCAAAGGTAAATCAAACATATTCCTCAGAATATTAGGAATCACTAGGATTGTCAACAAGAAACACTGGGGCTTGAGTCTACCAACAAAGGTCGATCATCAGTCACCTAGTAGTTGTCCTACTCCTTATTTCCTCAGCAGAGTGATGAGGGAGATTTCAGAGAGGTGTGCAGTTGGTAGCAGACCAGCCATGCCCTGCAAAGGAGATTGTCTGTTCAGGAAGAAGACTCTCCTACCAAGACTAGGCTGTTCACCTAAACTGAAAAGCAGAGTAAAAATGGTAACTCTGGAGGAGTTGTAGAGATCCACAGCTCAGGAGGTAGAATCTGTTAACAAAAACTATTAGTTATACTCTTCACAAATTTATAAAA
Organism: Anableps anableps; assembly: GCA_014839685.1. Taxonomy (NCBI): domain Eukaryota; kingdom Metazoa; phylum Chordata; class Actinopteri; order Cyprinodontiformes; family Anablepidae; genus Anableps; species Anableps anableps. The sequence goes on from CM026076.1 coordinate 30,083,834, forward strand.
GAGAGGCAAAGAGAAATAATTCATTGAAAAAAAGCCACAAAATGTCCTTTTAAAATGTTGTTACAGGCCATATAGGGCAGAGATCCCCAACCCTGGTCCTGAGACCCCATTGTCCTGCATGTTTTAGATCAGTGTTTCTCATGCAGGGACCACTTCCCTGCATGTTTGAGGCGTTCCCTTCTGCCACACACCTGACTTGACTAGGTGGGTGATTAACAGGCCTCAGCAGCACTTGATGGCATGCAGAGTAGGTCATGCAGTCATTATAATCAGGTGTTCTGGAACAGAGACACATCTAAAATATGCAGAACAGTGGTTCCTGAGGACTGGAATTGAGAAACACTATTTTAGATGTTTCCCCACTCCAGCACAGCTGATTCAAGTGATTACATTGCTAGCATGCCTTCAATTGCAGTACAATGGGCCCTGAGGACCAGGTTTGGGGACCTCTGATATAGGGGACCCATCAGACATCTGGACAAGAGTGCTCCGGTCAGATGAGACCACGACACACATTTTGGCCAATATACAAAGTGCTATGTGTATTGAAAAGCTAACACTGTACATCATCCAGAACACACCATCCCCACTGTGAATACTGGATGTGAAGCTGCACACAGTAAGTAGTTTAGGAATGTCCACTAACATTTTGCTCACACAAAAGCAGGAACACACAGTGTCAACACACCGGCAGCTTCCAGTAACATATCCACATCCAATGAGAAAGAGGAAATGACAATAGATGAGTTATGGCAACATGGAAGTGCTTGTGGTGTAACTCTTTATTTCACTTTAACGGTCTAACGATCACACAGCACATGTTTTAACAGCAAACTGGAGACTCAAATTCAGTGTTGGATTGAAACAATAAAACTTACAGCTTATTCATCTTGTTACAGTCACTCAGAATGAGCTCAGGCCTTGCTGTTCTCAAGAACTGAGACATGATGTCTTCTTCCTCTGTCTTAAGAGACTGTTCATATCAATCTGTTTGCTAATAGAGTAATAAAACCATTAGTTCAATGGAAAGAGAACCAGCCACTCTACTGTTGAAGGGCATAAAATATTCAAAAGCAAGTTATCTTGAGGTCATTAAGGAGCAGAAAACACAACAATTCCAGTCAACCAAAGCCAGAAATATACAGAGAACCTCATAATTTATAATTCCAGTTGCAAACTGTGCAAAAATCTTAAGTCATCCACCCTTTCTTAATACATTGCATCCAAGGAGTTTCTTGTAATCTTTTAAGTAGACTCAATCAGCAGATCTTCAAACTTTTGGAAAGTTTTTTACTTTTCAGGTTTTTGCTTTTGAACATGGCAGATTATTTATTTATTTATTTTTACAAATTTTTCTACCATATTCTGAGAAATGTGTTTAAGTTCAACACTAGTTCCTATCAGGAAACAGCATGGTGGCAGTATCATCATGAGGTGATGCTTGTTTTTCAGATGGGACGAGGAAGTTGGTCAAAATTGATGGTAAAATTAGCGGAGCTAAAGACAAGGGCAATCCTGGTAGAAAACCAGAATGAGGAAAGCTGCAAAAGTTAAGTTTTACCTTCCAGCGAGACAACAAACCATACAGCCAGGGAAACAGTGGAGTGGATTTAGATCAAAGAATGTTCATGGGTTAGAATGGATGAATTTTCAGCAAGACTTGAAAATATCTCAGTGACCTACAGCTGCTTGTTGACGTATTGTTCAGTAAATGCATAACAAGGGTGTGCTCATTTCCTTTAATTTTGTGTTTGTGTGTGTGAGTTTATGTGTGTCAGCACCAGATATCTTAATGTTTACAAAACAATATTCTTGTTGTGACAACATGTGATGACAATATAAAATGTTAAATCTCACTGAAAATTTTACATGTCTGATGCTAAGGAGGAATAGAAAGATACATCACACCCGCAGTTCTGTGTTTTTTAAAGACACTGAGCTCATTTCCTGGTGATGACATATAGGTGGTGAAAGATAAAATGGGTTTTTTTTATAGGGTTACGAAACACATGCTTGATTCATACTGTCTTAAGAAGAATTGTAGTGATGGTAAATTCTACTGAAAAAAGGGCTAATTAAAAAAAAAAAGGATGATCCAGGGTGTACCCCAATGCTCCTCCATTGATGTCAGCTCTCCTCATGGCACCACATGGGGAAAAAATCATGGTTCTAAAGTGCTAATCTATGTTTTTACATTATTATGACCTGAAAGCTTTTTCAGAATTTCTTCGGTTCTTTTAGGATTTCTCCACACTTGCAAGTTTTTGCTTGAAATCTCCACCTTTCTTTTGTTTCCATCCAAGTCAGTCTAGCTTCAGCCTGTCAGCATCAGAGCTCTTGGTTACCACCTGAAAAAATGATTTCCATAGCAATCTTAACTCCTCACACCTCCTCGTCTACAGCCTTTTCAACTTTTGCTACATGGTACTCCTCTTCACCTACTCTGCTCAAACTTTGACCTTGAAAAACATAGCACTCCATTTTATTTCTATTCAGCATCAGCCTTATTTATGAAAGCCTTTTTCTAATACGATGCCATTTCCTTTGACACCAAAAAAACTGTGTCACTTTTTTCAATTTAGTCTGGTTTAATCTAAAATAGGCCTTTTTGATAAAAGCTGGCAATGTAATTTTATTGGTTAAATAAGTTAATTACATTTTTCCTTCATCTCTTTTCTAACTTGTATTGTTTTTTTAGTTATTGGGATAGACTTGACAAAAATGGCATTATTGGTTTTAAAATCACTCCAGCATCCTCTTTTTTCTCCGTTTCCTGAAAAAAAAAAAGACTTTAACTCTCATTTTATAACTACCCTGTGCAGCTAAGAATGTCATCTGGCTGCTGCTTGATTCTTGTAAAGCACTAAATTGTGGTTTTTCTCAGAAAGCAAGTGCCTTCTACAGTCAAAAAAAGAATAAGATAACAGAAAGCTGAACAGGAAAGAGTAGTTGCAAACTGAAACAGTCATTCGTCACACAGCAGTTGGCTCAGTATACAGTAGATCAGCTTCCTCAACTTTGACAAATAGCTCTTGAGTTTCACTCATTGATGCCTTTTGTTAATGCAGCTGATAACGTGTTCTAATAAATGTCTTACTCAAGCTTACAGCGTATATAATCCTCGATCTAAATCATCCAAACCACAGCAAATTGCTGTTTCCAGGTGCAGGAAATCCAACAGAAAAAAACCTGCTCTTCTAGACCATTAAAAAGGGGCTTACTCACACACCTACCTACCACAGACACAGATATACTGTGCACTTCCTGTCACTTTCATAGTAAACCCACAAAGAGAACGTCTGAAAGAAACTGGCTGGAAGGAACAAAAAAAAAAAAAAAAAAATTTCACACAGAGATAAAAAAGTATTAAAAATATATAAAAATCAAAGTTAAGAACAATATACTGTACAGTAAGGACAGGGTTATAACATAAAAAATATGGTACAGTCATCAGAAATAGCATACTCCGATCCAAGGAATATGCAGCTCAGTAGGATAATTTTTTTTTTAAATGTACAAAATGTGTATGTGTGTTTGTGCATTAAAAGACCACAGACTATTTACAATATATGAAAATAAAACCTGTGCAAACAACAGAGATGTGCAAATATCAGCAGATATGTTATTTAGAATGAGTAAAACTGTGCAAATACCAGCAGGGATGTCAGCAGTTATTGAGTTTGTTGAGAGCAGTGATGGTTATAGAGTCTAACAGCTGCTGGGAGGAAGGATCTCCTGTAACACTCCTTAGTGCACTTATGATGCACCAATCTGACACTGAAGGAGCTCTCCAGCTCAGCAACAGCTTCATACATGGGGTGGGAGCCACTGTCCAGCAGTGATGCTATTTTAGTCCTTCTTTCTCCCACCACTTGAACTGGGTCGAGGGGACATCCTCGCACAGAGCTGGCCTTCCTTGAGAACTTGTGACTGCTTGATGAAGTACTCCACCATTACATTTCTTTGATCAGGCTGGCAGTCATCAATAATGTAGCTGTTTGTACCTGAAGCCATGCTTGTAATTGAGCTGTCACTCAAAATAATCTCCACTTTATAGTGAACTATAAAGTGGAAGGAAATTGCTTCCTGGTTTTTAGGAATTTTATAAAGTTGGAAAATTTTAGCATGCATAAGCATTCAGCCCCCCTTAACAGCTGTGGGTAGAGCTGCAAGTCGTTTGGGGTATGTTTCTACTTTACACATCTGGAGATAAAAATCTTTTTTTGTGAAACAGTTAAACCGGAGTAGATGAAGAGCTTCTATGAGCAGCACATTTCAAGTCCTGCCACATATTCTCCACTGGATTTAAGTCCGGATTTGACTGGGCCACACTACCACGTAAATATACTTTGAATAAGTCATCCCATTGTAGCTCTTGCTGTATATTTAAGGTCCTTGTCCTGCTGGAGGGTGAACCTCCACCCCAGTCTCAAGTCTTTTACAGACTTTCCTCCAAGAATTCCCCATCTTTAGCTCCTTCCCTCATCCCATCTCCCGTTGACCAGCTTCACTGTCCCTGTTGGAGAAAGCTATCCCACAGCATAATGCTGGCAACACCATAGTTTACTGTGATTTTGTGTTAAGGGTAATTTGCTCTTATTTTGTCACTACACAAAACATTTTGCATGTGGCTTTAAAATGATAGTTTTGATATAATCTGATCAGAGCACTGTCTTTCACAAGTTTGCTGTGTCCTTGTGGCAGATTTGCTGCTTTCTTTGATCGACTGCTTTCTTCTTGCGCTTCTTCCATAACAGTTTTAATGGATTCCACCACCTGAGCCAAGGATCTCTGCAGCTCCTCCAAAGTTACCATCCTTGGTCTTCATGATGCTGTTTAACTAATGTTCTTTAACAAACCTCTGAGGCCTTTACAGAACAATTGTATTGATACTGAAATTAAAACACCCTGGTGAACTATATTTACTTTTGGAGGACTTCTGCAGCCAGTTGGTTGCACTGGAATTTATTGAGGGGTGGTAGATTTTAAAAGGCTGAATTCAAATGGACACCAAAGTTTTCAGATTTTTATTTGCAAAGAAATGTGACTTTGAAGTCATGGACTACTTTTGTTGGACTGTAACATAAAAAAAATCCAACAAATTACATTAAAGCTTGGGGGTTTTAGTATGTGAAAATGAGATAAAGTGCGAGGGTTATAGAGACTTTTGTGAGGCACTCTACATGTGTTCAGATTTCTGGCCCCAATGCCTACATTCCAGCTTGACATAATGCTGTAGAAAGACAAAACCTGTGCCTTAACCTGTACCTTGTGAAGATGTTTAAATTTTATAACTGAAGAACAAGAAGCAGCTTCTAGTTCCAACTCTTACAGATGAAAATGCTTGCTGGATTATTTGTTGGTTGTCTGTCCAGAGTTCCTCTTGAAGCAACAATAGCAGCTCTGTTAGTTTTTGCTCAGATCCTGGCAGTGATGTCCTTGCATCCTGTGACTTTGGGCCCTGGCCGTCTCATTTGTTCATTCCTTTCTCACAAGCCAATGATTCTTTGGGACTGATTTGTGTGTATGCATTTAAACGCTGTAATTAATGTTCAGTAAATTAATTTTTTCAGTAAATTAATTTGTAATTAAAGTCAGTCTTATCATGCCTCCAAAGAATTATGCAGCTATTTGGTGCTTCTGAAACCAAAATTTATCTATCAAACACACTTTTCTTTCTATCTATCTATCTATCTATCTATCTATCTATCTATCTATCTATCTATCTATCTATCTATCTATCTATCTATCTATCTATCTATCTATCTATCTATCTATCTATCTATCTATCTATCTATCTGTCTGTCTGTCTGTCTGTCTGTCTGTCAGTCTGTCTCCTCTTGTTAGATTTCTTTCTTCCTCCTTCTAATTTTTTATGCTCCCTTTCTCGAGATGTGTCTATCATTTCCTTTTTTTTTTTTTTTAACTTTCTTCCTCCCTTGCATCCCTCTCATTTCTCGTATGTTCGTTGAAGTGTTAAACAATAAGAGGGCTTCGGTCCCTCGCAAGCTTGGAGGGAAATCCAATCTGAAACTGCTGTACATCGTGCAGCACAGCAGAATCAAGTCTTTAGGATCATAGGAGGGTGGAAAGTGAATAGGCAACATCAGAAGTATAGTCAGCATGCAGCGACAATAACAGTGGCTGCTCAGAACCTTGATCCTCCAATCCATAACCAAGCTGCATCAGCGCAGCTTGGCTGATAAAACCTGATTCGTGCCTAGAAGAAAAAAAAAAATCCCTGTCTGCCTTTGTTGCTCTAACTACTGGACCTTGACATATGTCCACTTTAAAACATCATTTAAAAAAACACTATGAGGGTATAATTATGGAGAACTTATTGACTGTGATGATTAAGGTAGTGAATTTCATCAGTCCAGCCTGTCACTGTAGTGGAGAAGCACAATTACTTGTCCTTCCGTTTTCTTTGCCTTCTCCCTTCTGTCCTTAGCATTTTTTTTTACAGTGATAAATGCTTGTCATTGCTAAACGTTTGAATTGAAAAAAGGCAAAATTAGTACTCTTGTCTAATCTTGAGCTCTTGTCTTTCACCACACAGAGAAAGTCACTGGAGTCATAATCACATAACTAATTCCAAACTGGGAATTATTATGACAGCTTGACATTTCAACTGTATTTTGATTAATTTTCATAACTTTGTACATGCATGGAGGAGAAATATCAATCAGATTTTTTCTTTGCTCATAAATATCTTCACATTTAACAATTTATTGGCTTTAAGCAAACTCAAAGATGATCAGATGAATGCACTGATGTAAATTACATTGCACTGTAAGCAGGATTTTAAAGAGGTAGACCACAATCCTCAAACAACTTGCAGCCGATGGAAGTGCGATTTGAGAAGTAATAATAAATTCTTGATGGCTGAATTTTACAGACTGATGGACAATTATGAAAAATCCCATCACAAGCTGGAGATAGTTACTTTTGCTAGCAGAGCGATATTATTGCTAATGAATTTGGATGTGTGTATGTTTTTTTCCACAAATATTTTTTTCATAAAATATTTTAGAAAAAGTAGTCTGATAAATTTTTTATGGTAATGTTAGAGTGCAGCATTTTTCAAACAGACCATATTTGAAACTGCTAAATCTTTTTCTAAATACGGAAAAAGATTTTAGAAGCTGTTTCTAACTGCATTTCTGCTTCTTAGAGGATGGCAGAGAAACAAATATGTGAGAATGGTTTTTGACTTTTATTCCTCCTCTAATAGTTTCCACTTACACATATCTGAGAATTGATCCCTAAATAACTAATTTATTTTTTGTGGATTTCATAATAAAAGTTAAATTGGCCAAAAATCTATTGGGTTGACCTAGTTCCTTTTGGACTAGCAAGCCCAACCAGCTGCATGACAACAAAACTATGTTGTTCTGAAACATCAGAAAGGCCTTTCATTGATAGGTGTCTTTATTGTTGGGTGGTTAAAGAAGAAGAGGAGGCAAGAGAATGAAAACAAAAATTTTAGTAAGTGCCTAAAAGAACTGATGGCAAGACTCTGAATTCTCCAAAGTAAACTAGAATTTAAAAAATGCCAAACCAGAGTACTCTATTTAAAACTGAATAGGCAGACTTATAATGAAAGATGGAAAACAGAAAACATAAAAACACTGAAAACTCAAGCTCAAAAACAGAGACATGTAGAGCAATAGTATGATGGAGCACCGAGAATGCAGAAATAAGACACAAACTGCAAACTGGATTAATAAAATGCAATCAAAGCCAGAAGTCTGAAGACTAATAAAAGATCTCAAGCACTGACAGGAGTAGCAAAGATAAGTCCTAGAAACCACAGAATACAACAGAAAACTGTCAAAACCTTTTCAAACTGGGAACAAAATGGTTAAAAAAAGGGACTAAAGATCAAGTTAGCTTAGTTTACCCTCTCACAAGTTTTCTTCCAGGAGTGTCCTTTATTTAGCTCCACCCATATTCTCATTAACTCTGGTAATCCCTAAAGCATAATGCTGCCACCTCCATGTTTCACCATGGGAATGGTATGTTCAGGACACAATGCACACACATAGCATCTTGCATGTATGTCAAAAAAGCATCCCCATTATTGGAAACTGTAAACATAACTTGTTATGGCTTTCACTCAACCATGGCTTTCTATTTGCATCTCTTCCATAAAGGTCAGATTTGTGAAAAAATCATTTTAGCTGACAAGAAGCAGTTGAAAACAATCAAGACCATTATGGAAGCAGAACAACAGCATGCAGTTAAGAGGAATACCAAAATAGGACAGGAACTACAAACTGGGTCACTGACATGCTAGAAAAAAACAGAAAACCAAGTCTGTGGGGTATTCAGTGATCTCCAGCCTTTGATAGCAATAACAAAGAGTAGTGTTTTTTTTCTTTTTTGTCATCAGTAATCGTGATAGGCGCACAGATTTGTAATAATGTAAAGAATGTAATGTTTGGATCACATCTGTTTGACTTTGATAAAACAAGAAGAATGTATTAGTTTCGGTCAGTGGATGTGATGTTTCTGAAACGAAACTGGACGCTCAGCTGCACAGTGTGTGCAGGAAGCACACACTGTGCAAGGTCAAGACAGGTAGCAAAAAACATGAGCTGGTCAAACTGTTAATCATTAGCTCTGAAAACAGAAAAAAGTAGATGATTACAGCACTGTGAGTCTGCACACAGTGACCTGCTTTGCTGGGAAAACAAAGTTTCTATTCAGCCCAAACTTTCAACCCAATTTTTTTCCCCCTACTTTCTCATGAAAACAAAAACTACAGTACTATTTCCATGATCTGATTTTGGTCCATTTATTTACCAGTCATCATTTCCGAATATTATGCAAATCTCGATCAAAAGTAAACCGTCCTGTAACTGTTCCAACACTTTACATGATCAACAGAGTCTGGATGTCAGCAGCAGTAAAATTAAGGTTGTGGTTTTGACTCCTGTGGTGATTCTCAGCTAGGTTGGAGACATTGTTTTAGATTTTAGATTATAGCTCATCCTCTAAAGTCTGTAAACTTTTCATCATCCTGTGCTTAGTCCTCTCCTTTGAGTCTGTATTGCTGCAGCAGTGAGTTACATGGGTTACCCAGTGCAGCTCTGGAAAGACTTTAAACTATATTTAAAAAGAAAAACTTAGCTGCTGGTTTTCAGTTCTCAGTAAAATCACGGGAACACATTAGTCCCAAAACAGATGACCCACACTGTTATTTTTCGTCTTTCATTAATGTGCCCTGAGTGGAGGCGTTTTAGCTAAATGCAGTTGTCAGCACCTTTATAGAGGAAAAGCTAACAAACATATATAAACACAGTGATCATTAGATCCCCATCACTCAAGATTGAGGACATTTACTCAGCCCCTCAGCACAAGTGGGGCAAGAGCACTTTAAAAGACCCTATGCACCCAGCACACTTTCACTTCACTACCCTTCCATAAGGAAGAATGAAGGTGCACAGATCACACACAAACCAGTACAGAAACAGCTTCTTTCTTCGTGCTGTGGCCAGTCTGTTGATGACTGGATACACAAATGCACTGAGTTAAAATATAAATGTATGCTAATCTTTTAAAATGTTTTTCAAAATATAAAACTCAGGGCGGCGCGTGTTGTAGAGGTAGAATATGCGCCGCCTACATGAAGGCGATTAGTCGGATTCTGATCTTTTTGTCCTTTGATGCGTGTCTTCCCACCTTCTCTCTTTCCCATTACTGCAAATAAAGGCCACTAGTACCACAAAAAAAGCCCTAAATTGTGTTGTAGATTTTTGCTATTTGACAGTCTGAAATTTCATTGTACTACTGTCTTACTCATACAATGGCAATAAAGCTGCATATCTATCTTACAGGGCAGAAAACAACTCAGCCAATCAGAAGCAGATCAGACGATCAACCATAAAAGGAAGCATCTGTTTGGAGAACTACCAATCAAAGTCAAAGCAGCATGACTCAAAGAACACCATATACACACACCATCTCTAGAGATATAAAACCATAAAAAGAATCATAAAAAGTCACATACAGTTCAGAGAAATTAGCTCAGCACCAATTCCTGTTTGAAATCCCTTTACTATTTGTAAAGTGTGAATCCAGAATGCTTCTCAGACATTACTCCAACTCACATATATCTTTACTAGTTTGATCTTAAGCGAGATTTTTTTTAAAAACTGTGCTTCTTGCATAAAAGTCCCTACATGACCTTACTACTCAGTACTTGCAGCTGAAACCAGATGTTCTCACACACACAAGCACTGTAAAACAGGACACAAACTATTTTTTTCTCACTGTATGATACTGAAACAAAATAAATTCTTCCTATTTTAGGTCGATTAGGTTTACTGAAAATATTTTTATTTACTAACTGACAGAGTAATGAGGGAGGGATTTTTAATAATTTTTTCAAATTCAGAAGTTTAAATAAACTAAGATTAATATGCCTTTTGTCAGTTTGGGGAATAGTCAGGTCATGATGTTATTGCTTTTAAGCTTCTGATTAATTCACTTCTGATTAAAATTATACATAAGTATTGACACCATAGTAATGTCTTGCCATTACACCATCCAAGAAGGAGACAGGTTCTGTGTCTCAGAGTTGAATGTGTTTTGGTGTGAAATGTGAGTATCAACCCTAGAATGAAAGCAAAGGATGCTTTAATCGAACTAGAGTTCAATTAAACCACACTAAACAGTGTTGGTGTGAATGCACCTTCAGCTTGTGAGAGAGAATCATTATTCACACTAAAAAGGATCTGGAACAGACATCAACTGAAAGGCCACTCAGTGAGGAAGAAGCCATTACTCCGAAAGCAATGTAAAAAGCCAGATTAAAGTTTGCAAACAGAGTGAAGGACAAAGATGTTAAATTCTGGAGACATTTCCTGAGATCTAATGAAGCTAAAACTGAAATGTTTGTCCGTAATGACCATTGCTACATTTGGAGGAACAAGGGGAAAGCTCGCAAGCCTGAAAACAGCTTTCCAACTGTAGTGAAGTATAGCAGTGGAGGCGTCATGTTGTGGGATGTTCTGCTGCGAAAAGGACTGGTGCACTTCACAAAATAGATGACATCCTGCTGTGGTTACATAGTGTAAAAATATTGGTATGAAATTTCAAGAGCCAGGAAGTAAAAGCATAAATAGGTACTCCAAATGGACAATGATCCTTAGCAGATTGACAAATTCCACGAAATAGCCTTCCTGTTTTTGTTGGGTTTTGTTGCAACAGCACATATTGTTACAGCACATTACTTCTCAAGACATCTTTGATCTTGGATTGGTTTAATGTGGATTCAAGCCATGGTTTTGGAGACAAAAAACTTGTTTTCTCACAGGTACTGTATTGTGGAAAAGAATGGCTCGGAGGACCACGATGAACATAATGAGGAGGAAAAATCAACTGTTGAACAGGAGTCAGGGTCAGAAGAGGAGAAATATAATCGGGGGTTGATAGATCCATCTTACAGACCACAATCTACTCTTTCCTTCTCTGAAAAAGACTCCAAACCAACTTCTGAAAAAAATGGAAGAAGAGTTTGAAGTAAAAGAAAATGATTGACATAATGATGAGGAAGCATCTGAAGCTGAAGTGTTAGAAGAAAACGTCGACTTACAATGAAAGGAAGAATAACCCGATGAGGAACAATCTAAGGAAGAGGGCTGATATAGAAGAATATCTCCAGTCTAAGGATAAAACACTGATCTGGTCTGTGCCTTCCAGTGACAAACAGTGCATGTTGACAAGAGAAAGAGAAACAAACCACCATGGTCCTACTGCATATGCAAGGTATCAGGCTGATGATATAAAGTCTACTTTTGACAATGATAAGGGTTTTCCACTAGTAATGGTTCATGGTACCAGTCTCTTTTTTTGAGAACTTACTTTGCATGGCTTCCAATCATGCCAAGCTGTGCTGAAAACGTGATATCAGAAGACTGTTGATCACTTATTGGCTAAGAGGTGATGTCACCAAGGTGACTCCCTTGCAATAATCCGGCCTGTCACTGGCAAAAACTCATAACAGTGACTGATGGTATTTGGTATCTTAAGGACAGCGACAGCAGAATGTTTAACATAGCTTCCCTATCCTCCATTGTTGCGTTGTGTTTGTGTTGCATACAGATCACATCACACTACTTCTCAGATTCAACTATATGACGACCACACCCACTAGAGCTGTTCCTCAGTTGTAATGGGAGACCACCTGAACTGTGTACAGTAAAGCTGCTAGGTGCTCGTGGAAAAGATCCAATATTTTCCCTCAAAAACAGGGGATATGTTCACATAAGCAAGATCTATTGGCCCTGAATTCCAAAATAAAGGTTAGAAAATATGGAAATATGTTGGACTATAGGTGTAACACAGAAATGACTGAAAATGTATACTATATATTATAGATGTCAGTCAAACAATTCGGAGTTATTTTTGACCTCAAATGAGCAATAGTATATAAGGAAGAAAATTAAGCTGGTAATGAATATTATTGAATTAAAATAAAAGAAAGCATATGTTTAAAAAATGATCTCCCCTCTTATTATTCTGCTATTTAGTTTGTTAAAAGATTTGTGGCAATCCAAATGGACCTAAATCAGGAAAAAAATGTGGCCTGATTTAACATCAGATAGTGAGGGAATATCTTGTTTCAACTTTATCTGACCTCCTCCCCACTTTGTCCTGTCGCAAAACCAAAGGTCTTCTTATACTGGACTGCTCAACATTCCTCATGTCATACTGAAAAACTCTCTGTGACAAAGCTTTCAGTGTCGTGGTCCTGACCCTCTGGAATGCTCTCCATGCCTTCATCTGAAATGCCTGATCCCTGGGTATTTGGAAAAAGAAACCCACTGACGACAGCACTTCTTCACTGAGACATTTATGCTGATGTGGCTTTTCCTCTTCTACTCCCCAATTATGAGTTCTATTTTGAGTCACATATCTGCTTTTATTTTGCCTTTCCTGAATTGCTTTTCAGTACAAACTATATAAATGTAAGATGTTAAATGTTTTTAACTTTTAGCATTTATTTTCTTGATTCTTTTTTTCACATTTATGTCGACAGTGCCTTGTAAAACTATTTACCTGGAATCTTTTTGCAGCTTGTCACATTAAAATTACAAACCTCAGTGTATTTTTGCATGATTGTGAAGCAAAAGGAAAATTATACATGTTTTCCAATTGTTCACAAATAAAATCTGAGAAGTCCACACATTTATAAACAGCCCCTCTAAGTCAATAGTTTTGTGGAACTACCCATCTCTGGAAATATAGCTGCAAGTCTTTAGGTGTATATCTCTGCCAGCTTTCTTGATCTACAGGCTGTAATTTATGCTCATGCAGCTGTGAACATCAAATTTCAAGCCTTGCCAGAGAGACTGAATTAGCTGTGTGTTTAGTGTCATTGACCTGCTGAAAAATGAACCTTTGCCCCAATCTTAAGTATTTTCCAGCCTTTAAAAGGTTTTCTTTCAGGATTATTTATCTCCATCCATCTGGCATAAGTCTGACCAACTTCTGTATCATCTCTGTTCCTCTTCACTGTTAAAATAGCAGTTTGTTTAAAGAAGTAAGCAAAGCTTAAAATTCTTATAGATGCCTTTTTTTGGCCAAACACCCAAATAAAATTGAGTCACTCCCCATTCCAATAGAAAAAAATAAAAAATGAACAAAAAAATTAACCAGTCCACAGAAATTGAGGAAAATGTAAGATAGGGTTATTCAGAAAAATATAGGATTGTCTAAATACGGCTTTACAAACTCAAACATTTTCTGTATAAACTGAAAAAAGCAAGAGGATTTAATGTTCCTTTGAAACATTAAACCTGTTTTTGTTGTATGTATGATAACCGCTTAATGGAATTTACCATTTTCAAGTTTCCTGCTGAATTAAGGTTTAGGGTTTGAACTGCAGCATTGATCTGGTTGATCTGGAACCAGTAGCCCTGTGTTACTGGTGTCTTTGACGTAATTTGCCAGTTTAAAACTGTCATGAGTACACCAGTGTCCTCTTGGAGCCATTGTCTTATGTGGAAGTGTTTTGAGGGTGACAGTTAAGGGGTTAATGTTAAGTTGATGTATTCCAACTTGTTCATGAATCAAGGAATTTGATAAAATGCCCTAAAACCTTAGAATAAGAAACATACCCCATGTCAGGATGCTTGAAAGGACAATCCAAATCTAGAATTCAATGTTTTGAGGGGGCAGGGGGTTTGATAAACTTGTCTGTGGCCCTTTGACACAAAAAAGAAAAATCATGCTTCAATCAGTCCATAAAATGTTGCTCCAGCTCTCTTTAGACCAGTCAACGTGTTATTTGGCAAACTCTAAACTCTTCAGCACATGTTTTTTTCAACAATGGGATTTTACAGGGTCATCTTGCTGACAGCTTGGCTTTACATCAGCCTCTTCTAATTGTTTCAGTAGACACAGTTAGTTGTAAACCTGCTTTTAACACCTTCTAGTTAATCATTGGCAGAGTTTTTGTCAATTTGGCTATCCTTCTGTCCATTGGACTGATAATTTTTATTTTCTTCCACATTTTTCTGGTTTTCGTTTCCATTTTAAAACATTTTAAGTCACTTCAGCTGAAAAGCCTTTCATTTTCTGGACTTTTTTGTTTGTTTTTGTCTCTTTATGCTGCTCTTCTGAAAAATGCTTTACTGGCCTATTTTACTCTCTGGTTTCCAGAGAGGAGGGCACAATAACCAGCATGTAAGCAGTTGCTGCTTTCGTCTTTCAAAACCTACTTTTCTTGTAATTTGTTATTTACAATCATATTCAATAAATTAGGCTCTACTTTCTGATGAGGCTTGTTTGTTAGAATAAAAGTACCTTTTGAAAATAAGAGCTGGTTTTAAACATATTTTCACTTTCAAAATAATTTTTTATTGGTTTCATGTAATATTCTAAATTTAAATGTTGTTTTCATCAGCTGCAAGCAGAAAATCATCACAATTAACAACAGCTTGAAAACATTGGTCTGTGTGTAATTAATCTATGTAATGTTTTAGGGAAGGTACTGAAAGAAATTAACTTTTCAGTAATCCATCCATCAATCCATCCATTACCCATCACGCTTATCCTTGCAGGGTCATGAAGGGGGCTGGTGCCATATCGAGCGGTCATCGGGCAAGAGGCTGGGTACACCCTAGACAGGTTGCCAGTCCATCGCAGGGGAACACAGAGACACACAGAACAAGCAACCATGCATGCATACACTCACACCTAAGGGGAATTTAGAGAGACCAATTAACCTAACAGTCATGTTTTTGGACTGTGGGAGGAAGCCGGAGTACCCGGAGTACACATGCACAGGGAGAACATGCAAACTCCTTGCAGAAAGACCCCAGGCTGGATTTGAACCCAGGACCTTCTTGCTGCAAGGCAACACTGCTTCCAACTGTACATCCCTTTTCAATATTGTAATGAATTAAATATGACTTTATCATCAGATGCTGTTGGTGTGTAATTTTGCTTGGTAATACAGTACTATTTTTATGTAAATCATGTTTAGCAGCATGTGTTTCCCCCTACAAACTATAAAAAGGAAGGCTTTTGTTTGTGTGTGGTTCTGGTTTCAGCTCTTTGACATTTGAAAGCATAAACTCAAAAGGAAAAAAATAATTCTAGTCACTGTGTCTCACATTTTACCCAGTTGGTCATGGGATGTGATCAGTCACCCAAAGTGAGGAAGTTCATGTGACTTTAGTTTTGAAATACTGCTGTTTACAATGGTTTCAAACTTCTCTTCCTGGTTTAAGTAATCATTTTTGTTCAAAGCAAGCTTATAAGAATCTCGAATCTGGTCATCACCGCTTTGTTTCATAAAGAGGAAAAAGCCAAAAAAAACATTCAGCACATAATGCTAATGATTCAGCATCCCTGTTTTCAGGGATTAATATTGGGATCAAGGGAGAAAAGAAACCAGCTTCAAATTGGAGTGATTCTGATAAACCATCAGAGGTTCATTTGTGTTGTTGATTTTGTATAAATATTAGTAAGTAAGTAAGTAAATGAGTTGTGCCTTTTACGTAAGGACATAACAGGGATGCATGATGGTGGCAGCATCATGCTGTGGGGCTGTTTTGCTGCTTATAGTAGATATGCCTGGTGCAAGGTTTATGTAATAATTAAGGAGAAGTACCTCCAGCCATAGTTTTATTTCAATCGTAGGTTGGTGAAACAGAAAAAGATTTGCTCTGTTAGAAGCAGGTAAGGTATTGTACTTTGATTTCTTCACCATCAAAAAAGCAAAAAAAATTTAAAAAAAAAAAAAAAAAAAATATATATATATATATATATATATATATATATATATATATATATATATATATATATATATATATATATATATATATATATATAAAGATTTTAATAATATTTTTCTATAAATGTTTTCAAAACAATGTTTAAAGCTGTAAATGATAAAAAAAAAAAAAAAAAACAAAACAAAAAAACAAAAAACAAATCAGGGAGAAATTGTATGTTTCTCACTGAGGGTTATACAGTCTCCACCTAGCTCCTCATCCTTTCCATACAGCTCATACAACATGAGCAACAAAGAGCCTAATTTAACTTGCAGTCTGTCAGCCACTCATCCTTTCACATCTTCCTCAATCCTTGCTAACTTGAGTGATCCATTAAAAGGAGATCCTTTTGTCACTTTAATGCTCCTGGTGATGTCCTCTTATTACAGAGATGCAGGAATGGAAACACACCTCACTGAGGCTGCAGTGAGGCATGTATGTGTGGTGGTCACATGTCAGGAAGAGATATAGAACTAAATAATATTCTCAGTGGATTCTCAAGAAATCTGTGTCCTAAATTCTATGCATTCATGATTAAACCATCTAGTATAATAGAAGACATACAATGTAAATTTATTTTGCTCAAAACAGCATTTTAATTCACATAAGATGCCTTTGGCCTTCCTGCAAGCTTTGCCAAAGGCAATTTCTCTACCACCCTGATTTGGTTAACAAAACACATGTGTGTGTTTGTGAATGCTTTAAAACTCAGTTTCACATTCTTATTGTTTTCAGCATTCACTTGTTTGTTTTCTTTTTTCTCTTCGGGAAAAGGTGACTCGTAGGGATGCAGTTGCTTCCCAAGGGTTAACAAGGTTACTGTGTCAGTATCAAGTGACTACGAGCTGTCTCATTACTGCAAGGTAGCAACTTATTTTGTTTGTGTTGCAACATCATTAACTGCTTGGGAGAAACACTCAGGCATGTCAACAAAGACCTGAAAGGAAAAGACCTGATCCAAGGCTGCTGTATGATATGTGCATGGACATACTTTGTCAAAAGTATTAGAAAAGATTACATAAAAGATTCTATTTAACAAAAATAAGGACTGTAGGCCCACGTTTTCATGAGCTGTACCCACAATGCCTTGCAAAAGTCTTCATACCTATTTTGTCACTTTGGAATCACAAACTTCAGTGTACTTTATTGGGATTTTACATGATAGACCACCGCAAAGTAGTGCATTCTCGTTAATTTGTAAAAAGACTTTATGTTTTCATCATGTTATTTATTTATTTTTTTTTACAAAAAAATCAGTGATGTGGGATGCATCTGCATTCAGCCCCCTTTAATCTGAAACTGCTAAATAAAGCTTTTGCACACCCAACTGCCTTCTGAAGTAACCAACTTATTAGAGTCCAGTTTTTTGTTATTTAATGTCAGTTAGAACCTCCGCTCCCAGCATTATTAATATTTGAATGGTAATAAAAGGTTATAGTTTTCAGCATGACTTGAATACTCAAGTCATGCTGAAAACTATAACCTCTCCAAGGTGTATACCTTGGAGATAAAACATAGTCATAAAAATTTGTGTAGAAGCGCAGCTGATGGAGAGATATAAAATAGAAAAATGTAGCAAAAATATCTTTTATTATCCCACAGTGGGGAAATCGGGTGTATCAGCAGCAAGTTAAAGGTACGTGGGAGCATGCATATTCACACCTAAGTAAAAAAATATATGTAAGAATAAAAGACTGTACAGTAGGGGTGAATTTACAACATAATGAAAATAATTCTATTGAAAATAGCATACTTAGATAAAAAAAAAAAAACATGCAGCTGAATAGGGTAATTCAAATAAAGAAAATGTACAAAATGTGCGTGTATATATGTGCATAAAAACAACTACTAACAAGTAGTGAAAAAATAACAGTGATGTGTATAAAATAGCAGTAATGTTTTCTGAAATGAGAAAACCATAAAAAACAGCAAGAATGTAAACATTTATTGAGTTTACTTGGAGCAGTGATGGTTATAGAGTGTAACAGCTGCTGGGAGGAAGGACCTATGATAATGCTTCTTCGTGCACTTAAGACGCAGCAGTCTGTTACTGAAGAAGCTCTCCTGTTCAATAACAGCTTCATCCATGGGGTGAGAAACATTGTCCATCAGTGATGTTATTTTAGCCAGAGATCGTCTGTCTCCCACCATTTTCGCTGGGTGGAGGGGGCATCCAAAGTCAGAGCTGACCTTCCTGATGACCTAATCTAACTGCTTCCTCTCAGCCGTTGATAAGATGCTGCTTTAACAAACTACATCAAATAATTGAGGTCCTCAAATCCAGGCCTCAAGAGCTGGTGTCCTGCAACTTCTAGATGTATCTCTGTTTCAACACACTTGAGTCAAATAATGAGGTCATTAGTAGGACTCTGAAGAACTTGACTGCATACTGAGGAGGTAATTCAGCCATTTAATTGAGGTGTGTTGGATCAATAGGTGGATTAGTGCTATGTTGGCAGTGATATGGGCGCTGCACCGGTCTGTTGTGATAAAGACAGAGGTGAGTCAAAAGGTGAAGTTTCTGATTTACCGGTCGATCTAAGTTCCTGGTCTCGAGCTCTGGGTCAAGACTGAAAGAATGATATCGCGGATACAAGTGGCCAAATGAGTTTCCTCTGCAGCGTGTTTGGGCTCTCCCTTAGAGATAGAGTGACAAGCTCGGTAATCAGGGAGCGACTCAGAGTAGAGCCACTGTTCTCCATGTTGAGAGGAGCCAGTTGAGGAGGCTCGGGCATCTGGTTAGGATTCCTCCTGGATGCATCCCTGGTGAGGTGTTCCAGGCACGTCTTACCAGAAGAGGACCCAGAGGAAGATCCAGGACCTGCTGGAGTGACTATGTTTCTTGGTTGGCCTGGGAATGCATTGGGATACCCCCAGAGGAGCTGGCCCAAGTGACTGGGGAGAGGGAAGTCTAGGTCTCCCTGCTCAGCCTGCTGCCACTGCGACCCGACCCCGGATAGGCAGAAGAAAATGGACAACGGATGGGTGGATTTGATTAATAAAATGTGAGTTTGCTTGGAAGAACATGAAACTTCTTCAGTGACCCCAAACTTTTGATTGGTAGTGTGTCTCAGTGAGGAACCTCAGTTGGCCATAACGCATACATGGACTGCTGATAAGTCTAACCCATTTTAAATACATTCTGCCGTTCCTGACTGTGATGTGTGAAAACACCTAAAATGTAGCTTCATGGTTTATGATTTATGATTTATTTTATTTAAAACAGGGACAATATACAGTATACATTAACCGCAATAGGAGAGATGCACTGTATCAGGTTATGGCTCTAAGTTCTAATTTCCACCTGTAGTAAATGACCCAGCTGATATAGTTTGGTTTACATGGTAAATAAACTGACTCCAAATATATTTTGTTTAACCTATAAGGCAAAAATGAGTTCCATGATCTTCTGAAGCTGGAATATGTGAAGCCTGTGGCTCATAGAAACTCTTCAAGAAAACTGTCCCGTATGCCTGATTCTGTTCTAGATTTGTGTAGGTATGGACTAAGTTGAACAAAATGTCCAAATTAGGCAAAAAGGATAAAAATCTAATGTTATTTTAAAAATACGAATTAAAAGGAGTAAATGGAGGATCAGCTGCTTTCTGACATGCATTATTCAGACAGATGTTTCTAGCTAAACATGTAACCACAATGTGACCAATCAAGAACAGCAGTCAGCAACACACCTTGCTAAAATTCTCGACACACTGCTGACCTACTTCTCCCTGACAGCTGGTATTTATCCTGATTTAGTTAATCCATAGACTCTTGAACAACAAGATGGATAGCTTCAAGAAATGTGCATTTACATTTTTCAAGTGTCAAGTCAAATTTTGTTTGGCTTCTCTTCCTAATGCATTACTGAGCTGTTTTTAGTGTGCAATACCAATGCTACCTACAGAAGCTCTAAATGGTAACTAATAAAATCAGGACTCTACTCTGAAACGTAGGTGCCTCCAAGCTAGAGGACTATAACTCACTGATCAAATATATAGTTTTTATTGTGAAAACAGACTAATGTTTGTGCAACTTCATAATTTCTTCTGACTGTGATTGATAAGGGCTCCTTAGAGTCCAAAGTGACTAAGGACGTGATTTGGACAATATGGTAGGCTCTTCCCTTACTTTGATAGTCTAACAACAATCGAGGCTTTTTTGGACTGCTTGGGGCTAGCTCACACATCTTGGAACCAGTTCGCCTCAAAGTCCCTATGGTGGTCTGAAACACCGCAGATCCTGTAACTTGGAAATAATTCCTTTTCCAATGAGTTAGTTGGTTATACAGAATTTGGTGTTTGGATTCATTTTAACTCTGATGAAAACACTGTGGTTATAAAATGTTACAAGTCATAATTTTCATGTTTGAGTTTTTAAAATGCTGATCTGATTTGGGGCTATATGGTGGTACAGTTGGTAGCACTGCTGCCATACAGCAAGAAGGTCCTGGGTTCAAATCCTGTCAGGTCTTTCTGCAAGGAGTTTGGACAGTCTCCCTGTGCATGCGTGGGTTCTCTCTTGAGTACTTCAGCTTCCTCCCACAGTCCAAAAACATAACCAGATAGGGTCAAATGCCCTTAAGTATGTGTGTCTTTGTTTGTCCTATGTGGTATGGCAACCTGTCCAGAGTGTACCCTACCTCTCCCCAGTGACCAATGGTTAGGCACCAGCCCACTCCTGTGACTCTGCAAGGACAAGTCCTTATAGAAAATGGATGGATGAATGTTTTGATTGGCTTAAGCACTTTGGATGATTTTGCCAAGGTTTTGTATGATGGTATCTCCATCTCTGATGAATTTAGTCCAGCCTAAACACCCAAGAGATACTAAATGTCCTTTGTCAACACATCCTACACATCGTCTGCCATTTGTGTCTCCACCTTATTTGAGCAACATCTTGGATGTGGCAGGATGATCCTGTAGTGTGGGAGAGACCTTTAAAGTTGGTTATCTTAACTCCACATTAGAATAACATAGCAAAGGAGGTCTGAAGCTTTGATCCATTCAGGAGATGTGCTGTTATTGCGGTCTAATCAGCTGTTTCTAGCGGAACTTATTGAAAATTCTTTGATTTGTTTTATTTTCATCATCACCTGTTTGTCTGTCACTCCCAAACCTTTTTCCCTGCAATGTTACTCTGAAGTTTTTCTTTATGAGCATTCCTGAGAAGTGATTTGTTTTCTAACCCCTAAGAGACTATTCCTTAGTCATCTATCAACTTGGTGGGTAACTTTTCCCTTTCATGTGGTGTTATATTGAGACATAGTCTACAGCTGGGATCCCAAAGACTTCTTCTACTTAAACATTCAAGTCAAAAAAAGCAAAACAAAACATCCAAGTCTATCAAATAGACATGTGTTGCCTTGAAACTGAATTGGAATTAAATCTGGAAATTTACAACCCCTTTTGCATAACTACTGTGGGATGCCATAGGCCCCAATCTACCTCTAAAGGGCTTTATTTTCTTTAAAACAACTTTTGTCCAGATTAAATTTTAGTGAATTAGTTTTAGTTGGAGACTTGAATTGGGACTGGCTCAGTTGAGTTTCTGAAGGATTTAAAGCTTACTGTGACTTGATCAATCTTACTCAGCAGGTCAATTCACCTACTTGACCAAATCTCAAAAGTCCAGAAAAGTCTACTTTGATTGATTTGATACTGACCAATATTCCTCATAAATTCTCAGCTTTGGGAGTCTTCTGTGATGGCATAAGTGATCACTGTGTTGTTGCAGCCATTAGAAATACTAAGATACCTAGAACTATACCTCGTATTATTATAAAGAGGAATCTTAAACATTTCAGTGAACAAACCTTTCTCTATGAATAAAATGAGATTGATCCCTGATAAAGAGATGGCTTGGTTATTCTTCAGAGATAGTTTTATGGAAGTCATGAATAAACATGACCCCTTAAAAGGATACAGGGTAAAGGGGAGAGATAATTCCTGGTTCTCACCAGAGTTAACAGATTTTATTAGTAACCATAATGTGTCTTGGGCCAAGATGGGGAAGTCAGACTTCCCCATTGACTGGACTGCTTTTAGACAATTAAGAAATAAATGCTCCTCTGCTATTAAGAATGCTAAATCAGATTATTATCTTTCTGTTACTGCTGAGAATCTAGATAATCCTCAAAAATTCTGGAAAACAATTAAAAGTCTCACTATGAGTAATTGCTCTAAGGATTTGCCTGCTTAAGTTTTAAAAGACTCTGTTCCTGTTTATAACAGAATGGAAGTTTTAAATTGCCTTAACAAGCATTTGTATCATCTGTTTCTTTATTTGACTCAAAGGTAGTAGATCCTGCTGCATTTGTGCAGCCCACCCTGTTTTCTCTGGTGAGCATTTCAATTTTATACCATTCTCTCTTAATGAAGTTCAAAAAGCTCTTAAAGCTTTGGATCTAAGGAAATCTCATGGACCAGATGTAATGGAACCTTTATTTTTAAAGATAGCGGCTGACCTTGTAGCCAAGCCTGTAACAATCCTCTTTAACCTTACTGTGGAAAACCAAAAAATTCCTTCAATTTGGGAATCAGCCTTTGTTTTTCCCTTATTAAGGGGTGGTGATCCATCAGTTTTAACAAATCATAGGCCAATATCTAATCTTTCAGTGCTGGCAAAAATTTTAGCGTCTCTTGTGAGTGACCAAGTTAAGGAATTTTTATCTCGCAATACTATTAGCTCACCTTTCAGTCAGGCTTTAGAAAGAGGCACAGTACCATAAAAGTGGTGATGGTGGTTAACGACATTGTTGTTGCTCTCAATAAGAAGCAGTGCTGTGCGGCTCTCTTTGTGGATTTGCCAAAAACATTTGATACTGTAGACCATGAAATTCTGATAGCCAGGGTGTAGGACTCTGGTTTTTTGGAACAAGCTGTTGGTTAGTTCACAAATTATCTCAGGAATAGGACAAAATGTATAAAATATGATAATTTGTGTTCTGAAGTTGTCACGGTTCATAAGGGGGTACCACAGGGATCAATTTAAGGTCTTCTTCTATTCATAATTTATATAAATGAATTGGGACAGAATGTGTCTGATGCTAATTAGCATTTTTATGCAGATGACAGTTATTTATTGCACTGGATCCACTTCTATTCAGGGAATTGAACTATTACAAAAATCCTTCTCTTTTATCCAAAGCTCTTTATTAAATTTAAAACTCCTTAACACAGATAAAACTAAATTGATGTATTTTTTCCAGGTCCAGAGGACCACAAAAGATCCCTTCTGTATTCTCTTCCAGTACAAAGGAAATAGAGCTGATTCACACATATAAAGACATAGGCATTTTGATTGATGATTTCACTTTCAAACCCCATGTGGAATGTCTTATGAAAAGGCTAAAATTAAAGCTGGGCTTTTATTTTCGAAATAAGTTGTATTTTCATATACTGCTAAAAAGCGGCTTGTCTCTGCAACTTTTATGTCTGTGTTGGACTGTGGAGATCTTTTGTATATGATTGCTTACTCACATTGTCTTAAGATGCTTGATTCTGTCTACCTTTCTTCTCTGAGGTTCATTACAAATTGCAAAATGTCATCACACCACTGTGATTTATACTCACGGGTGGGATGGCATGGTCTGGCTACCCGAAGTAAATCCCATCTTTTAAGTTTTATTAACAAGGCACTACTTGGACTCCTGCCGGCATATATTTGTACTGCAATTTCACTAAGAAATGTCAACTCTTATACTTTTTGCTCACACGATTTGTTGCTTCTTTCTGTCCCTTTTGCTGAGACTGAATAGGGCAAGAAGGCTTTCGTTCACTCTGCTGCCTCTTCATGAAGCTTGTTACAAGACACTTTTAGATTGACTGTATCCATTTCATTTAGAGCTTTTAAATCTAAACTATAAGTTCTTGAGGCCAATTCTATGACATGTACCTGTTTTTTATAACTTGACATTTTCTTTTAACTGTGTATTTTTCTGTGTTGTATTTGTTTCTGCCTCTTGGCCAGAAATTCCTTTAAAAAGAGGTTTTTAATCTCAGTGTTTTTTTTAGATGGATGGCTTCTCCATTTATTCTGATGAGGAGAGTAACACAAAAACAACCACTGCCTGGACTGCCTGCTCCCAGTCCTACACAAAACAAAAACACACAACAAAACTAAAGTCAGTCCCTGTTGCTTTACATTCATAAATTCACTCAAATATTCACATTACGGGGGAGCTATATATATATATATATATATATATATATATATATATATATATATATATATATATATATATATATATATATATATATATATATGTTACTTGATAAATCTATAAATAAACTGGATGTATTTTGATGAAAAATGAACAGCTGGACAAGATTACAAAAGGGGAGAGCCCAGGGGGCACAAACAATTTAACAAAATAATACATACCACTGACGGAGAATTAAAGTGGAGGGGTTTCTGATCTTAAAGTCAAAGTGGTTTCCATAGTGTCTACAGTCAGGTATAAGAACTGTCTTAGAAACAGAACACATTTTGTGTAATTATACCAAAGTACAAATACGACCCAGTTCCACTTGAACATTTTTATGAAACATTTCAGTGCATCCTACAGGAAACATTCTCAACTTAAGTCTTGAGAAAGCTTCCCATGCTTGAGGTGACCAGTACTGCTACTCCTACATAAGCAAAAATAGTATTCAACAATCCATCTATCCATTCCCTATTGCCACTTATTCCTAGTCAGAGTAGCAACGGACTGGTGCTACCTCCAGCAGCCACATGCTAGAGTCTATGCAGACTCTGCACAGTTCCCTTGTTCATCCACGAGGATAAGTGAGAATTTGATTCAGTTTATTTTTGACATAGGCACAGCTGTATGTCACAGCAATGGTTTTATTAAGCTAAGTAAACAGCTCTCCTTTAGTCTCTCTGTTATCTCTTTAGACATGTTTCAGCTTGTTAGTGAAGTTCTGCAGAAGCCTGATAATTATCAAGAAATTTCAATTCCATGTATTAACAAAGGAAAACATGCAGGAGCAGAGGCTCAGCATTGTAAATTACTATTCAAGGTGTAAGGTTGAGTTGTGAATGTGAGGAAATATTTACCTTTTCCCATTTTTCTGCTCCTGAGGGTTGTGAGCAGCATGCCTTGGATCATTTCCACATGATTCTTAGCAAAGCTTAATAAAATAATGACAAATAAAAATGTACGACATGAAAATTTGCATAAACAATCCTCTTCTTTGAAATGAATGGCCCAATGCAACAGAGGTCTAGTCAAATGATGCTAGTAGTCTCCCCATGCAACCTGACAGAGCTTGAACAGTTTTACATGGAAGAATGGAGGGAAACTGGAGTGTCCAGATGTGCGAGTCTGGGGTGAATACTTTTTATAGACACTGTATTTGCAGCATCTTTTCACTGACAAAAACTACAAGATGTTGCTGTCGATTTTGCAAATAAACTATTTTTATACAAATCTAGAATTACTCATGGTCTGATTCAAAGAAGCCAATATTTTCTTTTTCAGGAATATCTTTGTCTCTTGTAGAAAAGAAGTAAACAAGCACGTAAATTTACTGCTATTAGGACTTTCCCACATGCAGGAAATTCCTCAGACACCATCTACAGTAACCACTGCCATTGAGAATGCCGCGCTGTGCAGCTGCGGTCTCCCTGCTCTCCTGAAAACTTTGCAATTACCCCCAAATGGAGTTTTCCATCGTGGTTAGAACATGTGTTTCTGGAATGTCATTTGGAGATAGAAAAAGAAATAAAAAATGAAGACTCAGTATGTTTCCATAACAGTGAACTTTGCAGCAGCTGCTGAGGATTAAAAATGTTGTGTCAGTCTGTGACTTAACAGTGAATCATTTCAAACAGATATCTGTTGTAGTGTTCTGTGAGGGTGAAAAGGTTAGAAACCATCTCGATGTTATGGTGAAAGACAAACTCTTCAGCATATCCTTAAATATTATGGGTGAATTGCACTCCAACAAGATAAAAAAAATCAATTAAAAGGCATTTTATATAATAAAAAACATCACCAAAATAATAAAATGGTACAGATTAATTCGTAGCATCTATTGTTTGTTTTAGGGAGACATTAAAGGGCTTCTGGAGTTTGCATCACCAACAATGTCTTTGAAAAGTATTTATACACCTGGAGTTTTTCACATTTTTGCCAAACTTCAAACTGTTTTATTGAAAATTTAATTTGATAGAACACAAAGTAATGCATAATTGTGAGGTGGGACAATGCAAATTATTTGAAACTAAATCCTTAAATTTGTGGCATACATTTGTATTTAAATCCCCTTGGGTCAATACTATGTAGAACCATCTGACACTGCAATTACAGCTGCAAATTTCTGCTCATTCTTCACAGAACAACTCAAGCTCATTAGTATCTGTAAACATTGTTTTTTTAAGCTTTGCCAGAGATTGTCTATTGTATTTCTGTCTGGATTTTAATCGGTCATTCTAACACATGGATATGATTTGATTTAAATCATTCCACTAAAGTTGTATCTATATATTTTGGGTTATTGTTCTGTTTCTTTCTCTATTGTCCTGTATTTACCTCCATCCATATTCACATCAAATCTAATTAGCTTCCCTCTCCCTTTTGAAAATAAAACATGCCAACAGCATGATGCTGCCACCCCAATGTCCAATCAAAGAGCAGAGCTTTGGTAAATTAGTGGAAACCAGAAAAAACTACTGATCAACATCCTGCAAGTTCATAAATATACACAAACAAATAGGCTATGACAGCAGATATTTACCAGTATTCTAAGTGGGTTAAATAAGGTCAACCAGTAATCAGCTTGTTTGTGAATATTATTAACAACTCATGAACACATACAAGTTTTAAAAATGTTTGAAATAAACCATAAAGAGATAAAATATTTATTAAAAAACTCAGAACAAAATGTGTTAAGATCATAATAATTTAAGCGTGGTGAAAAGAGATGGTCCTGTTAGATACCAGAGTAGTTTCTCATACTTCTGATCGGAGAATGGCTCTTTTTTATTTATTTGTTCAGTTATCCTGAAGGCTGATGTCTAATTTACCGTCAATTTACTAATTTACTGTTTCCTTGACTGAAGATTTACCTTTACTCCCACAGACACACCACATAAGAGCTTCTGATTCTAATAATTAGATCGAACAATTTTTTTTCAAATAAAGCTAAACCTGAGTAAATACAATGAAGCAGTTTTCAAATGATTATTTTATTTATTAAGGGAAAAAAAAAATCAAAACCAGTGTGGTCTCAGATTGCCTCCTTATTATATCATGAATTATCTGTGATTAATCACATTTCTGTGGGTTCTGTTTCACTAGCCATACCCAAGACTGACCACCACTAGGCCTGTTCAGTTTTAAAAGAGCCTGTCATGCAACATGAAGTAGGGAAAAGGATCTTGAAAAGCAAAACACAATTCCCTGATAGTGGTCCACCACCATAACTATGGGTTACAAAGCCATTTGTACAATGAGAGCCATTAATCTACAAAAGGAAAAAACAAGGAGTAGTGAAGAACCTTCCTGGAAGTGGCTGGACACCAGAACACAAAAGAACCCAGAACAACAACTAAAGCCCTGAAGACCTCACTTGTTTCAGTTAAGGTTAACGATTTTAAGCATTTTTGATGACCTCTTGTGACCAGAACAGGTTCCTCCATATGAACTCATTTGTCTTCTTGTAGTAAAATGCAAACAGGCCTGCTTATGGCTTTTTTTTTTTTTTTTTTTTTTTTCTGACAATGGCTTTCTTCTTGCCAGTCTTCCTTTGATACCAGATTTGGGTAGTGCACAGCAAATAGTTGTCCTGTTTATATTAAGGTTAAGTTACACATGCAGGAATTTTTCTACAAATTAGCTAACTTCAAAAGGTAATTAGTTACCATGGTTTTATTAACAGTTATAAGTAAAGGGTAAAAGTAAATACAAATATGATAGATTTCAGATTATATGTGTAAAAACCAAAACAAAAAAATACATACATCTTTTAATTTCTACTTGACAGTTATACTCTACATTTTTTTGGTCTATCAAATAAAATCCCAATAAAACACTGAAGTTTGTGGTTGTGATATGACAAAATGTGATGTCAAAGACACATGTGAACAGCAAAGACATGGCAAATGGGAGGACGGATGGAAAACGTAGTTTTACAACTTGTGCTTAGAGTTAATGAGAACCTTTTTCCAGGTTCTCATTAACTCTTGGTAACCTTGGTGACCAAACCAGCAAGATGAAACGAATCCAAATATAAGTGCAAAGTGAAACTGGGATTAATAAAATCAAAATGTGAAAGGGTGAAATGAGCAAATGTGATGCAAGACAAAGGTCCAGCTACTTCATTTTACTGAAAAAAGGAATGCTCACCATCTAGTCTGAGAAATGTTTTGTTTTGAGGTGACAGGCAGAAACTTCAGTGCTGAAAACCAGTTGATGCATTCAGTTAGGAACAAACTGTTTTCTGGAAATACTTTGCAAAAAAATGCAAAAGCCTGTTGGGCAAAGGGTCCAAGCTGTTGAAAATATTCCATTCCCTGAAGCAGTCAATACCAGTTAAGGTCAAATGGATTCCAGGAGTTGAGTCACCTGCATGCTTGTTTACTCATGCCTTTGGCTTTCCATTAACATAACTACCTTTTTAAAGTTTTGCATTTGAAAGAGTTACAGAAAATTGACAATTTCTGATCATTTCCTTCAGTTTCTCAGAAATGTTTTTATGTTTGCTTGATGGGGTTTTCCTTTTACAGGAAGGCTTGTTGCTCAGTAGAGCATTTCGAACATTTTGAGCATGAGTTCTGAAAAGTCCCGCCATAAATCACAAGCTATCCTTTTGAAACAAACTGAAGGAAAATTTACTTCAATTTTCTATTTTTTAAAATGTTCTACCTGTTTTGATCCTCCGCTCTTCACCAGGTAATAGGAACACGGATGAACTAAATTTTCATGCTTTATTCATGTCTGTGATTTTTACAGAAAGCAACTTGAAACAAAAACATGCGTCTGATTTATTTGACAGACAGAAACAGTTATTAACGTCAAAATCCAAATGAAATTAGTTCTGAAGATCCTGAAATTTAGAGCTCCATGAGCTTGAACTATTTGATGACATTCTGCTTGTTAGGATCTATGCCCCATTTGTTTAAGATGGTTTGCAACAAAATGCAGAGCAGGTTTAATTTCAGATACCCAGAATGCATCCATTCAGAACTTCATAGCATTTGTGAGAATGTTAAAATTATAATTATTCTAATTATGCCCACCTTTCATGAAATATGTAAGAGCGTTTTGCATTATTTTTATTTTTTTTTTTTTTACCCAATTTGACTTGTTTTAACAAAAGGTGGGTTATGTGACTTCCGCTGTTGTATTGGTTTGATTGTTCACTTATAGCCTGTAATTCCCAAACTGGAAGTCTTTTTCAAAGGGAAATGTCACAAAAAATAAAAATAAAACAAAAATCCTTATATTTAGGCACAGCTGTTATGCTGTAAAAACTGAAAAAAAAAACAACAAAAAAAAAAACAACAAAAATGTCTCGATTAAAGGCATCAAGAGAATCAAAAAAACAAAAAAAACACCCCACAAGAAACAAAGAAAAACCAATTGTCTTTCTACGTTAAAAAAGGAGCAATATCAATGCAGTAAAATTCACAGATGTTTGGCATAAATCAAGTTTATCCAGACACTCACATCAGTTATTACACACCATCGAAAGGCGTGTGCTTTGAACATTGTTAAAGTTTCATGCTTTAAGAAAAAACCGAATCTACCAGGTCTAAAATAAGAAAAAACTGCCAGAAATGACAAAATATACGTTTCTTTTTCTGTCAGGTTTGTAAAAGTTACTGTCACTCTGTTTTAGATCACCTACACTATTAAAAACAGTTTTTATTTATTTCACTTTTATTTTGGGAAGAAGGATGTAATATTTAGTGTTTAACTTTGTAAGAACAAGCCTGAGTCACTTTTTGACACAGTACTAATGTCCTGTTTTTTTCTTTTTCCAGAGTAAAAAACCCACCTGACTAATGAAAAATGAAAGTTCAATGCTCTGTTTATGAATAAGCAAAGTGATGATATAGATATTAATAAAGTTATTACAAATATAGGTCCAGCTTTTTTGAGAGTGAATGGCTAAAGAGAATCGGAGGCAGATCCTTTAGTTATCAGGCTCCTCTCCTGTGGAACCAGCTCCCAGTTTTAGTCCATGAGGCAGACACCCTGTCTACTTTTAAGTAGACAAGGCTTAAAACTTTGCCTTTTGATAATGCTTATAGTTAGACCGGCTTAGGTTGTGATGAGCTATCTCTGTAGTTATGTTGCAATAGGCTTAGGCTACTGGAGGACAAACTCACCACTTTTTCTCACTTTCTTCTTCTATTACTCTCCAATTTGCATTATTTGCTGTTATTTCACCTGTTAACCTGTTAACTGTTAAGTTCACTGATTAATTAAAGGGTGAATCATTTCCATACATCTGTGGCTGATCATTAGAAAGCAGCCAAGGAGGTGACGATAGAGATTTTCCAGAGGATATCAGAACAAATTGACTTGATGTGGATATGAAAGAGATTCAGGTAAATCTGTCAAAAACACAAGAGGAAAGAATATTAGAGCACTGGTGGATCATATGCAAAAGAGCAAACAAGTTGGCTTCATTACCATGACTAGACCTAGTACAATCTGGCAGGGAAAGGTGAGTATCACTGGTCTTCTCACACACAGAACACATGAACAATATAGTTGAGGTTAGCTGCATGAAATACGAGGAGCCTGAGGTAAAAAAAAAAAAAAAAAAAAAAAAAAAAAAAAAAAAATTCATTCAAGCTTATTAAACAGAGCATTCATATATTTTTTAAAATTAAAACTCTAACATGCTACACTGTTTATGTTTATTGAAAAGCATGTTTGACCCAATAACCTTAATAAGGTTGTTAAGGTCCCACATGAAGTGATTAATTAGATATGTTTGCCACCTACACTACCTACACTATGGCGCAAAACCATTCACACAGTAGAGAAATGTTTTAGAAAGGGTGTGTGAGCACCAAACTCTACGGTTCCTCTTCTGCTTAGAATGACAAACACAGATTTTCTGTAGCTGTTTCGAAGGAAATGAATGCATGCACATTATAGAGGAAATGACTTGTAGATTAAGCTGGTACTTAGTACTAGTTGGGGGATGGGGGGAGGGGTCTACTGCAGAGAGGTAAAGCTGTGAAATGAAAGTCAGGCTTGTCAGTTTTTGCAAAATTTGGATTTCAGTAAGAAATGAAACTGATGTTCCAGTCATCATGCGGTTGGTGAGGCATCCGTTTGCTCACTTCTCTTTCTGATGTCCCAGAAACACTACCTTAAACAAAGTGGAAGCACTCAAGCATTGTTCTGTGGCTTGTTGTTTGTGAACAAAAATAGCAAACATTTTTTTCTCATGTTTCTGGGTAGATAGTTATGCCAAGCCTGTTCCATGTTCTAGCAATGTTAACAAGGATCTGTGAAGTGGGTTTTATTGGCTGATATTACTGATCTTTTTGTGATGGCAACTTAACTGGATTGTGGTATTTAAGAAACAGGATTCTTTGTTTTTGTTCCACAGATACACACTTCAAAAAATGAAAACAACCCATTAGGTGTTCAGTTCTTTATTGAGACATGTTTACATATTGATGTCTAATCTCATTGTCTTGCTCTGCCTCTCTCATGCCTCATTGTAGGCAGGGTTGGTGATCCTGATCTATCGCTATAGTTATGCTGCTATTTGGTAAAATGGTAACATGCATTTATGCTGCTATAAGCATAGGTTGCTAGAGGACAAACTGGCCACTTTTCCTCAATCTGCTACTTTATTCTTCTACTTCTGTTCAATTTAAACTAATTGCTGTTATTTCAGCTGTTAATTTTATGTTTTCTCTCAGTTTTTTTTCTCTCAGTAGAAGCTATATATCGTCTGGCGTTCTCTTTGGCTGTAGTATCTTCCTGGAGGGGGCACTGGCTGAGATGATGCTGCCAAATAAACGTTCTCCCTCTCCTGCTATTAACTTTTAACTTCTCATTAACATAGAAAGTACTGCTATATCAGTTCTTATGTTTATTTTTTATGTATCTGTTCTGTCTTCTCAAACCTCCAGTCAGTTGTGGCAAATGGCCGCTTGTACTGAGCCAGGTTCTGGTTCTGCTGAAGGTTTCTTCCTGTTAAAGGGAATTGTTGCACGTTTGTCCAGGAGGAGTGAATGCTGCAAGTCAATGACTGGGTCAATTTGCTGAGTTTCCTCAGATAGAAAACTTTTTAACCTATTTTAATAGTAACCTGAACCATTGTTTGATAACAAGGATCAATTATGTTTAATTGATCAGAAAATATTTTATTGTAAAGTCTCTGGGAAAGAGAGTGACTTAATTACACTTAAAACACAAAGATATTAACCAAAATATATTTTCAAGATGATGAAAATTTGAAGACACCCTACCGCTGATTCCATTCCAGGACTTTCCATGAATTAATTCTCACTCAGTCTTTATTTACTGCTATATTTTGGATCTTTGTTATACTGCAGAGTCTGGTTATGCTTTATCTTTAATTTATTATTATTATTATTTTTACAAATAGTCTCTCATTTTCTCCAAACACCCTTTGCCAGTGGGATTTATGATGATGGCCTTGGCAGGTATTGCCTTGGCAAAGTGTCCCCAAACCATGACCCTTCAAATTCTATGATTCACAGCTACTATGAAGTTCTGCAGTCTTTTGCTGACTGTGCAGACATGCACCAACAGTAGCAAGAGCCTGCACCAGGTCCCATGAAGACATTCAAGGGTTGTTGGAGTCTTCTTTTGACATCTTGTAGTCTGCTTTCAGGATGAATTTGCTTGGATGACCCATTACCAGACTCATAAGATGCTACAACATCCTTTCTGAAGGTCTCAAGCTAACTCTTTTGGCCTTACCATGATGTTCACCATCACTTCAACTGTCAGGAGCACACCAAACTAACGTTTATTTATAACTACAGATTTCTAGAAATGTGTCTGTAATACACTATTGATATGATCCTATTTTGTCAGGATGGTGTGTTGTTGTCGTTTTTGTCTGTATACTTTCTCCACTCTCACCCTCCTGTTGTATGCAGTGGTTTTGGTTTGTAGGCGGGGCTAATCCCTGTAATTATTTTACAGCTGCTGTTTATTATTACAAAGTGAGGTTCACCTGTTGCTATATCCTACTCTCTCATTACAGGCTTACCTTCCTGGTAGCTTACCCACATAAGAGGAGCTGCTGAAGCAACTGACCTGGACTTCTTATCAAGCCTTACTGAAAATGTTATCAATTAATGATATTATTATTAACTTTTTTGGATTTTTATTGTAAAACAAGGAATTATAAAATAATCTTTGGTTTTATTCAGCTTTTAAGTGCTGTGTTAATAGAAATGCACTTAATTTTTTGATGCAGGAATTTATTGAAGTGAAAAAGCTTCAATCAAAATTTCTTATATAATTAGAGTGCCTTAGCGTAAAGATAAATTAGAGTGACTCAGGGTCACAAACAACTTCAGGGGTAAAGAGACATTTATTTGACTTGTAAGTAATATGTATTTTTGATTTACTTTATGAATCAGATTCAAACCTTTGAACAAGAAGTCAGAAACTCTAATGCACCACAACAACAAGGATTTTCTCCAACAAATGTTGGTAAAAACAAGGTTTAACAAACGTAACATGAAGCTAGAAGAGGTCAGCCTTGTTTTTGCTGGGGGTTTTTTTGTTTGTTTGTTGAAATCTTGCTGCGAATACTGTAATGTTTCAAAGATGTTTTCATGTATTAAAAGACAAAATGAGGAAAACCAAAAGAAAAAGGTTTTATGAACTGAATTAGGGGAAAGCGTTTGCTCCACCCTCTGCTTTGTTTAGAAGTCTGTACACATGCGTGATGTTTTTCAGGAAGTCCTGAGCAGAGGGCACACCCATATCCAGATCCTGTTCTTTTCTGCAGTCCTTGATCAACACTGTCAATACAATCAAAGAAAAACTAATAGAAATAAAACCACAGCTACAAAGATATTGAGTTCTTTCATTCCTGTGACACAAGCCTTGAAAAATTAAGATTTTTTTAAAACACAGACAAACAAAGAAACATCATATGTATTAATTAATACATCTTGACAATTAGTTAGCACTGTGTGGCTATGATATGAACCAGGCACAACCGATGTCCTGAATTGAATAGAGTAATTACCCAGTTTGGGTTATGCATTGGACCAGGAGCTATGGCTCAGAGAGAAACGAGCCAAGCGCCCTGAACAGAGCAGGAATGGAGCAGTCTGGGTGTCTTGTTCAGATTAGAGGAGGATGTGAGAGAAACACTGCAGGGAAAACACTGTTGGAGCAAAATTAAGGTCCAGTTGTCAAGAGCTTAAGAATCAGGTTCTCACAAGCTCTGCTTAGACTTACACACGAACAGTTTTAAACCAGATCTCTAATGAGCCACTTCCTCCAAAGCAAGGCTCTCTCAGACAATTATCAGCATTTACTGTGTGGGTCTGAGCTGTTTCCATGGAGATAAATGACGTTCATTATCATAACTCTCAAGTCACATTATCAGGAGAAGATAACATTGCTTTCAGCTGCCGTGAACATATCAATAGCTGCTCTTTTTTATGATGTAATACTAGGCTCTACAATGCAGAATGAAGCCACAATAATCAACTGATGCAGTGAAAAAGTATCTGCCCCCTTACAGATTTCTTTTGTGTTTGCATTTCTGTCATAAATGTTTCAGCTCATCAAAGTTACCCAAACCAACCTGACCCTACGTGAAAAGTAACTGTGGAGCTAAGAAATCTCCTAAAAAAGACCTGTCTAAAGGAGGCTAAAAAATCTCAATCATGACATGATCTCAAAACATTCGAATTGACCTCTTTTCAGATAAGCAAGATAATTATGTCATTATCACAAAATAATGATGGCCGTTTTCTCGAGATAATGAGTTAATTTCCAAATGGTTTAATCATACAACCAACGACATGGTGTCATTATGGTTTACCTATCACTTATTCACAGAATTATTCATAAAATCACACATGCATACCATCACTTACACTTATAAGTCCTCTCCCACTGGTGTGGCATGCATTTAAATGATGGAGTCAGGTTTAACACATATCTCGTGATCTCGAGAAACAAACTTTGTTTTCTCGAAATTAAGTCATTATCTCGAGAAAACCATTGGGAAAATAATTCGTCATCTCAAGAAAACCATCGGGATAGCTCATTATCTTGAGAAAACCAGCAGAAAAAAGTTTATGCGTAACACGTCCGCTCTCGGCTTCCGTACAACCCGATATTGAGGCAGGAAAAATGTTACAGGCTGGTTGCAAGGGACCAAAGCTGGGCCTGGAATGATACTGAAAAATACAGATCAGGGTACAGAAAAGATCCATAATTATTATGTAGCTGTCCTATTGAGTTTTGAAGTGAAAATAAAAAGCTGAAAAGTTAAAACATGGTGCATTAGTTGTGACTGCAACACTCCATAATCTTAAAACGAAGGCTAGACAACAAAAAAATTTCTTCAGGCTAGTAGATAAAACTAGAAGAGGAGAAAATGAGTCCATAAAGAGTGGATGACATCTTTTGGATCTGATCCTGTTTTCTTTGGAAGAGCAACAGTGAAAGGGAAAAGGAATCACAGACCCTTTTCTCTGAAAAGGTCATGGTAGAAAAGATTCTTTCTCTTTCTCCTTCCGAGGATCCTTTATTATTGCATTACATGGCAGCCACAGCAACAGAGAGGTCTATGTGTCTGTTTTAGTAGTTTGAGATGGCTGCTCAGAAGAAATTCAAAGCTGACAGTGGTGCCAATAATTAAGCTTAGCCTTGCAAATCCTACAGCT
Organism: Anableps anableps; assembly: GCA_014839685.1. Lineage (NCBI taxonomy): Eukaryota > Metazoa > Chordata > Actinopteri > Cyprinodontiformes > Anablepidae > Anableps > Anableps anableps. The sequence goes on from CM026076.1 coordinate 30,120,001, forward strand.
TTAATATAGAACACTCGGTCTAATTTGGACAACTGAACTAACCAGAAAAGGATGTAAATAAAAAAACAAATTAATGATAAAAAGGAAAGCAAAGTGACATACTGCAAAATGTCATTTTGGGCTACAAATTTCTTTCATCTTTCAGACATAATTTTCAGCGCTATTAAAATGATGAATAATGAATTGTAGTGTAATGTAGTGTTTCCGGAGAGTTAAAATATATTTCTTGTACTTTTATTTCAGGTTGCTTAAAGAACAATCTTTAGACAGTAGAGGCATCAATTTCCTCCAGTTTAAACAAATCAGAGAGGATTCCTGTCAATCCAATCCTCACAACTGCTTTAGTAGGTAAATCTCAAGCACATTGTAAAACAGTCCAAACATACTGGATTCATGAACAGCACATCAAACTGCAATGCAATGTTTTAAAAGTCATCCTTAGCTTTTCTGCCTAAACAAACAAACAAACAAACAAACAAAAAAAATCTTTGGTCTTTTCATTTTTTTGTAGAATTTGTTGTGAGATTAGGTTGAATGTCTGAGGCTATTTACCTCATCCATAATCAAATTTAAGTGCTTATCTTCACAGTTTTACTACAGTGTTATAAAACTAAACACTGCAGCTTATTTAAAATCTTTGTAAATGGTCCATGGAAACCTTATGCAGAAATGTTTCTGAGCAATATACTTAATTTTGCAAAAAGTTAATTCTGAGAACCACTTTAATTAGATTATGAAAAGTATCTTTAATGCATGACAATTCTAGCTCCACTGTATAGACCATTTTGGTGGGCCCCTATGATCACTCAGTCAGTATCTCTCATGCTTATGTTGAGATTTAACTCAGTTTTGTTCTTACACTAAAAAAAAAATGAATCATTGACTTCACATAATTTTATCATTTCAGCTGGTTCCACATAATTTTATTGTGTTAGCTGAAAGCAAAAATGATATTGAAATCTGTTACCTTTTCTAGAAATAAACTAATTTAACCCAACAAACACCTTTTTTATGTGTTAACTTGACATAACATGTTAACATTATGTGGATAACTGCCCTGGTTCATTTTTTTGAGTGTGTTTGCAGAAAACAGAGATGAATGAGAAGTATGTTACAAATATGTAACACATAAGAAAAATGCAAGGCTAATAACTGATATGCAGTTTTAGTTTGTTCCTATTATCTTACTTTGAGCTTTTTGTACTCTGTATCTTTTAATCCCTGGCCGTGCATTCTTCGGATACATGGCACAATTCAATGCACGAACTAGAATTTTTAGTAATTAAAAAATAAGTAATAATAAATTAGCTAATAATGACGATCTAGCCCTTTCTCCAGATCAAAATAGAATTAGGAGGCATTAAATCACATGTACCAATAGTTGGTCATGTAATAATTAGACTCTGGCTTATTAATAACTTAATTGTCCTTAAAGTTGAAACCATTTCCTCTGTTTCATACAGCTTTGATGCTGATAAATTTATGATACTAATTAATCTATGTTGTTAAAACAAATGCTACTTGCTGTGTTTACTCTGATGCTGATGCTGATGCTTTGGTTTCTACCAGTACCCATGTTACAAACTGAACTGCTTCAGTTTTTATGAAGGTAAATTGTATTAATTTTAGGCTGCTATGTAGAGTAATGAAAGTTAAATGAATCATAAGAACACCACTTATTCCATGTCTTAGCCCTGTGACAAAATGGCCTCCTAGCATTGCTTCAGTGACCATATAGTTAGTTCAGAGGGAAGCGTTAAAGGGGACAGAGTTGCTGGCATCACTCTGTCATTCTCACTGAAATAGAGAAGCTGGATGATTGTATTAAAGGGAAATGGTGCCTGAAATGCATTCATTTTTAGCCAGTCATGGCTACTTACAATGAAGCATGTACTGTCATCATTACTTCGTATCAAAAAGGCTAAACAAACAAATATATAGCAACAAGTAGGGCTGTCCCCAAATCAACAATTTTCTGAGTTATCATCTCATGGGAGAGAAAAGCGTCAGGATTGCCAACAAAGTCCAGCAAGTGAGAGGACTGTGCCCTAACCTGGATACAAACAATTATAACCAAGTTGCTCAGATAGAAAACATGCATATTTAGGATCTTTGACCAGTAAATTACCCTGAATCTCACTAAGAAACCGTTTACACTTTGCTTAGCCTTGATGTATTTCTCAATAAAAACCATTAGGTCATTATCAAGACTTGTTAAATGTTTATTATTATTTCTCAGCATACCTCAAAAATATCTGACATAAAGGCACAAGAGTAAAGGAGTAAAGTGTGTGAATTTTCTAATAATTTCTACCAGTTTCAAAACATTTTGCATGGCCAAATTTTGATTTTTGTTTTTTTTGTTTTTTTTTTGTTTTTTTTTTTAAGTTAACAACACTTTTTTTCTTAGCTTCAGTTGATCTGTGAGCCCAGGATCTTTTCATTTCTTCTACATTGCGGCTACCAGTTATCTCTCTAGCAGTCCTAACATTTGTGTGAAGAACTGTCACTTCTCTATTTAATGTTTCTTTTCAAGCAGCTATAAATGTGTCAAATCTGTCACTGCCTTACAGTGTTACAAGAACTCTGCAAGCACATTGTTAACTCTGTCAGACATCATGTCAAGATCTTTGGGCTAGCATGAGTATACCTACATTCCCATGATTCAAAACAAAACCCACATAAAGTATGTGGAAGTCTAGTGAAGAAGCAGTTTGTTCTTGCACAGTCTTCCTTTCTTGTTCCTCACTCACTTTGCTTCTAGGGTGTGGTTGGTAATTGTGCAAGCACCTACAGTGACCCAGTAACAGGACATACAACACTCATTTTGGTTTAAATGTGGAAATGTGTCACTCTGCTACTGACCTAAATTTCTTGGCTGAATTAGGCTTTTGATGCAAGTGGTGCAAGTGTAAATTTGTCAAACATTACCTCAAACTTGAGCTAAGACCACCTTTGCCAAAGAGTTTTTGTTGCACAAACCAGCAGTACAGACACTGGCTGTGTTGCAATGCGCCTGTATATATGACCTGCAGCATTAATGAGTGAGAAGAAAAAGGATATTTGAAGGGCAACAAAAGAGACTAATGTTGGTGTATGTGCTATAAGTGCTGCAAGTGGAGCTCTTAGCATGATCCTTTTCTCATGTGAAACCACTAAAACCATTCCCAGCTGGGTCATTTTTGCACTGTGGGGGCTGTAAAAAGGCATGCTGGGTAAATGTGGGAAAGAACAGCTAAAGCAGAGATAGCAAGGAAACATCCAATCTTTAAAAAAAAAAAAAAAAAAAAAAAAAAAAGTCATACAATTTCAGATATTAGGTTGACTAATCTGAACATCTGTAACTATCTACAGTCTAAATACATTCCCATGAGATGCTACCAGGCATAGCATGCTCATGAAGGTGAAACAGATCATGTAATTTCCTTTACATAACCTTTTGTGGAAAGGCCTTAAAAATACATAATGTGACACATGAGCCAGTGGTGTAGCAAGCTTGGCAAAAGTATGGGGGAAGGGAGTTGATAGGCTTGTGACTTTTAATCCGAGTATGGGTGTGGGGAGGGGAAGCGCAGGCAATTCTGAGTTACCTAGTTTGGGTCTAGCTCTACTGTTAAATCGCAAAATATTTTTCACATGTCACACAGTAGCTCAACAAATATTGAAATATAGCCTGAAATGCACAGTATGGGCAAGCATATTACTATGCTTAACTGAGTATTTTTAAGCTTCAAAATTCAAGTGTTTACTTTATGTTCTCTTGCATTTCATATAAAATCAAAGCTGACCAGCTCGAGCCAAGACCTAAATGTGATTTACGTTTCTCTATTAAGACCTGAATACTGACATTCCCTGTTGCTGTCTATTAAATATGACAGATATTTTGCAAATAAGAACAGTTAAATATTGCAGTCTCCAGCTGTGCAAAACTGGTAAAGGTATAGACTTGCAGCTATAACTGATTATACAAGGTATTGAGTTTGCATGCCATACTTTTCACGTTTGTATTTGTATCACATATTTAAATCATATACATCCCATCCTTTCACCTCAGTTTTGTGTTATTTTGTATTGATCTATCATATGAATTCACAATAAAATACACCACAGTTTGTGGTTGCAAAGTGAAAAGATTCAAGGGGTGTGAATATTTTTGTAACATGCTGTATAAATTCTGTATAAATAATGTAAAGTGACCATAGTGACGGTTAGGTAAAACACTCTGTGATGTGATCAATTTAATTTAATCCATTTATCATCGGTAAATGAATTGTGCCTTTTTAAAAAAATTTTATATTTTAAATCTCTTTATTAAGAGTAAAGCACAACCAAAGTCAAATTCCTTGTTTGTGAGGACAAAGTTGGCGAACCAAGCTGATTCTAAATGAAGTGCAGTGGTTTGAATAAGTGTTTGCCCCTTCCTGATTTCCTAGTTTTTTTGCATGTTTTTCACACTTAAGTGTTTCAGAACCTCAAACCAATTTAAAGGGGTGGTGACATCACTGTATAAACTATTTCATATAGTTGATATTGCTGCATATGTCTCCAAAGAATTTCATAAAAAAATAAAATAATGTCACCTTTTTGTAGGGGGTTGTTCTGGCAGACCAGATTTCCTTCCTCGGTAAAAGGTTTGATTGGTACTTCCTCATAAATGAACTTCAGCCACTCTTGTCTCGTTCTCTCATCCTTTGGGAGTCAGTGGAAACTTCCATCTGTTTTTGAGCTCCCTCGGACATAACAGCTCCTCTTTTTAGTAGCCATCCTCTTCTTAAGTTGAGTAGTCAGACATGCTAGCGCGACTTAGCCCTTAAATTAGCCGGTGTAACAGCTGGGAGGAGAAGGGAAGGGGAGGGGGAGGCCTGTTTGCTTGATGGTGTGCTCTAATTGGAGAATATGAATTATGTAGAAATATAACATATGTAGAAAGATAAACCATTCTCTGATTCGTCCATTTTTGAGCAAAGAATCAAAGCTGACCACCTATGAGCAGGGCTTTTGATACCAACTCTTGACATTCACAGTGCACAACAGATTATGTTATACCCCCAAAACCACAGAAAAATTAAATTTGCTGTCATGACCCCTTTAAATATAGTCAAAGACAACACAAATAAACACCAAATGCAGTTTTTAAATGAAGGTGTTTATTATTAAGGGAGAGAAAAAAACAAAACATACATGGCCCATACAAAAGTGATTGCCTCCTAATCCCAAAAGTCTTGAGGGATCATCAAGTTGTGTTCTGGAAAAACTGAGATGAGTCTTAATGTTCTTTTTGCTCAGCAGTTGTTTTCGTCTTAGAACTCTGACATGCAGGCCATTTTTGCCAAGTCTCTTTCTTGTGGTGGAGGCATGACCTCTGACCTTAAATGAGGTAAGTGAGTTCTTTGGATGTTGTTGGATCTTTTGTGACTTCTTGGAAGAGTCGTTGCTGCGCTCTTGGGGTAATTTTGGCCTCTCCTGGGATGCTTCACCACTGTTCAATGTTTTCTCCATTTGTGGATAATGTCTCTCACTGTGGTTCACTGGAGTCCCAAAGCTTTAGAAATGGTTTTATAACCCTTTCCAGACTGATTGATCTCAACTACTTTATTTCTCATTTGTTCCTAAATTTCTTTGGATCTCAGCATGATGTCTAGCTTTTGAGGATTTTTTGGTGTACCTCACTTTGTCAGGCAGGTCCTATTTAAGTGATGTCTTGACTGAGAACAGATGTGGCAGTAATCAGGTCTGGGTGTGGCTAGAGACAGTGAACTCAGGTGGTTGGATTTTTTTCCTCCCTTAATAATAAACATGCTCATTTAAAAACTGCATGTTGTGTTTACCTGTGCTGTCTTTGACTAATATTTAAATTAGAAACACTGAAATGTGATAAACATGCAAAACATTAGAAAATCAAAAAGGGGGCAATCACTTTTTAACACCACTGTAATTGCAAAGGACATTTTGATTGGATGAAACAGATTTGTCTGTGATTGGCTGATGGAGTGGTTTACTTATATACACAGGGCCGAACGCGATCACAGAGCCCATACCACAAGAAGCAGGAGAATCGGAGCATAGCGCTTGCAAGCACAGCAACAGAGCCGGGCACGAGCAGCAAGCATTCAGTTTATCAGAGTTGAGCATGTGCCAGAAGTCATATTTAGTGAGGACGTGTGAGGTTTAGACGCACACCCTACAAATGGTTGTTTGTTTACATAAATGTATGTGCTCACATCAGTCTCACCATGTGCTCAGGCTGGTGGCACAAATATAATGTCATACAGTATTTGAGCAAAAACTGAGAGGTGAGCGTGTTTAACCATCTTTCCAGGCAAAGTGTGGGTGTTAAAACACCCACATCCCCAACGGTGCAACGTCCGTGCAAGAGCAATGCACTTTGGGCATGACCACAGAGATTTGAGTAAGAGGTAATGCAGACAGAGTTATCTTCAGACCTTGTTGCAAAGTCACTTGAAACAAGAAGCACATGCTAGTTTCCACAGACACCCTTCAGAAAACAAATTCACTCATAACTGGGTTTTAGAGATGAAATACTGACACAGCTGTTATAGAAAGAGACACCAGGATTAAACCAGTTAATAAGACTACATGCTTGATTAAAGCGTGTAGTCATGTTAAGTTATTTTTGAGCAGGGAGGGTGTTGTTTCTAAAACAGGGTTAGGGTTTTCACATTGACCAATGTTTTTTGTTGAATTTCCTGTTGGCAAAAACCTTGTTCTTTGTTTTGGCTTTACTTCATCTGCCTTCCTCAGAAGCCTTTGGTCATCCCCAGCTAAGCTCAATAATATACAACAATTCTCGGGAAACATTCTCAAGACAACAAAAGACACTGCTCAGTCCTTTTGGAGCATTTTTGTTAAAAACTACTTCTAAAAGGACAGATAATTTAATGTTTTGCCCCAAAAGAAACAAGTGTTCTGAAGTTCTAATCAAATATCTGAGATGTTTTGCTGAATATGCCACAGACATGAACAAGACAACATTTTTCCCAAACTCCCTGAACAGGATTTATGTTTCATGCCTCAGCTGTGACTACATTGTGCAGATTTCTCCCCAAAACCCTGTAATACCTACATTGCATCAGAAGGTGGTGATAATGGCGATAGTAATGATATCATATTTCTAAAGAAGAAGTCCTGAGCCTGGGTAAAGCTGTGCTGAGCTAAAAATCAGCTGTACCTTTAAGGCCTTTTAACAATACACTTCAAGGTGACTTTTAGTAGTCTCCATGTATTTTGTGAAATCTGTTGGATGAGTTCATCCTGATCTGTAGTCTGGTGAAGAAGCATTTTGTGCTTGAACTAGCACAGTTGGGGGACCCGATTCATGCAGGGATTAAATCAAGTGGTCTCCACTGTTAACAAAGCTCAAACCTGGCAATGCCAAATAGACAATGGTTTTAAGGGTTTTAAGTCCTTCAGAGGGTGAATATTACCTCAGAGAATAACAATTTCATCCAGAAAATCTGGTTTTATAACATGCTATTACAACATATATCAACAAAAGCTGTGATGCAATATTTTGAACTCTGAACAGTGTTCATATGTTTATAAAACATTTGTTTCATATTTGCGTTTGGTTACATTATCAGGCATCTCTGTTAAAGGTTTTCTCCTCTGTGCACCACAACACCAACATGTTCCTCATTAATGGAACAACTGACTAAGCAATAATAATAACCATCATTGTGATTGAATATGCAAATATCTATGAAGTAAAGATTTGAAGAAATATATACACACAGGAAACATTGCTCACAGGAAACTTTTGTTTTCACAATGCCACTTGCACCTATAGGGGAAGTTGTTTTCCAGCATGATCTTTTACTCAAATGAAAAGCTGTGGATATGAAAATGAGTCAGACCCAGGAATAGAACCATTTGAATGCGCTCACGGCCCATGGTTCAGAAAGAGGCTTGTCTGGATTTGGGTTTGTGAGTGTGTTTTGGTTTGAGTGCAAGTCTCATTTTTAGAGAGGAGAGTTCCTGACACTGTGCAGTTTGCACACCTGTAGTTCTCTCAAACCTCTGAGGATATAAGGAGATGCAAGAAAATCACTCTCCACCAGACGATTAACCTCCAGTCTCTAGCCTCCTAGTGTTCTCTAGTATTCTATTAAAACCTCTTGAGAAGATTCTTATGAATACTTACCTTGAATTAAACTCAACTCTGCTATCTCTGCACTCAAGTCAAGATTCATCACCAGTAAACCTCCGGAAAGAACTACTTCAGACCAAGCCACCCCCACATTGTCCACTCATTCTCCAGTGTCCTCAGGACTTCACCCAACTGCCCGCTCATCCTCTCACTCCTCTAGATCCAGAGACTCACCTCAAACCCACAATCTCTCCAGGAATTTAGCTCCAGTTTGCCACCTCCACAAACTAATCCATCTTACCTCGTCCAACGACTGCAAACCACTGTCAAGACTGTGAGCTCATTCCTTCTCTCAAAAACAATCCACCTTGTAATCATCTCACAAACCTACATCTAATTTTCCTCTCCTCCACCAGACGCTTCCCTGTTCAGAGAAAAGACCATCTCTTGTCACACATTTTCATATTTTGTATATCTTGTAAATAAACCTCCTTTTACTTACCATCTGCATTTGAGTGTGATTCTGCATGTGGGTCAGGAAATTGCCAACAAACAAGGCTTGTAGCTGTAAGACGACAGACAGGCAGGGGATCCCAGAGCTTAATGCGGTGAAGGCAGATGCTTTTTTCCTTCTCCCACGCCCTCCCTATTCTGCCCTGCTTTTGCTCTCTGTCCTGTGATGTCTTGTTAATCTTTTTGGAACCTCTCTTTGCATAGCTTCCAAATTGGAAATCATGGATCTGGTCAGCTGGTTTCTCAATGCAATTGATCAAATTTTCTCGACGAAGAGACTGGGCAAAGGAGAATCCTTTTCCCCTGATAGTACATTTTTGCTGGATACACCATGGACTCCTGGCAGAAGTGGAGGATCGTGTGTCTGTCAATATTGTCAGTTGAGGATGTTGAAGATGTGTATATGTAGATGTGTCTGCTTTTTGCAGTTGGGGGTTACCTGGCACATCGAGATATTTGGAAAACATCAGCTGTTCTGGCCATTGTGAGGCTGCCCGGCATCTGTGATGGGATATGCCGTGCTATGAACACTCAGATTGCTAACGAGAGGGGATAGACCTTGGAGAAGTTGCAAACGTGGCTTTGGTGAAATTGACCACCAATTTGGCTGTTTTGTGTCAGTATTGTGATGTACTAGTGAGACTTTAAGGCAGACGGAGTTGGCCTGACCCAAAACAACTGTTGTTATGTGAATCTGGCTCTCCTGTGTCGGCCTTGGAAGGCTGGCTGTCTCAATTTCTCCTGGATGTTACGTGAACAAGATGCTCTGCTCCCTCTGCCCTCCCTTCCTCCATGACATCTGTGGACCTGACTCAGAACTCTGTCGAGGTCCGCTGATAAACGCTCCATCTCTTATCAAGGACCATGGCTGGGGGCAGCTATCTGGGACAGAATTCACAGACTTACTTACAAACACACACATGCGCACGCACACACACACACACACACACACACACACACACACACACACACACACACACACACACACACACACACACACTCATAGCTATAAGGCATCTGTCTACCCATGTCTTATGTTGTTTGTTTTTTGTTCTCTTGGATGGACTGTACTAGAATGTAACATCCCCCTGGGGTACTAATAAAGGTATTCTTATTCTTCTAAACAGACTAAGTTAGACAGACATTTAGGGGTTAAAATCATAAACATTCTCTTGGTATGAATGTTTATCTGACTTAATTTAACTGTAAAAACAAACTTGTTTTAAAATGATTTTACAAAACAAACTAAACAGCTCTACTTTGGACACTTCATTCATATTCCCTACAGCCCTGAGCTCTGCAGGAAAAACAATAGTGTGTTTGTTCCACCAACAGGAGAATGGCGATTACAACATGACAGCCAAAACAACATGCTTTTGTTTCTCCACTGGAACAGTGTTACAGTAGAAACTCAGGTAAGTTTCATTTGCATATTGTATCATTGGTCAACATCTCCTGACTCTTGGTTAAAAACAAACCAATATGGCTCTTTTTTATGTGTTTATATAGTACTGATTCAAATAATGACCAATGCACCTCTGGGTTGATTTCACACAACAGGGTTAAATTATGGTTTCACCCAGAATATTGGGTTAGGTTCAGTCCAAACAATGGGTTAAATTAGCTAATGTCTACAAGGAGTGAGTTTAACTCTGGTTGAAAATATTAACTCATGACACTAAACAGGTCATCCTCCTACATGAATATTGTTATCTGAGATACAGAAGTCACAGCCCACCTTAAAAGTGACATGGAAAATTCAATCAGAAACAGTGAAATCTAACCAAACCCACATTAATCTCAGATTGTTTCATGGACTAAATACTGCCAAATACTGCCCCTTCAAACAATTTTTTCAACAGTTCAGATCTGAAACTGAAGTAAAATCACTTCTAACTCAGAAGAAGATTGTAAAGAACACAGATCTTTAATAATTAAAGCCTCTGAGATGCATCTTGTAGTAACAATAACCATGTAATTCTAAATAAACAATAAATATAAATTACAAGGAAATATTAACTGGGATTGTATTATATTAACTCTGACTACAAAGCTCCAACTTTAGTTCAGGGTCCATTCAGAAAGTACTACCTTTGTGGCAGAGCCATTTTCTGGGGTACATATCTACTCTGGTACTTTAATTTGGCTCTGATTCCTTCAGTGGAAACGACTTTTCCAGGAAAAATTTTCCTACATCTTATATTGCCTGTCAATAGACTGTTTTCATGTGACATCATTAAAATGGGTATCTATATACTGATAAAAAAGGAACCAAAACAAGGCATTCATCTTAAAAGACCCACTAAAACAGCATAAAAATAGAAATAGACTGAAGTAGCTCAAATCGTCCAGATTGTGAAAAACATTCAAATTTGCACCAAAAGTTGTGTGCTTCTGTGAAACCACTAGCAACTTCTCCACTCCACAGGTTTGTGTGACCTAAAGGGATGGGTTGTTGGGAGTGGGGTTTCCTTTAGCATGCAAACTTCTCCCCAAAGAGGTTGTGACTGCCTCTCTGAAGATGACAGAAAAGAGCAACTCTATTTTTGGAAGTACAAATAATAACCAAAAGACAGCAGAATATTTCATGATGTATTTTTAAAAAAAAAACCGCAACTGAATTCCACAAAAAGTTTAGAAAAAATCACGAAGAGGAATGCCAGAAGCTAATGAATAAGAGGAAAATTGCAACACAATTTTTAAATGAATCATCAAGATCTATAGAAGACTGATAATTGCTCATTGAGTTAAATCCAGTGTTTTAAAGTAGAGAAACTGAAAAACATCCTGGAAAGTGAGCTGTTCTTATGTCAGTGCAAGCTTTTATGACAGTCAAAACACTTAGATTTTTTTTACTTTTAGCTTATTTATTTTATTTACAAATTTAATTGCCTTCTGAATCAAATAAGGATTCCAGGTCCTCTAAGATGTAATGATTTGACATGAAGAACAAAGAGTTAACTGGATATCTCAATGCCATGGAGAAACGTTGACTCCACATTCCAATATCCTTGATTTAATGTAGTTTTTCATAACACAGCTCCTCCTCTCTTTTCTTCCAAAATTCTCAACAGTCTGGTGTCCCCCCCCCCCAAAAAAAAGATCCACCCATTCATTGTCTGCACCCCTTTATCCGTTTATCCTTACAGGATTGTGGTTGGGCTGGTGCCCATCTCCAGCGATCCTTGGGGAGGGGCGGGGTAAACCCTGGACAGATCGCCAGGCCATGACAGGGCAACATAGAAACTCACAGGACAAACATGCACACACACACACACACACACACACACACACACACACACACATCATGGGTTATAGGAATTTGGTAATTCAATGAAAACACTATATTCGCTTCTTAATCAGTTTGTTGGGTTAACTGCCTAGCAGGTAAAAGAGTAATGTATTAAGTGAACAAACTTATTCTCTAGTGAGAATTAAACAGTTAAAGTCATTAACACAACCCAATGGCATTAAAAGTCAGTTTTAGAGACTTTGCATTCACACAGCAAGGAGTTAAATAGTGGCAAGAGTTGTTTTTGCTAAGCCTTTATTTCTCAATTTGTATATTTACATCACTAAATGTTCCCATGTTTAAAGGATGGTTGCTTTTTGTGTGTTAATTTTTTGGAAAACTTCCTGCAAGCACAAAGGTTCTAGCATGTAAAATCCCTAACTCTTGTAGTCGAAATATTTAAATGTCTTTTTTTTTTAAATTCGCTTTTTGAAATTGCCACTGATTTTGAAATCAGTGGCAATTTCAAAAAGCTTCAACTGTGTTGCTGATAGATAAGGATGCTAAAATGTTAATCCATTCTGTGGCAAATATTACACACAACTGCTTATTTTCTGCTTGTCCAATATGGTATATTAGGAGCCAGATTTTAAAATACGGAAAATCATGTAAACAGATTTAATCTGATTAGAATACCTCTGCTTGAGTAAAGCCCTGTGGACCTGTTTGGCTCAACATCAGGCTGGATTTTGGGTCTCGTCTAAAGCAGGTTGTGTTGTGAAAGTGCTTTAGGACTGTTGATGAGAGTGACTTGTTGAAGGGAGGGTGGAGGGCTCCTGTCAAACACAAACAGGTCATGAAGTATTGCTGTGAAGAGGGTGATTAGCAGGCTGAAGGGCCACTTCTCTACCCAGCAGTTACGTCAGTGTTTATTCCTGCAGAGCACTAAATGAGTGTCTTCGCCCACGCCACTTTTTAGCACCACGATTTCACAAGTGAAGGTGTGCTTTTGCGTGTTTCTGTGAAACTTTTCCACTTAACAGGTTTGTGTGACTTTAGAGGATGGGTTGTTGGGAGGGGGTTTCCTTTAGCATGCAGATTTTCCCCAAAGAGGTTGTGACTGCCTCTCTGAAGATGACAGAAAAGAGCAACTCTATTTTTGGAAGTCCAAATGATAACCAAAAGACAGGAGAATATTTCATGATGTATTAAGAAAAACAACTACATTTGTTACAGTAAAGCAGAAGAATTCAAATTTTTGCTGACTTTTGTCTCTTGTTGACTGTCTTGAATTGAACACTTGAAAAACTGTATGGTTGATAAATGTCAGGCAATTAAAATCATAACATAAGGACTAATATTTGCCTTCAACAAGAAAACATTTCTGGTTTTATCAAATTTTTGAGCCTCAGTGTCATCCCTATCATCGAGGGGAATGTATCTTGTGCTTGAAATATTCTCCTATCTGTATGTATACTTGTTGCCATTTTCCACATTTTGTCATATTACAACCACAAACTTTAATGTGATTTATTGGTATCTTGTCAGAAAGACCAACACAAAGTAATGCATTATTGTGATTTCTTTGTAATAAACAAACCTTCTTAAAATGTGGCATTTGTATTCAGTCTCATTTACTCTGATACCTCTAAATAAAATATAGCACACAGCAGGGCACGTGGGTGTGTGGGAAGGGGGAGCGGGATCTTTTCAGGCAAGATTACAAAAATGTGGGGCATTGGTAATATAGGCTTTTAAATCCAGAAATGCTACCTTGGGCCACACACTATACACTGTTTAAAAGAACAGGGGGAAAAAAGATTTCAGAAGGGCACCTTTTTTGTCCAGAGAAAAAAAGGGCAGGTGCACCATCTGGTGTATATCTGTGCACGTCCCTGATGGAGAAGGAATCTTACTGTTGGATATGGTGATGGAGGCAGGGGAGTTAGCAACAGTGTTGGAAGAATCCATACTGCTTGTTTCAGGAAGCAACCAGAGGAGCAATGATGGGGATTCATGTGGAGAGTAGGGGTTGCACCAGTCAACTTTTAGACTAGTCGATTCTGGACCTGGAATGACTTTTTAGGCATTACGTCGACTAGTTGCAATCAAATGATTTTTCCAAGAAGATGAAAGATGAGAAACTAGGTGAGTTTGTCAGATACTTTGACTGTATAAAAATATAAAGAATTTTTCCAAAGGGTACTGCAAACTCCAACAAAGGCTACCGTAATAATGTGTGACATGTTAAATGTTGGGCTCTTTTTCATCCATCCAACTGGTCAGTGTCAACCTATATGCTGAAGCTTCTAACCTGGCAGTATTACTCTTACACTGTTGGACAACATCTGAAAACAGTTCAACCTGCATTCTGTGGATCTGACAGAGTCTACCTGTCATCGTCGGAATGTTGGTTCATCTCGTAAAGTTAGAGAGCCGCTGCCCGGAGTAACTGGAGAAGCCTGGTGTGCATCGAGGCAGAACCGTCTGCAGCAACAGGTGAGTGTGCTGAATTTAACTGTAATAAAAGGTGATCCATTTATAATAAGTTTCGTTTATAATGTTCTAACGTGAACAGTTGTGGTCAACATAATAATTTGACTCCAATAGGTGCAGCCGCCCAAGGCGAGCATACTTGATCATCAGTACTAGGGGGTGTAAAACTGGTCGGAAAAAAAGTCAGACTCAAATTTGTGCACTGTGGACCACCGTGACAGAAGATCACTTCTCTGCTCCTCCTAAAGTCCTCTGGGATAATGCTGTTTTTTTGTATTCTGCATAACAGACTTCTGTCTAAACAGTCTTTTGTTAGTGTTTGCTGTGAATACAGCTAATAAAACCTCTAAGTTGCTGTGAAGCCTTGTCTCCTGTGTTTCTATGATATTACAGAGACTAGTTGAAATCAACCTAACTTTCATCATGTCGCCTTGACTTTAAGAAAAAAAAAAAAAAAATGTCCTGTAGCCCCAAGTGGAGTGTTTTGAGAGGATTCCTCTAATGAGCTTGAGGAACAAGAAAGCAGAGCTCTGGAAGCCAGGAACTGAGCATGAAGAAGAGAATTGGTTTCCACAAGGAAAAACAAAGTAAGTGTCAAAACTTCAAATAACTCTACACAAAGAATTGAGGTAGGCCTAATCACCACACATGACAGCAAAACAATCTGGCATTTACCTCAGAGAGTCTGCTCCTTTTTGTGCTCCTCCTGATCGGGCTTGATGATCTGCAGCTGTGGGACCATACCTGCCAGTCACATTGTGCAGTGAGAGATGGTGAGGAGAGACACACATACACCGACCAACCTGTCCATAGATCTGTGGATTTGACACAAGGTGAAAAGACTTAAAAATAATATTCACAGACACTTTTCATTCAATCAGACATAGCTTGAGCTATTTTGTGAAGAAGAATGGCCAATGATTTGAGTTTCTTGCTGTGCATTGCTGTGTCTGGTAGCTCAAAACTGATGTACACCAAAAAATCTCCACCTGTAATTTTAACAAAAGGTTGCTTTACGAATTAAAATGCTGCTCTTTTAAGATCTTGATAACAAATGTTGAAAACCTTGCTTAATTTTCTTAACTGATGAGGTGTAAATGTCTTCTTTGAGGCACTGTGGTTGATAAGTCTCCTTAAGCAGTCAGTTAAAGTAACTGATGTCCAAATCAAGAGTTTGGTAAAGCAGTTGAGGTATCTGTGTTTCTGAGCTCCTTCAGATTTCTGGGAGCTTTCTAAACCTCCACTTGGTGCAGAACAGCAGAACGGAACCCATCGAGGCCTGAGAGGAGCAGGAAAATCCAATCTTGTGATGACTATTTACTCTGCCCCACTTGGACTGAACACTGCCTCCATTTATCCAAAGGGAACACACTGGAAAACCAGATACACACACACACACACACACACACACACACACACACACACACACACACTTCCATAAAACTGAGAACTTTGCATTGACTTCTATTCAGTTTACCAACCACATTTATGCCTAACCAACAAAGTCACACCATACCTACAAACCAAACCCCTAACCCTAAAAATGAGGGTCTGCTGCATTGAGACCAGGTTTTGGCCATGGGACCCATCAGTCTTCAGAGGTTCTAGTTCATGCCAGAAAATGCTCTATAAATGTATCATAAGAATTTCAGAGTTCAGGGAGCGATATTGAAGCCTATTCATGGAAAAACTTACAAACAGAACTGATGCTTGTCCTCCAGCTCACTTAAATATGCTGCCATCATGTGTCATCACTAAAAAGTCCTGAATCTGACCAATCATTCTGATCTGGTCTCAGATGAACTAATGTACCAGACTGAATGAATGGATTATTTTCTGTGCATTAGAATCTGTGCCAATCTCACACAAAAGAACGTCTGTACCTCAGATGCTGTGAGGAAAAGTTTATGTGAACCGAGAGCAAGGTGTTTAAGGAAACTGTATGGAAAAAAATGCAGGCTGATTCCAGATATAATAAACAAGCTTAGAGCAACAGTACTGAACAGCAGTTTTAACAACATCTTACTGTACTAGATGTCACAGATTAACATAGATGTATGTATTTCACTCTAACGCTGCAGGCTAATAATGTCTCATCTAAAAATAAAAGATGTTTCTGGTACAAAGTTGAAAATCACAGCCTTAAGTTGTTGGTGCTGTTTTAACAATAGAAGTAAAAAGGCGCAACAGCCCCATCTGGTGGACACATTGTATGTATGCCCCTCAAGGGGTTGGTTGAAGTTATAAGTCTTATATGGGTTATTTATTTGTATATCTCAGTGGTGAGGATGTTTCTAACGTCTCCAGTTGGGAGAGGATTTTGGTGTTGCCCTGTGGTTGTTGGATTGCCTGTCAGTTTGGGGGCCACTGCTAACTCCATCTGAGGACGGTGACCTCTGTCTGTTGATAATGCTACTGTAAGCTAAGTGCCTTTCGGTAGTTTTGGCACTTTTCCTTGCATCTTGTGGAGGCTTTTGGGTGGTATTTGAGGTATGTAGTGATTCATTACTGTCTGTGTTGATGCTTTGTACTGTCTGCTTTGACTAGGTTGCTTTAGTTTAGTTGGGTGGCTTTCCTGGTTCGCAGGCTGCTAGTGTGCAGAACTTTGGGGTGACTTCTTGGGGTGGAGCTGCTGGGATTCATCATTGCATAGCCTCTGGTGGCTGGTGATCTATGATGGTAGACTCCTTGGGGTGCTTTGTGCTCCCTGGGCTGGATGGCTCCTCTGTGATGGGTAAAATCCTGTAGAGGTTTATAGAGTGAGGTGCTGGTTTTTTTCAGCCTGATATCTTGGATGCATTGCTTGGTGACATTTGGATTTTCCTCTTGGATGATTAGGGATTTGGTGTATATGTGCACTCTGTAATTGTCACTTCTTGGGGATGACCTGGGTGCTGTCATGTTGCCTGGCGGCATTGCTGCTTCATGGAACTACCATGTGTGGATGCTGTGGGCTTGCTGGTGGTGGGTAATAAATAAATAATAAATAAATAAATGAAATATCATAACAGCATAAGTGGAAAAAATATCTCCTTGTGAAAAACAGTAATTACTGATCAAACATATCAAAATACAGACCTGTGCACAGAAAGGGTTACAAACCTGTGCCTCAGGACTCTTATGCGGACAGGTGGTGGAAGAAATAGAAGAAGACAGGCGACAGATGGTGAGACCTGCTGAAGCACGAGATGAACAACAACACTGAAAAAGCAAAGTAAAAGGATTACTAGTTGGCTGTGGTTGGTGATATAACTCTCCAGCTTCATCTGTCAGCTCCTGAAGTTGTTGCGATGTCTGTTTTCACCTGAGCTTAATTTATGAGCCAATCTGGGAGATCAAGGTTAAAAATCTGATTTTAATAAACCTTTTACCTGAGAAAACCTTGAGGTCTTTTGTTATGGCAGACAGGAAAACAGGTATGTGGAAAACCCTGATGAAGAAGGGAAAAAAAACTTCTTGGATATGGATGTTGATAAACTTAGTCAGAAACTTTGATGCAAATCTGCAGCAACACGTCATTCTATTTCAATCTTGGCTGCGTTTTGTCTACTTCACAAGCAATGTTTTGACCCTGTTTGCACTTGCACACCCCTTTCAAACCCCAACAGATGCAACCTGCTGATCAGCTCTTGCACCATTGAGTTAATCTGAAAATCAGATCAGGTAAAATTCACTCTGACATCTGACACACTGATAATTACGTCCTTAAGTGAAAAGCCAGAGGACCATATGGCCCTCTCCGATTGTAAAATCATGATGGTAAGAGGATAACGTTGATAGTTTGCATGTGTGAGAGGGAGGAGTCTGTGCTAATCTTTGCTTCCGTCTTTACAGGCTGTTTGTTCAGCAGGTCAGTGTGTAGACTGAGGTGACGGAGGACACACACGCAACCACTCTGCTTGGCTTCTGGCTGATTCTGAGGCGAGAGATTTTTCAGAGAATATAAGGAAGAACATGTCAGTGATGTACCGATCACCTGCTCTAGAGAACAATGAACTGATGGCTTTGTATGGGGAGGAAAGAGAAATTTACTTTGAGAAGGATGAGGACTGCATTAGTGAGGTGAGGATTTATATCTACAGTGTGGTTCAAATGATAATAATCCTCATTTAAAATAACACTTCTTTCATTTAGCATTTGCAGCCAACTTTTTTTCTTTAAGTTGAATCAGGTCGATTTTGAGTCTAAATATTACTTTAGTCAATGGAACTGCTCTCAAAAGATGGACATTTGCATTATTGAGTGCTTTAGTATTCAGTTTCTCAGTAAAATAGCAGGAATCGTGAATTAAGGAAGTTTTTTTCAGATGCAAACTGAAGTCACGTTGCAGTATATTTATTTGCAACAGTAAGCAGACACTTAACTACATATGCTGATTTTCTTATTTATGTAAATAATATGAATCTTACTTAGTCCACTATATTTCTTACACTTCAGCTAAAAAGGTGTTTCAGTGTTAAAAACTTTACTTAAAATATATGCCATATACCTAGGTGCTGCAAAATATACAATGAGAACTGCAAAACATAGCTGAAACAACATTTTTCTCAGATCACATCAGCCTAATTTACCCTTAACCGGCTGTAACTGGTGATGGCAGGTAAAATACTGGAAAACGACATATTATAAATGAAAACTAATATTTCCTATTATTTTTGGGGGTATAAGTGCATTAATGGAACTTCAGTGCAATTTTTATGTTTTTCAATTGGATTAAAAAAGTAATACATCACCTCAGCCACTGTGTTATAATCCTTAAAAAAAAAAAAAAAAAAAAAAAAAAAAAAAATTGGGATCGACAAAATTGGAAGTCGGCATCAGCCCAGAAATGCATAAATGATTGATTGATGCATCTAAATGATATTCTAAGCTTACACCAGGACATCTGAAGGTTTGTTTCTGTAGTAATACAAAATACACCCTCAGTATTCACGTACAATGTTCACTGACTCAAACATCCAACCCTCCAGGAGAATGACCAGGATTCAGAGTGTAGCGAGGATGGAAGTGGCGACAGAGGCAACTCTCTGTCGCTGGAAATCTATGGTCTGCAGAAGGAGGAGCGTGTTTACTTCTCCAACCAGGAGTACTACAGAAGGCTGGAGGAGCTGAAGAGTGCCCACCTGAGGAACATGGCTGACCTGGAGAGAATGTACATCAGTCAGGGACTGGACAGGCATGAAGGAAGAGAGGATGATGAAGGTCTGGGAAGAGGGAGAAACAATGAGGAGAAGCAAACATTCCGGTCAGAAATGTTCAACTGTTCCTTATCAATATTTGTTCAGGCTGAGATAGAAACTGCACATCTTGTCATGTTACATCTGCAGGCCTTAAATAATTTTGCTGTGATTTAACTGGATAGATCAACACAAATAGTGCTTAACTGTGCGCTGAAATGAAAATTATACACAGTTTTCAGTTTCTTTTTCAAAAAAAATTCTGAAGTATGGCATGCATTCATGTTCATCCCCATTAACGCTGATATCCCTAAATAAAACCCAAAGCAAACAGTTTCCAACAGAAGTCGTCTAATTAGTATGTGTCTAGTTTAATCTCACCATAAATCCAGCTGATCTATGAAGGCCTCAGAGGTGAACATTGGTGAACAAACACCATTTCAGACCAAGGGTCATAGCAGACTGGTCAGGGGGCAGTTGTGGAGAAGCTTAAAGAACCTGTAAAATTTTGGTGAAGAAAAAGTCTGATAAATTATAACACAACCTTTGACCAAGGTCAACCCTACGAAGATATGGCAGAGTTAGGTTCCATCTAAACTGAGAGTGCATACAAGGAGAGCATCATTCATAGAACCAGTCAAAAGGTCCAATGTAACTCTGATGGAGCTGCAGAGATCCATGGATCTGGCAGGACAATCTGTCAACAACAAAGCTGAGTTTTGCCTGAATGTCCACACCTTTAAATTTGACAAACATAACAGCAGCTACATAAAAGTATACCCCAAACATAGGATCCAGCTGGTTAGGTCAAGACTCAGGCAGTTCATCTACATCTAAAGAGAAATGGGCACTTGTCAACCATGTGCATACTTTGGACATGGAGGACAGGTGGTTCAAGAGAAAAGAAAAAGAATTTACATTAAACTTGAAAAAGCAGGATAATAAACAAGTGAGTGGTCCTTAGGTTTCATCTTTCTAACACCTACAGTGGAGTTTGGACTCAACTCCTCAAGGTTTTTTTTTTTTACAACAATTCACACCTTGTGACGTGATTAAAATACCTCATATCTTCACAAATATGTACTTTTTTATGTCAGTCTTCTCCACAAAATCCTTGCAGAATACATTGTCTGTAGTTATAACATGACAACATAGGAAAAAGTTAATCTTATTGAGTATTAAACTAAATATTAATTGTAACAATACTGGCTTTATTGGGGGTTATTTAATTTGTTAAGCAAATAAATGCAGGTCAAGTGTACAATAACTCAGGACTTGTAAATATTTTAATGACAGGAAGGGAAATGGCACCCTCTTTGGCAGTGGCCCCACAAGGAGGCTGCAAAGGATTAATTCACAGGAGGAGCTGGACTTTCGTGACACATCAAGTGGCTCTGACCAATCGGAACTCAGCGGAGAGGATTTCTTAGGAGAATTGGGCTGGACTTCCAACCAGCGAACCTTTCAGAGGTTTGTTCATAAAGTCAGGTTTCACTAAAGTTTCATATCAATTGATTGCTGATCATATATTTTTGGCAGAACTGCTAAAAGAGATAACTTTTTCAAAAAAACAACTCCTGAGGCTGTCTGTGTTGTCCTTAATAAATCTCTTATTAAACTGGTTTATTAGCAGTGCCTCTAGTCTCAGTTATAAGTCTCCATCTCCAATATTTTGTGGGACTGGAGTTGTAAAAATTAGGAACCAATGAGGCAAGCTGCTAAAAACTGTTATCTTCTGTTTTCATCCAGAAAAATCATGCATAGTCCCGAACACATGATGGCCAAGAAGAACTTTAGGTTTCAGCCAAAAGCTTCTTGTCCCAAACCACAGAGAAGATTGTCCTATCAAACAGGTGCCAGAGCTCAGTCCAATTCCAAAGTCACTGTCCCCAAACCCTTCCAGATGATGCTTAGAGAAGAGGAGAGGAAGAGGCACAGGGTGCGGACACGTTCTGAGGTTGAGCTGGAGAACACACTGCTGAGAAGAGAGCTGGAGGAGCTCCGAGAATGCCAGAAGAAGTTCAGAGCATCGCCCGCACCGGCTCACATTCACCTGCCTCTCTATGAGATCATCAGCCGTCGCCCCAGAGGCAGAGGCAGCTTTAACAATATCCCTGAAAGGAGCCAGGAGCCTTTCCAGTTCTTGGGAAGAGAGAAGAAAAAGAGGGAAGCCAGGATAGCTGCGGAGCTTGGAAACTTTGGCCGGCGAGAGGAGAGACAGGGCTTCAAGGCCACACCACTGCCAAGCTCTGTGTACCATAGCAGACATGCCAAGAGCCCAAACTGCCACCACCAACTTCAAACTGTCTTCATGATGGAAAGAGAAGCCACAGAGGCCCAAAGTGATCAAAGCTCAGACCTGGAGCAAGATGCCCAGCAGTCAGATGGCTCCCTAAACTTCAGAAGGCCACAGAGAGGTTCATCAATCAAGTCAGTGAGGAAGCAGATAGAGCTGTCCATTGAGATGAAGGAGAGGAAGTAATTCTTCACCATCCCTGTCAAAGTCTGAGGCAGGAACATCTGTAAACATCTGTAGCCAAGTGGATCCCAGCTTCTTCTCACTAACAAGTTACTCTTTTATTGTGTAAAAGATTAAGTTTACACTGTAAGGAAACAGATGGTTCAGCAGTAGCTACATTACTCTCTACAAACAACTTGTAGCTCTTAAAGTATACATCTTTATGAAACAGTAGTACATGGTTAAAGTAATGCTAATGTTTTAGAGTACTATGAGCCTTGTAGGAAGTCATCTGCTCTGTACAAAATAAATTTGATTAATTTTGCAGTCTTTAACTCAGTGTTTCTAAGCACTTCTTGCCTCAGCATATTGTGGAGTGTGTAACATTTGCCTCCAGCTAAAGCATGCATCAAAAACGTCAACGCAACCTGTGAGTTTAGGAAAATCTATTAACCTGCCATACTACCTCTGATTTTTAATGGCAGAGTTTTTTTTTTTTTTTTTTTTTCTTTTTCCTGTTGCAAATTCTGGGACTACTGAGAAAACATCGACAGTCCCGCCTGCTGAGGAGAGATGGTGCGGGTGGATTGGACGTTATGTGAGATAAAAACAGGTTCAAAAATATTAGAGATCTAATCATTCAATTCAAATTCAAATTCATGAATACTTCATTGATCCCAAAGGAAAATTAAATGTTGTAACTCATTCAAGATTCTTCAAAGAGTTGTTGTAGATGGTGATGGCTGTGGGAAGGAAGGATCTCCTGTAGCAGTCTGTATTTTAGCGAATTTGAAGAAGCCTCCAACTGAAGACATTCTGATTTTCTATGACAGTCTCATGAAGAGGATGCTCAAGGTTGTTCATAATTTTCTTGATATTATGTAAAATCCTTCTTTGCATCATTATCTCTAGTGGTTCCACAGTAGTCCCCAGAACAGAACCAGCCTTCTTTATCAGGTTAATGAGCCTTTTTAGGTCCCTGGCCCTGATGCTGCTACCCCAACAGATGATAACAGAAGAGATGACACTCTGAACAACTTATAGAAGATATACAACATCTTGCTGCAAACACTGAAGGACCTTAACTTCCTCAAGAAGTACAGCCTGATTTGTCCTTTCTAGACTGCTTCACCGTTGAGTCTCCAGTCCAGTCTGTTGTCTCGATGAACACTGAGGTATTTGTATTCCTTAACCACCTCCATTTCTTCTCCCATGACGGTAGTAGTGTTTGATCTAACCCTGTTCCTTTTGAAATCTACAATCATCTTCTTAGTTTTGTTCACATTCAAGATAAAATGATTGTTTCCACACTATGACACAAAGCGGTCCACCAGCTCTCTGTACTCAGCTTGTTGTTCATCTCTGATACACCTGACAACTGCAGAGTCATCTGAGTATTTCTGTAGATGACAGGAGTCTGACTTGTGCTGGAAGTCTGAAGTGTACAGAGTAAAAAGGAAAGGTGAGAGTACAGTCCCCTGTGGTGCTCCTGTGTTGCTAACCACCTGGCAAGACACATTGTACTTCAGTCTCACAAACTGTGGTCTGTTTGTCAGGTAGTCATTGATCCAGACAATTGTTGAGGCCTCCACCTGTGTCTTCTGAAGTTTCAGATGAAGCAGATCAGGCTGAATTGTGTTAAATGCACTGGAGAAATCAAAGAACATGATCCTCACACTGCTGCCTGCTTTGTTCAGATGACAGTGGGTTTTTGTTGAAGCATAATGGTGTCTTCAACTCCAACTCTACGGCAATAAGGAAACTGCAGGGGTTTCTGATATGTGCTTGTTTGCTTACACAGATAGGCCAACAGGAGTCTCTCCAGGACCTTCATGATGTGGGATGTCAGGGCAACAGGTCTATAGTCGTTGATGACTGATGAGGTAGTTTTCTTTAGTACCAGAACCAGACAGGATTACTTCCACAACAGTGGTACCTTCTCTTTGGTCAAGCTAAGGCTGAAGAGGTGTTGCAGAATCCCACAGAGCTGCTCTGCACAGGCCTTCAGGACTCTGGGGCTGACACTATACAGAACTGCAGGTCTTGTTCTGGTTCACTTTCTCCAGCTGCCTCTTTACCTCTCTTTGAGCTGCTACTGCATAGTCCTCAATAATGCCCAGTTTCCCTCTTTTTTTTTTCTTGTTTTACAGTTCCTTTAGCTCCCTGGTGATCCATGGTTTGTTATTAGGGATGGTGGGGATGGTGTTGTCCACTAGGAAGTTTATATAGTCGGTCACACACTCAGTCATGGCGTTAATGTCCTCTCCATGTGGCTGGCAGAGAGCAATCCAATCGGTAGCATCAAAACAACCCTGCAGGGTTTCTTCAGCTTCCTGTGACCACTTTCTCACAGTTCTCTTCTTTACAGGTTGTCTCTGAACAAGGGATTTATATTCCGAGCAGAGAAAAACAAGATTTTGATCTGATTTTCCCAGAGGAGGTCTTGCGTTGGAGATATAAAGATATAAAGAGTGAGGCTTGATTAAAATCACCAAAATCACCATGACTTCACATGCATTGTTGACAACAGCTGAGGGTGTGATATAAGTAGTTGCCAAAATAACACTGGTGAACCCTCTTGGTAAATGATATGAACTGAAACTTACTGCAAGAGTTCAGTGTCTGGACTGCAGAGACGACACTAACAGTAAGGTGTCCTCATCTCATTTCCTTTTCTCACTGCTCTTGAAATTTCTGTCTGCTCGTCCACAAGTGAGTCATATATGACTCATATATACATTAAGTCATATATGAGTATAGTCTTAATTATTTAAAACTGAAGCACATGAAAAAAGTGAATTGCTTTAGAAATGTCTTACAATCCTGCCCTGCTTTCTGTTCCAGCCCATTTTAAGCAGAGAATAATGAGAGAGTGAAACTGCTGCATGAAGACTCTGTTTGTTCTTGTAAAAAAAATAAAAAATAAAAAAAAATAAAAAAAATAAAAAAAAAAAAATTGGTGAGAAGTTCTGTGTATGTGTGAATATAGTTTATTGTAAACATTCAGGTCTGTCTTCTGTGTTTAGAACATCAAAATTAAAGAGACACTCAACAAAGAAATGATTAAACAGATATTTGTGACAGAAGCGATATGTTGATAGTAAACAGTACATGGGATAGTGACATATGGATTTACAACACATGGTCAGTTTTTTGTTATTATTTTTTGTATAGTACAGGACATACATATTTCTGTCATTAAATAAAACTATATTGGATTAGATTGTTGAAATATGGTTGCAATTCCTGTATTTGTCCAGTAGGTGGTGTTCGTGTCTGAAACATGTCCCAATACCTCCACCCCAACGCCCCTATCAAAAGAGTTTGCTGCGCACTTTCTTACGGCATCGCTGTTCGATGGGAGGCAGTCAGTCAGTTTGCTGAGACTGAAGAAGGAACATCAGCGTGTCATATGTCATGCTGGAATGTGAAAGGAAAGTTTTCCTCTGAACCTGAAGTTCTAATCGCTCCACAACTGTGCCACCTTTCCTTGATGATGAAACTCCTTGTTTTACTAGTTATTTTCTGTAAGCTCCAGTGTACACATTTTATGCGCAACAGCTTTTCAGCAGGCTGGCAGATGTGACTTGTCCCCGATTTCTGCATGCGCTGCTTTTTTCTACAGGATTTACATGGATGTGTTCGATATGAATTCATTATATGTTACAGATTGGTAAATTGCTTTGAATCAGCTATACACTAATTGCATAACGTTTTATGAGTTTAAGGTATTTTGATGTATAAAAAACAGTTGCAGCCAAGCCCATGTCCAGACCCTTTTTTGGGGAGGGGGGTTCAACATAAAAAGGGGCCCATGGAACAAGATCTTAAAACACCAATATTCATCAAGAATCTACTATGGAATCGCATCATACTATTTCACTGTCATCATGTGGGGACACTGCAAAGCAAATGTAGTTTATGTTTTCCCTGATGGGTACAATGTTGCTGTTGAGGGTTTGCTACTCCCGTGGCTGATAGTGATGGAGGGCTGTGTTGATCTGAGACTGTAGTTGTTAAAAACACCATAGGATAGATGGCTTATTACATAAACCTAATATCTGACTGGTTGACCTCCACAGCAACTCAGCTTCAGACTGCTTTAAAGGTCAAAATAGCTCAGAGGGGCCAACTGTAAACAGTTTTTCTATGTTAGCACCTCTGAGAGATTTTGATTTGTAAGGTTGGGGGATAAATTATATTCATGAGATCATGTCCTTGCCAGCAAGATCTTGAGAAGCTCATCCAGGTGTTTATCTTTAGTTGCATTGATTACTGCAACAGTGTCTTCACAGATCTGCCTAAAAAAATCAATCAGACAGCTGCAGCTGATCCAGAACGCTGCTGCTCGCATTCTCACTAAAACCAGGAAGATAGAACACATCTCCCCGGTTTTAAAGTCCTTCCACTGGCTCCCCGTAGCTCAGAGAATAGACTTTAAAATACTTCTGCTAGTTTATAAAACACTGAATGGCATAGTACCACATTACAGTAAAATGTGCTATTCAAATAAACTGCCTTGCCTTGTCTTCTATTATGATGTAAAAATATTATTAAACTTTAAAATAAGTTAAATATATTAAAAAATGTCCTATGTTTATTTATTAGGGTAAAGATAGATTAATTTGTTTGACAAATGAACCAGAGCTTTTATTAAAATTTCTCATGTAGCCTATAGGTATTATTTTGGAGAGATCTTAATTTACTTAATTGTGGCACATTTGGCTTTATGTTGCTGTCCAAATTGTTGGTACAGTATGTGATATTTTTAGATGTGAGCTCTAAATGCTATGGGCTGAATTTTTCCTTAGCAGTTGAGGTTCTGCAGCAGTTTATTGCTTTATTGCTGTATTTCGAGCCATATAAAAAGAATTTTAAAAATGCATGTTATACCCCTTACAGGGTTAAAAAAAAAAAAAAAAAAAAAAAAAAAAAAAAGTAACTTCACTCTATTCAGAGCCGCTTACCTCCAGCCCAGACCGTGGTCAGGATGCGCCTGGTAGTAATGTCAGGTGAAGGAGGAGCGGAGACTGAATCGAAAGCAGGCTGCAGTCTAACTGGGCTTTGAGGTGCGTCGCAGTGGCGCGGTACTGTTCCTTTAAATCAAAGTGTTGGAGGCTGCCTGACCCAGAGCAGAGGGACTGACTGAGGCTGCATTTTTCCTTCTCCTGAAGCACCCTCAACATTTAGTCCAGCACTAGGACAGTCTGATAAACTCAAAGTTAGAAGTTTTCTCGGCAGCCGAACCATTTCTGTATTTGGTGGGAGGAGTGGTTTTCCAGACAACTGCAAGGACAATTCGGAAAATAAATAAATATGTGACTTCGATATCAACCAGATCAATTTATTTCACTAAATTGTTATTGTTTGTTAAATATTATTGTTAAGGGGCACAGACAGGCCACCAGACACACACACATAAAAAAAAGAAGAAAAAAAAGGATGAAAGGGGCAGGTGCTCAAGCCCCCCCTCGCATACACGTGTCTGGCTGCAGCATTTAGAAACTAATTCCTCATTTTCTTGCCTGGGTGCTGCGTGGAACGTGTCAGTGTGGTGCTCCCAGATGTTGCTAGGCAACCCGAAGCCAACAAGGGAATACCATTAGTCAATATGTGCGTAAGGTCTGCTGACAAATGAAGTGAAATACTTTGTATGTTAGCGGCAAAAGCTGAAGCTATTTTGAATTACTGAAAAACTGATGAAAGTTTATTAAAATGATTTACAGAGTTGATGGTTTTATCTGACAGCAACATTGAGTGCACGTCTAACTACTTTCTCTATGCATTGCCAGCTTGGAAGGCAAATATTTTCAAACAAACCTTCACTTCATGCATATTCTGTTTGGGTGCTCACATTTATAAAACTAACATCAAACAACATCGTAAGAAACAGAGATGTCAACTCTAGACTGGTGCTTTGAATTAAATTGGTGGTATTCAGTTAAATATGTTACTGATATATATGTGTTTTCAAGAATAAAGTAGAAAGCAAGTTTTGCTCAACAACTGATGTAAGTGTAATAAGTGGTAGCCTTTGATATGGGCCATATGGGCAGTTGCCCAGGGTGGCAGTAGTAGAAAGGGCAGCACAGAAGTGCAAGATAAAAAAAAATGTAACTTATCTGTCAGACAACAAACCTTTGTTTTTTTTCTGCACATTATCCACACATGATTAATTGGAAACAGATTGAGATATCAAAGGAGATGAATCATCAGTGAGTCATGTCAAAACAGAGGAAACGTGCAAATGTTAGCCTAGCACTTCAGCAGACTTGTGAGCAGGAAGAAGATCAGAGTTTATCCAGCTGTACATTTTGAGTCAGATAATGACTGTCATGTAGAAACTCCTGCCATCAAGTCACAAGACAGTAAGTAAATAATCATGGCCAAAGGCAATCGGCCCACAGATATGTAATAATAATAATAAAAAAGCCATGCATTATACCAAAACATGGAATGTTGCCATATCAAAAGCTGCTTTAGTGTGAATCAGACTGAATCAGATGACAAGCTGGGTTAGGAACCCATCCAAGTCATTAACAATGATTGTAACCTATGTTTACACCATTACCAGTAGAATAAATAGCGCCAAACTTGATCCTGCTTTAAATTTCTCCACATCCTTGATCTACATGTCTGCTGTCTTCCTCAGCCTTCAAGATGCTGTTTATTCACAAAAAAACAAAAACTGAGAATCCACAACAACAAACAACATATGCATATATAATAATAACAGTTATAACTTCAATGGATAGTATGCAGTACAAGGTAGTACAAGATGTACTTAGTGGAAATTGCAGTCCAACTGAGAGTGTACCTGACAAACACCTGAATCTGAACACCTGTGTGTGTGTGTGTGTGTGTGTGTGTGTGTGTGTGTGTGTGTGTGTGTGTGTGTGTGTGTCTATAAGGTTTCTCCCTAAGAATTTTGATAGAAGGTGTGGAAGCCCACAGATCCACCCCCCAGGACATGAGGATGACATGGGAAAGATTGGAGTCACAGACACCCAGCGGCCCCCCAAGCACAGAGCCCCGGGAGCCCCCGGCAGGGACAATTGAACTCCCCTCCAGAGAACAGCAGAGGAAAGCCCTGGATGACCCCTGGCAGCCATGATACAGAAGCCCCAGAGAGATGCAGCGACAAACCCACAGACCCCATCGGCAACCTGCTATGCCGAAGCAGATCCAGCCATGGACAAAGAGCCCCGAGCCCTGAGGGCACACCACCCCCAGCAGATTTCCAACTGTGCTTAGAAGATGACTAAAGTCCTTTTTCAGAATTTCAGATTTTTGCTTGGCCAGATCATTAGCTCCGATGTGAATGATTAGACTCTCAATGCTTGGCTGATAATTGGTTAATGGGAGTATTTTCTCTATTACATCCAACACAATGTCATTTGGGAAGCAGATTACCTTCATTCTCTTTGTGCTACAAAGACGATCAATTCCCTTCAAGGCTGAATCTCCGACATTAAGAACTTTTGGCATTAATTTTGGTTTCTGGGTCACTTTAGGAGGTGGATGTGTTGGTCTTGTTTCATACCTTTTGTTGATGTTTGGAGGAGAGGTGTCTATTGCAGGCTCCTGCTGCAGAGCAGCAAACCTGTTCTTCAGTGGAATTCCAACGGAGTTTAGTGGGTTTCCAGCTGGAGACATGACGGGATGTGTTATGGCTTGAGCTGGCTGATTAGTCCTTGGTACCAGAGTCAAGGAAGCTGGAATCATGTCAGCTTCATCTGCTTGTTGTCTTTTCTTTGGTGCTGGTGTTGACGAGGGAATGTTTCAGCTCAGTGCTGGCCACGCTGTATCATCTCGTTGGGGGATCCGTCCCGTTAAACGTCTAGTCAAATCCAAATGATGAGATTATTTTTATTGGCTTAGCTCCAAGACAGTTCCAAGTGGGTGAGCTGCTTCTTGAAGTGCCTGGAGGCTGTTTGTTGTTTTTAGGCATTGGTAGAGTTGTTTCATTTCCAGAGCCTGCATTGATCTCAGCATTTACTTCCAGTTGAGAAACCCTCAGTTCTATTGATTGAAATCTTTGTATAATACTGCTAATGTCCCCAGTGTCAATCAGAGGCATGTTGCTATTGCTTACCTTGGAGGTAGAAAAAGTAGGGCAAAAAGTGAAGTGAAATTAAAAATCCACAGTCCTTAAATCTGAAGTAATCCAGCTATGAGGGTAGACAATGTAAGAGTAACTATAAATACTGGGTATATTAAATAAATTTAATAACTTAAAACTATCAAATTAGGACATGAGAGAGCAGGCTTAGATGTTCCTCTTTCCAAGGCTGAAGCTAGGAGGCAGAAAGCAGGTCTGATACACAATCAGGAACAAGGATTTGAAACTCTCCAAAGGTATTGCATGGATGATGACAGAGAACCTTACAGTGAGAGGACCAAACCTGTTACACCTAAGATTTTTTTATTGTCATGTATGTGTTCTGGTTTTAAAAATTAGTAGACAAAATTAAAATTTCATCGTGAACTAGAGATTAATTATTTTTCTTCCTATTTCATATGTTTATTTTTAAACTATGGTATGAGACAGTTAAATATTTATCAGAAATAATTATAAATATATTATTTATAAAATAATAAATTATTATCAGAATTTTTTTTTAACAAATAACAGTTTGCCTGACTTTATACAGGAATAACCAGAGTTTAGTCAATTTGCTTTGAACAGTAAATAAGAATCACCAAAAAGTTTATTTGAACTTTGTTCACATGTCAATAAAACCAGATAAAGATACTGCACACATTTACACTTCCTTTTGACAGATTACAGATGTTATGACACAAACCACTTCCTTAGCCTTTATTCAAAAAAACAGATGACATGATGACTTGAAAAAACATACTTTTCTAGAACAAACCACTGTCCAAAATTTCTTATCTACCACATCCGATGCTTGTAGATGTTACACCTTGGGATCATGTACTATACATATTCTGGGATTACAGGTTGCGTTATTACGACCAATGTCAACCACTCAACAGATATATCATAATGAAGAATCCCACGCATTGTACTAGCAGAATGTTTACCATATCAAAAAGTGCTTCAGGGACTGTTTTTTGATTCATTTCTACCTTCATAGAGGCAGATAGTCATACGAATTAGACATACCATCAAAAAATAAACAAAAAATAAATATAGTTACTTTTTATTCAACAATAAACATGAATTACAATTATGCTATTTTTGACATTTGAATCAAAGCATGGGATTTGAGTTATTGAAATCTTTTTTTTTTTTTGTAGTTCCTGTTTACAAAGAAGTGAAGCTGTGAAATTAGTTACTTCCTCTCACTCTCTGATTCATAACCCCAGATAACACTAGAAAAGTTGGCTTTTACAGAAACAGGTACTTTCTTCACATTCTTATACACTGCGTCTTATGCTAACTTTCTTTTCATTCACATTTCAGGGAACAAGCAAGTATGACAATTGCAGATGCTTTAACTTATCTGAATTTTCATGATTATGTCTTGTAACTCAGTTTTTTGAGACTTAGAGATCTTTATCTCTGAGTCACAAAGAAATGAGAAAAGACCACAACATTACCACTACCAAGTTTGACTGATGTTATAATGTTCTTCCTCTGAAAGGATGTTATCTTACACCCGATTTCTGCCTGTTCTATCTCTCATTGCTGAAGTGTAAGCACTGACTTTAACTGGGGCACTGGTAACCTGCAATACTTTAGATGCTGTTCTAGGGTTCTTTAGCAGTCTTCTAGATGAGTTTTTTGATGCACTCTTTGAGTAATTTTGGTAAGCTTGAACCCTCCTGTTTCATGTCTTTGCCATATGTGGATAATATCTCTAACTTTGGTTTCCTGGAGTCCCAAACCCATTTCAATGGGTTGAAAGACACTTTTCAGACAAATTTAAATGATTTTCTTATTCATCTGTTCTTTAATTTTTTTATTTCAGGGCATGATGTGTTGTTTTTTGAAATCTTTTAACCTACTTCATATTGTTAGACAGATTCTGTTTGTGTAATTTGTTGATCAGACCTGGTGTGGCCAATGAAATTGACCTCAGCTTACCAAAAAATGTGGCCAATTAACCTTGTCAAGGAGCAGTATTTAGAGGAGTGGATTTCCTGAGACAGATGGCTAACTATAACTAGTGGTATGGCTGTGCTGCTCTATGCTGCTCTCCTGGAATTTACTAGTGAGTTCCTTCTTCCTTACAGATTACCTCTCTGAAGTTTCCTCCCAGAGTATTGGTGCTCCGCTTCCATGCTGACTTGGCAACTCTCAGGGTCGCTCTCCCGGTGTCTCAATCTTGTCCTCCTTGCTGCTCTTGGCACTCACCTGCGGATCCTCTCCGATTCATCTGACTGTTCACCCTCCAATGGTACCTCCGACAAAAGAAAATAAACTGGAACACAAACCACCATCTCACCCAACAAGCAGCCAACCGCCTGTTCTGGGGGATACTCTGTGCTCCCTCTCAGTCACTACTCCTTCATCTAAAGAACCTGACATCATCTCTGTTTAGGACTGTCTTTGGCAACCTTTTAATCATCTCTCCCTATCTTTTAGTACAGACCCGTTCTTGCTTTTGCTTTAAGGGCAGTTGCAATCATTGCCAATCCCGGTGACTGCCACATGTCAAGGTGTTTGGCAGCTGTTCTAGTAAAAATCATTTTAGCTGTTATAAATCATACAAATTACTAAAAACACTTGCAAACTCTCTCTATGTGAAGTGGTACAAACAAGTATTGTTCGTATTATCATGTCCTGTCAGGTCCCCTCATGTTTTGTTCTCTTAATAATTTTAGCAGTGAATGCTTTATGATGCACAAATGCATAAAAATTCTAGGTATTTATTAAGATTTTACATGATAAACAGTCTCAAATATTAAACATAAATATGAAGTTAAAGGAAAATCGTTCAGGAGTTTCCTTTTGTCTTTACAAATAAAAATATTAAATTCTTAGCCCTGTTGCTATGGTTGTATATTTATTGTCCTGCTGGAAGGTGAGCTTCAGTCTCAAGTATTTTGTAGTTTCAGTCAGGTTTTCTTCCAGAACTGCCTGTATTTAACTCTGGCTTTCTATCTACTATAACCAACTACCCTGTCACTGCCAAAGAAAAGCATTCCCACAGCATGATGGTGCTACCACTGTATGTCATCATGTGGACAGTGTATTCAGGGTCATGTGCAATGTTAGCGTTCTGCCATACATACTGTTTTAGATTTAGGCCAAAAAGTTTAAATTCTTGTGCTTGTCTCCTCTGACCAGAGAACCTTCTTCCTCATGTTTGCTACTCCCACCTCCACCCTCCCCCGCATGAGGTATACTAAGCTACAAATGGCAGCCTCTTGGGTGCTTCACTGGTTAAAAGCTGGGGAAGAATAGACTGCTTGGGGGCGGACAAAGGAGAGAAGGGGCAAGACAAGGGAAGAAGAAAGCGGGTGATCCCAGAGTCACAAGTTTGATCCCACCAGTCGCAATGTTACGTTTTAATGAAACTGTTTTAAGTTTTAAGGAAAGTTGTGTGCTATCTTGAAAACATTTTTAATTGCTTTTTTTGTGGAAATTGTGTCATGTTGTATATTAAAACACAGCACTTTTTATTTGCAAAAATAGCTTTCTTTTTAAAGCTTTGTTGATTAACAATTTAATTTTGTTTTCTGATTCAGTGATATATTAAAATAAATTTATCCCTGTACACTATATACTTTATACACTAGACTTTAATATTATTAATCATATCCAGTGCTTATTTTAATTTTTCACAGCAAAATAGCAGCTCACTTTTTAAAGTACGTATATTTCCTAAAGTACTTTCTGAGTGAAGTGAGAGATAAATTGTTCCTACTTTATGCATAACACTATTACTAATATTTTAGAATCAGTAGCAGCTCATATTTATTTACAGTAAAAGACCATAGACCTTATCTGTTTTTA
Source organism: Anableps anableps (assembly GCA_014839685.1). Taxonomy (NCBI): domain Eukaryota; kingdom Metazoa; phylum Chordata; class Actinopteri; order Cyprinodontiformes; family Anablepidae; genus Anableps; species Anableps anableps. The sequence continues at coordinate 30,153,916 of CM026076.1, forward strand.
AAGAACCAAACATTTTTTGTCAACAATGAAAAGACTGAATTCAACATTATTTAATCTCTAGTATTATAGAAAAACGGCTTGGAAGGGTTAGCCCTTGTTGCACCACAGCCATTTCCTACCTTTGCAGGCTGTGAGGTGACAGCAGGATGTGAGGTGGAAGCAGGATGTGAGGTGGCAGCCGACTGTGCGTGGAGGCAGCAGGCTGTGCGTGGAGGCAGCAGGCTGTGGGTGGAGGCAACAGGATGTAAGGTGGCAGCAGGCTGTGGGTGTAGCTGCCAACGCACTTCTCCCCGCCAATATACGTCCCCATTATGCCATACCGCATTTAGGATCAATGGATATTTACAGCCTACCATCTAACACTGTGGGACAGACAAAATTAAAAAGAAAGCTGCAATTTACTGATGCTACAAATCCATCAGGACAGCGGCAGCTTCTCCCTTCTCCACCCAAAAGGCCTCAGATGATGTCAATTGCTCCAGTGGCCTCACAGGGTCATGTTATCCCCATTACTCTACAGAAACAAAGATTTTGGACGTTCTCTGCCCCTCCTCCACATGCTCCTGCTCTTGCTCTTGTTCTGGGCCCTCCTTTGGCCCCTGCTGCGGCTCCTGTTTCGTCCCCTCTTCTGGTCTCTGCTCCGGCTTCCAGAGCAGCTTCCACTCACCCTGATAGAACATCCCAAAAATTGACCTGCAAAGTTTTGCACAACACATGCAAAAATGCGGGCAGTTTAGGATTGCTGAAACAGGACACAGCCAATATAGAGGGCAAATTTACTGTCCCTCTGGTGAAAGTCTAACTAAAGAGAAAAGAGTCTTCAACTCCAGGCCTCAAGGGCCGGTGTCCTGCAGCTTTTAGATGTGTCTCTGCTTCAACACACCTGAGTCAAATAATGAGGTTTTTAGCAAGACTCTGAAAACACTTGACTGCATGCTGAGGAGATAATTTGATTCAGGTGTATTGGACAAGGGAAACATGGAAAAGTTGCAGGACACCAGCCCCCAAAGCCTTGATTTAAAGAACCCTGTCATACATATGGTCTTTAATTTATGGGAGTCAGCTGACGTGTTTAAACAGCCAGGATTTTTCTCTTTTGACAAAATGTTATGCTTGTTGCTCATTTCATAATTGGTTAGTGTGTAATGTTTTTATCATGTATAGCACTTTGAACTGCCTTCTTCCTGAAATGTGCAATTCAAATAAACTTGACTTATCAAGGAGGAACATCGACCTTTAGAAAGGAGTGCAGTTACAAATATAGCCTAGATGGCCATAGTGTCCAAAAAATTATCACCAAGTATACAGTAGATGGAGACAATGCATGGTCAGATCATGAACAGAAGACAAAAACATCAATGCTGATTATTGTTAAGAAATATGAGGAGGGATCTCTTGTTTTCTGACTGAACACTGGGAGGTTTCGGTTTCCTATTTCCTATTATATTTCCTATAAAAATTGTCTACTAGTGCTTTGTAACTAGACCTGGTTTTTGTATGAATCTGCCTGTCTCAGTCTTCCAGGATCTGTATTTGGATCCTTCTCTCTATATTAACAGTTAAAATACTCTACTTACAATGCATGGCCACACCTTTTATAGGGTTTATTTTTACACCTCATCTTATAGGTAGTCACTGGAAATGAAGTTTGTGAAAATCGAAGGCCTGTTTCTTTCAATCATCTTTCCAGTTGCTGTGAGCTGGAAAGGGCCGGTGAATTTAAAAATACTACTTATATAAAGAAATATGTCCCAAGATCTTTTGTGTCCCAATGTTATTGTAAAAGTAAAGACATATTTGCATTCCTGTCCTTTTGACTTTCCATTTCAGCAACAAAGGGGCTTTCTGCAAGTGTCATCAGGGTGGAGCTGGTCTAGTGTGGATTCCAGTAAGAGATCAACATCTGGTAAAGAAGAAGCAAAGCAAACGGTTGGTGTGTTTTTTTAAGTAGATGTGGTTAAAGGCTGGGGAAGAGCAGGCCTTTTTTGTTTTAGTGTCATCTGTTTAGAGTGAATTTGATTTTGATGGGTTTTTATGTATTTTAAATAGTTATTTGAATACTTTCACAATTTTTCTCAATTGCTCAGTCTACCAGCTCTTTGTCTCCTGTCTGCAGTTAGTCCTGTTCTCAGTCAGCAGTTTCTGCAGCTTGGTCTTCGACATACAGTTGAAACCAGTAGTTTACATACACATAATAAAAAGATGCCCACTTTTTTCTCCACACTGTCTGAGATTTAAATCAGACCAAACTTCTCTTGTTTTAAGTCAGTTAGAATTACCTCAATTATTTCTACTTGCTAAATGCCTCTTATAGACGAAGAATTTAAATGGGCCGTAGGTCCAAAAATGAAAAGCATGTAAACAAAGTTTTTCAGATGAGTCAGAATTTTCTGTTTCATGAAAACAATCCTAATGGATCTCTCCAAAGAAATCTGTAACTTAACTGTTATTTGGTAGTAACGCCTTATGTTAACACCCATTTACGTCCGATAGATTATTTTAACAGTTTCATTTTTTGGACCTTGAGCTTCTGTCACATCCATTTTGATATGCAGCAGTCTGGTCTTCACGCATTCAAACATACACATTTTGTACTAGCTGAGTGTAAACGTAGCCATCTAATTTTTCAGATTTTTGGAAGCATCCCAAACAGTAAATACCCCAGATGTTTATTTTCTTGTGATTTTTATGGCCATTGGCCAGTGTCACTAACTTTAACTGGTCACTTTTTGTTGTATTTTTACAGATTTATTTTGACTCATTAACTTTCATTATTTACAGAGTCTCTAATTTAGTTATTGTGTAATCATTTCCCTCATGCAGACAACAGGGTAACTGAACCAGAATGTGGAGTTCAGTCAGAAAAAATATAAAGACACACAATAACAGTGAAATAGATGCAAAATTTATTATTTCTTGAAAGTTTTAATCACTAAAGCACACCTGAACACCTGAGTAATGTAATCCCCCAATGGAAACCCACATAAATTACACTTGTCAACATCTGCTGAAAAATAATAATTCTGTCCAATTAAAAAATTCAGCATGACCTATACTAATCACAGTATAATTTTGTACTTGGAATAAAATCCTATATGTGCTAATAATGTGTTGTCTAGTTCTTGTGTTGATTATACAGATTACCCTGAAGTCATTCAAAGATCTGAAACCACCCCAGAACAAAACAGAATTTTCAGATAAGAAAAGTAACCTGCTGCAATGGATACGTCCCATAAACATGACATGAGCACACACCTTTGGTAAAGACAGAAAAAAAATAAATTTTTTCCTTTACAATCTTTTGTATAATTTGTTTCTTAATTCTAGGTTGGATGTGTTTTCTCTCTACTAAAAGCCTCCTTAGCTTACTTTGCTTACTCATAACTGGATTACATCAGCTTTTAGGACTGCAGGATTCTTACTTTTTACTTCACTTTTACCCTTTTTTCTGCTTTCAAGCTGAACAAGAGGAAAATGTCTCTGGTAGACACCAGGGACAATATATATATATATATATATATATATATATATATATATATATATATATATATATATATATATATATATATATATATATTTACACAAAGACTTCAGTCGGTAGAATTGAAGATTCACCTACTGGAGAGGCATACAGGTTCTGGAAATGAAACAGCTCTACTGATGACTCAAAACAATGGACAGCTCAGTATTATAAAAAGATTTCAGTCGATATAACTGAAGATTTATCGACTGGAGATGAATATCGAGATCAACGCAGGGTCTGGAAATGAAACAACCCTACCAATGACTCAAAACAACTAAAAACAACTGTGTCGTGTCACCTACACAGAGTTCCCAGCATTAAGCTGAGATATCCCTTCTTCAGCACCTGCTAACATCAAACTAAACATCACCCAGCTGGAGCTGAAAATAATTTTATCCTGTAAAATTAGGCTGATATGATCAGTGTTGAGGTGGCTAAAAGGAACAAAAAACTCTTTCAGGAATACACACACAGTTCAGCTATAACATTTGAATGAATGATATGTTGTGTCTTATGAGCACATTTCTTGTAAAGTGGAGTTCTGGAAGGCTTTTAATGTTCTTCCTTTCAACAAAACTTTATGGAACAAACAGACTCAAATATTCTTATACTGGAAAGTAAAAGTTTAGAAGGTTGTGCATGATCTGAACAGCTAAACCAAATATAAAGTGGTCAAACTAAATAACCATCTGAGATGATTGTTCTCTGAAAAACACTTATCAAATCTCATTTGTTACACACATTTAACACATTTCTGTTGACATGCATTTGTTAAAAGCATCCCTTAATTACATTATTTGTTAAAAAGAAACCTGTTAATGCAACATAAAGGACTTTATGTACTTACAAAGCGTTGTATCAATCAAGCAATCATAGAGAACTTTTCATACACTCATGTCTAACACAAAGTTACAGAGGTAAAAACAGGAAGACAGGCATTTATCCACTATAGATACACAATGAAACGATCCATATAATCAAATCAGGTAAACAGGTAAAACAAGTAATTATTGGCAATAAAACAATGAGGATTTCGAAATGGGAGAAACTCAATTGTAGAAGATGAGGAACTGTAGAAACACGTGTTGATCAGTGAGGAAACACTGGAGATATATTTCTATTGTATGAGAAGGATCAACTTTATAAAAACAGTGAAGACCAAACGTAGGAAACATGCAATAGCATGAATAATAACAATACAATCTCATATTAAATTATCTAGTATAAGATCTTCAAATATACAACAATACCTATAATTATTAACAACTTAGAGATGAGTAAGTTAATAACACACACATATATATAAATATATATAAAATTTCAAAGCTGCAAAAACTGAAATAAAATAGAAACTAAATACAAAGGAATAAACTGATACAGCAACACGTTATTAGCAATAATAAACAAGGAAATGATCAACTCAGACACCCCAGGATGGTGACATCCCTATCTTGAGGCTCATTGGTGTTAATATGGTACTGAGATGATCCTGTCGCTTAAACAGCTGAAGGTGAAATGGGTCCTGAGGGGGATGGCAAGGAGAGTTCTTCATCAGGCTCTTCAGAGGATACGTAGATCTCGATGTCACTACTGGAACGGACCTGATGGGCTCTAACCAGAAAAACAGAAGACATGGTCAATAATTATCTGGACAAACTGTGACTAAAGTACCCTGTGTCTTCCCACTAACAGTGAAAATGTTCTGACTTAAAAAATGTACTTCCTAGATTTATTTTCACCTGAATTTGATCCGATATTTTATTAAACTTTTCATAGAAAAATTCAACAAACTGGAGACATTGTGAAGCATTTAGATCAATAGTATGAGTGAACAATACACAGACTATTAACACAGCTCAAAGAGGGATGTACACTATGTTGACAAAAGTATTCACTTGTTTGCCCTCATACACACACACACACACACACACACACACACACACACACACACACACACACACACACACACACACACACACACACATGAACTAGAGGGATATTCTATTCTCCGTCTATGGGATTAGATATGATGTGAGCAGACCGGTAACATTCTTCCACACCAAACATACTTATCCAGATTATGGACCCTGCTTTATGCAATGATGCGCAGTCATGTGACAACAGGAAACAACAGAAACGGTTGAGTTCATCAAGGGTGGGGAGGAAGCAGCCAATAATTTTATGACAGTGAAAATAACCCTTTGTTGCATCTTTTTTTTGTCACTTCCAAGGAAGGATTCAGAACTCCAGACAACATGTCTCCAAAAGTGATGTGATGTTCATGAACGATTCGATTCTTTTGAACGGCTCTTTGTCATGAACGACAGGACTCGAGTCTCAGTTAGTGGGATTTGTTTTTGTTTTGTTTTTTTACAACTTTGCTTGCTTACAATGCTCTGCACCCACTACAGTAGCCATTATTATTCTATTTAATTTAAAATTATATTTTATTTAATCGGTGAAGAAATAAAATACAAGAAAGGGCTGGACGTATGAGCACACAGAACGCATTCTCATTGCTCACTGTTTTCGTCACGTGTCGTGGCAGCACTGATGCAGGGGGTTCATGCAGCGGCAGAGAGGATGAGAACAGTCACGGTGCACTCCATTTTTCTTGCTTGATGTTCCTTGGTTAATGTCCATAGTTGACTGTTGTTTACCGTTAGTGTGTTGCCTTAATTGTTATATTTAATGATGCAGAAGAGGATTTTTGTCTCTGCCAAAGCAACTCAAGTCGACTTTTTTCCCCTACTGTTTGCTACATTTTCCTTTTATTTTGTCTCTATATTACAAATACACATAATGCATGCAACACTTGTAAAAAACTACATGGGTATTTGACATTTATATTTTGAAATGTAATATTTTATTAAAAAATGCATACATATTTTTTTCTACTAGGACATAGCCTACTGTGCTTCTTTTACTTCATACTTATGATTGAACTTTTTTTTTTACTGAACTTCACCCACAAAAAAATTAATTTAAAACTATATTAGGGACAAAATGGATTATTCTTAGAAAAATTTATATTTTTAAAAATGGATCATTTCAACAGCTCTTTGAGGTGAACGGATCCTGAAGATTCGGTTCCATTCAAAGAGCCCTAAGTCCCATCACCAGTCTATACTGGTCCAGGACCAGTAGCAGAAATGTAATGACTGGATGACTGGATGACACTGGATGATGAAATGACTGGGCACAGGTGCATCCTATTACAGCACCACACTCAAATTCACTGACACTTCTGTGAGTGTTCACAAGTGTTTGTAGAAGGTGTCGAGGTCTCAGTGCTGGATTTCATACAGCTGTGGCCTTGGAAGCCACTGGAACACCTGAATTCAATGATTTGGATTGGGGAGTGAATACTGTTGGCAATATTGTGTTTTTCCAAATGAACATGTCATTTAAATGATTTCATTTACCTCAACCGTGCTCTGTCCATCTCTTCCAGGTCCTTACGGCAGTGATAGCTGATGAGAGCCACACCGAAGCAGTTTCCGAGCACGTTCGCCACAGTGTTGAAGTGGTCTCTGAAGGACACAGAAGAAGAGAACAAACATGCTGTTAGATTCAACTCTTTATCTTTGAAGGTTTTCTCTCTCTCACTCTTAAACAGCCAGCTCTTTTTCAGCTCAGACCTTCCCTGGTCACAACATCAGTCTCCAAGAGTAGTTTTATCTGTCATTGTTACACAGGCTCTTCCCACAATTTGATGATGTTGTACAGGTGAAAGTAGGTGATCCAAGACACTTGTTTTCCATGCAAGTAAAAAAACATGTCCTGGTCAAAAATAACAGCAAGCTGTCAAATTCAAATTCAATTAAAATTTTAAAATACTTTATTTATCCCAAAGGGAAATTAATTTTTTTTAAAATTTCTGATTGAAGACCAGCATAACTCCATCCAGAATGACTACACGGTCAAAGTACAAGGTTAAAGAACTCTTTAAACACAAGTAGTAGTTTGTGAACAACAAGTTGAACTTACAGGAGCCACTCCATCAATGCCAGAATGGCGGCATCCTTTGCTGGCAGTCCCACAGCTGACAGAATTAAGAGAGTGGTTATAGCTCCTGTTGATGGGATCCCTGCAGTTCCAGCAGTGGCAATGGCAACAGTCAAGCTGGAAACCAAGCACAGCCTATATGAGCATTTCTGTCTCAACTACAACACATAAGTGTATCAAACCTTTCCTCCAAACAATCCCAGCATGCAACTTTTCTCAATTACTGGGACTTCTAGCAAGCAGCTTACCCAATGGCGATTATCTGGGAGACATCCAGGTAGATCTCATTCAGCTGGGCAACGAAAATGGCAGCAATCACTTCGTACAGCGCTGTCCCGTTCATGTTGATGCTGGTGGCGATGGGCAGCATGAAGCGGCAGACTCTCTGATCCACCATCAGCTTCGCTTCACAGCAATTAAATGTTACAGGCAGAGTGGCGATGCTTTGGTAGAAAGCACATCCATTATTGGCACATTGTTCATATAAGGAGACCAACACTCTTTGACAACGAACAAACGGAACATCTCACCTGGACGCGACAAGACCTGCGGTCATCAAGGCTTTGGAGACATGCTTCAAGACGGTAAAGGGGTTCTTTCTGAGAAACCAGAAGTATATCATGGGAAGGACAATAAATGAGTGAATGACGATCCTGAAAGAAACAACAAAGTCACACTCAGTGTTAAATGACCTTTTGCGGTATTTCCAGCTGCAGCCTGTCGGGTTATGTCTGCAACCAACTTTGCTCTTTCATGGAACCAACATTTTTCTTATTGTTCCCTGCAAAATAGCATAAGCTCAGATTGGATGTAGAGTGTCTGTGAAAAAAAAGCTTCACAATTTGCCACAGATTATCAAATAGATTTAGGTCTGGACTTTGACTAGGCTATTCTAACACATGAATAAGCTTTGATCTTATTACGTAGTGAAAGCTTCTGCAATCATGACAGAGGCTCAGATGTCTTTCTCTGAACAGTTATTGTTCAGTTTTTATTGAACAAGCAAGGCAACCATGAGCCACAAGATGGAAAAAAAACTTTTCACCACCAATATCTTCAATGCTGTTAACAACAGAAGGCCATCTCTCCAAACACAGGACAATGTAAACAATAACATCACTGCCCCAGCAAAGATTGTAGAAGGACAAGCACAAACCCAGCAGGCGTACAATGTTCCAAAACAAGCTGATAGACAGCCATTTCCCAGAATACCAGCTAGAAATGGAGCTGAGAGTGGAGGGAGCCCCCCCACCCCATCAACACCTACTGCTTATCGGAGGACCCCCCATCTCAGAGCCTAGACAGTACTGGAACACAGAATAGCTCAGAAAATTTGTCACCAGGATTGATGTTTCTTAACTTCAGTGAGAAAATGGACTACTAGGTACTGCTTGGAACTTCCCTCGTAAGTTCCCAAAAAGCATGCTTCTTAGCTTTAGAACCACTAGGTTCTGGCTTATCAAAAGAATCCGAACAACATCGACTCTGCATTTCTGAAATCTGAGACGGGGGTCCAGACATTAGTAAACCTGTCCTTCTACAGAAAACGTCTGGCCCCCTGGCAATAAGATACAGGAGCATCCCTGTCAGAATTTCTAATAGAGAAATAGCAATGAAATGCAGTGGTCTAAAATCAAATCTCAGATTAATCCCTTGTCTTAATCAACCTCAAGCTGTAGAATTATCCACCCCCAAGACATTTAAACTGACTCTGCTAAATATAAGAACACTATCAGCAAAAGGACTTTTAGTTAATGACTTCATTACTGAGCATAATACTGATGTTATGTTTCTCACAGAAACATGGTTGGATGACAACAACGAAACACCTGTACTCATTGAACCAGCACCCCAATTACATTTTGTTTTAAGTGAGAATCGAAAGAATAAGAGGGGCAGAGGGGTTGCTGCAATATTTCATAATTCAGTAAACTGTATAAAGTTTCACTGGGCAATTTTGACTCTTTTGAATATTTGGGAATTGAGGTAAAAGGCCACAAACGAACTCTGACACTAACTCTATACAAAACCCCAAAATATGTGGCAAATTTTTTCAATGACTTTCACGAGCTGTTACCTAAGATATGCATTTATTATGACCGTTTAGTAATTATGGGAGACTTTATCATCCATGTTGACAACCCAATAGACAGAGAGGCAAAAAAGCTGAATAATGTACTTCAAAACTTTGGATTGACTCAACATGTTAAACAGCCGACACATAATCGAGGACACACTCTGGATCTGATTATCAGCAAGGGTGTCAATATCTCCAAGGTCTCTGTAATTGATGTCGCTCTGTCTGATCATTCTTCTGTTGTTTTTGAAAGTACAATTTCTGTTATCTCGCTTACTAAAACAGATATTATTACAAAACATTCTCTTACAGACAACACAGCCGAAACTTTTTATCAAATCTACTCCTCCACCTCACTTCCATGCTGTAAACCAGTTGATGAACTGGAAGATAACTTCTCCTCTAAAATTTCAAACATCTTTGATTTCATTGCGCCTGTTAAAGTGAAAATTGTATCTGGTAGGAGGAAATCTCCGTGGATAAATGCTCCAATTGTAAGAAACGAAAAAAACCTTTGTCGAAGGGCTGACCGTAAATGACGTAAAACTCGACTCCACCTTTACTATCAAATCTACAAAGAAAGGCTGCGAAGCTACCACTCATCATTAAAACATGCAAGGAAAACATTCTTTGCAGAATCATAAACAAAAACATCAACAACGCTCGTGCCCTGTTTGATATAGTTGACAGTTTGACAAACCCTCCTGTGATTTTACCACCAGAACTCCGCTCTACCAAGGCTTGCAATGAATTTGCCAACATTTTTACAGAGAAAATTACAAAAATTAGAGGGTTAATCTACACAACCACGCCAAATCCAATAATAATGCTATGCCCAAACATAATAAATGCAGAAAAAATGGATGAATTTCACCAACACAACCATGAAAACTTAGAAGAGATTTTAAAACAATTAAGCTCCTCTTCCTGCTGACTTGATATCCTACCTACAACCTTCCTCAAGAAAATTCTGCCTGTCATTGCATCTGACCTGATTCAAACAGTAAACTCTTCCCTCTTATCAGGTGTTTTCTCCCAGGCTCTTAAAACAGCAGTTATCAAATCTCTGTTAAAAAAGAACAACTTAGATAAATTAAGAATTACAAGCCAATCTCTACCCTTCCATTTTTCAGCAAAATTATTGAAAAAGCTATGTTTCAACAGTTAAATAGCTTTTTAACAATGACAAACCGCTTTGACGTCTTTCAGTCCGGTTTCTGTGCTCACCACAGCACTGAGACTGCCATCGTCAAAATGTTCAATGATATCCACACAAATAAAGACTGTGGAAAAACCACAGTGTTGGTTCTGTTGGACCTCAGTGCAGCATTTGACACTGTTTACAATGATATATTATTGAAGTGACTGGAGAGCTGGGTGAGACTCTCAAGTACGATACTTAATTGGTTTGAATCCCACCTAAAAACAGGGATTTTTTGTGTCAACAGGCAACTTCTCATCGGAGCGGACAAAAGTCACATGTGCAATACCCCAAGGCTCAATGATGGGACCCCTCCTATTTAATATTTACATGCTCCCATTAGCTCAGAAACACTAAATTCCTTTAAATCAAGGCTGAAAACCCATCTGTTTAGAGCTGCCTTTGATTAGTAGTTTGAACCATAAATCTGCAAACAAATTCGGGTAAGATAAGCTTGGTTTTCCAATGGGTGGAAGTTTGAGTGTAAATCAGTTAAATAAAGGAAGTGAATCATTGATCAATGTTTTTGCCAATGATTTTGATGATTTTCATGTGTATTTGCTCAATAATTTTGTTGATTTTGCTTCATGATTTTGATGTTTTGATGATTCTGCTGCATACTTGATTGATGTTTTTATGATGTAAAGCACTTTGAACTGCCTTGCTGCTGAAATGTGCTATACAAATAAACTTGACTTGACTTGTCAGTGAAAAACACTGTGAGTGCTGACCTTTGGATATTTTGCCATAACTCTTAAATCTTTGGCTCCCCTTTTGAATATTTTAGCATTATCAGAGTAAATGACCCTACATAGCCCACATCTTGCAATTAATCTCTTTAAGGCCAATAAGAAATTCTCTGTAGTCTGATCTGAAACCAACTCCTAATGTACTGCTCTTGTTACTGCACGTCAGCAGTGTTATGTATGATTTTACTGGCTCCCCCTTAGTTTTAACATACAAGGGTCCAGCAAAAGCTACACCAGTAACTTCAACGGGAGATGATTCAGTTACTCTGTCTCGAGGTAAAGGAGCAGTAATCTTCTGTACTGCCTTAACCTTTTAGTTTTCTGCAAATGTAACAGCTTGAAACAATGCATTTTACAAGCTGTCTCCCTCTCAAAATCCTGTATTCTTCTATGACTTGAATCAATATGTCTCATACACCGGAATGCATCACCCTTTCATGACATGACTGAACTAATAGCTCAGACTACCTTTAATTTGTTGGTAGTATCCAGGGGGGTTGTTCTCTGAAACTAAGATCTGAGTTCTGCAGTCTTCCCCCAACACTTAGTAGACCATTTTCAATTAAATACGGCTTAAAATATTTGACTTTAGAATCTACTTTCAGATTCTTCTGTAGTTAACTCTGCCTGAACCTTCTGACAAGACCTTGTGTTAGTAACAAACCGTTTTACCCATGCAGTGATTGTTAACACAGTCTTAAGCTTGCTGTACCTTTCTAAGTTTAACAAAGGTTCAGTTTGCTTAGTGCCAGTGAGCTGCACAACAGTCTCATACTTAGATTTCAGCTCAGTGTTTACCTCATTCACCACATAGTCATTATAAATGTCCTGTTCCTTTTCATAAGTGGACAGTGAAGTGGGTCCATTCCACCACAGCTGGCTCTCAATAATGCTCTGTGCATGCTCCCCATGAATTATTTATTTTCCAGGACATTGAATCCAGAGAGACTGTGGAAGCCATTTCAGAAAAACTATGAGCATTACACTATCTGAAACATCATTTATGATGTTTCATTCATGATACAGCATAACTTCTGTCTTTAATGTTGGGCTTTAATGTTAATAAAGCTGTTCAACAAGGTGGTCTGATTGTACTAAATGGAAAGGAATTGCATAAATGTGATGCATTTTGATTAATTTAGTTTATTCTATAAGCATAACTGACATGTAATTCAAAGAAATATACTATTTTGTATAGGTAACCTGATTATTATGCAATTCAAACAATATATTTTATGTATTTGAAATAAAGTTGTTATGAATTTAGAGTAATTATACTTTATTAATATCATATACATAAACCTGAGGATTATGTATTTAAAATAAATAGGCTTTATTAAGCTAATGAATATGCATCGTGTAAGGTTTATTTGATGGGTCTGTGTTAAAATTATCTTTTAAAAAAAAAGTAAATGGGAATTTGTCATGTAATAAAATTACATAAATCTTAAAAGTTAGGGTTAAATAATTCTGTGAGTGTAGAGTTAAGTAAATACATTTGAAACACACTTTTCTTTCCTTCTTTTTCACTCAGGTAGAATTAAATACTGCTGCCTGAGGAGCAGTGGTGACAGTTTGGAAACAACAGAAAAGGTGGACATACCCCAGAACAGTCACCCCTGCAAGTTTTCCCAGTTTAATGACAGACTCCCAGTCATAAGCATCCACCACATGGGCTATGATCATGAAAAAAAGTCCAAATGGCAAGTACCTGAAAATAAAACAGTCAGAAAAAGAAAGGTTAAATAAAATGGGTGTTCTAAATTTATTTTAACTAACTTTAAGAAAAACAGTTGTCCCATGTAAATACAAGAACTGAAATCACATTTCAATGGTACGCCACTGGTGACTTGCCTTTGTCTTTGACCTGAACTAATTAAGAAAATCTTTTGTATATTTAAAATTAATGTAATTTGATAAAAGCATGACATGATGTGCTGTTTGGTCTCACCACAGCATCCAGCTGACAATGATTTTCAATGCAGCATCAACAGCTATAATGGCCTCCACAGTGTTTTTTGCCTCGTCTCCCATCCTGGTTAACTTGATGCCAATGATGAACGACCAGATAATCAGTCCCAGCATGTTGGCTCCAGCAGAATAACCACCTATCAGTCGTACCACAGTGCCATTCTGTGCCAAGAAACGCAAACATGCTGATTCTAATCTTCTATGAGCAATACTGTAGACGTATAGCACCTTGTTGTATATAACTTTTCCACATTAAGTCTCATTAAAGCCACAAACTTTGATGTGTCTTGTTTGCATTTTTTTTTTTTTTTTTTTTTTTTTTTTTTTTTTGTGAAAGACAAATGTAAAGTATTGCTTAACTGTGAATAAGAATTCATGGGTTAAAAAAATACTTACATATAAAAATCTAAAAAAAATTCTTGGTGTATTTTAATTGAACTAAACTTTATGCTCTAACCCCTTCAATTCAGTCCTGTACATCCATCCAATTATCCACCTGTGTGTCAATTTGCTTTTCTTCAGCAGGGACAGCTGTTCAGGCTCCGTGGGAAGATGGATGGAGCTAAATACAGGACAATCAAGGATGAAAACTTGTTTGAGGGTGCAGAAGACTTGAAAGACCGGGACGGATTTTCACCTTGCAGCAGAACGGCCACTCTAGAATGGTTTAGATCAAAGCACAACAGTCTATTTCAACGGTCTAGTCAAATCCAGGCCTAAATCCAATCAAGAATCTGTGGCAAGATGTGAAAATTGATGATAACTCCACAGTCCAACTCCATAACTTTGTTTTACAAATAATTTGGAAGAAATTTCAAACCATCCATCCTTTTTCTTCCTCTTCACAATCAACTACTGTTTTGTGTCAGTCAATCACTTAAAACACAAACAAAATACATTGAGGTTTGTGGCTGTAATGTGACAACATGTGAAAAAGCTCAAGGGCTATGAAGACTTTTGGAAGGTGCTCTAGAATAAGAAGAAAGATCAGAAGCAAATACTCACAGTCATTGGGTCATAGGAGGAGTCATTTTGGTTTATTTTAATCAGGATAATCTCAGTCTTGTACTGGGAGAAAAAATAAACTGTTTAGAAACTTCCCAAACCTAACATGGGAAGTTAGACAGTGAGCTGTGGCCCTGAATAAAAACGTACCTGCTCGTAGAAAGCCTGAATGAAGCTCTCTGGGACTATGTTCCTATGTGGGTAAAAGGAAAGTCAAAACAAAAAAAAAATTAAGCTTGTGAATGTTAAGAAAAGACATAAAATATGAGGACATTATTTTTCACCACAGTTTCATATCAGCATTTTACATAAACAGAGAAGGATTGACCTCATAGTTGTCAGAGATGATAAAAATTTGTATTTTAACTTCTCCATGCAGTAAACTATAACCTAAATATGCAGAAAAGCAGGAATTTTGTCTAAACACTCGTCCTCTCACTTTAAGAGATCCATAATGATCACATGAATGGAGAAGGGCAGGATATCATCATCTTCCTTGCCTTTCATGATATTCCCCACACCAGGCTGGATGGAGAGCACCAGAATCATTCCTGCAACACAAAGTCTCAGCCAGGATGTCAAAAGCAACAACATAATACAGACAATGGCTGTCTTGATAGATCGATGTTAAAAACTGCAACTCATGATAACGTTACCAATGATTACTGCTATAACGGTGGAGACACAGATGTAGCTTCCAGTGTACATGGCTATTTTCCTGGACATTTTGGTGCTTAATCTAGTTACACCTGAGAAAAGAGAGCAGAACCAGAAGATCAGGAGAGTTCATCTGTTGCATGAGCAACGGGCAAAACAACATCACAGTTTGCGTGACAATAGCCTAAATGTCTGAACTGATGTTCTTCTTCTAACACTTTTCAGTCACAAGAAATAAATGGTAAGAATATCAAATGAGTAATATCCAGATACAGACATAATCAACTGTTCTGAGCAACATTTATACAGAATATCCACAAAAAAGTGAGTGAGAATCTTTTAAATCTATCTGTATAACTTTAAGTTAACACATCAAGTATCTGGGTTCATATTTAGCTTACCTGAAATCACACTTGTCACAATGAGCGGGACAGCAAACATCTGAAGCATATTTATGAGAATATCTCCTGGGATGCTGATGTAATTTTTAATCTCATCGCTTAGACGAGTCAAAAACCTCAGCGCAAACCCAAGGCTTAACCCTGTGGGGCAAAAAATAACAATAAAAATAATTTTTTTTCTAAGTTTTTTTCAGTTTATTGTCTATAGGCAACACGGTACCCCTATGTTGAAAAAGTAAAAAAGAAAGTCTGTCATTTATCTCCTAAAGATGTGTAAAATAGTGACTAATTACATGTTATTTACAGAATACATTTTATAAATGGAGGAAAATGTGTGGAAGTTAGCAGATAAAACAAGGTTCACTGTAATTGTAGAATATGGACTACAGAGAGTACAATCATATTCAATAGGATAGAATATGTGTTCCAATGTACCTTTTAAAAATAACAACCTTTAAGCAAGTATTAAACATTATTTTCATTAAGTCCAGATCTCTGAATTAAACATGTTTTTATTGGTCTGATGTACAAATTCTACTCTTATAATGTTGTGTTTTCATTAGCTGTAAGCAGAAAATTATTATTAACAGAAATAAAGGTCTGAAAATATCCATCAGCCTGTGCATAATTTTTCTGAACTTTTCAATAATATTCTAATTTATTGAACATGACAGAATTCAGAAATTGCCTGAACTTTAATAGAGCCAACATCACATGTATACATTTCAACACATCACAGCAATTTAAATTTATACAGACTTAACAACACAATAACAAAGTGTCATGTTGCCATGGTGATAACTGTTCAGAGTTAATTCAATGCATAACAACTTCCCCACAATCAGCTGTTTAAAACTGCTACTTTAAATGGTAAAACTGGGGACAAAACACACGACCTTCACAGTCATGATAAAAATTGTCCAAGAAAGTCTAAATAATGATGAAAGGATTGCTGGCAACAAAGAAAACTCCAAACATTGGCAATTTATCAAAATCAAAACAAAGAAGCATAAAATAAATATATTTAAAAAAAAAAAAAAAAAACTAAAAATTCACAGCAATCTTAAGGACATCAAATAAAGATTAAATTTGATTATTAATACTGACCAAAGACAAGTAAACAGAAACAATAAAGTTTAACAACAATAAACTAAACAATAAATTAAAAAATAGGCTAATATTTTACAGTACAACAGCTAATACATTTTATGTGCTGTGACTGACAAATCTCATATTCATACTTGGGCTCCACTTAATTAGCGTCAGGAGGACCTGATATTAAATAAAATACTACACATATCTAATTTCATTAACATGTTAAGATCTCACATCTAAAGTACATTTTCACTCATTTCAGTGAAACCAAAGGTAAACATGTCTGTTTATCCGTTATCTTCTCAACAAGCAGCAATTCAGCCACAAAACTGAATAAAGAAAAATCACAGGATGTTCAGTTGAAAAAATGTTAGTGCTTACCTAAAGCAAGCGATATTAGGGTTAAAGCCTGATATAAGTTGTCTTTCATTGCCATCGTTTAGCTTCAGTCCAGACAGCCGACACAAATGGGCCAGTTGCTTGCAGAGCCGTTTAATAGAATCAGGTTGTTGTTGAGTAACTGATATCGTCCCTTAAAAAAAATGCCCTAAAAAAAACATAATTTTGTCTCCATGGATACCTTAACCTTGCTTAAATCATATTATTTATATTATTATTGGGGCCTGCCATAGCAATGCATAGGAGAGCAGTGCAATGCACTGCCTCCCATGCAATGCATGGAGGCACCTATTACTCACCACTTCGAAACGGCTTTCTCCATTAATACTGCAACAAACCATACCGTGCACCCCCACAAAATAAAATAAACCAATAAATAAATAAATAAATAAATAATAAAAAAAAAAAAAACATATATATATATATATATATATATATATATATATATATATATATATATATATATATATATATATATATATATATATATAAATTTCCATTCTCACCCTCCACGGGTGGTCTTTCTCAACCTCTGAGCTCGGGTCCTCTACCAGAGGCCTGGGAGCTTGAGGGTTCTGCGTAGTATCTTGGCTGTGCCGAGAACTGCGCATTTCTGGACTGAGATGTCTGATGTTGTTCCTGGGATCTGTTTTAGCCACTGCTCCAGTTTGGGGGTGACTGCCCCGAGGGCCCCGATGACCACAGGCACCACTGTGGTCTTCACCTTCCAGGCCTTCTCCAGTTCCTCTCTGAGGCCCTGGTATTTCTCCAGTTTCTCGTGTTCCTTTTTCCTGATGTTGCAATCGCTTGGTATTGCTACATCCACCACAACGGCTTTCCTCTGTTGTTTATCCACCACCACGATGTCCGGTTGGTTCGCCATTACCATTTTGTCCGTCTGGATCTGGAAGTCCCACAGGATCTTAGCTCGGTCATTCTCCACCACCTTTGGGGGTGTGCCCCACTTTGATCTCGGGGCTTCCAGTCCATATCCTGCACAGATGTTTCTGTACACTATGCCCGCCACTTGGTTATGACGTTCCATGTACGCTTTCCCTGCCAGCATCTTGCACCCTGCTGTTATGTGTTGGACTGTCTCAGGGGCCTCCTTGCACAATCTACACCTTGGATCTTGTCTGGTGTGGTAGATCTGAGCCTCTATTGCTCTGGTGTTTAGTGTTTATTTTTATATATATATATATATATATATATATATATATATATATATATATATATATATATATATATATATATATAAAAATTCCGGCTCGTTCTCGAGCTGTGCGCTATTACTCAACTTTTCGTTTCGAGTTACCATGGCGACGTAATTAGTTTAAATTGTACCACATACCATTGGACCGAGGAATCAACTGAAAAAAAAAAAAAAACCCCAAAAAAAATAGGTCTGCAGGGCCCATTTCATATCAAGTAAGGTTATGTGTTTACACTTTAATGTAATTTGAAACTCTGGTTGTCATAAACAGTTGTTTGTAAAGAGTAGACCCACAATTTACTGCTGTTAAATATGGACATGCAGCGCTGACTAGTTGCTAATAAACAAACGCGTAGTTGCGTGCTTTATTTACAGGGGAGAGGTTGCTGGACTGACCAAGTCCTGATTTCGTGCCTTCTTTTTACACTGAACAAATTCAGAGACCTGAGGCAGAGATGAAAAGGTATAGATAATTAGCCTTGGCTTCTCTTTACTCTGTTGTTGTTGTTATTTCCCTCTGTTCAATTGTCATGATATTTAATATGCATTGGTGCTGGCTTTGAAATACTGCTCTGTAGAAAAAGTAGATGTAGTGCAAATGTTTATCCACAATGTATCCTTCAGCATAGTCACTTATCTTTTATGTAGGTACCTACAGAAAAAGGAGGAAAGTTGACAGGGCACAAGTCATCAGATCAACCCAGCCTTGGCAATGACGCTGCAGAAAAACAACACAAATCTAACATGGAACATGGTCCCTGTACAAATACTGTCGTCATACTAACTGATTGTTAGCAATCCAGTAGCTGTGAAATTCCAGGAGAAGTGATTAACTTCTAAACAAAATTTGTAGTCTGGAAAAGGAAAAAGATAAGAATAAGAATTACCACAATGTTTAGTAAAAGTTTACTGGCAGTGGCTTTGGTTTTCACTGCTACTCTTCTTGCCTTCTTCATATGCATATGCATGTCAACTTGCGGCAGGAGTTTGACACTCCAGGCTGAAAATCAAGTTTTCATATACAACTGTTAAGTACAACATTAGACAACTGGTTTTTCTCACAGGTCTTAGATCGGTTTCTTTTGAATGGCTCCTTACACAAATAACCAGCAGTGTAGAGCAAATTAGCCTAAAACTTAGTCTAGAGGGCCACTTAAGTTGAGGTGGTGGAGGAATTTAAATACCTTGGTGTTCATCTCGACAACAGACTGGACTGGAGACTCAACAGTGAAGCCGTCTACAAGAAATGACAAAGCAGACTGTACTTTTTGAGGAAGCTAAGATCCTTCAAGGTTTGCAGCAAGATGTTGCATGTCTTCAATAAGTCTGTTGTTGAGAGCGTCATCTCCTCTGCCATCATCTGTTGGGGCAGCAGCATCAGAGCCAGGGACCTAAAAAGGCTCAATAACCTGATAAAGAAGGCTGGTTCTGTTCTCGGGATGACTGTAGAACCTCTGGAGTTGATGATGCAAAGAAGGATTTTGCATAAAATCAACAAAATTATGGACAACCCTGACCAGCATTTTCATGAGACTGTTATTGGAAAACAGAGTCTCTTTAGTCAAAGGCTTCTTCAGACTGGTTGTAAAATGGACCGCTACAGGAGATCTTTCCTGCCCACAGCCATCACAATCTATGATGACTACCTTGACTAAATGAGTTACATCAACATTTAATTTCCCTTTGGGATCAATAAAGTATTTTTGAATTTGAATTGAATTGGTTATCCTAATGAAATTAAGGTTAGGCCTAAGTAACATTGACATGACATATAAATTCGATGTATCAAAGACCTCTGCATCAAATATTTGTAGAAATTGGATACCTGTCATAGACATGATCCTCAAGCTACTAGTTAAATGCCGCCTCAAGGAGCCGTACTTAAAAACATCACAAACCATCATAGATTGTACAGAAATTTTTATAGCCAAACCCAATAATTTGACAGCCAGACACACCTCACTCTCTGCTACACTGGCAACATTTCAACAATTCATCAGCTGCTCTCGCAGAGATAACAAGACATTGGACTTGTTTTACACAAATGTAAAGGATTCATATATTTCCAAAGCAAGGCCTCCTGCGGATAAATAAGATCACAACCTTGTTTTTCTCAGCTCAGAATACAAAACCCTTGTCCAGAGACTACCTGTAACAAAAAGGACTGTGAGAAGTGGTCACAGGAAGCCGAAGAAGCCCTACAGGTTTGTTTTGATGCTACCGATTGGATTTCTCTTTGCAAGCCACATGGAGAGGACTGAGTATATGACAGACTATATAAAGTTCTGTGTGGACAACACCATCCCCACCAGAACAGTGAGATGTTCCCTAATAACAAACCCTGGATCACCAGTGAGCTGAAGGTTTGAACTGTTTAACAGTTGTTAAACAGGAAAAAAACAGCCTTTATGGAATGAGACAGGGAGTTATTGAGGAGTATACAGAAGCAGCTCAATGTCAAGATCAAAGATAGCAAGGAGGTGTATGGGAAGAAGCTGGAAAGTAAACTGCAGAGGAACAATATCAGAGATGTGTGGTCTGGGATGAAGGAGATCACAGGCTTCAAGCAAAATGAGGATCAGACAGATGGAAGTCTGGACAGAGCAAATGAGCTAAACACATTCCTCAGCAGGTTCAGTTCAGGAACAAGCTCACCATCCTCTGCTCCTGCCCCCAGCCAAACAGACATCCCACCCTCCTTTGACCCACAGCTTTCCTGTCACACCTCAGATGTTTTATCCTCTACCTCAGTCATGGACTCTTCTGCTTCAACTAGTTTGTCTTCAACCAAATCAGGAGATGCTGCTGATCCCTTTGCCTCCCCTCCCACTTTTCTGTCTCTAGTCGTCAGATGAAGAGGCAGCTGAAGAGACCGAATCAGAACAAGGCTTCAGGTCCAGATGGTGTCAGCCCCCGAGTCCTGAAGGCCTGTGCAGAGCAGCTCTGTGAGATTCTGCAACACCTCTTTAACCTAAGCCTGACCCAAGAGAAGGTTCCACTGTTGTGGAAGACATTCTGGTACCAAAGAAAACTCATCCATCAGTCATCAACGACTATAGACTCGTTGCCCTGACATCCCACATCATGAAGGTCTTGGAGAGACTCCTGTTGGCCCACCTGAGTAAGCAAACCAGCACATATCAGGACTCCCTGCAGTTTACTTATTGCTATGGAGTTGGAGTTGAAGACGCCATTATACACCTGCTTCAACAAACCCACTGTCATCTGAACAAAGCAGGCAGCACTGTGAGGATCATGTTCTTTGATTTCTCCAGTGCATTTAAGACAATTCCAGAAGACTCAGGTGGAGGCCTCAGCAATTGCCTGGATCCATGACTACTTGACAAACAGACCACAGTTTGTGAGACTGAAGTACTGTGTGTCTTGCCAGGTGGTTAGCAACACAGGAGCACCACAGGGGACTGTCCTCTCACCTTTCCTTTTCACTCTGTACACTTCAGACTTCCAGCACAAGTCAGACTCCTGTCATCTACAGAAATACTCAGATGACTCTGCAGTTGTCGGGTGTATCAGAGATGGACAAGAAGCTGAGTACAAAGAGCTGGTGGACCTCTCTGTGTCACAGTGTGGAAACAATCATCTCATCTTGAGTGTGAACAAAACAAAAGAGATGACTGTAGATTTCAGGAGAAACAGGATTAGATCAAATCCTATTTCTATCATGGGAGAAGAAGTGGAGGTGGTTAAGGAATATAAATACCTCAGTGTTCATCTAGAGAACGGACTCAACTGGAGACTCAACAGTAAAGCTGTCTACAAGAAGGGACTATTTCTTGAGGAAGCTAAAATCCTTCAATGTTTGCAGAAAGATGTTGCAGATTTTCTTTAAGTCTGTTGTTGAGAGTGTCATGTCCTCTGCCATTATCTGTTGGCGCAGATGATGCATCATCAGAGCCAGAGACCTAAAAAGGCTCATTAACCTGATAAAGAAGGCTGGTTCTGTTCTCGGGATGACTGTAGAACCTCTGGAGTTGATGATGCAAAGAAGGATTTTGCATAAAATTAAGAAAATTATGGACAACCCTGACCATCCTCTTCAGGAGACTGTTATTGGAAAACAGAGTCTCTTCAGTCAAAGGCTTCTTCAGACTGGTTGTAAAATGGACCGCTACAGGAGATCTTTCCTGCCCACAACCATCACTATCTATAATAACTCCTTGATTAAATGAGTTACATCAACATTTAATTTCCCTTTGGGATAAAAAGTATTTTTAAATTGAATTGAATAGATTTCTAAAGATCTCAGTTTTACAAATAAAGTTTGATAACTATGACTTGGATATGTACAGTATGGAAGAAAACATTAAGTGTCTTGATGCACTGAAGTAAATCAATATCCAGACAATAATCAATAACAATAAAAAGTATATTAAGGAAATTGTGACTTGTGTATTTATTTTTCCAGTGTAAATACAGGTAGGTCATAGCACAAAATTAAGACGTCTTAACATTTCAAAGAGAGGCTGCTATAGGTATACCTATTGAAGGCCTTTAAATATTTACCAAATATTAATATATTTACAAAATGATTTATTTAAAACAATCAACATTAGTTCACGTACTACTGTCACTTAATACTAAATGCTTCTGAGTTCTCTGAGTAAGGCTTTGGGTATTGTCTGTGGCATTCATTCTTGATGTGTTTGCATTGGAAACAAGAAAATGTAAAGAAAAAAGTCCTACTTGGTTCCAGTAACTCAAAAGGGTAAAATGTTTTAAAATTCACAGTAAATATAAGAAAACCATCAAAAGTAGAGTATTTTTCTAATCATTTTATATGCTGAAATTAAAATAAAATATAATCCCATGTATAAGATAAAAGGGTAAGTCAAAAGTACTTTTGGACTGAGGAAAAATATAGTCACTGGGTGGAAAACATCTTTGCTACATTAAATGGGTAGAGAATGGAATAGCAGTTTATTTGTGAAAATAAAAAGAATTTCTTTGAGCATGTATCGTGATAAAAAGAACAGACCTAACACACTGATCATGACAAATGTTTCTAAACAGAACCTCTCCCCATGGAAATAATACCTTTACTTGCTTATTGACAGAGGTGGGACCAAGTGGTTAGGAAGTCTCAAATCTTTTCAACCAAGTGGAGGTTCAAGAGCTAAGGCATTAAAAGTCCCAAATCAAGTCAAAGTTGTAACCTTGTAATTCTGAGTCTTAGACAAGTCATTTGACCAATTATGCAATTGATTTAGGGTAATAATTTTGAGATTTATAAATTATTCTAAAAGGATTTTATCCACCAAAACAACCAACAAGATGAAGTCAATTTCAAAAACATCTGAAAATCAGTGCTGACATGTTTTTTACTGGAAGTATTAACCCAAATCAACCATAAATCCTATAAATTTAGGAAACGACCAAACTGATTTATAAGAACAGAACAGATTTGTATACACAATAAAAAATTCTTTCAGTGTTAACCAAGTGCAACAATACAAACCTGCTTTTACAATGTTATATGGCTAACATCAGATGATTGAAAATAACTAAAATTATTTATACAACTGTTATACAACCGCCTCTTCCTGCGGAGAGCTCCTGGGACTCCATACTTGGAGGGCCACTGGGTGTCTGTGGCTCCGGTCTTCCTCGTGTCGTCCGCATGTCCTGGGGGGGTGGATCTGTGGGCCCCCACATCTACTATCCAATATTCTTAGGGAGAAACCTTATAGACACAAGCACACTCACACACATGGACACACACAGACACACACACAAACACCAAAAAGCTGAAATCCTGTTATCAAAAATCCAGTTGTTCTTCAACATCCTCGACTGACAATATCGGCAGACACACAATCATCCACTTCTGCCAGGAGTCCATGGTGTATCCGGAGAAAAAGGTCCCGTCTGGACAAGAGGGTTCCCATTTACTCTGTCTTCTCGTTGAGAAACATCACTTACCAAGTCTCACCAGAGATGCTCGACGAGATTTAACTCTGAGGTATTGAGCCACATGAACACACTTTGATCTAAATTAATCCACTGTAGCTCTGGCTGTGTGTTTAATGTTGATTCAGAGAAGCTTCACTGTCCCTGCATTCCCCTAGCATGATGCTGTGACCACAGTTTCAGTGGGGGCACATGCTAATGTTGATGTGCAGTGTTAGTTTTTACACACAACATTTTGCATGTAGGGGAACAAGTTCAGTGTGGGTGTCTTCTGTGCAGAGGTCTTTCTTCTACATGTTTGTGTTCTCTACATGGCTTTTGGCAAACTGCAAACAGGACTCGTGACTTCCTTTTAACAATGACTTTCTATATCATTATCACAGTGGTAAGTTCTTCTTTATGTAGAAACCCATGTACACCAACACACCCACACATGCAACAACTTTCAGCATTATTTGGGAAAATATACTTGTCATATGTTTAATCTGGCAAGAGCTGTTGCCATTTTAACTATATTTGTCTTAAAATAGCTTATGGCAATGTACATATTTAACTACCGGCTTGACTATCAATGTTAGAGTGTAATAATCAGGTCACGATCTGTGTTTGTGGCTAAAGACATGTTGCAGTCATAAAGATGTCTCCTTTTAGTCAAACGTCTTTGGCTCGCATGATCCACCCCGTGGGTCAAGAAATAACAGGTGCTCCAGCCCCGCCCCTCTACTTCATAAATCACTGACTTTTTTTTTTTTTTTTTTTTTCTAAGTTGCTTGCAAGAGGAGGCTTTATTGTTTCCAAATGAATCCCCCATATGTGTTTTGCACAAAAATCTATGGTTTTACAGCTAATTAAAAACACCTGATGAGATTTAAAGGTCCATCAGACATCACGGACTTTTAGAAAAAACGCTTCGAAAACAAATAATTTAATTGCTAAAACAAGTCATGTCTGGTATCACGTGACACGAAAGAAGCTCACTGTCCGAGCTATACATATCTTATCTTTGCTACATCCTGTCTGGTGACATAATGTCCGTGCGTATCGGGGGTCCGTTTTCAGCGTTAAGCACAGAGCTTCCTGCGCTTTTATGTGCTCTCAGCACTGTGCACCGGCTGCAGGCTTGTTCGCGTCGCCTCGCCGTTTATATGGACCGCTGGTGACGGAGCTCCGTCCGCCTTCGGTTAGATCACCCCAGTGGGGATTTATTTGGCAATAATCTATCATTTGTTATGGCGCAGAAGAGGAAATTGAACGATTTAGAGGCCATGGAAGAGGTTGTTTGGGGAGAACTGGAGCTGATCTGATAGCAGGTGCTGGCTAAGCAAGGGGAGCAGAAAGGAGATGAATATGTTTTTCTGTAGAGGGATTCAGCTTATTGGTAAGTTATTTTCTTTTATTTACAGCATCTTTAGATACCGTGTCTGCTATTTTAGCTATATTTGTCATATTTTACATTTATATCTGCTGTTGTGGGGAGAATATAAGCAACAAAACCCCCCATCCACTCCGTGATCTTTGTTTGCAGCCCACAACAAAGAAAAGGTGGGGGAGGTGTTTGAAGTCTTACTGGTGAAAAATAATATGTTTTTATTATGGTTCATTACTTTATAGGAGTTACAATATTTCATTATTAGAGTCAGAAGCTTCCATCTCTGAGAAGGCAGAGCCTCATTCCACTGTTCTTTGATGCGAGAAGTCTTTTCTGCAGACCATTTGGTTAAAAAAATGTACATAATGTGTCATTACAGGGTTAGCATTGTGACTCAAGCTTATTTTATAAGTCAGTGTCTGATGCAGCTTCATTTTGAGGCATATTTCCTTCTGTCTCCACAGTGATGATGGTGCAGAGAGAAGATGATGAGTATCTCCCGCCTATCCATCAGACATCTTCAAGTCCTGTGAAAGTCTTCAGCCCCAAAATGCAGAAACAGCTCATCTAAGACAGCAACAAAAGCAAACAGACAAAATGATATCTCCTCTTAGTACATTTCTCACTAAAACATTTATGGAACAAATATCCTTGAACAGATTCAGTCCTGGTGAATTTTTAGTCAAAATGTAAATTTTAAAGTCGAAGTATGGTTTTGCATTTTGACAAAGGTTTTTGTAGTGTTTGCAATGTTTCAGAAAAAAAATATATATATATCTTGGCGAGGCTCAAAAAAACCCCCCAAACATTCTTTGATATTTTACCTTTGCACAGGTACCAAACGTTTGCATTTTGAAAGATGAAACTTCCCTATTCTCCTTTCTTATTCTTGATCTTGGTGTTGTAGATTAACTGCTAAATCAGAAGAAATCGATCACTTCACAATGTTTTTGTGTTAGTGTTGACATGAATTTATAATGCAATAAAACCACTGCATTTCAAAAATAACTTTCTTCTGTACAAGAAGTTGCTTGCATTTATAAGATGCACTGTATGATATTGTTGTGTAAACCAGGAATAGATTCTGTTCTTGGAGAGGATATTTTTTGTGGAGGGTATTACTCAACTGTTGTATACAGCATTTTGCTAAAATACTATTACCTCCTAGAGTAAAACCTCCTTTTGGCACCAAAATAGCCCAGAACATGAACAAACAGCATGGAGAAGTGTCCTAAAGAATCTGATACCATGGTGTTAGATGTGCGTCCTTTGGGACCTATAGAATATAGGTTTCTACATAAACTGATTTGCATTGGGACTGAAGACTTCCTGAAGTTGAGCATATAAGAATATGGAGTAAGTCTGCTACCAAAAACAAACAGCGTTTGAGTCAATGAAACATGCATGCTACTCGAGTAAGTTTCAGGTCAGTACAAGTAAATCTGTGCTTTTTTTTAAAGTTGCAACTTGGAAAAAATAAGTTGAGGAAGTTAGACATGAAGCATCAAAGAAAGGTCATGATCTGCAGAAGGCTGCAAAGTCTGCAGTGCAAAACTGTTAATTGTGGGCTTTTTTCTGTGCATGTGTATTTGGCACTTTCACTTCCATGCGGAATTTAGAACATATTACGTTTATAATACCACATTTGATTGCACACAAGCGTCTTGAGATAAATGAATGTGACTGATTTGATTTGTGTTGCAGTGATAAGATAACTTAGCTGCTGTCATGTGCTGTAGTACCGCGCCCAAATACAAATCCGACAACTGAAATATGATGTCTTCACGTGTGAGTTCCTGGATGACTGCAGATTTCTTATGAACGTCATTTGTATGAATGGAGGGCTATACAACTTAACCAGAAGAGCAGTAGTGGTGAGGAAGGAGGGGGAAGTGGGGAGAGGAGCTCTTCGTGATTTACAGGAAATGTGTGAAGGGGAATATCACTTCATTAGAAAAAAAAGGAAAGCACCTGCTTTTGTGCTGAGATAACTGCTCATAACAGCTTTAAAGAGTCAAAACAGCTACCCCAAGAGATACTAACATTACATTTAACAAATATATATTCTGAAAACAAAAAAGAAATGAAAATCAAGTCAGCTAAAAAGCAATCTTTGGTAACTGTAACTGCTAAACAAAAGCTGTGCATGTTGGAAAACATAACATGATGGAACTTCCAAGATTGGGAATCTATAGTTTCTCTTTTCCGCAGAAAGAGTAAAACACAGCTCATCTGATTCAGTAAAACCCTCTATGATGGAACATATTCATAGGGCACTTACAATTTAAATTCCTACAATTAGTTCACCATGAACTTTGATTTTCCACAGTATTGGTAAAAAGAAAATACATCCCCTTTAAATTCTGGCTTTGTGTATTCCATAGAATGTTTGGGTGTACTTAATTTTTTGAGGAATTTCTCAATTTGTTTTAAAAGTTTTATAAATAATGAGTGTTGACTTAGAAACTGTTGCAGATCACTTTTATATTAGAGTCTTAGAATTATCAGAGGGGGTACTTTCTTTTACCGTAAAGGTATGCTTAGAAAACACACCTCTTTGAATAGAAGAGAAATAACCTTTACCGACCCTCAGTGGGGAAATTAAGGTGTATCAGCAGCAAAGCGACAGGCAAGTAGAAGCATGTAGTGCAACACAAAGGTAAAAATCTGAAAATAGAAGGTAAGAATAAGAGGGTGTATGCAATGAACTACAAAGAGGACCTGGAAACTCAGCCACGACAATGGAGTTGGTCATTAAAGAGAATGATTTTATTGGCCAGTGATAGGAATGATGCTTCAGGATGTAGATTGTCACTTGCAGAACTGCAGAGAGAAAAGCCAGGTTGATTAGTTGAATCATCCAGAAAGAATGAAAAACTGGTGGTCAGAATCACTTACCCGCAGCTGTGGGGGATGAGCAGATGCAGCAGCGGTTATGTGACTGAAGGCAGACAGCAAAGAGCTCAGTGGAATAGCTTGAATCCATAGAGAGGAAGTTTTCAGAGGATGGATGCCCCTTAATGTTCCTCTTCAACCTGTGTAGTCTCTCCATGGGCTTCACAGACACTGAAACATTCCTTAGTCACAGTCCAAAGTCCAGTACCGTGGTTATTAAAAAGGCAGTTGACATATGCAGAAAGGCAGAGGTTGGAGTACTTAGCAGAAGGATGAGGCGAGAATCAGTGGTCACAAGGCGGTGCAGGGGTCAGAGTCCAGATATCAGCTGTGCAAATTCACTGTGGACAAGGCAAGGAAGGAGTAATTTGGGGACATGAACTTGATCGAACACATGGAAAACGAGAACAAGGAAAGGTGGCAAATATGGTTGATCATCTGGCAGGGAAGCAGAGCCTGGAGAGAGCTTCACTAGAGTAGGCCAAAGGTGAAATAGAGAGAGGGACAGAGGTGGGCTAAATAAGACTGATGAGGTGTGAGACTTAAAATGAGAAAAATGGTGAATTGAAAAGATGAAAGAAGTGCAGGCATGGCATGGGAGTAACATGAATCATCACACTGTTTAGTAGCATTGGAAAAAAAATACTGTGAAGTTATTCAAAATAGCAGAGTCAGATTTTAAAAAATGTGCAACTGAGTAGGATATATGTGTGCTTGTATATTTGTTCATGAAAACAACAGACTATTTATAAGAAATGGAAAAACTGAGCAAATAACAGCAGGAATGTAAACACTTTTTGAGTTTACCAGGAGCAGTGATGGTTATGGAGTCTAACAGCTGCTGGGAGGAAGGATCTCCTATAACACTCCTTTGTGCACCTAGGATGCAGAAGTTTATCACTGAAGGAGCTGTCCCGCTCAGCAACAGCTGCATACACAGGATGGGGTGACATTATCAATCAGTGATGTTATTTTAGCCAGAGTCCTTTTGTCTCCAAGCACCTGCACTGGGTCGAGGGGGTGTCCTAGCACAGAGCTGGCCTTCCTCATGAGCTTATCTATTTTGTTCCTGTCAGCTGTAGATAAGCTGACAACACCATAGAAGATGGCTGATGCCACCATGGAGTCAAATAAGGTATTCAGGAGCACCCCCTTGCTTCCAAAAACCTCAGCCTCCCCAGCAGGTAGAATCTGCTCTAATTCAAGGTTTACAAATTTACTAATTTAACAGAGTCATAAACCTTGAAATCACATCATCACCCCAGATAGATTTAAAAAAAAGAGTCCAAACAGTTTCTTAGCTTGATGCTGTAAATGGAATAAGTCTGATAAAATTACATCAACCTGACAGGGATTCAATTATTATGCAACCAGAGCAACAAAGCACAGCTATATCAATGTCAGATACATCTCAGAAAAATGAGAGAAACATTAATAAATTATAATTTTCCTGTACAAAATTGTTTTTGTACTTAACCACTTTATGGCCTGGAGGATTTGCAAAACTCCACTAACTTTAAAATGAGACAAACTATAATGAATGTTTTTAAAGTACTCTTTACTACTTTTACTTTTTTTTTAGTTCTTGTGTGCATTCATATGCTCCTGTGCAACCACGAATAAAACATAATTAATAATAAATAATAAATGTCTTGTTATAAGTGAAGAAATCTGCCTGTGAGCTTGTACTTTTTTAAAAGCAATATTCAGGAATCATTGACTTAAAAAAAGCTCCTATAGCTCACTGAAAAGTTACTTGTAACTTAGTTTTGTCTTTTTTCAAGCATTCTAAGATATTTGCATTAGAAACTAGACAAAAATACTTTGTAAGATTTTGTTTTTTTGCTGTGTAGGCCACTAGAAGGGGGTGTTTACAGTAGGTATTGCTTGATTATTGTTTCATCTCCATGTTTCATCATCCATGTTAGGATCCGCACAGCAGGCATGGAACGTATTGAGTGCATCTGGCATTGAGGAGTCCTTTGGGCATTGTGCATCTCTGATGTTGTAGTCCATGATGCATGTGATAGATGAGAATAGAATAGAATATACTTTATTGATCCCCAAGGTAAAATTGTTTATTAGTTGACAAGCTACTCCATCCAAGGTGTTAAATATTAATAATACAAATATAACCATAAGCGATAAAAATATATAATATATAGACATACACACATACACACACATACATACCTATCTATCTATCTATCTATCTATCTATCTATCTATATATATATATATATATATATATATATATATATATATATATATATATATATATATATATATATATAAAAAATAAAAATTTCCCTTCTCACCCTCCACGGGTGGTCTTTCTCAACCTCTGAGCTCGGGTCCTCTACCAGAGGCCTGGGAGCTTGAGGGTTCTGCGTAGTATCTTGGCTGTGCCGAGAACTGCGCATTTCTGGACTGAGATGTCTGATGTTGTTCCTGGGATCTGTTTTAGCCACTGCTCCAGTTTGGGGGTGACTGCCCCGAGGGCCCCGATGACCACAGGCACCACTGTGGTCTTCACCTTCCAGGCCTTCTCCAGTTCCTCTCTGAGGCCCTGGTATTTCTCCAGTTTCTCGTGTTCCTTTTTCCTGATGTTGCAATCGCTTGGTATTGCTACATCCACCACAACGGCTTTCCTCTGTTGTTCATCCACCACCACGATGTCCGGTTGGTTCGCCATTACCATTTTGTCTGTCTGGATCTGGAAGTCCCACAGGATCTTAACTCGGTCATTCTCCACCACCTTTGGGGGTGTGCCCCACTTTGATCTCGGGGCTTCCAGTCCATATCCTGCACAGATGTTTCTGTACACTATGCCCGCCACTTGGTTATGACGTTCCATGTACGCTTTCCCTGCCAGCATCTTGCACCCTGCTGTTATGTGTTGGACCTCCTTGCACAATCTACACCTTGGATCTTGTCTGGTGTGGTAGATCTGAGCCTCTATTGCTCTGGTGTTTAGGGCCTGTTCCTGTGCAGCCAGGATGAGTGCCTCTGTGCTGTCCTTGAGTCCAGCTTTTTCCAGCCATTGGTAGGATTTCCTGATATCAGCCACTTCAGTTATTTGTCGGTGGTACATCCCATGTAGGGGCTTATGATGGTTCCTCCAGCACCCCATCCTCTGGTCCCCATTGTTTGAGACATTCGCTGAGCACATCGTACATGAGCGGCTGGGTAGCTCAATGGGTAAGTCACCCGACCTTCACCCGGGAGACCGGGGTTCGAATCCAGGCCGGGTTGCTTTGTTGAGATATCCAGTGTCCTTAGGCAAGATCCTTCGCGCTACTGCCTATCTCATGATGAGTGACAAAGGAATACACGCCATACCGGCTCAGACGTCGCCCGGTCAAACAAGGTCTGCGTCAAGTGCTGGGGAACCAGGGCACCTTCACGAAAAATGGGTTACAAGACGGAATTGGGTGAGAGGTGAAAACTTGGATCTGTTGGAATGCTACTACTCAAGTAACCCTAGTCAGAGGGGTTACATGCAAAGAATGTAACCAACATCCGCAAATGCTGTCACAACTTGAGATAGACGAGGTACAACACAAATGCAAGGGGACGCCAGGTCAGAGGGGAGTTAGCTTCAACTCCCCACCCGGAGATTGGGTATGCAGCCCCAATAATGAACAAACCATCAAAGCTGAACGAGGCAGCAACTGACCTGAGAGGTAGGATCATGGCCCGAGTGAACACCAGGCAATCCCGATGCCAATTACAACGGCTGAGTGAAGTACCATCAGAAAGTCTCATTGAAGATGAGCATTGAGAACGATCCCTACCAACACCATAACGGAAACCAATGTGTACAACTCAGCATCAGTGATCCTTGAGATGCTCGGCTATAGGAGCTTCAATACCCACCATGGAAAAGACGGTTAGAGGCTAAAATCAAGGTAACAAGGAGGGAAGTGAGCCAATTGTCAGAAGACCAGTACCCAAGCGGTACAAACAAACAAAGGCTGCCAAGTGGCCAGTGTGCCTAAAGAAACACGAGAGAAAATGAAACTCACTGACTGGCAGCTCAAATGAACCATATATATATATATATATATATATATAAATGGAAATGGAAATATGAGTCAAATGGCTACAGGCAGAAATGTGGCGCTCTGTGGTGCATTTTGGTATAATGAGTCTCTGGCTGAAGGTGCTCCTGTAGCCGGCCAGCACATCATGAAGTGGATGAGACTCAAGATGACCTGCACCTTGGATAGGATCCCTCTCTCTGACACCACTGTCAGAGAGTCCAGCTTCGTTCCAACAACGTCGCTGTTGCTGGCCTTGCAGATCAGTCTGTTCAGTCTTATGGCGTCCTCCACCCTCAGCCTACTGCCCCAGCATACCACAGCATACAGCACTGGCAGACTCAAAGAACATTCTGAGTAAGGTTCGGCAGATGTTGAAGGACCTCAGCTGCCTCAGAAAGTAGAGTCAACTTTGGCCCTTCCTGTATAGAGCATCGGTGTTCTTGACCCAGTCCAATTTATTATCAATGTGGAGTCCCAGATATTTATATACCTGCACAGTGTCCACACTGACCCCTATGATGATAATGGGGATCACCGGCATGCTGGTCCTCCTCCTCAGATCTACTACCAGTTCCTTAGTCTTTGTTACATCGAGCTTCTCACCCAGTAGAACCAGATGTATGGTATTGAATGCACTGGAGAAGTCAAAAAACATAATTCTAACAGTGCTCGCTGGCTGATTAATGCATGCGCACAATAATTAATTAATAACTGATGCCCTTCCGCATGCACCGGGGGTCGTTGGTGGTGAAGTGACCCTGAATTTTCTGGGCATATGTGGCTTTGGCCCTCGCAATGCCTGCAGTCAGTCCTTTCCTCGCCTCTCTGATTGCTGAGGCCTCACCTGTCCTGAACGCAGTGTTTCTAGCTTTCAGCAGAGCTCTCACTTCAGCATTCAGCCAGGGTTTCTGGTTCAGGTAACAAGTTATTGTCCTGGTGGTGGTGACATCATCAGCACACTTGGAGATGAAGCCAAGAACGGAGGAGTTCATCCAAGTCCACTTCACCCTCATACGTAGCCGTCTCTCTGAAGATCTGCCAATTTGTGCGCTGAAAACAGTCCTGGAGCACAAAAGTTACATCCCTGGGCCACACAGTGACTGTCTTCTTTGTTGCCCTAATCCGTCTCATCAGCAGACAGTATGCTGACACCCACAGAATGGAGATGTGGTCGGAGAGGCCAAGATGGGTGCGAGGAAAGCCTCTGTACACACCATGAATGTTAGTGTACACACAGTCCAGAGTGTTGTCTCCCTGCGTGGGAATGGTGACATGCTGGTAAAAACTGGGCAGAGTGTCCATCAGTTTCACATAATTAAAGTCCCCCACAATTACGTAAAATGCCTCCGGGTCCTTTATCTGCAGTGAGCTAATGGTGTCATACAGGTCCTTTGATGCGTCGTTTGTCTTAGCACCAGGTGGGACGTAAACAGTGGTGACAAACACCGCAGTAAACTCTCGTGGCAGATAGTACGGCCAACATTTCACAGTCATAAGTTCTATTACCTCAGAGCAGGAGGTTTTCACCAGTCAACTGTTCGTACACCAACCTTCATTCACATACACACAAAATCCTCCT
Organism: Anableps anableps; assembly: GCA_014839685.1. NCBI lineage: Eukaryota > Metazoa > Chordata > Actinopteri > Cyprinodontiformes > Anablepidae > Anableps > Anableps anableps. The sequence goes on from CM026076.1 coordinate 30,188,032, forward strand.
CCCCGTGTTTTCCCTGGTCACGGTCTGCTCAGAAAAGCTGAAGACCGTTGATCTGGAGACGGGCATGTTTTTAAGCCAGGTTTCCGTTAGGCAAAGTACAGCACAGTTCTTCATCTCTGTAGAAACACTCAGGCTCAGTCATAACAAGTCCACTTTGTTATCTAGTGAGCGGACATTGGCTTCGGTGGCTTTCTAGCCTTTAGTTGGGCCAACGCGCCAGCCCGCTTTCCCCTCTTCTGTTTCCTCTTGACCATTGCTCCCCACACTCTGCTGCGCTAGCCCATTGTCCTCAGGAGCCGCTGTCTACCGAGTACTGATTTCAGCTTCGGTGATATAGTAAAAACCGAACTGTCTCTGACAACCATCAGTTCTGTAGAGCTGTACTTAACTTGTGAGTTTAGCACTGCACTAGTGCCTAAATCAGCCATATTGGTTTTAAAATAAGGCTTAATCCCAGGAGCTTGAGAAACTGCTGCACCTCTGTGCAAGGCCATAGCAACATAGAACCTTCTTCCTCATGTTTGCTACTCCTCTCCCCCCCCTGCATGAGGGATAGCAAGCAACAAATGGCAGCCTCTTGGGTGCTTCTCTGGTTAATGTTCTCTTTGGCCAGACTGTCAGTTTGAATTAGCAGCATTGTCTGGATGGGTTTGCAGTTGTTGTTTCATACTCTTTCCATTTTGGACAATTGATTCAGCAGCAAATAATACCCTAACTGTACTATGAACATTTCCTGAATGTTATCCTCCAGAGAGATACAAAGAATTAAATAAAAGATTGAATATAAACAAACTCCATGCTTTAGATTTTAGTTTGGGAAAAAAATGTTGAAAGCCAAAATGATACACCACTTTGTACTGGTCTATCTACTACATTGAAGTTTATGGTTGCAACATTAAAAACTGAAAATGTTAAGAGGATAAAAATTGTCTACCAGTGCTTTGTAACTAGACCTGGTTTTTGTATGAATCTGCCTGTCTCAGTCTTCCAGGATCTGTATTTGGATCCTTCTCTCTATATTAACAGTTAAAATACTCTACTTACAATGCATGGCCGCACCTTTTATAGGGTTTATTTTTACACCTCATCTTATAGGTAGTCACTGGAAATGAAGTTTGTGAAAATCGAAGGCCTGTTTCTTTCAGTCATCTTTCCAGTTGCTGTGAGCTGGAAAGGGCCGGTGAATTTAAAAATACTACTTATATAAAGAAATATGTCCCAAGATCTTTTGTGTCCCAATGTTATCTACATTGTAAAAGTAAAGACATATTTGCATTCCTGTCCTTTCGACTTTCCATTTCATCAACAAAGGGGCTTTCTGCAAGTGTCATCAGGGTGGAGCTGGTCTAGTGTGGATCCCAGTAAGAGATCAACATCTGGTAAAGAAGAAGCAAAGCAAACGGTTGGTGTGTTTTTTTAAGTAGATGTGGTTAAAGGCTGGGGAAGAGCAGGCCTTTTTTGTTTTAGTGTCATCTGTTTAGAGTGAATTTGATTTTGATGGGTTTTTATGTATTTTAAATAGTTATTTGAATACTTTCACAATTTTTCTCAATTGCTCAGTCTACCAGCTCTTTGTCTCCTGTCTGCAGTTAGTCCTGTTCTCAGTCAGCAGTTTCTGCAGCTTGGTCTTCGACATACAGTTGAAACCAGTAGTTTACATACACATAATAAAAAGATGCCCACTTTTTTCTCCACACTGTCTGAGATTTAAATCAGACCAAACTTCTCTTGTTTTAAGTCAGTTAGAATTACCTCAATTATTTCTACTTGCTAAATGCCTCTTATAGACGAAGAATTTAAATGGGCCGTAGGTCCAAAAATGAAAAGCATGTAAACAAAGTTTTTCAGATGAGTCAGAATTTTCTGTTTCATGAAAACAATCCTAATGGATCTCTCCAAAGAAATCTGTAACTTAACTGTTATTTGGTAGTAACGCCTTATGTTAACACCCATTTACGTCCGATAGATTATTTTAACAGTTTCATTTTTTGGACCTTGAGCTTCTGTCACATCCATTTTGATATGCAGCAGTCTGGTCTTCACGCATTCAAACATACACATTTTGTACTAGCTGAGTGTAAACGTAGCCATCTAATTTTTCAGATTTTTGGAAGCATCCCAAACAGTAAATACCCCAGATGTTTATTTTCTTGTGATTTTTATGGCCATTGGCCAGTGTCACTAACTTTAACTGGTCACTTTTTGTTGTATTTTTACAGATTTATTTTGACTCATTAACTTTCATTATTTACAGAGTCTCTAATTTAGTTATTGTGTAATCATTTCCCTCATGCAGACAACAGGGTAACTGAACCAGAATGTGGAGTTCAGTCAGAAAAAATATAAAGACACACAATAACAGTGAAATAGATGCAAAATTTATTATTTCTTGAAAGTTTTAATCACTAAAGCACACCTGAACACCTGAGTAATGTAATCCCCCAATGGAAACCCACATAAATTACACTTGTCAACATCTGCTGAAAAATAATAATTCTGTCCAATTAAAAAATTCAGCATGACCTATACTAATCACAGTATAATTTTGTACTTGGAATAAAATCCTATATGTGCTAATAATGTGTTGTCTAGTTCTTGTGTTGATTATACAGATTACCCTGAAGTCATTCAAAGATCTGAAACCACCCCAGAACAAAACAGAATTTTCAGATAAGAAAAGTAACCTGCTGCAATGGATACGTCCCATAAACATGACATGAGCACACACCTTTGGTAAAGACAGAAAAAAAATAAATTTTTTCCTTTACAATCTTTTGTATAATTTGTTTCTTAATTCTAGGTTGGATGTGTTTTCTCTCTACTAAAAGCCTCCTTAGCTTACTTTGCTTACTCATAACTGGATTACATCAGCTTTTAGGACTGCAGGATTCTTACTTTTTACTTCACTTTTACCCTTTTTTTTACCCTTTTACCCTTTTTTCTGCTTTCAAGCTGAACAAGAGGAAAATGTCTCTGGTAGACACCAGGGACAATATATATATATATATATATATATATATTTACACAAAGACTTCAGTCGGTAGAATTGAAGATTCACCTACTGGAGAGGCATACAGGTTCTGGAAATGAAACAGCTCTACTGATGACTCAAAACAATGGACAGCTCAGTATTATAAAAAGATTTCAGTCGATATAACTGAAGATTTATCGACTGGAGATGAATATCGAGATCAACGCAGGGTCTGGAAATGAAACAACCCTACCAATGACTCAAAACAACTAAAAACAACTGTGTCGTGTCACCTACACAGAGTTCCCAGCATTAAGCTGAGATATCCCTTCTTCAGCACCTGCTAACATCAAACTAAACATCACCCAGCTGGAGCTGACAAAATTCCATCTTCCTCAACCCCGGTACCAAGGACAAAACAACCAATTTGGACCATAAGACATCCCAACTCCACTGGAATCCCACTGAAAAACAGGTTTGCTGTACTTCAACAGGAGTCCCCAAACACCAACATGAGCTATAAGACAAGATCAACATGATTTCCTCCTAAAATGAACACCAAGAAAACAAAAGACATGACAAAAGTTCTTTTTGTGGGTGATTATGTGGTGTAAGAAATCCACAACCTTTGCAATACAAAGGTAATCTGCCTCCTAAATGAGTTTCTGATGTTACTGCAAAAATACTCCCAATAACCACTGATCACCTGAATATTGAGGCTCTAGTTATACACATTTGCAACCCATGTTACTACTAATACATTTAAAAAAAAAAAAAAAAAAAAAAAGAGACCGCAATAACTTGGGTCACGTGATCACATGAACACAATTTTAGTCAGTTGGCAGGAGGGCGTTGCCGTCTGTTCCGGTTGTGGCTGCTTAATAGATATTGGTGTTCCAAGCAAAATTAATCATCGATTACTCTACGAATCCTTCAAAACATCCTTGACTCAGTGGTAAGCCTGCTATATTTTCTGTTCATGGCAGCATTTAATTTACTTTAGCTGTTTAAAATCTTTTGATTGCGGCGCTGCTACCATGACTGCAAGACTCCATTGGGAGAAGATTTGTTTTCTAACTTAAAGTTTAATTTAATCCTTTTATGTAAACTGCATTTGAATAATGTGCACTTTGATTAATTTGTAGAAATGTGCTCTTGCATTCAGCTACTAATCCTCGATGATTTTGGTTTTGTTTATTGTATTTTTAATAGTTGTGGTATGTTAACTGCAAGAAGCAAGTTTGAACATAACTGCGCAGTTGCATGAATTAGATTTAAATGAACAAGTTTCCGATGGGATACTGTTTTGAAAGACCAATATTAATGTTGGTCTACTTGTTCAGTTATTTAGATTGTATATTCTGTAAATGTTTACCGGTAAACTGATTTATGAATGAATGAAATTGTTTTTGGTTATTGTTCTGGCCCTTTACAGGTCAGGGTTTTTTTGGGGGGGGGACCTCCGAATGAGGACTGTACAGATGACGAGCTGGTAGGATCTTTTTCTTATGACTCTATTCTGGATTTTGGATTATTGCCTGGAAGGATTTAACTGAACTTTTGAAAAGGTGGAGGATCACAAAGAATTCTGGAAAGGAATATATATATATATATATATATATATATATATATATATATATATATATATATATATATATATATATATATACACAAACACACACACAAAGAACTCTGAAATAAGAAGTCTTGAATAAACCCTTGAACTTAAACTATTCAACTGCATAACAAATGATCTGAATATTTATTGGATGATCTATTGAACTGCATGATAAGTGCTCTGAACATTTATGGTTTGATTCGTTGAATTGCTTAACAAATGCTTTGAACTTGAGTATATGACTTTGAGTGTTCATTTATTTATTTGTGTTTGTTAAAATTTAATATATATATTTTTTCCTCCTCATTCCTTTTGTTTATGGTCATTATTCGCTCTCATCGGGCTCCAAATTCTCATCATTTGTGTTACTTTGCAAAGCATTCTTAACATAGCCCAAATAAACTTACTATTAATCATAATAAATAATGGAATTAATTCACATTACACATTGGAGATAATTATATCACCAAAGAAAAATCAGAATTCCTAAAAAATAACTTTAATCATCTTCTAAGCACTATTGGAAATCTAAAAATGAAGGTGTTTATCAGTGGACCGCTACCCAGAGTTCGATGGGGAGATGAGAGATACAGTAGACTGCTTATGATTAATAAATGGCTTATCAAAACATGCGCTCCCAGCTCAGTGAACTTCATTGATAATCACATGTTCTTCTTGGAGCATTCTCATCTATACAAATGAGATGGAGTATCCTTAAATAGGACGGGAACAAAACTTCTAACCTCAGTCATTTTACATGTGGTTAACAAAATAACCCGCTATCCCGAACCACAGGACAATGTAAACAAGATAGAGGAGAAAGCTGGCCATGGCTCCAAACCAACACGTCTGATAAGGATGGATCAGGAGCACATTCTTCCAAAACAAACTGATAAACCAGCTGAAAACAGAGCTGCTGCTTTACCCCCCTGACCCCTCACCTCCCCCACCCTTTTAACACCCACTGGAACCAAGGACAGTTCATAAGAAACTTTGACATCAGAAATGATTCTTCTCAACTTCAGCGAGAAAATGGACCTCCATGTATTGCTAGGAACTTCCCTCTTGAGTACCCAAAAAGCATGCTTTACTTTATCAGCACCACCAGGTTCTGGCCCATCAGGCCAACAGCCACTCTGTATATCTGAAGTCTGAGATGGGGGTCCAGACATTAGTTCTACACCTGTCCTCCTCCAGAAAGCATCTGGCCCCCTGGCAGTAAGATACAGGATTATCCCTGTCAGAATTAATTAAGAGAAATTAATAGAGAAACAGCAAGGAAATGCAGTGGTCTAAAACCAAATATCAGATTTACCCCCTGTCTAAATAATTTTGAACTTGGAATAAAATCCTGTATGTGATAATAATGTGTTCTCCAGTTCTTGTGTTGATCAGGCAAATCAGCCTAAAGTCACTCAAAGATCTGAACCCCTCCTTCACCTCCCCAAAAAAAACAAAACAGAATTTTCAGATAAGAAAAGTAACTTGCTCCTGTGGATATGTCCCATAAACATTACATGAGCACACCCCTTTGGTATAGAGAGACAAAAAAGTTTTTAACCTACTCACATTCTCATGTGTAAGTCACTTCCATGTACTTGAATGTACCTGCTCAGGGGTCTCCATAAACTAGTAGTAGTGAGCTCTGACTGTACAGCTGTTTTACCCGTTACAGCTGTGGATGAGCAGGTGACAGAAAAACCATTAATGCTGTTTTCCCAGTTAAACAAGAAGCGTGTTTTTTTAAATTTTTTAATTTTTTATTTTATTTGAAGCATTCTTTTTCCTTTGTGTTCTTTTGTATAATTTGTCTCTTAATTCTGTGTTGGATGTGTATCCTCACTACTAAAAGCCTCCTCAGCTGCCCTTTGACCCCCACCAGCAGACAGAACTTTTATTTATCTTTGGAAAACCCTAGTATAATATATATATATATATATATATATATATATATATATATATATATATATATATATATATATATATATATATATATGTATGTATGTTTTTTATTTGTAACACCTTGGAGAGGTAATTATTTCCTTTCAGTGTCTGCACATTTTAAGACACAACCACATACAACTTCTAAAGGTACAAGATAAGATACAACCACTAACTTTAATGTATTTTATTATACACAATTGTAAAGTAGAAAGAGAGTGATTCATTGTTTATAAAATGCTTTATGAATGAATGAAAATCATAAAAGCAGGGGCATGTCATGACCTCCTCCCCCCAACCTCTGGGTCAATACTTTGTAAACCTTCTGCTCTAACTGTAATTTTCAGTGTACTCACAGAGTCCAGAGCTGAGTCTGAAGTGCAGCATGGTTCAGAGGTTGTAGTCTCAAGTGAGAAGTTGGACTGATCCTGACACAAGACTGCTCTATTTACGTGGCTGGATGAAGAATTGAACAAGGCCTTGACTTTACGCAGTTGGCTCTTAATCACTAGTGAAGAAATGTAATCATGAATCTGATGGAGCCAAGGTAGATAATGCAAGAAGACAATGACTTTACTGTAATGTATGAAGAATATGACCAAGCTCAAAGATAAAAGGTCTCTCTGTGTGGCTCCTCCCATTAACACCAGCATGAGAAATGATCTTGTACAGTTAGAAAAAAAAAAAATAATGAAGATAAATACAAAGTTACCAAATAATGGTATAACCGGTGATTGTTGAATTTTGACATTTGACAAAGACAGAAAAGACGTTGTTGACTTTTCTTGCAAAGTATTTCTGTATTTGCATCAAACTTCAGCTTACTGTTGATCACAGTGCCCAAATTTATGTAAGTGTGAACAATCTCAACCTTATGACCCATTATAAATGGTGTCTATGGAGCTGTGGGGTTATGTTTAAAGTGTATGATCTTAGTCTTGGACAAATTAAGCTGTAAAAAAGAACGACCACACCAAGATATAAAATTATTTAGAACAGGCCAATGATAATTTTCATCTCCTTGCAGAAGGCTTACAATAGCTGAATCATCTGCAAATTTTAAAATAAACCTGTTGTCATGCTGCAAGGGGGACAAGACACACCACTGGGGTGACCCAGCAGAAGAAGACAACTCTTCTGACAGCTGTCCATTCACACTCACTCTTTAAGTTCTATTTGTTAAAAAATATTGATATGGCTAAGGAAAACCCATTATTAAGAGACTGCACTGAATTTAAAAGCCTTTTTCAAAATTACTTATACTTAAGGAATGAGTGAAAAAGCTTTTATTTGAGGCTGCTTGATCTCGACATTTACAGGAAATTTGCTTGTCTAAAGTAGTCAGATATTAGTTAGGTCTACAGATTCTTGAAAGGATGCTGTATTTTTTTATGGCTTATTGGATGTTTTGGTACACTGGACTGTTCTAAACAGTGTCCTATTTTAACTTGTGTGAGCAACTCAGACAGACCTTTTCATCTTCATAAGGGCTTTTGAAAAAAAAATCGTGCAAAAATTAACTCTTAGTCTAAAAGTCTAAGAGTTAATATTCTTACATTGTTAAACTAGTCTCTCATCATAGTATTTTCCTGATATTGCAAATTGTATTCTTCTGTTTGTTTAAAGCCACCTGGAGCCAAATTGAATGCTGTTATGAGACACGAGATCACGAAGGTTACTTGCTTTATTTACTTCTAATTAATGTGATCCATAATGAAGCTCTTAATGCTGAATTTTAATGTTACAGAAAATACTTCAATCCTGTAAAATTAGGTTGATATGATCAGGGTTGAGGTGGCAAAATGGAACAAAAAACTCTTTCAGGAATACACACACAGTTCAGCTATAATATTTGAATGAATGATATTTTGTGTCATATGAGCACATTTCTTGAAAAGTGGAGTTCTGGAAGGCTTTAATGTTCTTCCTTTCAACAAAACTTTATGGAACAAACAGCTAGACTCAAATATTTTTCTACTGGAAAGTAAAAGTTTAGAAGGTTGTGCATGATCTGAACAGCTAAACCAAATGTAAAGTGGTCAAACTAAATAACCATCTGTTTTCATTTTTTTAACTAAGTTCTAAATACTCTGTAGAAGGGTTGACTTTAAGATGATAGAGATGATTGTTCTCTGAAAAACACTTATCAAATCTCATTTGTTACACACATTTAACACATTTCTGTTGACATGCATTTGTTAAAAGCATCCCTTAATTACATTATTTGTTAAAAAGAAACCTGTTAATGCAACATAAAGGACTTTATGTACTTACAAAGCGTTGTATCAATCAAGCAATCATAGAGAACTTTTCATACACTCATGTCTAACACAATGTTACAGAGGTAAAAACAGGAAGACAGGCATTTATCCACTATAGATACACAATGAAACGATCCATATAATCAAATCAGGTAAACAGGTAAAACAAGTAATTATTGGTAATAAAACAATGAGGATTTCGAAATGGGAGAAACTCAATTGTAGAAGATGAGGAACTGTAGAAACACGTGTTGATCAGTGAGGAAACACTGGAGATATATTTCTATTGTATGAAGAGAAGGATCAACTTTATAAAAACAGTGAAGACCAAACGTAGGAAACATGCAATAGCATGAATAATAACAATACAATCTCATATTAAATTATCTAGTATAAGATCTTCAAATATACAACAATACCTATAATTATTAACAACTTAGAGATGAGTAAGTTAATAACACACACATATATATAAATATATATAAAATTTCAAAGCTGCAAAAACTGAAATAAAATAGAAACTAAATACAAAGGAATAAACTGATACAGCAACACGTTATTAGCAATAATAAACAAGGAAATGATCAACTCAGACACCCCAGGATGGTGACATCCCTATCTTGAGGCTCATTGGTGTTAATATGGTACTGAGATGATCCTGTCGCTTAAACAGCTGAAGGTGAAATGGGTCCTGAGGGGGATGGCAAGGGGAGTTCTTCATCAGGCTCTTCAGAGGATACGTAGATCTCGATGTCACTACTGGAACGGAGCTCATGGACTCTAACCAGGAAAACAGAAGACATGGTCAATAATTATCTGGACAAACTGTGACTAAAGTACCCTGTGTCTTCCCACTAACAGTGAAAATGATCTGACTTAAAAAATGTACTTCCCAGATTTATTTCACCAGAATTTGATCCGATATTTTGTTAAACTTTTCATAGAAAAATTCAACAAACTGGAGACATTGTGAAGCATTTAGATCAATAGTATGAGTGAACAATACACAGACTATTAACACAGCTCAAAGAGGGATGTACACTATGTTGACAAAAGTATTCACTTGTTTGCCCTCATACACACACACACACACACACACACACACACACACACACACACACACACACACACATGAACTAGAGGGATATTCTATTCTCCGTCTATGGGATTAGATATGATGTGAGCAGACCGGTAACATTCTTCCACACCAAACATACTTATCCAGATTATGGACCCTGCTTTATGCAATGATGCGCAGTCATGTGACAACAGGAAACAACAGAAACGGTTGAGTTCATCAAGGGTGGGGAGGAAGCAGCCAATAATTTTATGACAGTGAAAATAACCCTTTGTTGCATCTTTTTTTTGTCACTTCCAAGGAAGGATTCAGAACTCCAGACAACATGTCTCCAAAAGTGATGTGATGTTCATGAACGATTCGATTCTTTTGAACGGCTCTTTGTCATGAACAACAGGACTCGAGTCTCAGTTAGTGGGATTTGTTTTTGTTTTGTTTTTTTTTACAACTTTGCTTGCTTACAATGCTCTGCACCCACTACAGTAGCCATTATTATTCTATTTAATTTAAAATTATATTTTATTTAATCGGTGAAGAAATAAAATACAAGAAAGGGCTGGACGTATGAGCACACAGAACGCATTCTCATTGCTCACTGTTTTCGTCACGTGTCGTGGCAGCACTGATGCAGGGGGTTCATGTAGCGGCAGAGAGGATGAGAACAGTCACGGTGCACTCCATTTTTCTTGCTTGATGTTCCTTGGTTAATGTCCATAGTTGACTGTTGTTTACCGTTAGTGTGTTGCCTTAATTGTTATATTTAATGATGCAGAAGAGGATTTTTGTCTCTGCCAAAGCAACTCAAGTCGACTTTTTTCCCCTACTGTTTGCTACATTTTCCTTTTATTTTGTCTCTATATTACAAATACACATAATGCATGCAACACTTGTAAAAAACTACATGGGTATTTGACATTTATATTTTGAAATGTAATATTTTATTAAAAAATGCATACATATTTTTTTCTACTAGGACATAGCCTACTGTGCTTCTTTTACTTCATACTTATGATTGAACTTTTTTTTTTTACTGAACTTCACCCACAAAAAAATTAATTTAAAACTATATTAGGGACAAAATGGATTATTCTTAGAAAAATTTATATTTTTAAAAATGGATCATTTCAACAGCTCTTTGAGGTGAACGGATCCTGAAGATTCGGTTCCATTCAAAGAGCCCTAAGTCCCATCACCAGTCTATACTGGTCTAGAGTCCAGTAGCAGAAATGTAATGACTGGAAATCGGGCACAGGTGCATCCTATTACTGCACCATGCTCAAATTCACTAACTCTTCTGGGAGAGATCCATTTGTGACAACTCAACAGTCTTGGAAAGAGGAACATCTTATCCTCCTCTCTCCCATCCTAATTTGATAGTTTTACCAGTCTTTCAGTCCAGTTTTCATGCTCACCACAGCACTGTGACTGCCCTTGTCAAAATGTTTAATGATATCCACACAAATACAGACTGTGGAAGCAGCACAGTGTTGGTTCTGTTGGATCTCAGCACAGCATTTGACACTATTGACTATGATATATTATTAAAGCAACTGGAGAGCTGGGTCAGACTCTCTGGTACGGTATTTAATTGGTTTGAATCCTACCTAAAGAACAGGGATTTCTTTGTGTTAATAGGCAATTTCTCATCGGAGCGGACAAAAGTCACATGTGGAGTACCCCAAAGTTCAATCCAGGGACCCCTCCTATTTAATATCTACATGCTCCCATTACCTCAGATTATAACAAGTAATGAGATTAGTTACTATAACTACGCAGATGATACACAGCTCTATATTACGATGTCACCAGGTGACTCCGAACCTATCCGAGCATTAAACAGATGCTTAGAACAAATCAGTGTGTGGATGTGCCAAAACTTTCTCCAGCTGAACAAAAACAAAACTGAAATCATTGTCTTTGGACCTAAAGAGTAACGATCTAGAGTCAGTGCGCAGCTTCAGTTATTACAGCTAGAAACTAGTGATCAGGCCCAAAATATGGGTGTAGTGATGGACTCGGACCTGAACCTTCATAGACACATAAAAACAGTTACAAAGTCGGTCTTCTATAACCTGAAGAACATTTCCAGGATTAAAGGACTAATGTCTCAACAAGATCTAGAGAAACTCAATACATTTTTTTTAGTTGCATTGATTACTGCAATAGGTCTTCACAGGTCTGCCTAAAAAAATCAGACAACTGCAGCTGATCCAAAATGCTGCTGCTCATGTTCTCACTAAGACGAGGAAAATAGAGCATATCACCACAGTTCTAAAGTCCTTACACCGGCTCCCTGTGTAAGGACACCATTGTGTCTTCGCAAATGAGCACGTCATTTAAATGATTTGATTTACCTCAACTGTGCTACGTCCATCAATTCCAGGTCCTTACGGCAGTGATAGCTGATGAGAGCCACACCGAAGCAGTCTCCCAGCACATTCACCACAGTGTTGAAGTGGTCTCTGAAGGACACAGAAGAAGAGAACAAACATGCTGTTAGATTCAACTCTTTATCTTTGAAGGTTTTCTCTCTCTCACTCTTAAACAGCCAGCTCTTTTTCAGCTCAGACCTTCCCTGGTCACAACATCAGTCTCCAAGAGTAGTTTTATCTGTCATTGTTACACAGGCTCTTCCCACAATTTGATGATGTTGTACAGGTGAAAGTAGGTGATCCAAGACACTTGTTTTCCATGCAAGTAAAAAAACATGTCCTGGTCAAAAATAACAGCAAGCTGTCAAATTCAAATTCAATTAAAATTTTAAAATACTTTATTTATCCCAAAGGGAAATTAATTTTTTTTAAATTTCTGATTGAAGACCAGCATAACTCCATCCAGAATGACTACACGGTCAAAGTACAAGGTTAAAGAACTCTTTAAACACAAGTAGTAGTTTGTGAACAACAAGTTGAACTTACAGGAGCCACTCCATCAATGCCAGAATGGCGGCATCCTTTGCTGGCAGTCCCACAGCTGACAGAATCAAGAGAGTGGTTATAGCTCCTGTTGATGGGATCCCTGCAACTCCAGCAGTGGCAATGGCAACAGTCAAGCTGGAAACCAAGCACAGCCTATATGAGCATTTCTGTCTCAACTACAACACATAAGTGTATCAAACCTTTCCTCCAAACAATCCCAGCATCCAACTTTTCTCAATTACTGGGACTTCCAGCAAGCAGCTTACCCAATGGCGATTATCTGGGAGACATTCAGGCTGATCTCATTCAGCTGGGCAACGAAAATGGCAGCAATCACTTCGTACAGCGCTGTCCCGTTCATGTTGATGCTGGTGGCGATGGGCAGCATGAAGCGGCAGACTCTCTGATCCACCATCAGCTTCGCTTCACAGCAATTAAATGTTACAGGCAGAGCGGCGATGCTTTGGTAGAAAGCACATCCATTATTAGCACATTGTTCGTATAAGAAGACCAACACTCTTTGACAACGAACAAACGGAACATCTCACCTGGATGCGATAAGACCTGCGGTCATCAAGGCTTTGGAGACATGCTTCAAGACGGTATAGGGGTTCTTTCTGACAAACCAGAAGTATATCATGGGAAGGACAATAAATGAGTGAATGACGAGCCTGAAAGAAACAACAAAGTCACACTCAGTGTTAAATGACCTTTTGCGGTAGTTCCAGCTGCAGCCTGTTGGGTTATGTCTGCAACCAACTTTGCTCTTTCATGGAACCAACATTTTTCTTATTGTTCCCTGCAAAATAGCATAAGCTCAGATTGGATGTAGAGTGTCTGTGAAAAAAAAGCTTCACAACTTGTCACAGATGATCAAATGGATTTAGGTCTGGACTTTGACTAGGCTATTCTAACGCATGCATAAGCTTTGATCTTATTACGTAGTGAAAGCTTCTGCAATCATGACAGAGGCTCAGATGTCTTTCTCTGAACAGTTATTGTTCAGTTTTTATTGAACAAGCAAGGCAACCGCTGTCAACAGAACAGCTGATCATATCCTAGCAACGCTAAGTAACAATGTCAAGATAGCTACAAAGACAAAACCAGATCCTGTTAGGAACTCTTCAATATAAAACTCTTCCTTTTTCCAAAATAAATCATGCTTGGCACCTAAATACATTTCACTTTACCTTTTTGTAATTATGTACAATCATGTTAAATTCAGCGAATAATCATAATAATATAAAATATACTTAACAACATAACTGTAAATAAGTCACAACATCCTCCCGCCTGATCAACAACTGTTCATCGGTATAGGATTGTCCTTATTTAACATACCTTTAAAGGATACAATAAGGAAATAGGCCTTCGTAACAGACCACCTGTAGAAGTACGAACATTACATGGTATGGATGGTATGACACCATCCCTGCCTGGAAAGACCTCTATGATTTTGCCCAGTTTCTATGTTTGTCTGGGTGTATTGACCTTCTCTATGAGAACAACATCTCCTACTTTAAGTACTGTTGGAGTAGGAGTGTTCACCTTGTGAGCTGATATCAAGTCCATCATATAGTCTCTGTACCAGCTGCTGCAAAAGCTGGTCAAAAGTTTCTGCTGGCATTTACACCTTTTACCTTGCTGCTCACGGTTTGCAGTGAGTACCTGATTTAGGTAAGGTGAGGGAACAATCTTTGGTGGCAAGGAAGTCAGGTGTTACCAACTAGGAAATGAGACGGGGTAAGTGGCTGGGGTTCTAATGCGTCACTAGGTACATAAGGCAGAGGTCTAGAGTTCAACACAGCCTCAACCTCAGTAAGAACAGTTGTGAGTTCCTCAAAGTTTACAGATGCTTTCCCCAGTACCTTTCTTAAGCATGTTTTTACAAATTTCACAAGCCTTTCACAGAAGTTCCCCACAAAGCTGCTCGCTCAACGATAAACTTCCAAGTGATTCCCTTGTGACAATCACATGGCAACAGCCTTGGAAGGAGGAACATCTTATCCTGCTTGCTCCCATCCTAATTTGATAGTTTTACCGGTTAAGTTATTTAATATACCCAGTTTTTATAGTTAACTCTTACATTGTCTACCCTCATAGCTGGATTACTTCAGATTTAAGGACTGTGGATTTTTAATTTCACTTCACTTTTTGCCCTACTTTTTCTACCTCCAAGGTAAGCAATAGCAACATGCCTCTGATTGACACTGGGGACATTAGCAGTATTATACAAAGATTTCAATCAATAGAACTGAGGGTTTCTCGACTGGAAGTAAATGCTGAGATCAATGCAGGCTCTGGAAATGAAACAACTCTACCAATGCCTAAAAACAACAAACAGCCTCCAGGCACTTCAAGAAGCAGCTCACCCACTTGGAACTGTCTTGGAGCTAAGCCAATAAAAATAATCTCATCATTTGGATTTGACTAGACGTTTAACGGGACGGATCCCCCAACGAGATGATACAGCGTGGCCAGCATTGAGCTGAAACATTCCATCGTCAACACCAGCACCAAAGAAAAGACAACAAGCAGATGAAGCTGACATGATTCCAGCTTCCTTGACTCTGGTACCAAGGACTAATCAGCCAGCTCAAGCCATAACACATCCCGTCATGTCTCCAGCTGGAAACCCACTAAACTCCGTTGGAATTCCACTGAAGAACAGGTTTGCTGCTCTGCAGCAGGAGCCTGCAATAGACACCTCTCCTCCAAACATCAACAAAAGGTATGAAACAAGACCAACACATCCACCTCCTAAAGTGACCCAGAAACCAAAATTAATGCCAAAAGTTCTTAATGTTGGAGATTCAGCCTTGAAGGGAATTGATCGTCTTTGTAGCACAAAGAGCATGAAGGTAATCTGCTTCCCAAATGACATTGTGTTGGATGTAATAGAGAAAATACTCCCATTAACCAATTATCAGCCAAGCATTGAGAGTCTAATCATTCACATCGGAGCTAATGATCTGGCCAAGCAAAAATCTGAAATTCTGAAAAAGGACTTTAGTCATCTTCTAAGCACAGTTGGAAATCTGAACATGAAGGTGTTTATCAGTGGACCAATACCAAAAGTTGGACGTGGAGATGAGAATTACAGCAGACTGCTTAAGATTAATAGATGGCTTATGAAAGAATGCTCTTCCAAATATGTGAACTCTACTGACAATCACAACATTTTCTGGGAGCACTATCATCTCTTCAGACAACGCGGGGTCGGGCTAAAACACGATGGGAAAAAATTTTTCACTGCCGATATTTTCAATGCTGTTAACAACTGAAGACCATCTCTTCAAACACAGGACAATGTAAACAAGGGCAACAATGCCCCAGCAAAGATTGTAGGAGGACAAGCACAAACCCAGCAGGCGTACAATGTTCCAAAACAAGCTGATAGACAGGCATTTCCCAGAATACCAGCTAGAAATGGACACCAACTCAATCATCAACACCAACTGCTTATCGGAGGACCCACCATCTCAGAGCCAAGACAGTAGTGGAACACAAAATAGCTCAGAAAATTCATCACTCCGACTGATGTTTCTTAACTTCAGTGAGAAAATGGACTACTAGGTACTGCTTGGAACTTCCCTCGTAAGTTCCCAAAAAGCATGCTTCTTAGCTTTAGAACCACTAGGTTCTGGCTTATCAAAAGAATCCGAACAACATCGACTCTGCATTTCTGAAATCTGAGACGGGGGTCCAGACATTAGTAAACCTGTCCTTCTACAGAAAACGTCTGGCCCCCTGGCAATAAGATACAGGAGCATCCCTGTCAGAATTACTAATAGAGAAATAGCAATGAAATGCAGTGGTCTAAAATCAAATCTCAGATTAATCCCTTGTTTTAATCAACCTCAAGCTGTAGAATTATCCACCCCCAAGACATTTAAACTGACTCTGCTAAATATAAGAACACTATCAGCAAAAGGACTTTTAGTTAATGACTTCATTACTGAGCATAATACTGATGTTATGTTTCTCACAGAAACATGGTTGGATGACAACAACGAAACACCTGTACTCATTGAACCAGCACCCCCAATTACATTTTGTTTTAAGTGAGAATCGAAAGAATAAGAGGGGCAGAGGGGTTGCTGCAATATTTCATAATTCAGTAAACTGTATAAAGTTTCACTGGGCAATTTTGACTCTTTTGAATATTTGGGAATTGAGGTAAAAGGCCACAAACGAACTCTGACACTAACTCTATACAAAACCCCAAAATATGTGGCAAATTTTTTCAATGACTTTCACGAGCTGTTACCTAAGATATGCATTTATTATGACCGTTTAGTAATTATGGGAGACTTTATCATCCATGTTGACAACCCAATAGACAGAGAGGCAAAAAAGCTGAATAATGTACTTCAAAACTTTGGATTGACTCAACATGTTAAACAGCCGACACATAATTGAGGACACACTCTGGATCTGATTATCAGCAAGGGTGTCAATATCTCCAAGGTCTCTGTAATTGATGTCGCTCTGTCTGATCATTCTTCTGTTGTTTTTGAAAGTACAATCTCTGTTATCTCGCTTACTAAAACAGATATTATTACAAAACATTCTCTTACAGACAACACAGCTGAAACTTTTTATCAAATCTACTCCTCCACCTCACGTCCATGCTGTAAACCAGTTGATGAACTGGCAGATAACTTCTCCTCTAAAATTTCAGACATCTTTATGCCTGTTAAAGTGAAAATTGTGTCTGGTAGGAAGAAATCTCCGTGGATAAATGCTCCACTTGTAAGAAAGGAAAAAAGCTTGGTCGAAGGGCTGAACATAAATGGCGTAAAACTCGACTTCACGTTTACTATGAAAATCTACAAAGAAAGGCTGCAAAGCTACCACTCATCATTAAAACATGCAAGGAAAACATTCTTTGCAGAATCATAAACAAAAACATCAACAACGCCAACAGAACAACCACCAGAACTCCGCTCTACCAAGGCTTGCAATGAATTTGCCAACTTTTTTACAGAGAAAATTACAAAAATTAGAAGGTTAATACACAACCACGCCAAATCCAATAATAATGCTATGCCCAAACATCACAAATGCAGAGAAAATGGATGAATTTCACCAACACAACCATGAAAACTTAGAAGAGATTTTAAAACAATTAAGCTCCTCTTCCTGCTGCCTTGATATCCTACCTACAACCTTCCTCAAGTAAGTTCTGCCTTTCAGTGCATCTGATCTGATTCAAATAGGAAACTATTCCCTCTCATTAGGTGTTTTTCCCCAGGCTCTTAAAACAGCAGTTATCAAACCTCTGTTAAAAAGAACAGTTTAGATAAATCACTCCTGAAGAATTACAGGCCAATCTCTACCCTTCCATTTTTCAGCAAAATTATTGAAAAAGCTGTGTTTCAACAGTTAAATAGCTTTTTAACAATGACAAACCGCTTTGACGTCTTTCAGTCCGGTTTCTGTGCTCACCACAGCACTGAGACTGCCATCGTCAAAATGTTCAATGATATCCACACAAATAAAGACTGTGGAAAAACCACAGTGTTGGTTCTGTTGGACCTCAGTGCAGCATTTGACACTGTTTACAATGATATATTATTGAAGTGACTGGAGAGCTGGGTGAGACTCTCAAGTACGGTACTTAATTGGTTTGAATCCCACCTAAGAACAGGGATTTTTTGTGTCAACAGGCAACTTCTCATCGGAGCGGACAAAAGTCACATGTGCAATACCCCAAGGCTCAATGATGGGACCCCTCCTATTTAATATCTGCATGCTCCCATTAGCTCAGAAACACTAAATTCCTTTAAATCAAGGCTGAAAACCCATCTGTTTAGAGCTGCCTTTGATTAGTAGTTTGAACCATAAATCTGCAAACAAATTCGGGTAAGATAAGCTTGGTTTTCCAATGGGTGGAAGTTTGAATGTAAATCAGTTAAATAAAGGAAATGAATCATTGATCAATGTTTTTGCCAATGATTTTGATGATTTTCATGTGTATTTGCTCAATAATTTTGTTGATTTTGCTTCATGATTTTGATGTTTTGATGATTCTGCTGCATACTTGATTGATGTTTTTATGATGTAAAGCACTTTGAACTGCCTTGCTGCTGAAATGTGCTATACAAATAAACTTGACTTGACTTGTCAGTAAAAAACACTGTGAGTGCTGACCTTTGGATATTTTGCCATAACTCTTAAATCTTTGGCTCCCCTTTTGAATATTTTAGCATTATCAGAGTAAATGACCCTACATAGCCCACATCTTGCAATTAATCTCTTTAAGGCCAATAAGAAATTCTCTGTAGTCTGATCTGAAACCAACTCCTAATGTACTGCTCTTGTTACTGCACGTCAGCAGTGTTATGTATGATTTTACTGGCTCCCCCTTAGTTTTAACATACAAGGGTCCAGCAAAAGCTACACCAGTAACTTCAACAAGAGATGATTCAGTTACTCTGTCTCGAGGTAAAGGAGCAGTAATCTTCTGTACTGCCTTAACCTTTTAGTTTTCTGCAAATGTAACAGCTTGAAACAATGCATTTTACAAGCTGTCTCCCTCTCAAAATCCTGTATTCTTCTATGACTTGAATCAATATGTCTCATACACCGGAATGCATCACCCTTTCATGACATGACTGAACTAATAGCTCAGACTACCTTTAATTTGTTGGTAGTATCCAGGGGGGTTGTTCTCTGAAACTAAGATCCGAGTTCTGCAGTCTTCCCCCAACACTTAGTAGACCATTTTCAATTAAATACGGCTTAAAATATTTGACTTTAGAATCTACTTTCAGATTCTTCTGTAGTTAACTCTGCCTGAACCTTCTGACAAGACCTTGTGTTAGTAACAAACCGTTTTACCCGTGCAGTGATTGTTAACACAGTCTTAAGCTTGCTGTACCTTTCTAAGTTTAACAAAGGTTCAGTTTGCTTAGTGCCAGTGAGCTGCACAACAGTCTCATACTTAGATTTCAGCTCAGTGTTTACCTCATTCACCACATAGTCATTATAAATGTCCTGTTCCTTTTCATAAGTGGACAGTGAAGTGGGTCCTTTCCACCACAGCTGGCTCTCAATAAGGCTCTGTGCATGCTCCCCGTGTTGCAGGTTGGAAGGGTTCATTTTCAGCTTGTCAGTGAATGTATTTTCACTATTACTGGTTCTGTCAATATTTGGCTTAGCTTCAGACTGCTCACAAACTGACAAGTGGTGTTTCCGATTGTACTGTGTGCACAAAATCTTCACTCTGCAGTATTTTGCAATATGTTTTGGGCCTAAACAGATGTAACACTGTCCAAGTTTTTTTTTTTTTTCAGTTTATCCTTCCGTGCACTTGCTGTATAATCAGGACAGTTCTCTGGTTTATGGTCACTCCTGTCACAATACACAAAGGTCTGGGGTATGACACTGGCTGTGTGCAAAGCAGTTGCTGATGGGATGCTCCACTTCCTGGGTTTATCACAGGCATAGGATGGCTTACTCACATGCTTGTGTTGTGTGTTCAGGTCCTTCGATGAGTGGCCTGGGCTGGTAAGATGAAGTGTCCGTTCTCTGATTTGCACTTCATTTTGCAGAAACTGAATCAACTCTGGGACCTTTCATTCATTGATTGAGTTTGGTTGTCATGTGTAAGCAAGCGCCTTCTGGAATGAGCTGTAGCAGCACTGGAGAAAGCAGGCAGCCGTACGTATCACTCTGCACTCCAAGGAACTCCAAGCGGCGTATCTGGATCTCACATTCACTTAAAGCTGATGTTGCAGCTTTAAAGCACTTAAAGCTGCAAAACATCAGAAGATCTTTTCACAGGTGTGAAGTTCAGTAGTTTGGACATGTGGGCACTTATCACAACATATTTTCTCCAAAAGCGATTCTGGAGTAACTCTCTTGCAGCATCATAGTTGATATCTGTCATTGTTAGCCCTGCAATAGTCCTTGCAGCTGTTTCAGTCAGGTAGGATCTGAGGTAAGTACGGATGGTCGCCCGTTTCCTGTTTAACTGCTCCAATCCTTCCGTCATAGCAGCTGCTATAGACTGAGCTGTTAGATCTTCACTTTGTTCACAAAAATAAAGTCCTTATTTGCGGGTTTTGGGACCAAACTATTACGTAGTGAAAGATTCTGCAATCGTGACAGATGCTCAGATGTCTTTTTCTGAACAGTTATTGCTCAGTTTTTATTGAACAAGCAAGGCAACAGATGTCAACAGCTGATCATATCCTAGCAATGCTAAGTAACAGAGGACAGGATAGCTACAAAGACAAAACCAGGTCCTGTTAGGGACTCTTCAAAATAAAACTCTTCCTTTTTCCAAAATAAACCATACTTGGCACTTAAATACATTTCATTTTACCTTTTGTAATTCTGTACAATCATGTGAATAATCATTCAGTGAATAATAATAATCATGTAAATTATACTTAACAACATATAGCGAAATAAGTGACGACAGCTCTAAGCCATTCCATCTTATCTTTAGCTGTATGTTTAGAGTCGTTCTGATGGAAGATGGATCTTGCCACAGTCTAAAATCTTTTGCTGACTCCAACAGATTTTCTTCCAGGATTGACCTGGAAGAAGCTCAAACATCTTCCTATTAACTCTGACCAGCTTCCCTGTCCATGTTGAAAAGAAGCATTCCCATGGCATTATGCTGCCATAACCATGTCTCTATTTTATTTTATTTTATTTATTTATTTTTTTTTTTTTAAGCAAAAGAGGTCTACTTTGGTCTCATTGGACCAGTTAGGCAGTTGTCATACTATTTCCATGTTCAGATGATGGGTTGAACAGAGCTCTGTGAGATGTTCAAAGCTTGGGGTATTGTTTCAGAACCTGACCCTGCTTTAAAGTTCTCCAGACTTTTCTCCCCGACCTATCGTAGTCTTTGTGATGTTGTTTATTCACTAACATTATCTAAGAAACCCCTGAGGCCTAACAGAACTTCTGAAGGGAATTGCTTGAACTGAATTGGAGGTTTGGGGCTATCAGAGTGAAGAGGGAGGAATATAAATGCATGCTGCACTGTTAAAATGTTTTAAAATGTTTTAAAATGACAACTAGTAACATTAGTAGTTTAGCCGGATAGTATTCCCTTTGTTTACAACATTTAGTCTATTCATTTTGTAATAAGTTAGGCTCTGTCTGTTTGCTTAAAGGTGAACTTGAGAACTCCATGCCAGGTCAGGGCAAACTCGTCACCTTTCAGCGAAATTCTGTGGTGTGAATCCAAAATATGGCATCCTTATGACTTTCCTTTTTTTCAGGGTTTTAGGAGGTGATCAAAGGTCTTAAGGTCATTGTTACTTTGAACTTGCATCCATCTCATTCTTATGATTCTTATGCAGTGCTTTAAAGAAATATCTTCAAATTAACACTGAGGTGGCCGAAGGATGACCAGCTTAGATTTTTGTGGTCAAGGTTAGGGCCACACAGCCCATCATTCTGTTCTCTTTATTTTCCAGGACTTTGAATCCAGAGAGGCTGTGGCAGCCATTGCAGAGAAGACCATGAGCATATACACTATCTGAAACATCATTTTAAGATACAGCATAAATTCGTGTCTTTAATATCTTTAATGTTAATAAAGCTGTTGAATCAACAAGGTGGTCTGATTGTTCTTATGCATCATAAAGCTTGTTTGTACTAAATGGAAAGGAATTGCATAAATGTGATGCATTTTGATTAATTTAGTTTATTCTATAAGCATAACTGACATGTAATTCAAAGAAATATATTATTTTGTATAGGTAACCTGATTATTATGCAATTCAAACAATATATTTTATGTATTTGAAATAAATAAAGTTGTTATGAATTTAGAGTAATTATACTTTATTAATACCATATACATAAACCTGAGGATTATGTATTTAAAATAAATAGGCTTTTTTAAGCTAATGAATGTGCATCGTGTAAGGTTTATTTGATGGGTCTGTGTTAAAATTATCTTTAAAAAAAAAGTAAATGGGAATTTGTCATGTAATAAAATTACATAAATCTTAAAAGTTAGGGTTAAATAATTCTGAGTGTAGAGTTAAGTAAATACATTTGAAACACACTTTTCTTTCCTTCTTTTTCACTCAGGTAGAATTAAATACTGCTGCCTGAGGAGCAGTGGTGACAGTTTGGAAACAACAGAAAAGGTGGACATACCCCAGAACAGTCACCCCTGAAAGTTTTCCCAGTTTAATGATAGCCTCCCAGTCGTAAACATCCACCACATGGGATGTGACCATGAAAAAAAGTCCAAATGGCAAGTACCTGAAACAAAAGACGGTCAGAAAAAGAAAGGTTAAATAAAATGGGTGTTCTAAATTTATTTTAACTAACTTTAAGAAAAACAGTTGTCCTATGTAAATACAAGAACTGAAATCACATTTCAATGGTACGCCACCGGTGACTTGCCTTTGTCTTTGACCTGAACTAATTAAGAAAATCTTTTGTATATTTAAAATTAATGTAATTTGATAAAAGCATGAAATGATGTGCTGTTTGGTCTCACCACAGCATCCAGCTGACAATGATTTTCAATGCATCATCAACAGCTAAAATGGCCTCCACAGTGTTTTTCGCCTCGTCTCCCATCCTGGTTAACTTGATGCCAATGATGAACGACCAGATAATCAGTCCCAGCATGTTGGCTCCAGCAGAATAACCACCTATCAGTCGTACCACAGTGCCATTCTGTGCCAAGAAACGCAAACATGCTGATTCTAATCTTCTATGAGCAATACTGTAGACGTATAGCACCTTGTTGTATATAACTTTTCCACATTAAGTCTCATTAAAGCCACAAACTTTGATGTGTCTTGTTTGCATTTTTTTTTTTTTTTTTTTTTTTTGTGAAAGACAAATGCAAAGTATTGCTTAACTGTGAATAAGAATTCATGGGTTAAAAAATACTTACATATAAAAATCAAAAAAATTCTTGGTGTATTTTAATTGAGCTAAACTTTATGCTCTAACCCCTTCAATTCAGTACTGTATTCAGTACCATCCAATTATCTACCTGTGTGTCAATTTGCTTTTCTTCAGCAGGGACAGGGACGCTGTTCAGGCTCCGTGGGAAGATGGATGGAGCTAAATACAGGACAATCAAGGATGAAAACTTGTTTGAGGGTGCAGAAGACTTGAGAGACTGGGACGGATTTTCACCTTGCAGCAGAACGGCCACTCTAGAATGGTTTAGATCAAAGCACAACAGTCTATTTCAACGGTCTAGTCAAATCCAGGCCTAAATCCAATCAAGAATCTGTGGCAAGATGTGAAAATTGATGATAACTCCACAGTCCAACTCCATAACTTTGTTTTACAAATAATTTGGAAGAAATTTCAAACCATCCATCCTTTTTCTTCCTCTTCACAATCAACTACTGTTTTGTGTCAGTCGATCACTTAAAACACAAACAAAATACATTGAGGTTTGTGGCTGTAATGTGACAACATGTGAAAAAGCTCAAGGGCTATGAAGACTTTTGAAAGGTGCTCTAGAATAAGAAGAAAGATCAGAAGCAAATACTCACAGTCATTGGGTCATAGGAGGAGTCATTTTTTTTTAATTGAGTCATGACAATCTCAGTCTTGTACTGGGAGAAAAAATAAACTGTTTAGAAACTTCCCAAACCTAACATGGGAAGTTAGACAGTGAGCTGTGGCCCTGAATAAAAACGTACCTGCTCGTAGAAAGCCTGAATGAAGCTCTCTGGGACTATGTTCCTATGTGCGTAAAAGGAAAGTCAAAACAAAAAAAAAATTAAGCTTGTGAATGTTAAGAAAAGACATAAAATATGAGGACATTATTTTTTACCACAGTTTCATATCAGCATTTTACATAAACAGAGAAGGATTGACCTCATAGTTGTCAGAGATGATAAAAATTTGTATTTTAACTTCTCCATGCAGGAAACTATAACCTAAATATGCAGTAAAGCAGGAATTTTGTCTAAACACTCGTCCTCTCACTTTAAGAGATCCATAATGATCACGTGCACGGAGAAGGGTGGGAGAGCATCATCTTCCTTGCCTTTCATGATATTCCCCACACCAGGCTGGATGGAGAGCACCAGAATCATTCCTGCAACACAAAGTCTCAGCCAGGATGTCAAAAGCAACAACATAATACAGACAATGGCTGTCTTGATAGATCGATGTTAAAAACTGCAACTCATGATAACGTTACCAATGATTACAGCTACAACGGTGGAGCCACAGATGTAGCTTCCAGTGTACATGGCTATTTTCCTGGACATTTTGGTGCTTAATCTAGTTACGCCTGAGAAAAGAGAGCAGAACCAGAAGATCAGGAGAGTTCATCTGTTGCATGAGCAATGGGCAAAACAACATCACAGTTTGTGTGACAATAGCCTAAATGTCTGAACTGATGTTCTTCTTCTAACACTTTTCAGTCACAAGAAATAAATGGTAAGAATATCAAATGAGTAATATCCAGATACAGACTTAATCAACTGTTCTGAGCAACATTTATACAGAATATCCACAAAAAAGTGAGTGAGAATCTTTTAAATCTATCTGTATAACTATAAGTTAACACATCAAGTATCTGGGTTCATATTTAGCTTACCTGAAATCACACTTGTCACAATGAGCGGGACAGCAAACATCTGAAGCATATTTATGAGAATATCTCCTGGGAGGCTGATGTAATGTTTAATCTCATCGCTTAGATGAGTCAAAAACTTCAGCGCAAACCCAAGGCTTAACCCTGTGGGGCAAAAAATAACAATAAAAATAATTTTTTTCTAAGTTTTTTTCAGTTTATTGTCTATAGGCAACACGGTACCCCTATGTTGAAAAAGTAAAAAAGAAAGTCTGTCATTTATCTCCTAAACATGTGTAAAATAGTGACTAATTACATGTTATTTACAGAATACATTTTATAAATGGAGGAAAATGTGTGGAAGTTAGCAGATAAAACAAGGTTCACTGTAATTGTAGAATATGGACTACAGAGAGTACAATCATATTCAATAGGATAGAATATGTGTTCCAATGTATCTTTTAAAAATAACAACCTTTAAGCAGGTATTAAACATTATTTTCATTAAGTCCAGATCTCTGAATTAAACATGCTTTTATTGGTCTGATGTACAAATTCTACTCTTATAATGTTGTGTTTTCATTAGCTGTAAGCAGAAAATTATTATTATTAACAGAAATAAAGGTCTGAAAATATCCATCAGCCTGTGCATAATTTTTCTGAACTTTTCAATAATATTCTAATTTATTGAACGTGACAGAATTCAAAAATTGCCTGAACTTTAATAGAGCCAACATCACATGTATACATTTCAACACATAACAGCAATTTAAATTTATACAGACCTAACAACACAATAACAAAGTGTCATGTTGTCATGGTGATAACTGTTCAGAGTTAATTCAATGCATAACAAGTTCCCCACAATCAGCTGTTTAAAACTGCTACTTTAAATGGTAAAACTGGGGACAAAACACACGACCTTCACAGTCATGATAAAAATTGTCCAAAAAAATCTAAATAATGATGAAAGGATTGCTGGCAACAAAGAAAACTCCAAATATTGGCAATTTATCAAAATCAAAACAAAGAAGCATAAAATAAATATATTTAAAAAAAAAAAAACAACTAAAAATTCACAGCAATCTTAAGGACATCAAATAAAGATTAAATATGATTATTAATACTGACCAAAGACAAGTAAATGGAAACAATGAAGTTTAACAACAATAAACTAAACAATAAATTAAAAAATAGGCTAATATTTTACAGTACAACAGCTAATACATTTTATGAGCTGTGACTGACAAATCTCATATTCATACTTGGGCTCCACTTAATTAGCGTTAGAAGGATCTGATATTAAGGAAAATAATAAACATATCTAATTTCATTAACATATTAAGATCTCACATCTAAAGTACATTTTCACTCATTTCAGTTAAACCAAAGGTAAACATGTCTGTTTATCCGTTATCTTCTCAACAAGCAGCAATTCAGCCACAAAACTGAATAAAGAAAAATCACAGGATGTTCAGTTGAAAAAAAGTTAGTGCTTACCTAAAGCGAGCGATATTAGGGTCAAAGACTGATATGCGGTGTTTTTTATTGCCATCGTTAAGCTTCAGTCCAGACAGCCGACACAAATGGGACAGTTGCTTGCAGAGCCGTTTAATAGAATCAGGTTGTTGTTGAGTAACTGATATCGTCCCTTAAAAAAAATGCCCCGAAAAAACATAATTGGTCTCCATGGATACCTTAACTTTGCTTAAATCATATTATTTATATTATTATTTCAATATCCTTCTATGAGACCCTTCAGAGCCAGCCTCAGCAAGAAGCTGCGCGCGGTAGCTTCGTGGCAACGGATGGTACAACCTTGGCAGTTTTCAAACATTACGTTGTTTCTAACTCTAAACAAGTACCAACACCGGAGCCAAAATGTCAGGTTGCGTTCACGGTTGTTCAAACTTTTTATATCAGGTAAGGTTATGTGTCTACACTTTTATGTAACTTGAAACTCTGGTTGTCATAAACAGTTGTTTGTAAAGAGTAGACCCACAATCTGTCAAGGGGGTCATTGTCCTCGGTCTCACAGTGATGTGGACAATGGGTTAAACTTGTGTACGAATATCGTTTTGGGTCTTTTTTTTGCCAAAATATTTCATTGTGTTGTATATAAATATTCCTATATGTTTTTGTAAAAGTGAAATTACGATTTAAATATATAACTGAACTCTAGAATTGCGCCGCTCAGGGTGGCGGCACATTGGAGTAGCTCTGTAACTTTTATTGAGATTTTTTTTTTTTTTTTTTTTTTTTTTTTTTTTTTTTTTCAAAATTTAATTTCTGCTTTCCTTGGAAAAAAAAATGCTCTTTTGGACAACCGTTCTTTCTTGTTTTAAATGCTGTGCAGCTGGATTGATCTTTCCCAATACTTTTTTATATTTTGCTCTTTTGTTATGATGCGTAACCATAGCAACAGGGTGGTTTACAACAGGGAACCGCTGATTAACATTGCAAAAACAGAAATAATACAACTGAAGCTGGAAATCCCACAGGAGGTGAAGAGGAGGCGCTGTGGATGTTGAGCAGAAGCAAAGAGGACAGAGAGAAGGAGGAAGTTCAAACCATCTCTGCCATCCATCATAATGAGCAATGTGAGATCGTTAAGTAACAAGTTGGATGAACTTCAAACCTTGACAAGGACTCAGCAAGAGTATCGGGAATGCAGTATTATGTATTTTACTGAGACAGGCTGCAGGATCATATCCCCGACTCCAACATCTCTCTGCCGGTCTTCTCAACTGTACAGGCAGACAGAGATTTAAAGAGTACCAGGAAAAGGAAGGGAGGTGGATTAGCAGTGCTTGTCAACAACAGATGGTGTCACCCAGGACACGTTACTGTGAAGGGTAACGTGTCCTGTTCAATGTCTGCAGTCCAGACATTGAGCAATTTTCGTCCATATTATTTGCCAATAGAGTTTACCAGTGTTATTTTGGTAGCTGTTTTCCTTCCACCCTCAGCCGTTGTCAACAATGCATGTGAAGTCATCAGTTCCGCTGTTGCTAAGATACAGACACAACACCTCAATTCTTTTGTGGCAATATCTGGTGATTTTAATCAAGTCTCACTCTCTGCTACACTGTCAACATTTGAACAGTTTGTCAGCTGCTCTACCATAGATAACAAGACATTGGATTTATTTACACAAATGTAAAGGATTCATATATTTCCAAAGCAAGGCATCCTGTGGGTAAATAAGATCACAACCTTGTTTTTCTCAGTTCTGGAGTGGAGGTAGTGGAGGAATATAAATACCTCGGTGTTCATCTAGACAACAGACTGAACTAGAGACTCAACAGTGAAGCCATCTACAAGAAAGGACAGAGCAAACTGTATTTCTTGAGGAAGTTAAGATCCTTCAAGGTTTGCAGCAAGATGTTGCAGGTCTTCTATAAGTCTGTTGCTGAGAGCGTCATCTCCTCTGCCATCATCTGTTGGGGCAGCAGCATCAGAGCCAGGGACCTAAAAAGGCTCAATAACCTGATAAAGAAGGCTGGTTCTGTTCTCGGGATGACTGTAGAACCTCTGGAGTTGATGATGCAAAGAAGGATTTTGCATAAAATCAACAAAATTATGGACAACCCTGACCAGCATTTTCATGAGACTGTTATTGGAAAACAGAGTCTCTTTAGTCAAAGGCTTCTTCAGACTGGTTGTAAAATGGACCGCTACAGGAGATCTTTCCTGCCCACAGCCATCACAATCTATGATGACTACCTTGACTAAATGAGTTACATCAACATTTAATTTCCCTTTGGGATCAATAAAGTATTTTTGAATTTGAATGAAAATAATTTTATCCTGTAAAATTAGGCTGATGTGATCAGTGTTGAGGTGTTTAAAAAGAACAAAAAACTCTTTCAGGAATACACACACAGTTCAGCTATAATATTTGAATGAATGATATGTTGTGTCATATGAGCACATTTCTTGAAAAGTGGAGTTCTGGAAGGCTTTTAATGTTCTTCCTTTCAACAAAACTTTATGGAACAAACATAACTTATACTGGAAACATTACTTATACTGGAAAGTAAAAGTTTAAAAGGTTGTGCATAATCTGAACAGCTAAACCAAATGTAAAGTGGTCAAACTAAATAACCATCTGTTTTCATTTTTTTAACTAAGTTCTAAATACTCTGTAGAAGCGTTGACTTTAAGATGATAGAGATGATTGTTCTCTGAAAAACACTTATCAAATCTCATTTGTTACACACATTTAACACATTTCTGTTGACATGCATTTTTTAAAAGCATTCCATAATTACATTATTTGTTAAAAAGAAACCTGTTAATGCAACATAAAGGACTTTATGTACTTACAAAGCGTTGTATCAATCAAGCAATCATAGAGAACTTTTCATACACTCATGCCTAACAAAGTTACAGAGGTAAAAACAGGAAGACAGGCACTATAGATACACAATGAAACGATCCATATAATCAAATCAGGTAAACAGGTAAAACAAGTAATTATTGGTAATAAAACAATGAGGATTTCAAAATGGGAGAAGCTCAATTGTAGAAGACGAGGAACTGTGGAAAAACGTGTTGATCAGTGAGGAAACACTGGAGATATATTTCTATTGTATGAGAAGGCTCAACTTTATAAAAACAGTGATGACCAAACGTAGGAAACATGCAATAGCATGAATAATAACACAATCTAGCATTCAATTATCTAGTATAAGATCTTCAAGTATACAACAATACCTATAATTATTAACAACTTAGAGATGAGTAAGTTAATAACACACACATATATATATAAATATATATAAAATTTCAAAGCTGCAAAAACTGAAATAAAATAGAAACTAAATACAAAGGAATAAACTGATACAGCAACACGTTATTAGCAATAATAAACACAAACAAGGAAATGATCAACTCAGACACCCCAGGATGGTGACATCCCTATCTTGAGGCTCATTGGTGTTAATATGGTACTGAGATGATCCTGTCGCTTAAACAGCTGAAGGTGAAATGGGTCCTGAGGGGGATGGCAAGGAGAGTTCTTCATCAGGCTCTTCAGAGGGTACGTAGATCTCGATGTCACCACGGGAACGGACCTGATGGGCTCTAACCAGAAAAACAGAAGACATGGTCAATAATTATCTGGACAAACTGTGACTAAAGTACCCTGTGTCTTCCCACTAACAGTGAAAATGTTCTGACTTAAAAAATGTACTTCCCAGATTTATTTTCACCTGAATTTGATCCGATACCATGGGTATTTGACATTTATATTTTGAAATGTAATATTTTATGAAAATACATTGCCTACTGTGTTTCTTTTACTTCATACTGATGATTCAACTTTTTTACTGAACTTCACCCACAAAAAAAAAAAAAAAAAAAAAAAAAAAAAAAATTAAAACTATATTAGGGACAAAATGGATTGTTCTTAGAAAAAATTATATTTTTAAAAATGGATCATTTGAACAGCTCTTTGAGGTGAATGGATTCTGAAGATTCGGTTCCATTCAAAGAGCCCTAAGTCCCATCACCAGTCTATACTGGTCTAGAGACCAGTAGCAGAAATGTAATGACTGAAAGTAGGGCACAGGTGCATCCTATTACAGCACCACACTCAAATTCACTGACTCTTCTGTGAGTGTTCACAAGTGTTTGTAGAAGGTGTCGAGGCCTCAGTGCTGGATTTCATACAGCTGTGGCCTTGGAAGCCACTGGAACACCTGAATTCAATGATTTGGATTGGGGAGTGAATACTGTTGGCAATATTGTGTTTTTCCAAATGAACATGTCATTTAAATGATTTCATTTACCTGAACCATGTGATGTCCATCTCTTCCAGATCCTTAATGCACATATGGCTGACGAGAGCCACACCTATGCAGTCTCCCAGCACATTCACCACAGTGTTGAAGCGGTCTCTGAAGGACACAGAAGAAGAGAACAAACATGTAGTTCAACTCAACTCTGTTTATCTTTGAAGGTTTTCTCTCTCTCACTCTTAAACAGCCAGCTCTTTTTCAGCTCAGACCTTCCCTGGTCACAACATCAGTCTCCAAGAGTAGTTTTATCTGTCATTGTTACACAGGCTCTTCCCACAATTTGATGATGTTGTACAGGTGAAAGTAGGTGATCCAAGACACTTGTTTTCCATGCAAGTAAAAAAAACATGTCCTGGTCAAAAATAACAGCAAGCTGTCAAATTCAAATTCAATTAAAATTTAAAAATACTTTATTTATCCCAAAGGGACATTATTTTTTTTAAATTTCTGATTGAAGACCAGCATAACTCCATCCAGAGTGACTACACGGTCAAAGTACAAGGTTTAAGTATTCTTTAAACACAAGTAGTAGTTTGTGAGCAACAAGTTGAACTTACAGGAGTGATTCTATCATCACCAGAATGGCGGCATCCTTTGTTGGCAGTCCCACAGCTGACAGAATCAAGAGAGTGGTTAAAGCTCCTGTTGCTGGGATCCCTGCAGCTCCAATGCTGGAAATGGTAGAAGTCAAGCTGCAAACCAAGCACAGCCTATATGAGCATTTCTGTCTCAACTACAACACATAAGTATATCAAACCTTTCCTCCAAACAATACCAGCATGCAACTTTTCTCAATTACTGTGACTTCCAGCAAGCAGCTTACCCAATGGCGATTAACTGGGAGACATGCAGACTGATGTTGTTCAGCTGAGCAACGAAAATGGCAGCGACCACTTCGTAGAGCGCTGTCCCATTCATATTGATGCTGGTGGCGATGGGCAGCACGAAGCGACAAACTCTCTGATCTGCCCTCAGCTTCGTTTCACAGCATTGTAAGGTTACAGGCAGAGCGGCGGTGCTTTGGCAGAAAGCACATCCATTATTGGTGCACCGTTCGTACGAGGAGACTAACACTCTTTGACAACGAACAAACGGAACATCTCACCTGGATGCAACAAGAAATGCAGTCATTAAGGCTTTGGAGACATGCTTCAAGACGGTAAATGGGTTCTTTCTGATAAGTCCAAAGTACAGTATGGGAAGTGCAACAAATGAGTGTATGGCAAGCCTGAAAGAAACAACAAAGTCACGCTCAATGTTAAAGACATGCAATGCAAAAGTATTCATTGGCCTTCAACTTTTACACATTTTGTCATATCAAAACCATACAGTTCAATGTGTTTGGGGACATTTTATATGATATGCTAACACACAGCAGTGGATTATTGTAAAGTGGAATGATGCATGGTTTCACAATCAAACTTGAGAAGGAGTTTGTGGATTTCTATTCCACATTCCTGATCAATACTTTTTAAAACGGCCGTTTGCAGCAGTCCCAGCTGCAGTCTATTGGGTTATGGCTCTACCAACTTTGCTCT
Organism: Anableps anableps; assembly: GCA_014839685.1. Classification (NCBI taxonomy): domain Eukaryota; kingdom Metazoa; phylum Chordata; class Actinopteri; order Cyprinodontiformes; family Anablepidae; genus Anableps; species Anableps anableps. The sequence continues at coordinate 30,220,702 of CM026076.1, forward strand.
TTCATACAACCAACATTTTTCATATAGTTCCCTGCAAAATAGCAAAAGCTCAGATTGGATGTAGAGTGTCTGGGAACACAAAGCTTCATAACTTGCCACAGATTATCAAGTGGATTTAAATCTGGACTTTACTAGGCTATTCTAACGCATGAATAAGCTTTGATCTAAACCATTCCATCTTATCTTTAACTGTATGTTTAGAGTCGTTCTGATGGAAGATGGATCTTGCCACAGTCTAAAATCTTTTGCTGACTCCAACAGATTTTCTTCCAGGATTGACCTGGAAGAAGCTCAAACATCTTCCTATTAACTCTGACCAGCTTCCCTGTCCATGTTGAAAAGAAGCATTCCCATGGCATTATGCTGCCATAACCATGTCTCTATTTTATTTTATTTTTTTTTTTTAAGCAAAAGAGGTCTACTTTGGTCTCATTGGACCAGTTAGGCAGTTGTCATACTATTTCCATGTTCAGATGATGGGTTGAACAGAGCTCTGTGAGATGTTCAAAGCTTGGGGTATTGTTTCAGAACCTGACCCTGCTTTAAAGTTCTCCAGACTTTTCTCCCCGACCTATCGTAGTCTTTGTGATGCCGTTTATTCACTAACAAACCTCTGAGACCTAAAAGAACTTCTAAAGGGAATTGTTTGAACTGGATTGGAGGTTTGGGGCTATCAGAGTGAAGAGGGAGGAATATAAATGCATGCTGGACTTAGTTTTATTTTTTTGTAAAAAAGTAGAAAACAATGTATCATTTTCCTTTCACTCAGTAGTTATGCTCTGCTTTCTGCTGAAAAGGACTGAATCATAAGAACTGATTTTTGCAAAGTCTCCATCCTCTAAACATAAAGAAGGAGGGAAATCTCAGTAAAATCAGTGCTAGGGTTCAGTAAATACATTCAAAACACACTTTTCTTTCCTTTGTTTTCACTTGGGTAGAATTAAATGCTGCTACCTGAGGAGCAGTGGTAAGAATTTGGCAACGACAGAAAAGGTGGACATACCCCAAAATAATCACCCCTCCAAGTAATGCCATTTTAATCACAGTGTGCCAGTCAGGAATTTCCACCACAGTGCTTGCGACCATGAACAAAAGTCCTATTGGCAAGTACCTGAAACAAAAAACAGTCAGAAAAAGAAAGGTTAAATAAAATGGGTGTTCTAAATTTATTTTAACTGTTAAGAAGAAAAACAGTTGTCCTGTGTAAATAGAAGAACTGGAATAACATTTCAATGGTACGCCACCGGTGACTTACCCTTGTCTTTGACCTGAACTCATTAAGAAAATGTTTTGTATATTTAAAATAAATGTAATTTGATAAAAGCATGAAATAATGTACTGTTTGATCTCACCACAGAATCCAGTTGACCATGATTTTCAAAGAATCATTGAGGCCTGTAATTGCCTCCACAGTATTTTTTGCCTCGTCTCCCATCCTGGTTAACTTGATGCCAATGATGAACGACCAGATAAGCAGTCCCAGCATGTTGGCTCCAGCAGAATAACCACCTATCAGTCGTACCACAGTGCCATTCTGTGCCAAGAAACGCAAACATGCTGATTCTAATCTTCTATGAGAAATACTGTAGACGTATAGCACCTTGTTGTATATAACTTTTCCACATTAAATCTCATTAAAGCCACAAACTTTGATGTGTCTTGTTTGCATTTTTTTTTTTTTTTTTTTTTCTTTTTTGTGAAAGACAAATGCAAAGTATTGCTTAACTGTGAATAAGAATTCATGGGTTAAAAATACTTACATATAAAAATCAAAATAATTCTTGGTGTATTTTAATTGAGCTAAACTTTATGCTCTAACCCCTTCAATTCAGTACTGTATTCAGTACCATCCAATTATCCACCTGTGTGTCAATTTGCTTTTCTTCAGCAGGGACAGGGACGCTGTTCAGGCTCCGTGGGAAGATGGATGGAGCTAAATACAGGACAATCAAGGATGAAAACTTGTTTGAGGGTGCAGAAGACTTGAGAGACTGGGACGGATTTTCACCTTGCAGCAGAACGGCCACTCTAGAATGGTTTAGATCAAAGCACAACAGTCTATTTCAACGGTCTAGTCAAATCCAGGCCTAAATCCAATCAAGAATCTGTGGCAAGATGTGAAAATTGATGATAACTCCACAGTCCAACTCCATAACTTTGTTTTACAAATAATTTGGAAGAAATTTCAAACCATCCATCCTTTTTCTTCCTCTTCACAATCAACTACTGTTTTGTGTCAGTCGATCACTTAAAACACAAACAAAATACATTGAGGTTTGTGGCTGTAATGTGACAACATGTGAAAAAGCTCAAGGGCTATGAAGACTTTTGAAAGGTGCTCTAGAATAAGAAGAAAGATCAGAAGCAAATACTCACAGTCATTGGGTCATAGGAGGAGTCATTTTTTTTTAATTGAGTCATGACAATCTCAGTCTTGTACTGGGAGAAAAAATAAACTGTTTAGAAACTTCCCAAACCTAACATGGGAAGTTAGACAGTGAGCTGTGGCCCTGAATAAAAACGTACCTGCTCGTAGAAAGCCTGAATGAAGCTCTCTGGGACTATGTTCCTATGTGCGTAAAAGGAAAATCACAAAAAATTGACCTTGTAAATGTTAGGGAAAGACATGAAATATGAGGACATTATTTTTCACCACAGTTTCATATCAGCATTTTACATAAACAAAGATGGATTGAACTCATAGTTGTCAGAGATGATAAATATCTGTATTTTAACTTCTCTATGCAGGAAACTATAACCTAAATATGCAGAAAAGCAGGAATTTTGTCTAAACACTTGTCCTCTCACCTCAAGAGATCCATTAAGATCACATGAATGGAGAAGGGCGGGATATCATCATCTTTGTCGGTTTTCATGATTTTCCCCACACCAGGCTGGATGGAGAGCACCAGAATCATTCCTGCAACACAAAGTCTCAGCCAGGATGTCAAAAGCAACAACACAATACAGAAAAAACTGCAACTCATGATAACGTTACCAATGATTACAGCTATAACGGTGGAGACACAGATGTAGCTTCCAGTGTACATGGCTATTTTCCTGGACATTTTGGTGCTTAATCTAGTTACACCTGAGAAAAGAGAGCAGAACCAGAAGATCAGGAGAGTTCATCTGTTGCATGAGCAATGGGCAAAACAACATCACAGTTTGCGTGACAATAGCCTAAATGTCTGAACTGATGTTCTTCTTCTAACACTTTTCAGTCACAAGAAATAAATGGTAAGAATATCAAATGAGTAATATCCAGATACAGACATAATCAACTGTTCTGAGCAACATTTATACAGAATATCCACAAAAAAAGTGAGTGAGAATCTTTTAAATCTATCTGTATAACTATAAGTTAACACATCAAGTATCTGGGTTCATATTTAGCTTGCCTGCAATCACACTTGTCACAATAAGTGGGACAGCAAACATCTGAAGCATGTTTAGAAGCAAATCCCCAGGGATGAAAACGTAAGTTTTTTTCTCTTCACTTAGATCAGTCAAAAACTTCATCAGAAGCCCAAGAGCTAACCCTGTGAAGTAAAAAATAACAATAAAAATATGTTTTTCTAAGTTTTTTTCAGTTTATTGTCTATAGGCAACACTGTAACCTTATGTCTAAAAAGTATAAAAGAATGTCTGTCATTTATTTCCTTCTTTGTGAACATGTGTAAAATAGTGACTAACTACATGTTATTTACAGAATACATTTTATAAATGGAGGAAAATGTGTGGAAGTTAGCAGATAAAACAAGGTTCACTGTAATTGTAGAATATGGACTACAGAGAGTACAATCATATTCAATAGGATAGAATATGTGTTCCAATGTACCTTTTAAAAATAACAACCTTTAAGCAGGTATTAAACATTATTTTCATTAAGTCCAGATCTCTGAATTAAACATGCTTTTATTGGTCTGATGTACAAATTCTACTCTTATAATGTTGTGTTTTCATTAACTGTAAGCAGAAAATTATTATTATTAACAGAAATAAAGGTCTGAAAATATCCATCAGCCTGTGCATAATTTTTCTGAACTTTTCAATAATATTCTAATTTATTGAACGTGACAGAATTCAGAAATTGCCTGAACATGCAGCCAACATCACATGTATACATTTCAACACATAACAGCAATTTAAATTTATACAGACCTAACAACACAATAACAAAGTGTCATGTTGTCATGGTGATAACTGTTCAGAGTTAATTCAATGCATAACAAGTTCCCCACAATCAGCTGTTTAAAACTGCTACTTTAAATGGTAAAACTGGGGACAAAACACACGACCTTCACAGTCATGATAAAAATTGTCCAAAAAAATCTAAATAATGATGAAAGGATTGCTGGCAACAAAGAAAACTCCAAATATTGGCAATTTATCAAAATCAAAACAAAGAAGCATAAAATAAATATATTTTTAAAAAAACCAACTAAAAATTCACAGCAATCTTAAGGACATCAAATAAAGATTAAATATGATTATTAATACTGACCAAAGACAAGTAAATGGAAACAATGAAGTTTAACAACAATAAACTAAACAATAAATTAAAAAATAGGCTAATATTTTACAGTACAACAGCTAATACATTTTATGAGCTGTGACTGACAAATCTCATATTCATACTTGGGCTCCACTTAATTAGCGTCAGAAGGATCTGATATTAAGGAAAATAATAAACATATCTAATTTCATTAACATATTAAGATCTCACATCTAAAGTACATTTTCACTCATTTCAGTTAAACCAAAGGTAAACATGTCTGTTTATCCGTTATCTTCTCAACAAGCAGCAATTCAGCCACAAAACTGAATAAAGAAAAATCACAGGATGTTCAGTTGAAAAAACGTTAGCGCTTACCTAAAGCGAGCGATATTAGGGTTAAAGCCTGATATATGGTCTCTTTCATTGCCATCGTTTAGCTTCAGTCCAGACAGCCGACACAAATGGGCCAGTTGCTTGCAGAGCCGTTTAATAGAATCAGGTTGTTGTTGAGTAACTGATATCGTCCCTTAAAAAAAAATGCCCCGAAAAAACATAATTGGTCTCCATGGATACCTTAACTTTGCTTAAATCATATTATTTATATTATTATTTCAATATCCTTCTATGAGACCCTTCAGAGCCAGCCTCAGCAAGAAGCTGCGCGCGGTAGCTTCGTGGCAACGGATGGTACAACCTTGGCAGTTTTCAAACATTACGTCGTTTCTAACTCTAAATAAGTACCAACACCAGAGTCAAAATGTCAGGTTGCGTTCACGGTTGTTCAAACCGGTATTCACAGGACGGGCTTAAATTGTACCACACACACCATTGGACCGAGGAATCTATTGGGGAAAAAAAAACAAACAAACAAAAAAACAAACAAAAAAAAAAAACGGGTCTGCGGGGCCCATTTCATATCAGGTAAGGTAAGTGTCTACACTTTAATGTAACTTGAAACTCTGGTTGTCATAAACAGTTGTTTGTAAAGAGTAGACCCACAATTTACTGCTGTTAAATATGGACATGCAGCGCTGACTAGTTGCTAATAAACAAACGCGTAGTTGCGTGCTTTATTTACAGGGGAGAGGTTGCTGGACTGACCAAGTCCTGATTTCGTGCCTTCTTTTTACACTGAACAAATTCAGAGACCTGAGGCAGAGATGAAAAGGTATAGATAATTAGCCTTGGCTTCTCTTTACTCTGTTGTTGTTGTTATTTCCCTCTGTTCAATTGCCATGATATTTAATATGCATTGGTGCTGGCTTTGAAATACTGCTCTGTAGAAAAAGTAGATGTAGTGCAAATGTTTATCCACAATGTATCCTTCAGCATAGTCACTTATCTTTTATGTAGGTACCTACAGAAAAAGGAGGAAAGTTGACAGGGCACAAGTCATCAGATCAACCCAGCCTTGGCAATGACGCTGCAGAAAAACAACACAAATCTAACATGGAACATGGTCCCTGTACAAATACTGTCGTCATATTAACTGATTGTTAGCAATCCAGTAGCTGTGAAATTCCAGGAGAAGTGATTAACTTCTAAACAAAATTCGTAGTCTGGAAAAGGAAAAAGATAAGAATAAGAATTACCACAATGTTTAGTAAAAGTTTACTGGCAGTGGCTTTGGTTTTCACTGTTACTCTTCTTGCCACCTTCATCTCCTACACTGTGGTCCGGTTTTCTAACTACTATACATTTTAGTAAACTCGTAAAATTGTAGTATCCCAGTGCATATTTCAGATGAAATATTTCTACAATACTCAGATCTGCTCCTACATTTTGGTCACATTTTGCAGTATTGAGCCCAGGATGGTTTTCTGTCTGTTTTGACCCACAATCCCCTGTACAGCTGAAGATTTATCATATAATCATTCAGTTGCAAGAGAACAGACCAGTCACAGCACAAACATATTTTGTGTAACAGAGAATACTTATTTAAATATTTCTTGCTTTTTAGTGCATATGCATGTCAACCTGTGGCAGCAGTTTAACATTCCAGGCTGAAAATCAAAAGTTAAAGGAGGAACTGAAAAATTCTAAGTTTTCATATACAAATGTTAAGTACAACATCCTTACACAAATAACCAGCAGTGGAGAGCAAAATAGCCTAAACCTTAATGTAGAGTACCACTTATTGGTTGTCCTGATGAAATTAATGTTAAGTTAGGCCTAAGTAACATTGATATGACATTTGATGTATCAAAGACCACTGTATCAAATATTTGTAGAAATTGGATACCTGTCATGGCCATGATCCTCAAGCTGCTCGTTAAATGCCAACTAAAGGAACCATACTTAAAAACATCATAAACCATGATAGATTGTACAGAAATTTTTATAGCCAGACCCAGTAATTTGACAGCCAGAGCTCAGACATGGTCAAATTATAAACACAACACAGTCAAATATTTAATCACCATCAACCAAGCATAGGCGATTTGTTTTTTGTCTCTTGGGTGGGATGGGCGAGTATCAGACAAACTTGATCACTAAAGAATTTGGATTATTAAACCTTTTAGAACCTAAGGATGAGGTGTTAGCAGATAGGGGATTTCAAATGAGAGAGGAGCTTGCAGCTTATGGTGCAACTCTTTGTATCCCTCACTTCACAAAGGGAAAGAAACAACTCTCTGCACATGAAGTAGACCAATCACGACAGCTTTCTCGTGTTAGGATTCATGTTGAGTGAGTCATTGGTCAGTGAAAGAACTTGAAGATTTTACAAACTGTAATTCTGTTCTCCACTGCCACAAGTTGACTTGTTAGATGACATTGTTGTTTGATGTGGTGCGCTGACAAACCTCTGTAAAAGTGTTGTCCCAAAAATGTAACTAGGCAGTGGGTTATCTGTGCCTTTGTTAACGCCTAAATGATATTTGTGGTTAAAGGGTTAAACCCATGGTCTAATGTACTGTAAGACCAAGCAGAACACCAACTGGAGGGATAAGGTTTTTCTGGTGCTAACTTCCCTAGTTCTAGTGACTTCAGCACAAAGAGTTGGAAAACAAGCTTGCAAACACAATCTGTCAAGGGGGTCATTGTCCTCGGTCTCACAGTGATGTGGACGATGGGTTAAACTTGTGTACGAATGTCGTTTTGGGTCTTTTTTTTGCCAAAATATTTCATTTGTGTTGTATATAAATATTCCTATATGTTTTTGTAAAAGTGAAAATACGATTTAATTGCATAACAGATCTCAAAAGATCTCATAATTACATGTAAAATTTGATAACTATGACTTGGATATGTACAGTATGGAATAAAACATTTAGTGTCTTGATGCACTGAAGTAAATCAATATACAGACAATAGTCAATAACAATAAAAAGGATATTAAGGAAAATGTAACTTTTGTATTTATTTTTGCAGTGTAAATACAGGTAGGTCATAGCACAAAATTAAGACATTTTAATATTTCAAACAGAGGCTGCTGTAGGTATACCTATTGGAAGCCTTTAAATATTTACCAAATATTAATATATTTACAAAATGATTTATTTTAAACAATCAACATTAGGTCATATACTTCTGTCAGTTCATACTAAATGCTTCTGAGTTCTCTGAGTAAGGCTTTGGGTATTGTCTGTGGCATTCATTCTGGATGTGGTTGCATTGGAAACAAGAAAATGTAAAGAAAAAAGTCCTACTTGGTTCCAGTAACTCAAAAGGGTAAAATGTTTTAAAATTCACAGTAAATTTAAGAAAACCATTAAAAGTAGAGTATTTTTCTAACCAGGTTATATGCTGAAATTAAAATAGAATACAATCCCATGTAAAAGATACAAGGATAAGTCAAAAGTACTTTTGGACTGAGGAAAAATATAGTCACTGGCATAGGGGTGTCCCGATACAACTTTTTCACTTCTGATACAATACAGAAATTGCAGTTTTGAGTACTGGCCAATACCAATACTGACTCGATACAATATCAGCACAAATCATACATATTTTTATTACTTATTTTGTTGTGTGGAATGTTAGAAAAGTCTTTTTCAAGTAATATTAGTCAAACAGAAAACAATGGTCAACATATCTTGCTTTTTAATGGCATATGAAGATACACCCCCTCAGGTGAAAAAAAAAGAAAAAATCTGTATCGTCTTTCTATGTATTTAACACTGTAGAGTACACAGTTTAAACACAAGCTAATTGAAGTTGTCAAGGATTTTTTGGAAATGTTGAAAAAATCTGCAGCACAAACACCACTGCTCATACACATCATGTTCATCCTACTTACATAACTGCTACTCAGATATTGTAGCAATTCTCATTCTACACAATAACAATAACAAAGCACTGACAAAGATTCCATTAGCTTGGGATGCAGGATTGTTTAAAGTGAAACCGAAGGTGTGAACTATTTTCAGATCAATTTGTTTAATATTCATCTGACCACTTGGAGGGACTCAGAGCATTGAAATGTTATTCTCAGTCAGTTGGTCCTTTAATACTGTATGTAAGAAAAAATGGCAACTTTATTGCAAAAGTAACGTTACACACCCAGATCCTATTTCAGGCATGTTCATGCACATGCTTTCAGGATGTGACAAGACTCAGAATCTGCTTCATTTTCTCACACTAAGGTCTGTTTTACTTTTTTGCAGTACACACACTGACATCGCATAAGAGGAAACAGTGTGACAGGAGCTTACATGTCTAAACTACCCAAAGATACAAACAAAAAAATCCCCCCAACTTGGCAGAATGTTCTAGATGCATGGCCTTTTGCAGATGAAACTTCCCTATTCTCCTTTCTTATTCTTGATCTTGGTGTTGTAGATTAACTGCTAAATCAGAAGAAATCGATCACTTCACAATGTTTTTGTGTTAGTGTTGACATGAATTTATAATGCAATAAAACCACTGCATTTCAAAAATAACTTTCTTCTGTACAAGAAGTTGCTTGCATTTATAAGATGCACTGTATGATATTGTTGTGTAAACCAGGAATAGATTCTGTTCTTGGAGAGGATATTTTTTGTGGAGGGTATTACTCAACTGTTGTATACAGCATTTTGCTAAAATACTATTACCTCCTAGAGTAAAACCTCCTTTTGGCACCAAAATAGCCCAGAACATGAACAAACAGCATGGAGAAGTGTCCTAAAGAATCTGATACCATGGTGTTAGATGTGCGTCCTTTGGGACCTATAGAATATAGGTTTCTGCATAAACTGATTTGCATTGGGACTGAAGACTTCCTGAAGTTGAGCATATAAGAATATGGAGTAAGTCTGCTACCAAAAACAAACAGCGTTTGAGTCAATGAAACATGCATGCTACTCGAGTAAGTTTCAGGTCAGTACAAGTAAATCTGTGCTTTTTTTTAAAGTTGCAACTTGGAAAAAATAAGTTGAGGAAGTTAGACATGAAGCATCAAAGAAAGGTCATGATCTGCAGAAGGCTGCAAAGTCTGCAGTGCAAAACTCTGTTAATTGTGGGCTTTTTTCTGTGCATGTGTATTTGGCACTTTCACTTCCATGCGGAATTTAGAACATATTACGTTTATAATACCACATTTGATTGCACACAAGCGTCTTGAGATAAATGAATGTGACTGATTTGATTTGTGTTGCAGTGATAAGATAACTTAGCTGCTGTCATGTGCTGTAGTACCGCGCCCAAATACAAATCCGACAACTGAAATATGATGTCTTCACATGTGATTTCCTGGATGACTGCAGATTTCTTATGAACGTCGTTTGTATGAATGGAGGGCTATACAGCTTAACCAGAAGAGCAGTAGTGGTGAGGAAGGAGGGGGAAGTGGGGAGAGGAGCTCTTCGTGATTTCGTGATTTATGTGTGAAGGGGAATATCACTTCATTAGAAAAAAAAGGAAAGCACCTGCTTTTGTGCTGAGATAACTGCTCATAACAGCTTTAAAGAGTCAAAACAGCTACCCCAAGAGATACTAACATTACATTTAACAAATATATATTCTGAAAACAAAAAGGAAATGAAAAGCAAGTCAGCTAAAAAGCAATCTTTGGTAACTGTAAATGCTAAACAAAAGCTGTGCATGTCGGAAAACATAACATGATGGAACTTCCAAGATTAGGAATCTATAGTTTCTCTTTTCTGCAGAAAGAGTAAAACTGAGTCATCATTCGGCAATGTTTCCCTTTACAGTAGCTGCAAGTGCTGCAAAGGAAATGTGAACAATGCATGCACACATCTTTCTTGCATAGCAAAAAAATAGTTGATATATGCAGTCTATGTTAAAATATAAATCAATGCCAAAGGAGACTATAAAGAAAATCTGAGCCAGTACATTCAGTATAAACAAGCAGCAAGTTTTGAAGATTTTTTTATTTATGGGTATTTATGGGATTAATAAATAAAAGGAGAATTTGCATGTTCTCTGTGTGCATGTGTGGGTTCTCTCCGGCTATTCTGGCTTCCTCCCACAATCCAAAAACATAACTGGTCTCTCTAAATTGTCCTTAGGTGTGTGTGTTCATGGTTGTTTGTCCTGTCTGTCTCTGTGTTGCCCTGGCGACCTTTTCCAGGGTGTACCCCACCTCTCGTCCGATGACTGCTGAAGATAGGCACCGGCCCCCCTCGTGACCCTGCAAGGATAAGCGTGATGAATAGTAGATGGATGGATTGATTTATTAGAACCAGAGATCAACAGGTCAGAGAAATCCAACAGACAAGAAGAGGACCAGTTCAATAGGCCAATATTTCTAATATGAGTCGGCAAGTCTGGGTTTAGAACCAGAGAGGACCCTCCTCCCTCCAAGGGATAATCAGTTGGAAAGCAATACGTTGCTTTCCAAGCAAGCAACGTATTTTAGACTCCTTGAGAAAATCTATTTAATCTAAACTATGTATGTGAGGAAGAGAGTTCAATCTTCCAGGAAGGCATGATAAAGATCTAAGGCCAAGCCATAAGCAGTTCTTTCTACTCAAAAACCAATCTGACATAATTTTAAGCTGTGCAGACCAGTAACAGAGCTGCATGTTGGATAGAGATAAACCTCACAACTGCTTGGGTTTATTGAATGTGGAGAGCTTAATTTGTTGATGCTCATTGATCCAAATTAAACAAGAGATATGGGAATTAAGGGACGTAAATAACATAGAAGATAAATAGCAGGGGGATTTTGATATAGATAGTTTAAGATAGTATAGATAGTTTTATTAATCCTACCAAGAAGTGATGTAGGTAAAAAGGACCATTTCAACAGATCATTCTTAATGTTCTGAACTAGGGGGGAGTAGTTAGATGAGAATATGTCATACAAGTTAGGACCGATAAAGATGCCCAAGTACTTGAAACTTCTTTCAGATATGGGAAAAATATATGTTGAGGGATCCTGAAAGGAAAGAAGAAGGAAAGAAAGAAGCAACAGATTTACCCTAAATTAATCTTATAACCCAAAAGGGAACCAAATTTAGCTTTGGAACTAAGAACTACTGTGACTGATTTATCTGGGGTTTTCAGGTAGAGTAGGACATCATCCACAAAAAGGGAGATAACATGGTGGTCTTCACTTATCCTGATTCCAGATATGTCAGGGTTAGATCTAATAATCTCAGCTAAAGGTTCAATGAACAGTGTAAAGAATAAAGGTAACAAAGGACACCTCGCTCTACAACCTCTTTGCACAGAGAAACCTTTTGACAACATCTCATTTGTATTTACTGTGGCACTGAATGAGAGTTGAAGACCTTGATCATATTGATAACTTAAAGGCCCAGGCCAAAATTCTGTAAAACTAAGAATAAAAAGGGCCATTCTACCCAATCAAAAGCCTTTTCTACATCCAGGGAAATTATCAGAGCAGTATCTTTATGATAATTAGAATAATGACCAACACTGAGTGCACAACACAGACTTTTTCCAGACTTTTTTTTTTTTTAATGTGCCCAGTCCTGTCCATTTCAACTGAACAAACACATCTGTCAGAGGAAATGTAAAAATTTTAAAAAGTTGCATTGACATCCTTAAACTAACACCTGATTCAAACAAGTTTTTATTTTCAGTTTCAGCCTAAATGATTGAGTCCGAGTGGGCCATGTTCCGCGCCTCCATTGCCAAGGCTGGTTACCTTGGTAACCAGCCTTGTTGCAAGGTTGTCGGTGCATTCCTCAAACCCGATGTTGGACAACAGTGGTGAGGGATGGTGTCAGGCTGAAGAAGGAGTCCTATTGGGTCTTTTGGCCTGTGGGACTCCAGAAGCAGCTGATAGGTACCGGCATGCCAAGCAGCATGTGGCTCAGGTGGTTGCTGAGGCAAATACTCAGGTGTGGGAGGAGTTCGGAGTGGCCACAGAAAATGACTTCCGTATGGCTTTGAGGTGATTCTGATCCACCATCCAGCGTCTCGTGGGGGAACATTGCACCACCAACACTGTTTATAGTGGGGATAGTGTGCTGTTGACCGCAACTCGGGACATTGTGGGTTAGAATACTTTGAAGACCTCCTCAGTCCTACCAGCACATCTTCCACTGAGGAAGCCTGGGGACCTTGAGTTGGGGCTCTGCAGTCTCTGGTGCTGAGGTCACAGAGGTGGTTAAAAAGCTCCTTGATGGCAAGGCCTCAGGGGTGGATGAGATCCGCCCGGAGTTCCTTAAGGCTCTGGATGTTGTAGGGTTGTGTTGGTTCACGCGACTCTGCAATATCGTGTGGACATTGGGGGCAGTTCCACTGGACTGGCAGACTGGGGTGGTGGTCCCCCAACTACAGGGGAGTCACACTCTTAAGCCTCCTTAGTAAGTTCTATTCAGGGGTTCTGGAGAAGAGGGTCCGTCGGATAGTCAAACCTCAGATTCAGGAAGAGCAGTGTGGTTTTTGTCCTGGCTGTGGAACACTGAACCAGCTCTACACCCTCAGCAGGGTCCTGGAGGGTGCATGGAAGTTCACCCCACCAGTCTACATGTGCTTTCTGGACTTGGAGAAGGCGTTCGACCGTGTCCCTTGGGTAATCTTGTGGGGGGTACTCCGGGAGTATGGGGTACCAGGCCCTTTGATACGAGCTTTTAGGTCCCTGAATGACTGGTGTCAGAGCTTGGGCCGCATTGCCGGCAGTAAGTTGGGCTTGTTTCTGGTTAGAGCTGGTCCCTGCCGAAGTTGCCCTTTGTCGCCTATTCTGTTCATAACTTTTATGGACAGAATTTCAAGGCACAGCCAAGGTGTTGAGGGGATCCGTTTTGGTAGCCTTAGGATTGCGTCTCTGCTCTTTGTGGGTGATGTGGTCCTACTGGCTTCATCAGCTCATGATCTACAGCTCTCACTGGAGCAGTTCGCAGCCAAGTGTGAAGCAGCCGGTGTGAGAATCAATGCCTCTAAATCCATATCTTGCTGAAAAGTGACTTGTAAGTTAGTTTTGTCTTATTTCAAGTGTTCTAAGATATTTGCACTAGAAACTAGACAAAAATACTTTGTAAGATTTTGTGTTTTTGCTGTGTAGGCCACTAGAAGGGGGTGTTTACATTAGCCGATGCTTGATTACTGTTTCATCTCCTTCCTCATGTTGTATTTACCAGCAACACTGATAGTGTGTACAGTCAGTACTGTACTGAGGGTGCATGAAGACGCAGTGAAAGCGAGACCTGAGGCAAGTTCCCACACTACACCCAGAAGCAATAAGAGGATGCAGTACTCTGAGGGAACTTTTATTTATAAATCATTTTTAATCCACTCTTCGAAATGTGTGGTGCCATCTTTCATGTGTTGTTAGCCACAAATCCGCTTAATGTTCGGTAAGTGGGTTTTGTTTTTTTAGTACATAAACTAAATCGCACATATTGCGTAGGTGGATTTTTTCCCTATTGTCTTTAAAAATAAATGATTTTGCATTTTACATTTGACTAAAAGTGATTACACAGACATCTCCATAGGGTGTCATTCCTTGATATCTTTCAGTTTTATTATTCCTATTTCCAACATTTCTATAGCCTATATGATGTAGCTGCTGCAGAATCGGCATTGCTGATTCATGTGCGTACCGGAACTTCCTTTTTCAAAAGGTGATGAAGAAGTGCTGAGATTACATGTTGCTAGACAAAATGCATGATGACAATTTAAGTTGGTTAATTTCTTAAAATTGGGTTAAGATATTATTTATTTGCTCTACTGCAGTACAGGTTACACATGGATGGAATTTATTTTCAAAAACATAACTTAGCGTTTAGTTTGTAGCAACATTCAGCTGGACCTCTTCAGAAGCTCTGCAAGTATATGTGGGGCCCTAAATGGAAATTTGATTTGGGGGACGTCCATGGAGCAGATTATAGCGCTCAGGAATTATGTGACACCTTAAAACCATCTTGTAAATTTCACATAAGAATCTTACCCACAATTAAAACCTTTAAGATTTTTTTTACATTTCTTTTTGTTTGTTTTTTACATTTTCCAGTTTAAGTGGTGTTGTGATGTTATATTTTATTTGTCTTCATTACATTTTCACAGTTTTTAAAATTAATGTTTTTCAACTGCTTTTAACTGTATTTTTTATTGCATATATAGCATTTTATTCAACAGATTTTCTTTTTCCCTTAATGTGGTTCTGAATATATTTTGTTTTTCATCCAGTTACAATGTCAAAACACCAGTTTAAATTCCACTTTCAGTGCATTATTGTAGGAATATTTAAAAAAAATAAAATTTTTCAAATGAAATACAACTTTATCCTGGTGGAGATTTGTCATGCATGTCATAAATCTGTTATCCCACTCCCTTCTTGAAACCACTACCTGTATCACACTTCTTCTGTGTCACCATGTTTTTTCCTCCCTCCACATGAAAATGGGTGTTTGTCCAATAAAGGGAGCTTGCATATGTGTCCTCTGACATTTCTCAGCCAGTGAAAATGTTTGAGGTGGAGTCTGCTATTTGTGGGGTTTGCTTGTGTCTCACAGATGTAATTCCTGCTCACAATCATTACCTTTAGATAATTTTGCTCTCTATCTTGTTAAGAATTAGCTGTTGAAGGAAACAGTTGTTTTTTGTTCATAAAAATAAATAAGTTATTGTTCTTTTTTTTACTCCCGGACTGAACTCATAAATAGGTGACAACTTTTCTCCAGAAATTTAAAATTGCTTCCACAGTTTATAAGCAAAAACATAGTTAACAAGCCATTTTTTAAAAAATGATATAAAAACATACAAAAGGCTATTTAAACTTTGAATGAGTTCATTAACCTACAATCAATGAAAGCTCAAATACTATTTCATGTTTCCTATTCACAAAGTAGAAAGGATTGTGAAACCAAACACTTCCTCAAACTGTTGTTGAGTTAAAAAAAATTTGATTAAAAAACACATCGTTGTGCGATATTGGAGAAGTTTGAAGATGCTAAATCTGAGTCCTGATGCTGAGCAGGAACTCAAAGGTGCTGTGGTCGGGGTTAGTTTCATCTTGATTGGAGATCCTCTTGTATCCACCAACATGGTGAAAACAAAAGAGGTAGCTGAGCAGTGGGTTACTTTAGATGAAACACTTCATAGCTCTGGAGAATTTTTAAGAGCTCCTCAAATAATAGTTTAAGGCAGTACAGTCACCAGCTGCTTTATTGAACATGCACTAGTTCAGCTGCATGTTCAACATTTACCTTTTAACTATTTTGTATCTGACTGCTTTTTTTGGTCAATCTTACAGAAATAAATTTCATAAGAAAAATGTATGTTTTCTTATGGGTTGACATGCATCTCCTGATTTTAACAAGTGATGATCTGAGTCACAGCAATCAATGATCACACAGGGTGAGCAAGTGATCGGACATGAATCAGAGGGGGTTTTTTGAGAAGGGAGCACGTTCCATTCATGTGCTCTGTACTCTGACATGTTTTAATCATAAATTGATTCATTTACTTAAAGCTCTTTTTTATTGTACTAGCCTTTTTGTGTGAACTTTTTTGATTCAGTGTTTTTGTGTTCTCTTTTAGTTGTCTTAGCTTTTGACCGAGAAAATACTTCCGCGCTCCGCTTTACTTGCTATGCATCCAAGGATGACTGGATGAATGCATTTCCTGATTTCTACGTCTTTATTGTTTTTTTTTTCCAGTATGTAATGAAGGTATATACTTCTGTTTGTCACAACTCTAAGTAGATTGTTGGATGTTCTTGCAACATCCAACATTACAACATGATTTGTGAGATGAGTGGCAACTCATAGGATTGTAGTTATTATTACTGTAAACAGAGGAGGTGTATTTTGTCAGTTTCTTTGTTTGCACAGCACTTGATTGATGTCGTGTGCTTTAAGCATAATTTAAATAGTGCGTTTAAAAAAGAATTAAACACAGTGAAAGTCCTGATATGGAACAGCTTACAAAAAAAGTTCCATTGTGTAAAGCAATTTTTTTTGTTTGTTTTTTTATGTAGGAAAACTTCTATCAGTACAAACACGGATCCTTATTGAGCAGGCAAATAAAACTTAAGACATCATTTAGAAAGCAGCTACCAGTGTTGAATGTAGCTTTGCAATTGTGAAGCACAAAAGCTGAAAGGTGCCTGGCCACTAAAATCCAGTCTAAGAAAAACAGAAAGTTAATGGCAAACGAGTATGATGTGGTTTTAAAACTTGATAACATTGTGCATACTGACGCTGAAGATGATGACACATCTGCGAGCTCTCTTTTTAACCAAAAAAAAACCTTTTAGCATGTAAACTACATAGGTGATGGTCAATTCAGGGACTAAATATCGTTAGAGCCAAACAATTAGTTAGCATCTGATCACCCATAATCAACCATTATGTTTGTAAACACAACTTTTATGTTGCTGTCAAATCCTTTGGCTAGGTGTAAGAATAATAAGTCTGAAGACCAAATCAACTTTTTTGTTTTTCTAATCTAGGATGTTGCATCAGCAAACTTCTGTCTTTCATTTGAATTGTATACATCTAACCGACACAAAGACTGCATCATTTTAAAAGGGCATGGATATATGATTTTATTAATGGAGTCTACCTGTGTAATTTAATCTATGTAAATCCAGATGTTCTGTGGAGGTCTCAGGGTTGGTTTTAAAACATTAGTGAACAAACAGCATCATAAAGACCAAGGAACACAGCAGACAGGTCAGGGAGAATCCTGTGGAGAAGAATAGAACACAGTTTGGTTGTTAAATAGTATCCCACACTTCAATGTATCACACAGTGTTGTTTAATCCATTATTCACTTCACAGCTACAAGTCTACTAAGACATGGAAGTCCACATAAACTGGGCAATGGAAGCGGCAAAAAGGCTCATTGTAACTCTAGAGGAGCTATAGATATCCACACTTCAGCTGGGATAATGAAAAGCGTGACAAGAGTGAAGTCTTTGTTAAAAGAAAAAAGACTGCAGTTTGTGTCAAGCCAGCTTCAGGAGCAAAACAGCTTGATAAATTTGACATGATTAAGAGTAAATTACATTCATTTTTTGTATCTCTCCATTTTTCTTCCTCATCTTCCCTCCAGCTCCACGTCTTGCCTTCTTCATTAGTACAACATGGATGTTGTACTAATGAAGAAGGCAAGACGTATCACTGCAGACCCCACCCATCTTGGCAAAGAACTGACTTAACACCAAACTCTTCAGAAAAAAGGCCCCAGTATGGAAGTAGTATTTTTTTCAGTGTCAGAGTGCTAAACATCTCAAAGTTTTAATTTTTTTCCCCAGCAGCATATTTAACTCGTATTAGTTTAAAACACTAAAAAGCGCTTATTTTTTTCCATAATCTTAACTGTAATCGTGTTCATTTTACACTTGTCTGTGGCTACAGAAGGCGTGAATAATAATAGTGTAGATCTGAAATAAATTATGGTCAGAGGGACATATAGAACCAACCATAGGCCCTGCATTATTAACAGGCTTTTAGGAAACATAATGCATCTTCCTCTGTTGCTGCTGCGAGTTTGGTTCATGCTGCTTTTGGACATATCTCTCAATCTGTATTCATTTGTGAATGTTACAAAGTTTTTCAGACTTTAAAGGAATCACAATACAGTTTCACAGTGTAAAGTGTAAGTGGTGAGAAATGATCACAAGTCCATGCCAAGAACAATGAGTTTAAACCCAAACAGAACAGTCTCTCTTCTCTGTAGTGATAGGTCTCAAAAGTCAGCATCAGAAAAAAAGCTTTTAATATTTGTCAGTTACACCAGTCCAAGGAGTTTGTAGAGATATGCTATAAGTAAATTATAGACTCTGTGTAAAAATCGTTGGTTATAGATTTGTTACAATTTTTAGCAAGAATACTAAATGTGTTAGTTATTTAAAATCTACAATATTCTTGAACTGCTTCCTGTGCAATGTGACGAGGTTATGTAGCTCTGTGGTCAAGGTTGATTAAAGGTGTTAACCTCTAAAATAGCCCTGGGGGGAATCAACTGTTCCTGGCTGCTGTGTGTGACTCAGACAGAGCACACCAGTCAGGGGGTGTTTCTGTGCAACAGATGGAATGGTGTGGGAGGACAAATTGCAGCAGTGTTTATTTAGGGCATGGCTGAGCCCAGTGAAGACTTTTATGAAAACACCTCCAGAAGGAAATGACTTTTCAGAGTACAAAAGGTTTTCAAACACATCCTTAATTCTGATCTCAATGTATATTTACTTTCTATTTATGTTTACTGTATAAAACAAAGTTAAAAACTGTCTCACAGGGAGGGGGCTAAAAGGAAAGATTTTTGGGGGGATCTGACTTTTTGTCTTTGTTTCCATTTTATGATGTTTCTCAATTTGTGGTTTGTTTTCTTTTGTCTTTCAGTTCAACATCCAGGGTGTGGCTGGCAGGCTGGTTCTCCCACATTCCACGATAAATCTGAACATCTTTCCTCCTCCGTCACAGTCAAATTATCAGATCCTCTCAGTGACAAGGAAGATTAGGTGATTGACTTTAGTCCTTTGAAGATGCTTTGTTTGTTTTTTTTCTGCTTTGCCTGTCTGGTTGGGTTTGATCTCACAAGTGACGTCAAAGCCACCACACAATGTCACAGAGTTCCTTCTGGACCTTAGAACTCTTTAGCAGCAAAATAGACATATTTGAGGCAGATTTTTTTTTTTGCATATGTTGAATCAAACATTTTTTTTAAATAAACTTTTAATACTCAATTCCCTGCTTCCGGTTTCTGCTATGTCCCAGGTTTTAGCTTTGGAAAGGAGCAGAAATTAATCAGCATCACAACAGAAACTTCAGAAATTTTTCTAGAGGTAGTTTACTGACAAATCAGTTTCCAGTTGTGAAAGATTTAGACTCAGACTACAGTCAAGTTAACAACAGAGAGCTGATTAAAATAATCTGGTCATCATAAAGCAGTAAAGTTATTTAAATCTAGCTTTAAGTGAGCAAAATGCCAAAGATTCATATTTCCATTATTTATTAAACAACATGAAACAGAATGGAAAAACTGAAGGTTTGATAAACTAAGGACACCCCTGCTGCTTCCACTGTTTTTAAGAGGGACAGCAGCTGTCAAATCCACTTGGTTGTCTGATGTTCATTACTGTGACCACCTCTATGAAAACAAGAGTCTGTGTGTTGGTTTGGCGCATACGGGTGCCAAGTTGGAAAGACATGAGGAATGGCCTCAGAGAAGAAACTGCTGCATTCTGTCAGACGTTAGAAGGCTATATGCAAATACTTTAAATTTCAGATGTCACCTAACAATAAACAGAGAGCTCAGTCTTATGAGATTGTAAGCCTCAGTTTGAATGGTAAATATCAAAGTTCATTCCTGTAAAATAAAAAAAAGGTTCTATCTTCTTTCTTAACATGAATCTATTTGCATTATTTAGGGTTTCAGGGTGACATCTCACCCTGAACCAGGGTGAGATAAAAGAACCAGTCTTTTATTTTTCACTGAAATAAAAGACTGGTTCTTTGGACACATGAGATCAGTAGAGATGTTTGACCAAGATACACTGCACAATGCTGATGGAAGGCTGATAATTTTGACTTGTTAAACGTTGCTTCAAACTGTCCTCAGCATGACAATGATCCAAAACATACCTTCAAATCCACAATATAAAAACACAGAAAAATAGTGAAGGTGTTGTAATGGGTCAGTCAAAGCTGAAATTAAATGATAGGACCTTAAGAGAAGCACGCAGGAACAGACCTCTGCAAACCTCAGTTGCATTATGTAAAGAAGAGTGGGACGAAATTTTGGATAAAGTCATACTGAAAACAACTAAAGTACTTGAGGTTGTTTCTGAAAATGGTAGTTCAAAAGCTGTTGAATCATGGGGTCCACTTAATTTTCCACAGCTTGTTTCATTCTTAATGGCAGTAAGGAATTTGCTGGGTCTTTCTCTACATGTGAGGTTAGATTTTAAAATTAGTACAACCTCAAGTCAAAACCAAGGCCAGTGCCCCACTCTACATGCCAATAAAATGTGAAACATCAAAACTGCTTCTCACATTGATCTGAGAGATCCAGATTACCATTAAAAAAACACCTACATATTAGTAGCTAACAAGCCATTTTATCCCAGATATAGTTTTTTGTTAATTGTTTTTGTGATTGAAGTTCACAAAAAAAATTGAATCATCTGCATCAAGTAAAAAAAACAGTATATTCTTGCAGATAAAAATATGTATATATCTTTATAAAATATACAATTTCAAAATATAAATGTAAAATAACCAAGTAGTGTTTTTACAGCTGTTATGTGTATTGATAAAAAAGTAGTGCTATTTGTGACATAGAAACAAAATAAAAAATAAAATGTAACAAATAGTAATAAAATGTAACAAATAGAGGGGAAAAAATGGATTTGAGTTTCTTTAGCAGAAACAAAATTCCTCAATAGCAATTAAGGCTAATGGTAAACAACACTCAATTATGAATATTAACCAAGGAGGAACAAGGAAGAAGCAACCAAAAAAAAAAAAAAAAAATGGAGCTGACTGTTCTCACCTTCTCTCCCGCTGCAGGACGCCGGCATCAGTGTAGCCGCCAGGTAGCATGCAGAGCTACATACGTCTGCCACCATGACAGGTGATGAAAACAAACAGAGAGCAATGAACATGCGCTCTGTGCGCTCTTATGTTTTTGCATTTTATTTGTTCGCCGTTTGAATAAATATAATTTTAAATCAACTAGAATATTCATAGCTACTACTACGGAAGCCGAGAGCGGACATATTATGCATAAACTTTTTTCTAATGGTTTTCTCGAGATCACAACTTAATTGCGAGAAAACAAACTTTGTTTTCTTAAGATCACGAGATGATTGGTGTGTGTGTTAAACCTCATTCCATCATTCAAATGCATGCCACACCAGTGGTAGAATAATTCTGTGAATAAGCGAGAGGGTAAACTATAATGACACCACGTCATTGGTCGTATGATTAAACCATCGGGAAATTATCTTGTTATCTCGAGAAAACGGTCGTCGTTATTTCATGATAATGACATAATTATTATTATATTATTTACCATGAGCACTTTTATCTTTTCACTGGGCATGAATGGTATTTAAACACATAATTGTATGGGATGATTCAGTCAGTCAAACATTTACAATGTGGATACAACCTCTGGCCTTACACACTTACTCAGTGATTACAGTGTAAACAGAGCTTTCACTAAGCTTAAGGGTGTCATTCATGATTTACCTCAGTGAGCGGAATCTGTGTGAAGGAGCTGAGTGTAACATTTATTCATTCATCATGAGATAACAGAGGAGGGAATACTACTAACTACTCCTACTGAGGTTTTAGGAAGATTTAGATTTAATTGATCCATAGTATATATCAATAGTTGTTATAATTGTGGATGCTGGTAAAGCTTTCAGAGACATCCAAGTTAATTATGGGCCAACTGAGTCTGTGTTTCCAGGTTTTATTTGTTCAAACAAAAAGGATATTAGGTGATGTTGATCTTTCTCACTTGCCGTGGCTCATCTTCTTAGTTCAGGTTACAACTGTTTTAGTTTGCCAGGCTTTAGGTGCTCCCTGCTAAACTATTTCTACAATCTAGATCACCTTTCATCACTCACATGGTAATGCTTTACCTGTCTGGTCTAAACAGCATCATGATTTATGACAGAAAGTTAAAGTTATGAAACATGAACTTACTGGCCTACAGTCCATGTTTTACTTTGGAGATCTTAGGTTATCAGTAAGAATGGCCTGTTCTGTCAGTTAACTCTACCACATCAGGTGAAGCTTCACATGTAACAAAAATGATTTAAAGAATAAATGTACCATTGATAAGTATCATGTTTGTTTTTGTTCAGGAGTGAAAAGGACTCCTTTAAAAGCTCCCTTTAGACCTTTGATAGGGTTAGAAGATTATATTTCAACAGTGAACAATTCATTCCCTTTTCAGATAGCATAATACTGGAAATTGGATTGGATTTCCAAAGTAATTCAAAAATCTAATAGTCACAATAATAAAGGCCATCTTGGAGGGACTGATAGATTTTCCTTCCTTGTCCAGTATAAAGATTTAAATTAACGGTAGGAAAATGACTACAGTTCCACAATAAAATAACATTCTTCATACAGCAAAATAACATGAAGGGTTAAAGTAGCTAAAAGTAAAAGGTCTGTTCTTGCAAAATATGCAGTATTTAATTGTTTAGTGTCAACAAGTAACACTGAATCAGACTCAAAACTGAAAACTACCAAACTAATGTATGATCACCTACAAGTTTAACTCTGATCAAACAACAGGCTAAATTCTATCAAAACTGAAGAGAATCAACTAATGACACCAAGCAGCAGAGGCCTTCCTACCTAAAAGAAATAAAACACACTAGTAAAGGATGAATGAAATAATCATGGCTACTAACATCAAATTAACCCAGAAATCAGAAGGACTTTAACAGGTTCTGGTGGAACCACAATTCCAAACAACCCTCCTGGATTTATCTGACAATCAGGCGCTCAGCTAAATCTAACAGATATGAATGTTTATAAATCTGAGTCAGCAAACAGGACTTCAGCTCCTCCTTGTCCAACAAGACATCAGAACAGCCATCTGATCCAGCAAACATTAACATTATAACAGCAGCAGAAACTCAAAAAAGGCAACAGGAGCATATCTTACTATTTATTTGTTCTCATTATTAACAATTTCAAAAAACAAATCAAAGCAACATTTATCCAGGGCAGCATCAGGATCATATAAACTACAGCAATGTTCACAACTGGTTATCAGCAAAGAACAAATGACAGCAGCTAATAAACTGAAAAAAAAAAAAAAACAAACAACGGAAGGTACTACTAATAAAACACCCTGTGCAACATGCTGACTGACCAAATATTTATTATCTTTCCCTCCCAACCACACTTGATTTGCTATCTAACTCCATGTCTGATAATGAAGTGGGAATACAAATGAGAAATGATAAGTCGGTCGGGGGAAATTGGAGATGTGGAAGTAATTCAGATTGCACTGAAGCACACACTAATAGGGACTAATAATGACACTGATAATACATTTTTATATGTATATATGATTTTTTGATTTTTGTCCTTTCCACGTCTGCTGCCCCCTATCGTCCAGCAGCCACAGAAGGCCACCATCATTACATTGTGTTGGTTACTTATTATAAAGAACGTAAGCCCGAAAGGAGACCAGGTTTTTATACAGATTGAAATCTACCATTGACCAGCAATGACCAAAAGGTTTAGGAAACATGTTTTTTCTTTACAACAAAATGTCTTTCTTGAACAATTTGGTCTTTGATAACTAGGATCAGTGGGAATGCATGTATGATTGGATTGAAATGACTTTTTTTCTTTTTTACTAAAAAGTGCCTTGAGATGATGTGCTGTGAATTGGCGCTATATAAATAAACTGAATTGAGTTTACATATTTTGAGGAATGCATAAGAGCAATTCTAACAACACACTGAGTCTCAAACAGGTTAAAGTCTCAAACAGACTAAATCCTGACTGTTTGTGTTATACAATTCATTAGCTATCAGCGAGCTACTTGCTTGCTCTTTGAGAACTGACCGCAGATTCTGAAAGTCATAAAGATCTGACTATAGTTTGAAATATCAACATGATGAACCACTTTGTTAATAGTTTTGACACAGTTCTCCACTGGCCTTTATTATCACCATTTTAAGCCAAGATTGTTGGAAAAGGCTGCTCTCTTTTAGTGTTAGTGTTGTGGGCTGTGTTGTGAGGAAGCTCAAAAGCCATGGATTAGAAGCAACTTCACACGTGGATGGTTTTGGGATGCTTTACTATTAGTATGACAAAGGCATGGCTGCTTTTACCTATTTTCCAGATGTCTTCAACAAGTTAAATTAGAATTCATCCAAGAAGAGATTTGAAATATGTATAATTCACAGTATGGTTTTTGTTCTTCCTGCAGTTCATTAATCTGTTCTTAAATGTTATTATTGAACAGAAGAGGCTTCTTTGTTGACCTTCTTGTCATGAGACATTGGCCTAACAGACTATCACATTATCCCACTCTGCAGTTGTGTTCAAATCCACCTGATGCCAAAATACAAGAAGCTCTGCGTTGGTTTGCAAATAGATTCTGTAGCAAACGCCTCAGGAGAAGATGGCTTTTTAAAGCTAGTAATAACAGTCTTTGTAATCAATCATTAAGCATCTGAACACAACAATATAAAAATTGGAATTCTTACCATGTGAGATCTATTGTTGTCAAAATATTTGTTTTTTATCTGTATTTGGCTGCTGGAGGGATACTTAACAATCATTTGAAAAATAATATTGTGAAGCCCTCATCATATGGTTCCTGCTATTATCTTCTACCCAGGTTAGCAACACAAATACACTTAATATGAAACCTCTGATCAGTCCTTGTGTATAACTCTAAAACTTTAGATTAGAATAACTCCATGAGACAAGTGAGTTTCACACAACACAGGAGTGAGCATAAGAAGAAAAAAGGTTTATTGAATTGAAAATTTGGATAATTATTCTTGAAAAACACAAAAGCAGGGAAGTACTGTTGGATTTCTACTCACACAAAGCTGTTGATAATCTGGCAGAGAGGCAGAGGCTGGGGTTGGGGAGAGGTTAAAGCTGCAGTATGTAACTTTTATGAAAAATATGTCTTTTCCATATTTCTTAAAATTATCATTATGACAGTATAGGACAGATAATCTGTGAAAAAAATCAAGCTCCTCTGCCTTTCCCCCAGTTCTCCCAGTACTAACTGCAGAAATACACCGCTCAGTCAGAAACAACCAGTCAGAGCCAGGAGGAGGGTCTTAGTGTTGTCAATCACCCTCATGTGTGCTGCTCACAAACTCCCCCTTGCTCTCTGCTACGCTACAGCTGGTTCACCATAACAAACCCTGCCACAAATGCTAAGGCTAGTTAGCATGGCCACCGATGATGGCAGATAAACAGTGTTCCTGGAACGGTAAGTTGTTTTTTCACCATTAGCACTTTTAGCAGCGTGCACATGAGGGTGACTGACAGCGCTAATACCTTCCTCCTGGCTCTGACTGGTTGTTTTAGGCCGGGAGCGGTGCATTTCTTTAGATGGCAATAGCGGTTCAGGGAGGAGGTGGAGGAGCTTGAAATTTTCACAGATTATCTGTATCATATCATACTGTCATGACATGATGACAATTTGAACAGATATGGAAAGACATATTTTTGTAAAAGTTACATACTGCAGCTTTAAGTAGTGCAGTATACAGGTGAAGCAGCGAGACAGTTAGGCTTGGCTCAGGTGAACTGAATGAGGGTGAGTAAATCAAGGCAGCAAAAACACCCTGAAGTGAAAACATAAATAAAGCACAAAAAAGCCTGAATCATTACATTGTCACCATCACTTTACCACTCGGTCTGACTAAGACTGACTAAGTCAAATGCAATGTTATCACTTTCATACAATTCTTTTATTCAAACCTTTTATGCATCTCTTCTCCTTCATGCTTTCACATTATTTACATATTTTGGCAATTCTCCCAGAATATTTGATTATAGCAGTGAATATATGAGAACATTTTCTGTCTTTGTGCCCTTTTGCTTTTTCCCGAGGGGAGCTCAGTTTGATTGCAAATTATCACTGATTACTTATCATAACATAAGCCATGGTAAGTTGCATACACCTTGCAACATGTCTTGTCAATGTGCAGAATTAACTATTCATTTGATTAGAGTATAAGAATCTAATTGCTATTGGAGCTATGGTTTTTGTGTGGTCATAAACATTTTGTGCTACAGTACGTATTGCAAACATTTCTTGGTGAAGACGGTAAAAGAAAAAAGGAAACAGAAGTCACAGCAGATGATTAACAATAAGTACCGATGTGTGTTTGTGTTTGTGTTTGTGTATGTGTAGAAAGACACACTATGTGTGTGTATGTGTGTGCGTGGATGTGGCAGAGTTGAAAAAAAGCAAATAGAAGGCACAGCAGATGATTTCCAGTAAGTGCTGTTCTCTCTCTCTCTCTCTCTCTCTGTGTGTGTGTGTGTGTGTGTGTGTGTGTGTGTGTGTGTGTGTGTGTGTGTGTGTGTGTGTGCATGTCAGAGTTTTCTTGGTGAAGAAAAAAGCAAACAGCACAGTGTGTGTGTGTGTGTGTGTGTGTGCATGCAGGTGTGTATGCATTCATGAGTGTGTGTATTTGTGCATAATAACTTCGACAAAAAGTCTGACTCACAGGAACTCCAAATATGGTCATGCTTGAATGAAAAGCTAGAATCGGTTTAAACAAATGATTCATAATTACAGAAGAGGCACTAAAGTCATGTCAAGTTTATTTGTCAATGTTCCAGTTATTATGGGTCAAATGCAGCTCTAAAAAAGGTGGATTTTTAGCCTGGATTTACAGGAACTTGATTTACAGGAACTCATTATGTCGGCTGTTTTCTGGGAGTTTGTTCCAGATTTGTGGTGCATAAAAACTGAAAGCTGCTTCTCCATGTTTAGTTCTGGTTCTGGGGATGCAGAGTAGACCAGCTCTACTCTGGGGATGTAGACCCCAGAGTAGACCAGGGGTCTACATCAGACCACTCCACTCTGAGTGGTCTGGAAGGTTGATACAACGACAACAGGTCTTTAATGTATTTTGGTGCTAAGCCGTTTAGTGATTTATTTATAAACTAACAGAAGTATTTTAAAGTCTAGTCTCTGAGCTACAGGGAGCCAGTTTAAGAACTTTAGAACCAGGGTGATGTGTTCTATCTTCCTGGTCTTAGTGAGACGAATTTATATAGGAGTTTTTCAGTCACTCAAAACATGTTCCGGCACGGCCTTAAAATACAGCCACAGCTTTGCCTCCAATTTACACACAGAGGTTCAGAGGTTCCCTAAGCTATGATATCATCATCTGGGCTTTGCCTCATTGTTTAGAGACAGTAATCATTCTGTATGTAAACCTCTGATTCTGAAAACATTAATAAATTAATCTGTGATATATTCTCTCTGTCATTATTGTGTAATTTTGCAAAGAGAAATATTTTTTATAATTATGACTGAGCTAAAACAAGAGACATTTGGTCTAATTTAACTTCAGACAGTGGTAAAAAAAAAAATGCTGTGTGTGTCTTTTTTATTCTGTGTATGTAAACTTCTGGTTCAACCATAGGTTAAGGTAGTAAAGAAACCACTGAAATAAAATTATTTTTTTAACTATAACATGTCGATTTGCATTTTTGTAGGAAAGGTGGGTGAGGTTTATGACATTAAAAAAGACCAATTTTTTCTCTCCTGTCAAAACTTGCTCTCTGTATTTAGAACATTTCCTGTGACAAGATTAAAAACCATTTAATCAGTGGGACTAATGTATTTTAGTTGGATTTTATGTGGTGGACCATAAACAAAAATACCTAGAAAGATGTATTTGATTTAAGATGTAAAGAGAACATAAAGTTATTGGCAGCAATAGATAATGCACAACTGAAGAGCAGTAAAGGTACTGACATGCTTTGATGCAAACCAAGTATTTTGCAGTCTATAAACGTTTTCTTTCGGGATTGCCCTGTATTTAGCGCCATTCAGCTTCCTATTAACTCTGACTAGCTTCCCTCTCTCTGCTGAAGAAAGGCATCCTCAGGACATGATACTGCCATCCCCATGTTTCACTGTGGCAATGGTGTATTTTGGGGTGTATGCAGTGTTAGTGTTATGATACGTCTATGAACCTGAAACAATAGTAGCTGATTCACCCAATTGGTGGATGGCCGTGTCTTGGTAGGTTTGTCTTCACAAATGTAGGTGGTAGTTCTGTTGCTTTGCAAAAAGGTCCTGGGTTCAAATCCTGGCCTGCAGTCTTTCTGCATGGAGTTTATATGCATGGGTACTCAGGCTTCCTCCTATTGTCCAAAAACCATTACGTTAATTGGTCTCTCTAAAATTGTCCTTAGGTGTAAGTGCCTGTCCATGGTTGTCTGTCCTGTGTGTCTCTGTGTTGCCCTGTGATGAATTGGGAACCCGTCCAGGGCGTCCCCTGTCTCTCGTGCAGTGACTGCTGAAGGTAGGCACCAGTGACCTTGCATAGACAGTCGGGTATAGATGATAAATGGATGGAGGGTTTTTCAGAATTTTATTTGAAAAAAAAAAACCATGTTGAAATATGCATCCTCATGCCTTGTCCTTTCCAATTATTAATTATACATTGTGTGTTTATCACAAAAAATAATTAAAGTTTTGAGCCTTAACTTGACAGAACTTGAAAATATGAGTGTGAATACTTTTGCAGGGATAAATCTCTTGAAAAGTTACACTTCATATAAGCATAAGCTGAAAATCTTTCACAATCCTCTGATAAAATGTACTGACAAATGACTTATTTGGGCCTGATCAAGGAGAAGTGTCATTTTATGGTTTGTAGAGAATCACAAACTGGAGCTGCTGACATGGGAAAAAAAAACAGAATTAGTCTCTTCTTAGCAAAAGACTTCCCAAGCCACTAGACATTTTTATCCAATCCCTAAAATCAGTTGATGAAAATACCAAGTCGAGGTAAAGCACTGCTAATGTGTTATTACACATAAGAATAGGAATGAAGAATAGCATTCTTCAGGGAACCCCTTCAAAACCAGTTCACCCTGTTTAATGGGATAAGGCAAAGCCTTGATAGATAGAAGCAAATACAGTATCTCATTGCTCAGTTGTGATTGTTCTTTGGGGAGCGACATGTTTAGACTGAAACAATCTCATTTTGTGTTTATTTTCAGCTTTGCTCATTAATAAAGTGGAGAGAAAAAGCTCAAAGAAAGACTAAGACTGAGAAGTTTTAAAGCTGAGCTCACATGCTTCAGATCCTAATTTTTGTATGACACACCTTGTTTTTTTTTTTTTTTTCTTTTAGCCTCACAATACCTGGCAGTCATTGCGAGTCATTGGGAATTTTTACATACGTCAAAATTTTTCAAATTTGAAAAATAGCACCTCCCTGTAAATTCCTCTAAATCAGTTATTACATGAAATCATAACAAATGAAGGAGAAGGAAACTGTAACATGATATGCAAAAAAAAAAAAAAAAAAAAAAAAAAAAAAAAAAAAAAAAGAGTAATGTTTCTCTAATTTTTTTCTCTCTGCAACTCTACACTGCTCTGCCTGGAGCAACACAGAGTTCTGTTACAATGAAGGAAACCCAGACTGAATCAGTGTGTTACAATCTATATTAATATCTGTCTGTTCTTACGTTGCACATGTTTTTCCCTTCGGTGAGGGAATCCTTTTTTTTGTTTGTTTTAAACAGAACAAACTAGCTTTAAAACATTATTCACATACCCACGCATGCTCATCATCATGTCTGATTTGTTTACCTGGTTTTCTTCAAGGTTTTCTTTGTTTTATGACTTAATTTCAATTATTAGCTCAGTAAATAATGTTTCTTTTACCTCAAACTTTCATCTCTGCATTTTTTGCCATGACTATTGAGTCATGTCATGACAAAGTGCTTCTATAAGGTCACACCTGGATATTCAACTAGAACAGGACAAAAAAGAGCATTCTTCCAAAGTATTAGATGTGCTATATAAGAGATTAGATATCAGCTTTTGCGTCTGTTTTATCTTAAAATACTCAACAATAATCAATTGATTTATGAATGAAAATGACTTTGCTAACTCCAACAATCAGTCACTGAGCTAGAGATAAAGATGTGATAAAAGCTGACTATATATGACAGATGTATGACTCATATCTATTCTTCAAACTACGTTATCTGTCTGTTATCATGTTATCATGATAACATGATAACGTTATCATGCCAGCGTTGTACAATCTTCATATCTGTGTAAAGCTACTACAAGGAGCACTGTGAAGTTAAGTGCTGAGAGTGACTCACAGGATTGCAATGTATTGTGTAGAAAAGAAAAAAAAAAATCTAATACATTTTAATTAAGATGTGTTGCAAACAGGAGAGGAGACAAAACTAAAGGGAATGCACACAGAGAAAAGAAGTAAGGATCAAAAAAGCCTAAAAACGCAAACAAAAACAGCTCTAAAATTGTGGACCTTGACAAAATTGATTTTTTATTATTATTTCAAACACAGTTTGCATAAAGTACTGGCTTCTATTGTTTTACTAACCTTCTTAATCAAATATGTTAAGAAGCCAAATGAAGCTCAAAAAGCTATTTACAGTAAATTGGAGTCTCCTAAAAACACATTTCTGAACTGGTTTAGTCAGTTAAGAGCCACCCTTAGTTCAACAAAGGAATAAGAAAGCATACCAATAACCTGCCCCTCCTGCGCGTGTTACTGAGGAAGATGTCCTGGTAGAAAGCCCTGCTTGAGCAACTCGACTCTCTTGGAAAAATGTATTATTAACCCATCTTGTCTGGAACTGAGCTCGCAAAACGATTGTAGAGAAAAAAGAATGAGAGGTTCATGTCTTCCACTCAGTTGAATGAGTACCACCTGTACACAAGTAGATGGTGGCCAGACCACAATGATCCACAGTTTATAGCTGTCATTTATAAACTGTATCCATAATAAATTCATTTCAGAATTTTGATTTGATTTAACTTTTGTCATTTTCAGCTTTAGTTATATTAGATGTCTATGTGCATTTTTTTTTTTTTAAAAAAACAAAGTTCAATAAATGTTATCATAAAATATCTTTTGAAGTAATTTAAATGGTTCTCTGTGAGCCATCTATTAAAATGTGAGAGTATTTGTTTTTAAGTTGGAAGCCCACAGGAGCAAAAGCCTTTTGTCTGAAAACCTCTTTAAACAAGCAAACAAACACATACAGAGATTTTATTTGTCTTATGTAATATTCTCATTTTCTGAGAAACTTATTTTGGGTTTTTTTTTTTTTGTTCAGCTGTAAGCCATTATCATCATATTTAACAGAAATAATATATATTCTGTATGGAATAAATAAATATAAAATATGAGTTTCACTTTTGGAAATGGATTACTGAAGTAAATGAATTTTTCAATAATATTCCCCATATTGAAGTGCTCCTGTACACTGATTTAGAACATGTAATACAGATGAAGTGTGGTGTGTAGTTTTGTTACCATTTAAAGCTGTTCAGTCTTCAAACCCAAACATGGCATAGGTCTAAATAAACTTTTTTTTATTGTACTGGATTAGTACTCTGTCAGTAAATGTTTAATCTTAAATTATTTGAATCATGGGGACAAAAACACACCTGGATCGCTAAATCTCTAGTTCAGACATTATCCAATGAATTAAACTTTTTCATTTCTGAAAGACCTTAAATCTCAGAATGAAGTAGCTTAATAAACAAAAAAAATCCTCTGAAAATGACAAGGTTGTTTTCTGAAAATGAGTGAAAACTCAAATAGTAAAAGACCCATTTAAACCTGGTGACACGGAATCAAATGAAGAAATAACAGATGACTCAGCACACTTCCTGCACCATGTGCTCTGTAAGCAAACGTTTCCCACCAGTCCCACTGTTTTTTGGTCCTGATACCTGACACTAAATTTAAATCATTACTAGGAGTTGACTAATTTTTGGCTTCACACCCAAGTAACTGTAAACAAGCATGGCTTTTCTTCAAAGTTGAGCAAAGATGAGGAAGCAAAAGCAACTAACTGTAACTCAAATATTTCTGTTGTAAGCATATAAATAGATCACTGACAGAAGTGGTCAGTCACATGAATGACAGTTGTGGGTTTGAGGAATGTGAAGAACTATACTGAGAAATATGATAGTCACAAAATTTTGCGCCATTTCCTTGTGCAAACAACCCTGCATGGTTTCACTGTGTCTGCACCGGCTTTAGTAACATGTCCATAACTCACTGCGAAAGAAAGCTGTAACCATTTGGTTTTAAAGCTGCAACAGTCAACACATTGCCCTTTTTTCTCTTGCAATCATCTCAGCATGGTACCACCACCACATTTTTTGGAATTTAGTACAATAATCTAAGAAATATTCTTTTTACCATCTTAATCCAAGTTGATGTTACATCAGTTTCACTGCAGAAAGCAACACTAACATGTCACCACCAGTTCATGGCAGGCATGAGCCCCAGTGGTTCCTGGGTTGTTCCTGAACAACAACCTGACATCTGAGGGAGATTTTATGGGGCAAAAGGTTGAAACAGAATGTCCCAACAAGACAGCTATCCCAAGCACACAGAAAACTGGTTTAGGAATGGATAAAAAAGATTGTTTCCGAAAAGGCCCATACCTATACCCTATTGACAGTTTGTGGACTATTATGTTAAAAAGCCAGGTCTGCGCCAGAAAAAAAAAAGACCAATTCATTTCTCATAAAAAGACTGAGTAAGCATCCACAAAATATTGACAGAAGCTTGTTGATGTGTACAAAAAGTGTATAACTTCTCTACAACTTTTTAAGTAATATTTATCCAAACGGTGCTGTGTGGATATATTTAAACCTGTATGCCTTATTTGTAACTAAAAATCTACAAAAAAAGCAGGGCATAAAAGTATGTAAATGTTGATTAAGTATGGCTTAGTAATACTTGTGCTGTGTGTGTGTGTTTCAGATGAATCTCTTGCAAAATAATCTCAGCAGACCCATAGTCTGCGCATTTAACCGAGTCTCCCAGTGGTGGGATGTTATTGTTCCTGGTTTCAGAAACTTACAGTGATTGCAGAACTTCAGAATGTCAGAACAAACCTTTCTCTACTTGTCCAAAACACTAAGTCCAGCTCTGGAGCGACAGCATACAACTTCCCGCCAATGTGTACCATTAAAGTGGCTATTGCACTGTGGAAGCTAGCTACTGGCTCAGAGTACAGAATTCTTGGACATCTTTTTGGAGTCAGAATCACAACAGTGTGCAGGTGTGTGCAGAAGTCTTGTGTTGCAGCAGAGACATTGTTGGTGCCAGAACAAATCCGTTTGCCTGATTAAGAGAGGTTGAGAGAAATAGCCATTTACACTGAGAAAGAGATGGGGGCTCCCACACTGTGTGGGTGCTATCGATGGCTCCCACATTCCCATCATTGCGCCAGAAGCACTATCACACTATTTTAATCGAAAGGCTGACATTTCATTAACCTGCAAGATGTTGTGGATGGAAAGGGACTTTTCTGGAATGTGTTTGCTTGGTTCCCAGGAAGCCTGCATGATGCCAGGATTCTCAGGCAGTCCACCCTGTGGGAGCTAGCCAGCTAAGGAAACCTGCTCCCAGCTCACATTACATCCTGGGTGACTCCGCTTATCCCTGGCTTTTAAAACCATTTCATGACACTGGTTGACTAACAGCAGAACCGCAGATATTCAATTAAAAATTTTGTAGTGCACAGGTCATTAAAAATGCTTTTGGTAGGCTGAAGGGAATATGGCTTTGCCTTCTTAAAAGGAATGACTGTGATGTCCAACTTGTGAACTCTATGGTGCTGATCTGCAGTGCTTTACATAACCTCTGTGAAACTCATGGAGAGACATATGAGACCTCATTAGATGAACCTGATGGAGAAGCAGCTGCACTGCAGTCTGGGGTGGAAGTGCCTCAGGATAAAGGTGGGCGGTTTGATCCAAAATATCAATTATATCGATACCAAGTCAGTATCAGTTTCGGATCGATACTAACGTGCTAAGATCGATAATACTTTAGTTTCAGATTCCATCTTGAAATTTTATTTTATTTTTGTATTGTAGTTTCTCAACTCTACCTCAAAAGATTTTTTGGGGGGGGTTTGTTTTGATTTGCTCTCAAATAATTTTTTGCACTCTTTTGTTTCTTTAGGAAAAACGCATACATATCATGTTAATATGTTATTTTGTAGACACCTATAAACTTTGTCCAAAATAACTCAAAGGAAAAACCACAAAACACCTCAAAGTCAAACTTTGATAATATATCAAATTCAAATAAAAAGTA
Organism: Anableps anableps; assembly: GCA_014839685.1. Lineage (NCBI taxonomy): Eukaryota > Metazoa > Chordata > Actinopteri > Cyprinodontiformes > Anablepidae > Anableps > Anableps anableps. Next base: position 30,255,387 of record CM026076.1, read on the forward strand.
TTGGTGTCAGTATTGGTATCGGAAGTATGGGCCCTGCATTCACTTGGTATTGGATCGTTACCAAAATATGCAGTATCACACACCTCTACCACAGGATGTAGAGGGCAGAGATGTCAGAGTTGCTCTAATGGAGTACCTCAAGCGCAATGCCAATTACAACTAATCTTGTTACCTTCCCTGCCAGAAACCCATCGATGTACTATGTTAGTATGGATCTCGACAATAAAGATGTGTTTTAAAAATGTCCCCACTTTTGTGATGTACTGAAAAAACACTATGACAAGGTGGATGGTAAAAAAATTGCAATTAAATCTCACAGTACTGTCATCACAGAAAAGTAGCTTCAACAAGCAGCTGCAGATTTGAAAGCATTCAGTTTAACTTTGGCCTTAAATCATAAAGAAGTCAATACATGATTCCTGAATGCATAGCAGTTTGTGTATTTCTGCTCCCTATGAATCTTTACAAGTTCTTTTTGATATAATTTAACTGAAATTACTTTGGACAGTACAATTATGAACTATTAAGGAATTGTCTCTGTAATGACTTTCTGGAACAAAGTGACTACAAAGCACAGAGCAGTTCGTTACAGGTGTCAAACCAAAAATTTGCTCTCAAATATGGTCCCGTACAGGGTGTTACATTGAGGTAAAGTCTGTCTCACACACACACACACACACACACACACACACACACACACACACACACACACAACATTAAATAGCATCCTCTTTTTGCAACTAAAGCCCTCACAGAAAACAAAACTTGAACAAGATTTTGTATCTTTTTTTTGTTGGTTTTTTGAGCCAACAAGCATTTACAGCTTGTGAAATGGGCATATTGTTTCTGTTTCAGAGTTGCTGAAAAAAACAAGTGGTTAGGATTGTTTTAGCCTTGGTAATAAATGCTAAACATCTGCATAACATTTTCACTGTTTTCTAAAACTTAATTGTCAGGACTGGGCCAGTGTAGGAAATTTAGTGGCCTCATTTATACTTTAAACTTTCCTGAATAGCTCTCCTGTATATTGCTATATTGCCTTAAAACAATGTTTTTTCTCTCCAACAACCTTTTAGATAAAATGAAACAAATTATATACGCATTCAGTATAGGTCAGAAAACATGGGTCCATAGGTGGGTAGTACGTTTACTCAGTTACATCTACTTGAGATACTTTTTGGGGAAAAAAATAGTTCTAGAAGTAGTTTTACTGCAGCTTACTCTTTACTTTTACTTAAGTAATATTATGACGAAGTATCACAACTCTTACTTGAGTAAAATTTCTAACAACTCCTTCACGGAATTAAGACAAATGGTGTTTTAACCAAACATGCACAAGACACACCAACAGTTTATGTTAAAGTGAAACTACTTTTTTGTACACTATCTTTGTTATTCTAATATTATTTTCAATCTGCTAAACCTGTCGTGCCCTTTGGAGATGAAGAAGATATGTTAAAAATTGTATGTTGTCACTGAAACTACTTCACACTGTTTGAACATGTCAGCATTGCCTTCTTTAAGTATTGGGTTAACAGGCTTTATGCTGAAAAATATTGATTTGGAAAAATGTTTATTTTGCCTGAGTTTGTTATTTTGTTACATTATTTATTTGTATGTTTCTCTTTTTATTTTAATCATTTAAATACCTGAATATTTACCTGAATATTTTAAGTATGGCCAAAAGCATCTCTAAAATTAGCTTCAACATACAGTGACCCTTGAATAAAATGTAATGTATGCTTGAACTTATCAGAATTTCAACTTTTAACTTTGCCAGTTTAGAATTTGAAGTTTCATCTCACTTCCAAGTGAGGCTCAAGAGTTAAGTAGGTTTGAAGTCTTTCTTAGCCAACTTTCAGTTAATGGAGTAAGTTCAACAATAATGTCAACCTTGCACACTTTCTTCTTTGTTTTATGGCCAATTGTAGAAGAATTCAATGACAGAAGAATTCAATCAAAAACTTCCCCCAAAAGCCCAACTCTGCTGGCGTGTTTATGATAAGTAGCTGTGTAAAGCCACAACCATCCCATCAGTTTTTTTTCATTTTCTCAGAAAGATGGGCCACAGCTAAAACTTTCAAAGCAGATCTAATCTCACAACCATGAAAACGAAATTTCCTCTACTGAACACATTTAGATGCCTTCTCTGCATTTAAATAAGAAACGATTAAAGCACCTAATCTAGTGGTTACTCAACATCACCCACTCATTTTCACTTTGTTTCTCCACACAGGGCCATCACTGATTTGGCCTAAATTTGTTAAATCTCTTAACACCTCTGCTACATCCATTGCCCCCACTGTGATTCACTTCCTTGGGACACGCCACATGATCAAAGCTCTGGGCTAGTTATTTATGGAAGGTAAACATCAAAGAAAACTTCAAGAACCAGAAAAAAAGTTACATCCTACATCTCATTTCTACATCCTATGATTAAAATGAAATTCAAAAACTGAATAGTACTTAAATTCAGATCACAAGGCCATTGTTCCTGTGGAATCCATATATATCTACAATAGCCTCTATGCTAATAACCGTATTTTGTTTATATTTCTGGAGTTTAGTCTCTCCTTATTCAACAGCTGTTCATGCTGAGAGTTTGGAGAACTATCTGGTTTAAAGGAAGCTAATTTGAGAAATGAATACATTATTTCTGAAGCATTTGAAGAAATTTCTACAGCACAGAGCTCCCACCCAGGCATACTTTTCACATTTGAACAATATACCATGTTATTACAGAATACATACTTATTATGTCAAAACAATAAAACTGTTTATGTTTGAATAATATATTACATTGTACTAATTTGATAATATACTGCAAAAACACAATTATATTGTTAGAACACTACAGCTTTTATGTTTTAATATGTCGTTTTGTGTTAGAACATAAAACATATTTACCTTATAACAAAGTTGACGGCGGTGCGGATATGTAGTTGAGAAAGTGTTTCGTTTTCAGGAACTGATTTCTATTTCATGTTTGGATTGAGCCATGGAGAGATTTTGCTGTTACTCTGTAGTGTTGTGATAAATATTCCCTGAGAAGGAACTTAAACCACATCCACACAATCACACAGACATGGCTATTTATAGAAGTTCCATATCTTACCACATCTACCAAAGTTATTCTTATTGTTGAGTAAATGCTTTGGATCTAATCGAATTATTTCCTTGACTGGCTGCATGTGGTACTTTTGGGTAGCTTGTTGAGCCAAAAGACAAGTGTTCTTTTATTGATAAGAGCTATTTTTGTGGTTAATATTTTATAGGAACAATGCCCAGTTGTTATGCACATCATCCCCATCATCTTTTTGGAAGATAGGATCATCTGAGAGATATTTCTCAGGAGGCAGCGGATGTTTGTAAGCAACAGTGCTATCAGAGAGCACCTTGTACACGCTGTGATGAAACAATATTCAGCTTTTGTTGCCTTAAAATATCAGAGAACATCTTACTTCCACTGAGCACAGCAGAACCCACTGAACTGCATCTATTCCTAAGAGCTTATGAGGGAAGGGGTTTTAATCTTAAAAAATATTGGGCATAAAAGCAAGGCCAATTTTTTCCTCACATAATTCTGGGCACATAATATTATTTGTGTAGTAAATGATAGAAAATACTATTGTATGATTTGATTTTCTCAACTAGAAGGCTGCAAAGGAATGTCTAAATATGGAGCCAGGTCCATGACATTAACAGTCCCACATGGTCTATAGTACTATAACAGGGAGGGAGAAAAAAAGAGGAGGAGAAAGAGAAAGGAGAGGTAAACTCTCATGACTTGAGAGCTAAAACAAGCCCCACCCACCCTCATGTGAAAACATAGCCGTCTTTCAGCTGGTACTCATTTTCTGGGTGGTGTGGAGAGAGGACACTCACTCTTCTGACAGGAACAGCGGCTTTCTAATAAAGTGACACCTTGGATTTACCCTGTGAAAGGATGGTCAGATTTCTGCTTCAGTTGCTGGCTGTGGGTAAGAGGATTATTGTAACTCATGAATGAATGACTGAAAGCAGTTCGCCTGAGCTGCACAATTTTTTTAAAAGTACTATTTGCTTTGGTGTGGCTTGCCAGAGATGTGCAACTGAACTTTTTATTGTAAACCATGAATCTCTTGTTTTTTTAATCCTTCTTTAAATCATCTGAAATGATTATGCAAGTAAATATTTTTACGGAGAACACAGTTTTACAATAACCTTTTATTCTAATGTTGAGCTTTGTCCTGTCTTTGAGCCACTCAGGGGTTTCCCTGTAAGATAGTTGCTCAATAAAAGGCAGTGCTGTCACTCTGTTTTGGCATGCAGTCAATCTGGCAGCAGCAGGAGGAATCCCCTACATACCAGCAGAAGCAGTTATAGGTATAATTATAATTATAGGTATAATTAGGTATAATTATAATTTCACTATCATTAAATTATTAAAGGAAATTTGAACGTTTGTTTTCCAGATCACTTTTAGCCTGACAGCAAACTTTTATAGTTTTAGATTGATTCAACCTTTAGAAAGTTTAGTTCAAATCATGTCATTTTTGACACCACATGTGCTTACAGCTGGGATTATAGACTCGAAGGGTTTCACAGCAGCATGACATTAGAACCTACCAAAAGAATGTTTGTTGAGAATTTCCACTCAATGAGATCTGGAGGTTGGTTCTTCAAATGCAGAAAATTAATTCTAATAAATAAAAGCAGTTGTTTTGCGTCATCTTGTATGTCTGAATCTGTCAAACATACTTAAATAAGATAATGGAGAATCTAAAAGTGGTTCAAGTGGTTTTGTATTTTCATCACTTTTCCTGCGCCTTGCCCTTATGGTCATTATGGCTCTTTGACCGCCTATTCAGGTTTATTTATGTTGGCAAGTCATAACACATGTAAATCCATTTGGAGTATGTATATATACAAAAAGAAAAAAGTCAACTCAATCCAGTTCTATGGGTTCAAGCACATCTGTTCCAATCGATCCAAATTACGAAGCAATACTGTCAAATACAGCTTATGTTCAATTTTTGTCTCTGTCAATATCATTGTAAAATATTAAATCAGATGTTCTAATCAATCACTCAGTAGTACTCACTGAGTAGCCATTTAAAAAAAATCTTTTTTACTCCTAAATAACTTCATGGATGGACACTTTTTACTATCATTTAAGTAAAAACACATTGAAGTAGTGTTAGTCTTACTTGAGTGCAGTTTTGGGGTACTCTATTCACCTCTAATTAAGGGGTGTGTCTGCTTCAACACCCACCATCCCTGTCAACACCTTTTGGCTAACCCGCAGGCATAAACTACACATGTAGCTCATGTATCCCATTTCACTTATTAGTCCAGAAACTGCAACCAACTAACTGCTAAAGATATCCTGATTTCTTCCAGAGAACAAATAAACATTTTTATAGTAGATTTCTTGACTTTCTTACTATTGCACTTAGGTGAACAAACAAACATCAGAAAAAGGAATATCAATTTAGCTTATGATTGAATTCTGTTTCTTGTCATGTTAAGTGGTGTTTTTGGAGAGCGAGCTTATGGATATGTTACTGCAGTATTACATGTGTGCATGTGTACATGTGCAGTACTACATGTGAAGTGGAAAAAGAAATGCTTATTATACATTTCTTCACTGATCACTGGTCCATCATTGAATGCTTTGCTATTAGCACTGCAACTGTATAACACTGTACATGTTTTTTCCAAGAGTTTTGGACATAATTGATGCATTTTATCTTGTTAAATTGTTGGAAATTTATGTTAACACATCCTTTTTGTCATTTTAGTCTCAGGTACTTATGTTTGCCTCTCCGAGGAGATCAACTGCACCAGCTTGGAGACCAGTAATGGGACATTTTACATTGTCTCACACCATATAGACTCAAACTGTGATTATTCTTGGACCAACCAATCAGTAAGTTATAAAAATATATCTTTTTTACATCTTATGGAGAAATATCAGGTAGCAGCAGTTTGTCGTGCAGATGTTTTTCATGGCTGTTTCTCAGAATACCTTCTGCTGTTAAAACCTTACTTACAAAGGAGTTACAAACTTAAACACCATGCTTATGTAAATTACCAAGTTTTTAACAATTTTTCATGTTACTCTCATCAACTTTAGGGTTATGTTCTTGCAAATAACATTGAGAGGATAGACGAGATGATCATCAGCTCGAACAATACATTTCTGCACACCTACAGCTGCCATGAGATAATATCATACTCTTGTGACTGCATGTCAACGGTATGAAACATTACCAATATTTAAAACAGTTGGTTGTAATTACCAAAGAAAGCCTTCTATTTTTACTCTATCTTTCTTTTTATACAGAAGTATACTACAGCAAAATGTTATGGTAAGTAGTTGCTTGTTTGTTTCCACAGTTATTGTTGTTGGAAATAAGGTGGATGTATGCGTCAGCTGTGAAAGATTCAGAGGCAGATTTCACAGGTTTAACTCTGTAAATCAGAATCAGAATCAGAATGCCTTAGTCCCCCAGTGGATAATTACATTTCAGTACAGCCCATCCAAGAGAAGAAAAAACAAACAAACAGCCAGCCTTCCAAGCCTGACAGAGGGGAGCTGGATTGAGAAAACAGCAATTTTTTTTGGGACAGGCCAACTCTGTTAATTTTCTGTCTGCCTTAAAAGAATCACTGGTCCATCACAATGGCGAGTCCAAACAACCAAATTCGTGGTTGATTCCACCAAATCCAAGATTTATCCCATTTCATTTATTAGTCCAGGAACTACAACCAAGTAACTGCCAACTCCAAAAAGCAGAAATCCTGATATCAAAAAACCAATCGTGTACACATCTTCAGCACTCTCGACTGACAGTATCGACAGACACACAATCCTTCTTGCGGGAGAAAGAACAAATGTGTCTGCCTCCGTCGAGAGCAGGAAGAAAAGCAGTCTTCCTGCTCTTGTCTTTCTTGTCCTTTCTTTTATTATTCTCAAAGTAATCTCATAGTACTTCCTAAAATGCAGTATTGCCCAAATCCATTAACAGAAGCTATTACAATGGAAGTTATAGTAGTGCAAAGATGTTCTTTATCATTTACAAATTTGGATTAATTGAGGAGCTGTCAGTATTATCCTCCAATATTTAATTCAGCATACTAATATCTGATTGCTAGGTTTTATTTTCTTTGTGCAAAGCAACAAACAGTTTAACTATATTTTAATCAGAATCTTTCGCTCAGCTCAGAAAACAAGAATTGAGGTTCTTCATGATTCACATTGTAAAAATTTTCTTGTTTTTGCAGTCAATTGCACAAGGAGCGCAGGACTTCCCAGAGTAGCAGGTAGAAATTCACTGTAATAACTGCATGACATTTCATTTACATGCTATAATGGCTGATGAATGAGTAACAGCAGGTTAGCTTAAGATAAGAAACGAAGTGGTGTGTAACTCAGGGTATAAAAGTGTCATAACATCATGCTTTCACTTTTAGTTGTCTTTGGCGCAAGCATCTTGACATTTTTACTACTTTTTTAAAGTGGCATTGATGTTTGGTTTACCAACCTCTTTAAAGTTCTGTTCACAATTTTCTTCAACTGTTGATAATATGTAACTTCCACTAATTGTCAGAAAAAAAACATCTCTATTTCTATTCTACCTGCTACGTCCTAAACTTTAAATCATTCAGGAATAGCCATGGGTTGCTATGAGATTCTTATAGTATGAAAACTTCGAGTGAAATTAGCAGGGTTTTGCTCTATATATATACAAATAAAAGAAGAATGTTTAACATAATTTAATTATTTTTATTTAAAACAAAAAAGCAACAGTTATTCACACCACTGCTAAACTATAACATTATATCGCAGTTCTGATGATTGAATACATAACATTTATTGTTGTTTTTTGCAACCAAAACCACCCAATGTGATGTATGGCGAATGGCCGGGGGGGCTCTAAGGGAGTTTAATCTACAGTGCCTTCTAAAGTTGGGGACAAGTCTTATAAAGATGTACTTTATTCTGATTGTTTAAACAATAATGATCAATCTAACTGAGTTTTTTTTTTCCTAGAAAACCCACCAAAATTGCTCATACCTGTCATTGCTTCAGTCCTGTTGGTGATTCTGTTGATTATTTGCTTTGTTTGCAGAGACAGATTTTGCAGGTATCTTCTAAACATCTCTAAGTATTTGCAGCACTTGAACTTGAACTTCCCTGACTTTGTGTGTTTTAAAGATAAATGTCATTCTTGTTTGCATGCAGATGGAGACAACATCGTTATACTACAGGAAAACCAAACAATCCTAATCAAGTGAAGCAGGTTCTGGCAGTTTAACAACAACTGGAGTCCAGATCATCACTTCCTTTGATGTAAAAGGCACTATGGATCATTACTTCCAAGGAATCACTCCTAAAAACAGTTGTGCATATGGCCTTTGCAGCTTGGTATGGGATGACTCTATGTGTTTGGGTGCCTTCATGTACTCATTTGTTCAAACAAGGAGACCTTCAGACATTTGAATACCTAACGTGAGAATTAAATGAGACATCGTCCCAGTCTCTGCAGATTCTGTTAAGTGGAGATAAGGCCGTCTCTTACCACATATCAGGAGATGATCTCCAGATATCAAAGCAACCATGTAGCAGTGAGCTTGGATAGCATGTCATTCTATTTGGAATGGATCTGCAATGACCTCACCTGTTCAAAGAACGACTCTGGGATTATGAAATATGTTGTATGATTATGTTGTATATCTGTGTGTTTCTCTTTTGTTTATTTATGTTTTCTGCTGTTCACATAATTATATTTCACACACCCCTCCCTTTTTTTTTTTTTTTTTTTTTTTTTTTTTTTTGAAATATCACTTTTGTGGGTTATAAGTGACCTTGACACTGATAAACCTGCCTTCCTGGTCCCTTCTTGACCTGGCATGAGACACTGTAGCTCATAAGATTCTCTCGTTTGCAGCATTGTGTAGTGATCACAGTTGTTTTATGGTTTGACTCTTGACCTAAATGATAGAATTTTTCCATTTCAGTTCAGCAATTTTATCTCCACTGGGGTGCCCCTCACTTCTTATGTACCCCAAGGTTCTATCTCAGGTTCGTTTTTACTATATTTATTGCCACTGGGGTTGCTTTTTAAAAAAAAAAAAAAAAAAAAAAAAACAAAAAAAAAAACATGGCTTTGCATTGCTATGCAGATGATGTCCAGGTATATCTACCCCAAGAATGTGTCAGCATGGATTATCCCATTCCATCATTTTACTGTTAGTGCAAGATTCAATTCTGAATAAGAAGTAATGTTTGAAATAATAATGACAACAAGATGTTAAAAAAATGTCTCTTGTTCAACCACAAGTCTTTCTGGCTTTTTTGGTACTGTTTTCCCTTTTCTTGGCATGATCTTTGATGGGGATTTTAAATTTAAAGAGCAGGTGAGCTCTGTCATTGAGGCAAGCTTTTGCCAACTTAGGGTCTTAGCTAAGGTCAAAGAGTAAGCCGGCTAGAAGGATCTGAAAAATGAATCTATGCGTTTATATAATCATAGCTGGATTGTTGTAATTCATTATATTGTGGTATTGATAAGAAAGGGAAGTCTGCAACTAGTGCAGAATGCAGGAGATTGTCTTGGTTCACTGGTAAGTGAAAGCATAGCCACATATCAATGGTTTTATTGGATTGATTTTCCAATTTTGCTTGTTTTTAAATATCAAAATTGGCACTTCAATACCTCTCTGCACTGTGGCATTGTATACTAAGGTCATGACCCTTAGGTCTGCTAATTAGTCTCTGCTGAAGGTCTGTAAAACCAGTCCGTTGTTGGTAACTTTGTTAGTGTTTTCATGGTTTCTGATTCTTATTTATTCAGCATATTTCTTTCTTACACACTGTTAAAGTAAAGGGATATGAGTGAAGGGGAACACTTTCGCAACAAAATATAACAAACATGCAATTGAAATCACAGATTACCATTACCGCCTCCCATTACCCATGTAATGTGTCAGTTAACCTATCAGAGGTTTGACCCAAGTCATTAAGTCTAAAATATAATTATCCCTGATACTGAATGTAAGCTTGTGTTTTAGAAGAAAGTTACAAAAAAAATCTCTAAAAATGTTCTTGCTAAGTTTTCTGGCATTTAGCAAATATCAATAATTTAGTTGATTTTAACTGTTAAAACAAAAGAAGTTTGGTCTGATTTAACTTCAGACAGTGAGAAAAAAATGTTTGTCTTTTTATTCAGTGTATAAACATCTGGTTTCAACTGTATGTAATATATGTGCAATTTTTTAAACCAGACATTTTCTTTTCCTAGTTTGAAAATAAACACCATGCACAAAGTAAAAAAGGAAGACAGTATGCCAGTGCTTTTTTCCTCTTGAGTTTCTGTTTCTATTTCTATTCCGTTATCATCAACGTGGCTCAGTCTGCTCTTTCAGCTGCAATTTAACGTTTTCTTTACATATTTAGTTGATACAAAGAGCTTGTCATTGATGACTTTTACTGACCACATTTTATCTTTCTGTACTTTCTCTACTAGCAGACTCTCATAAACAGCTAGATTTAATCCAGCGTTATACCATGATCTTGCTTTCACTTAGCTGTTAGCAAAGCTGTTCAGTCCAGTTTCAAAAAATGTTTCCTAAATGATGGCTCAAGAGTCATTTTTATTTGTACAATTTCATCTTTTATTGCTGGACACTTTATAATGAATGAAAATGAAAAATGAAAATGAAAAAGGAAAGTGTTTTTTGCATAACTGAAAGGGCTTAAGTTAGGGTTTAGGTAGCTATAAGCTAGCTATAAAACATGATACATGTGTCAGTAACAATACACAGCTATCTGCATTCATTAGGTATGAAACATGTGACATATGAAGTGGTAAATATAGGAACATGTGACAGCGTCGATCACCTGTGTTTTTGTGCCCAGTTTCCCTCCTGTCTTTTTATGTGATGATTTTTATTTTTTTTTAATTGTTTTTTACTTTGTCAAGTTCAGCTTAACAGAGCCAAAGCACAGAAAGCCATGGTGCCTGATGAAAATTTACTTTAAAAGGAAAACAAAAACCTTACAGGACTTGAAAACCGGTGGAGCATGAAAAGAACAACAAATAGACTTTGAAGAGGCAAGAAAATAAAACAGAACAAAATATGCATGGAACAGTAGAATCCAGCACTGAACAAAGAAAAATCAGGAACTTAAATAACAGGAGAAACAGTTCAGTGGCATGAATGTGGGTGTAATGAGTTTAGTTACTGTGGCATGGTGGAACAACTGTGGCAAGGACAATATCAGAGGAACTATGCTTAACACTGGAGATAAACTGGGAATAAAAGCTTTTAGAAACCAAATAAACTAATATAGCAAAACCTTTGAAGCAATAATAGCCAGAGAAATGAGCAGAATATGGCAAGGCCTATGGAACATAATGCAAACAAAAACCTAAACTGAAACACCCAAAGAGTCTGACAATGTTTCATTCACAGTGATAATGTTTGTGACATTAAAAAAAAGTTTTGTTTTCTCCTGGTTTTCAAAAGCTTACATTTCTTGTCACAAATGTGAGCTAGCTATGTCATACAATATTGGTAAATAAGAGTAACTCAGCTGTCTCAATGTATTCAAGCCACAACTCAAAGCTGTTATAGGAAAACTCTATAAAACATGCTTTAGATGTGATATTGAATATGATGTGACAAACTAATAATATAACAGAAAGGCCAAAACAATAAATGCCATTAGGGTTCATGACCTGGTCTGACTTGATTTTCCTGCCAGGCAGATGCCTCATAGCAATGTGATTTAATTCAGTCTGAGGAGTTTACCTGCGATGTGTAATGGCATCTCCAAACATTCCTGCTTATCGTTTTCCCCAGACCCAAACAAACCTAATCCTCAGCTGAAGGAAGTTGTTTACAAGTAGTTTGCGTAATTTGGGGGATGTTTCTGGTGATATACATATTTTTGGAGATTGATTTAAGTCCTCTACATTGCACCCATTGCATCCTGCATAATGTTATGTGCTGTGGAAAATGAAGCTCCAAATATAAACAGGAAGAAGGCAGGCACATACTGAAAAAAAAATTTCTTGATGACAAAGTTGCTGAACAGTGGACCACAGGAACTGGGCCAGAGATAATATTAAAATACAGCAGTTATTGAGAGATAACTGAGGAAAAAAATACTTAGGAAGGCAGGAGCGAAGGAACCTAAATTATAGGGCACAAAACAGAAAAGTGGAACAATTTTAATTACAGCTAAACATCAACAACAAGATAACAGAGCTAAATTCAGAAAATACAGGAAACACTCAAAATACAGTAACCTGAACTAAGATAAAAGCAAATGCAAAGTCAGTGGAATCATGACTAATAGCACCCTTTTTAGCAACCTTTGTTACTCAGACTATTAAAACTGAGTGATACTCAGCAAGATTCAAATATTATCTACAATATATGTATTTACACCATCATATCATTGTGTCTTTGTTGTACCCTTTTGTGGTTATATTTGCATGTTTTATTAATTGGCTCTTGATAATGGGTGTGTTCAACTTTTGATATGATTGCCACTGAAACAGAATGCTAATGTATTCTCTGCCTATTTGAAAATAAAGATCGTTGTCTTTAATCAGCTCATACCCATATAAGAAAAGAAAACTAAAAACATAGATAAGAAAAGCACAAAACAATCCACTGCCAGTGGGTTTGTTATTTCCCTTAAAGATGTGACTTCCAGTAATCATGTTTTTGTATCTATGTAGCTCTTTGGCAAATCATGCTCAGGTTGCAAAATATAAGAGCAGTTCATGCAGCGCTGAGATCAATCATTATTAATGAAGCATTTACATTGCAAGCATTACATGCATTGCTTCAAATCAAATAGCAAATACTAGACAAGCTGTTTGCAATAGTTTATCGCCCATTCTAATTATCTGTCAACCACAAGTAAGCTACTTTTTGGTTTTTCAAAACTCAAAATGTCTACATGTAAAATCAGTTGTAATTCTGATTGTGTCTCATTTTACTTTATTGCTAGTGGTTTAAAGGAAGAGTTTGGATTTCCTCTGAATGCCTTTGTTTTGTGTGATGCATTGCAGCTCTAATAGTGGTAAACACATAAGCTTGGAATGGTACAAGACGGGAGTCTCATATAAGGCAAGAATGTTTGGGGAAATCCTCTAGAAAAACCTGTGAAAAAAGAGGAAGTAGAATGAAGACGCATGCGATATCACCCCAGCCAATTCGATGGGGAAACATGCTGTGAAAAACTATTGGCCTGCCTACAGATTGTTGTTTTTGGTTTTCTGAGGGAAGAGTCCTTCAAAGCAACTTGGCTCTGTGGGACAAAAACAAAAAAAACAATTACCCTGTGCTAAATAAGAAATTAACATGTATAAACTGCTATTAATAACATTTCAGGTAGAGCTGAGTTCTACCTTAACCATCTGCAGGGAGAAGTAATTATTACCACATCTATAGAATCAGTCAGTCAATCTAAATCTAAATTCTTTCAAAATAATGCTCAATCATCCAGGAGGAAACAAAATAACCCAGAACATCTTCTGAACAACTGCAGAACTCAGTGGCCTCAGTTAAGGTCTATGTTCGTGATTCAATAATAAGAAACTAGACTCAGAAAAATGGCCATCATGGAAGAAATCCAAAGCCAGAAGGGTCTGTTCCCTCAGAAAACCAAAAATGATAATCTGTTTTTCTTCGTTCATGCTCTGAAAAATTAAAATCGGCACATTTCTGTTGTATCTACTGACTTGTTTGTTTTGGTGTTTGCTCTCATATCCTCTGCCTAGGGTGTGATTGGCAGCCATGACTCCAGCTGGTGTCAGTTTGCTCTCTTCAAGAAGGAGTTAAAACTCCTTAGAGGACTGGATTCTAGATTAGATTCTAGATTCTAGATTCTAGATTAGATTCTAGATTCTAGATTAGATGGATTCTAGATTAGTTAGAGGACTGGATTCCCTGAGACGGACACCAGATGGTTTACTGCCACTCAGGGCAACTGCCAACTATTCAATCCTGTAAATTCCTTCAGTGAAACTTACATTTTTTTCTCGTCCCTCCTTGCAGATCTAGCCTCCGTGGTCCACTGGTTCAGCTTCCATGCTAATTTTTCTGCTCTGTGATTCCTCCTCACCATCTTGTTCTCTGTCCTCCTCAATTACTCTCATGAGAAGATTCCACCTGAGGTTCTTGCTCCATGCTCAGCTGTTTGTCCACCCCCCAACGCTCACGACAACCCTCTCAAGGAAAGTATCAGAACCAAGTAAACCGCAGCAACCATTTTTGCTGACAATCAGTCAATCTCCGTGCCTGTGGGTACACTTACCTGTCCCAGGATCATCCTCTTCTCCACCAAAAGTAAGCGACTCAAAACTCTTCTTCCACAAGTTTCCATTTCTTCAAGCATCCACTAACTCTTTACATGTCTCCTCAGTGTGGTTCCAATATCAACCTGGATTTCCCTCTTCCTGCAGGACAAAACACAATCAGCATCATTGTGCATCTTTGTCAATAAACTTTTTACTCTTTACCCCACTGTCCGTCATTGTTGCCTGCACAAGAGTTAACTTAGAAATCATGACATTTTCATTTTTCAACCATAATCGTATGTTTGCTTTGTGATGGTACTTCTTAAATAAGTTACCCACACAACTACAATGTTTAAACAGGAGAATCTGTTGCAATGTGAAAATAATAAAGGAAGGTACAAATGAAAAAAAAAACATGAAAAGTTAATTTACTCAGTCATCTGTGGTTTATTACCACCGGAAGAGATAAGAAGCTACAGTTTTGCATTACATCAACATCTTCTAGGGTTCAGTCACACAGATGAGATAAAACAGAAAGCAGGAGTGAGAAAACAGAAGGAACCAGGCCCCTTCCAACTTGCCCAACAAAATCATCCCCAAGCTGACCCGCAAGGTCACAGACCAACCTGGCTTCTGTTTTCTCTCTCAAAAACTGAAAACAGGTGAGAGAAAGCAAATCTGACTTCCCACCCAACCTGGTAGATGTGAAAACAGCAGACGGTAAATATGTGATTCTTATATTTTTTTTTATTGGGAGACTCTTTGGCAAATTTCTGTTTAAGAGCACTCTGATGAGTCATTCATATTAACAAGTGCTCCTTCTCTTAGAGAACATATTTTCTCTGTCATTAGCTTTTCCAAATGATTTCATCTGAAATGCTTGAATTGACCAGTAAATTGCTCCCCCCTCCATTGTTTTGCCTCATGACCTTACTGGCTACTAGGGTGTGGTCTGGTAAAACTTTCAACTCATGCTGTGTGTTTTTCAGATATTAGATGATCCTTTTTTCATATGCCGAAAAGCAACCTGGGTGTATACTGAACATGCATTAAGAAAGCAGGTATGTGCAACATTAACTGGACGGCCCTTTTTAGGCTGTTTGAAGAAACAGTGGTAAATCTGTCATCAATGATACAGACATATCTCAGTTCATACAAATCTGAGTTAGATAATTAACACATGAGCCTTTAATGACGTCTGTTCCTGCTGTGAAAGGAGGCTGAGCCAGATACTGAAAGTAAAAATTCTAATAAACTGCCTTGCAAAAATGTTCGCATGCTTTGATATTTTTTTTTTCTTTTACATTTTGTCAAGGCACAGGTGACGTGAAACAGCAAAGTAGCTGAAGACAACAAACAGGTTTAGGGGGAAAGGAACCTGCTGTTTGTCATGAACTGTAGGTGTTTGGACTTTTGTATTCCTTGTTTTGAACATTTGTTTATCATGTACTTAGATCTGGTCTTCATACCTCTGTGTCTTCTTGGTTTATTGTTATTTGAGTGTTAGAACTGGGTTAGTGTTCTACTGCTGTTAGTTTCAGGGTTTCAGGCCATTGTTTTGTTCTATTTTCTCCCTTCCTCCTGCTCAAAATATCTGCATATAAAATTATTTGTACGTCTGATTCTGTCATTTTGCTTTATTGCCAGTGGTTTAATTTGTTTTGTGTGAAGCTTTAACAGAGATAAACACAGAGGTGATTGTTCCTTGGGGTGGTGCAAGAGCAGAGTCTCACATGGAAAGGATGTTAGGGGAAAACCTCTAAAGTAAAAAAAGAGGAAGAAGTTTTCCACAGAACAGTGTGATATCACTCCAGCTCATTCAATGGCATAAAGTGCTGTGAAAAAATATTTGTCTGCCTACAGATTGGATTTTTTTTTTTTTTAGGGGGAAGAGGTTCTGAGGGAAGAGTCCTCCAAAGAAACTTGGCTTCATGGGATAAAAAAAAAGCAATTACCCCCTTTCCTAAATAAGAAATTAACATGAATAAACTAGATTTCTGGTAGAGCTGAGTTCTACCTTAACCACCCACATCCAGGACGAATTATTACCACATCTATAGAATCAGTCAGTCAATCTAAATTCCTCCAAAAGTGCATAAATAATGCTCAATCATCCAGGAGATAACAAAATAACCCACATCATCTAAAGCACTGCAGAACTCAGTGGCCTCAGTAAAAGTCTATGTTCATGATTTAATAATGGGAAAAAGACTAGGGAAAAAGGGCAACCATTGAAGAGATCCAAGGCCAGAAGGGTCTCTTTGTCTGACACGAACACTTCTTTGATGGTCTGAAAAATTAAAATATGAGAAAAACACAAACACAGAAGAAATCTTCCAAGAGTCAAACACTTTTTCACATGACTCAATATTTAGTTTATTCAGACAACAACTTTTAGTGAGGGCATGTCCGCCCAATAATGTCAACCACGGTTGCATAAACTTTTGCTTTTGTCAATCAACAAAAACACTGTAATGCTGCAAAAATTCATATTACAGCAGGACCTCCTCCAACACTGCCGTCCTTCCAAACACTGGGTGTCCATGGACATATTATGATGGCCATTAAGTATTAAAATAGTCCTTTTCTTAATTTTTTATTCATTTCCTTTTCTTAATCTTTTTACACCAAAAAAAAAAAAAAAAAAAAAAATTTAGCTTTTTATGGTGTAAAAAGATTTTTTTTTTTTTACACCATAAGATACGAAAGAAAGACATTAAAAGTCAGGCATAGCTGTCCCTAATGATTTGTTGATGTGGGGCTTAATACATAAGTTATTTATTTACGCACAACAAAAATGTTTAAACAGGAGAATCTGTCACATTTTGAAAATAAAGGAGGGTACAAACAAAAAAAACAGACTACATGAAAAGTAAAACATTTAGTCATCTGTGGCTTTATAACACCATAGCAGGTTGTTTTGCATCACATCAACATCAACAGAAGACATATGAGAGAGACAACAGAATGCTATGCAAAGAATTTCCACAGTGAGAAACTATGCATTATGTGGGATCATCTGTGAGATATAAAAACAGTCAGACAGGAAATATACCTTTCTTTCAAATGTTTTTATTCTGAGACTCTTTGTGTGAAAATTTATGATTACGAACATCCCGAGGCATTCAAATTAACAAGTTCTCCATCTCTTAAAGAAAAACTTTTTCTCTATCAGTAGCATGTTCAAACGATGTTCAAATGATTTAATTAGAAATGCTCTATTGTTCCAGTAAACCCCTCCCCCACCCCTTCCAGCATTTCACCTCATGGCTTTGTTTCTGAGGTAAATATTTTCTTTACTGGCTACTAGGGTGTGGTCCGGTAAAACTGTCAACTCATGATGGGGGATTTTTTCATCTGTTTTCAGAGAAAGCAACCTGGGTGTAAACTGAATGCCTATTAAGAAAGCTGTATGTGCAACAGAGGACCGTTTTAGGCTGTTTGAAGAAGCAGTAGTAAACCTGTCATCTGTAACAGATATACCTCTCAATGTATTTTCCAAATCTCATTGTCCTGATTTAGGAAATATAGTTTTTTTTGTTTATTTATTAATTTGATATTTTCCATTCACTTTCTCCTTCATCACATGTTATATTACTGCTGATCACCCTCTGATGTTTGAGCCAGTTGTATGCACTGCCATCAACTTATCAAGTCTGCTACATATAAGAGGACGAGAATTAGTTTCCGTTCTTTGCCGGATTGTCTGTCTTTGTGTTCAGTAATTTCCCTCCAAGCTTTTCAAGTAGTTCATGCCCGTTTTTGTTGTTTATGTTCCATTACACTCATCTGTCCCCCTCTTTCAACAACCTGGAGAGCTGTCGTATCTAATGCTCCACAAACAGTGAAACACCTGTAGATTGTTCTACCTAGAATCCAAGTTAATCCAGCTCTAATTTAACTTTATTCTCCAGAGACAGTGTAGTAAAACTGCTGCCTACCTTAGTTTTTATTTCCATGAAAGTCATTCACAGCTTGCTGTAAAATCCTTTATAACCTTCGACCTTAAGTGGGTTTTGTAGGGCATTAATGAACTGTGACACACACTCTTTAGTTAAGTAAACAGTCATATCCAGGGATGTTCACAGATAAACACAAGGTAGTGCTAGAGCACCTGCCCTTTTTCCTCTGGACAAAAATATGCCCTTTTGAAACTTTTTTTTTTTTTTTTTTTTTTTTTTTTAAAAACATACACTGCACTGTGTGGCCTGTAATAAATCTCACCAGTTCCAAATGCCACATAAAGTGCCCTTTTTTATACACTTGAGCACCTGTCCCAAAAATGTGTCTGTGCATGCCACTGGTCATATCTGTGAGAAACAGTTTTCTTTTTGTCACTCACAGTGAAGTGATTTAACTTCACTTTAATTTCCTAATAGTCAGAATGCCTAAGGTTTAATATATGTCAACATACCACTACAATTATGAAAGTTGTATTTCATGCTATGTATTTGTATGTGGGGTTATGTAACTGACTTCTCAAGGTTAAATATTAAACTTTATAATTATTCAGTTCATTAACATTCCAGTTACTTTGTTAGTCCAAATGGGTTTTATATACAAAAATGTATAAACATCTTTCAGCAGAAACTTAAAAAAAAAAAAAAAAAAAAAAAATTAAAATTATAAAAAAGGATGCTTCATAAGAAAAGCACCACAGAATGGTCATGATTTCCCAGAAAGAGGCAGACTTATATTAATATTTTTTATGAATGGCCATCGCAAAGCCCTGTTCTCAATCCTATCGAGAAGTTTTGCACAGTGTAAGGACTCACAGGGAAGACCCGGAAATTCAACCACACACAGAAGTACGTAAAGGAAAAACAGGTTTATTCAGTATCGGAAACTGGCAGCTGCTCAGGATGAAACAATGAAGGGCTCCACAAGGGAATCCAACGCAGCACCAGGGGCTTAGACGATAAGCAGGCAGAGGTAATACATGGGAAGGCAGAGAGAGCAGACTTAGCTTGAGGGACAGGCAATACTCGGTGGTCGTGAGGCGAAGCTTGAGTCAGGGTCCAGAAATCCAGAAACAGAAACAGAGGAATCCGTAACGGGCTTGGCAGGAGGGGAAGATCCGTGGACGGAAAGGGGTCGAAGAAACACAAGAAGGCAAGGCATGAAACGTTGGATTTCTACTGGCTTGTGGCTGTCGATAATCTGGCAGGGGCTGAGAGGAGTTAAGTGGAGCAGGGCCCAGGTGGCTCAGATCAGCAATCAGGCGACACTGGTGAGTTAAATGAAAACTAACACAGCATGGACAGGACAGAACGTGAATCATGACACACAGGCCTGAAAAGGCGTGTGCGAGTAAGGCAAACTCTAAACCTGACTCAATTACATCGTCTCTGTCAGGAGGAATGGGCAAGAACTCCTACAACTATTGTGAGAACCTTGTGAAAGGAAAGCCAAAACATACAAAGTCTACTAAGTCATATACTAAGTCATACAGTGTAAAGGCATTGCCACCAAATACTGTACTATATATATACTGCACTACTTTTTTTTGGCCTTTGGTGTAACATGATTCTGTTCTAGCACTCCAACAAGAGATGACAGATTTAAAATTCAGTATGCTGACATCCAGCTCAGTCCTGCACTTTAACTTTGATTCTAAAAAATACAAAGCATCTAGAATTCGCATAATCATAAAAGATTAGCATAAAAATAATAATGGTTTTGCTCAAGATTCAGATCAGAAATATAAAATGAATTGTCTTTTCATTTCTAATTTGGTGCTCTTTACTGAGAAAACTACTTTCTACAATAATTGGAGCATATTTGTTTGGGTAAAAACTTTACAGAATACCTACTTCAGTGTTAAGAGTGAGAGAGTATGAACCATGTACTCTGGAGTTTTGGCAATAACTCAGTGTTTTTTCTGTTTTGTGAAGAGTAACCTGTTGGTTGTCATGGTTTGTGTGCTAGGATTATTTTTTTGTTGTTTTTTTTGGCCTACTTGTTTAGAGCTCTGCACTGTCTTTAGAGCACAGATAATTTAGATCTATGGTTCTCAAATGATACAAGTTCCACAGGTGTTACTTGGATTGCCTTCAGTGGTACTAAGAAATACTGGTGTAAAGGGACTATAGATGTGAATAAATTTATGCTGTAATCTGGTACAACATATCAAATGGTGATATTTATGTTTGAGCTGTACACTGTTTCTTTTTAAAGAAAGTTTATAAGCAAATTTAACAGTGTGTCCAAGTCTAAATTATTTTAAGGAACGACATCTACATTTCTATGGTGGAGAAAAAAAACAAGAACTCGCAATAAAACTGAAGCAGAAATTCGTGAACCAGGAACAGGGCTGGGGGATACTTATTCCCTCCATTTATCTCTGAACACTGAACCTAAATCTGAACACCATACCCACACTAAGTTTGTTCCAGTTGAGAGATCTGCTTATTGATATGCTCCATAACCAAGCTAACTAATGTTAGCAATAATAGTATGTTTTTCTTCATTTTGCAGTTTCATAAAACATTATAGCAATGTGTTTTTGTTTGTTTAGGTTTCTGTAAAATCATGATAAAAATTCTAGAGCATTAAATGCTTTGCTGTGCAGACAAGCTTTATAGAGATGTTGATTTCATTTTCCAACAGAAATTTGCACCTGCCCACACTGGCAACGATAGTTACTTGTCCTTTATTTCCGTAGTATTACTGTTTCATTTACCAGCAAACTCTCCTTACCTAAACTACAATACAGAAAAAGTCACTCATGACCTGAAGCAAAAAAAAAACAAAACAAAAAAAAAAAAAAAAACTGCCCATATCATCACACTACCACCACCATGTTCAACTGTAAGTATGTCGTATTTTAGTTTTACACCAGTTGTAAGGGGAAACACACCTTACAAAAAGTTCCAGTTTTATCTCATTCTAGAGTTGTGCTGCTCATTGTTAGAGTAGCTCTGTAATGTTAGTTCTGATTTGTTCTGTTTGCAGACTTTAATTCATAATTTTTTTTTGCTTGATGTGTTGCACATTTGGAAAATTATTCCCCATGCTTATGGATTCTGTGCAGCTGGAAGGATTTTTGCTCTTACTGTTTTGCTTTCTGACAATTGCTATGATGTGTAACCATGACAAGGTGTATTTGTTGTTTTTACTACCCAGTGAAGCTGATCAGCATCAAAAACTCAAATAATACCTCAACGACAATTCCAGAGGAGTTGAAAAGCAGGCTTCGTGGATGCAGTGCAGGACCAGAAAGCAGAGAGAGAAAGAGGAAGTTCAATCCAGACAGAGATTTAAAGAGGAATGGCAAAAGCAAATGAAGCAGATCAGCAGTGCTTGCAAACAACTGATAGTGTCATCCAGGACAAGTTACTGTGGAATATCGCCTCTGTTGCCAGGATATTGAGCTGTTAGCATGTCAGGACAGTCATGAGACTTTCATTACATAGCAACAGTCTTCAGTGAGAGCCTTCTTCAGATTTATTGTGAGACTGGCTGCAATCAGGGATCCTTCCTGCCCACAGCATCACCACAATGACTCTTTGAAGATACTTGGATGATTAGTTACAACAACATTCAATTATCCTTTGAGATACATAAAGTATTTCTGAACTGAATTGTACTGAATCATTAAGATGGTGTTTGGCAAACGTAAGACCCACCTTTGTGTTCTGTATGGCCTTATTGTTATTTTAGGCCCTTATCTGAGAAGGTTCACCACTGGTGTATGTTTTCCCTATGGTTATTGACTTCCTGTGGTTCCCCGGAGTCCCAAAGCCCCATAAATGACTTTGTGACCCTCTCCAGATTGAGAGATGACAATAGCTTTGTTTCTGATCACCTGTTACAGATTTTCTTCACATTGGAGGATTATGTTTTACTTTTTGAGATCTTCTACCCTACTTCATGTTTTCAGACAGATCCTGTTTCGGTAATTTCCTTATTCTACAGGTCAGGAGGAAAGTAGGTTTGAGTGTGACAAGTGAAACTGAATCAAAGCAATGTGATTAATCACCATTACAAAATAAGTTTATCAACTGTGATTGTTTTCACTGGACAGAATCCATCATAGCAGGGTATCTAAAAACAACATCTTCCTCCAACTTCCTATTTGGTTAAAGAACCATTAATATCTTTATCTTTTTATCTTATATTATTTCAAAGGAATGATTAAAGTCAGTCATTTGCGAAGCTTTTTGTTCAAACCAGATAATGAAGATGGTCTTTTTGCTCAGGTGCTCTTACAAAAAACATAAGGCTGCCATTGTTTTAAAGAAAATACTGACGTGGTAAAGTATGTGGTACAACCTGAACTGAAATCAGGTCTTAACCACAGCTGTGCTTTACTATTTCTATTCTTGGTGCTGTGGTCTAGAGAATATGACTGAAGGGAAATTCAACATCTCATTTTGTTCTTCTAGAGTATTAATTTACTTTAACAATTCAAAAATTTTTTTTTTTTTTTTTTTTTTTTTTGTCTCCAAGTTGACATAATTGAATAAAAGTGAAGATGTCATCTGTGTCTTTAATACAACCACAAAATCAGAAAAAATGAGATTTGTAAGACATAATAACAGCTTATTTTAACTGCTTGGAAAACAAACTAGAAGTCTAATGGTAAAGAGGTCTGTTGAAAATATTGAGAAAACAAAAATACCCACTGTTATAGGTATTTTCAGTTTGGTTGTTAATTGAACTAACTAAATGTTAAAAGCAGTTTAAGGCATAAAGAACCTCGAATGCAAAGAAAAACAACACCAAGGAGTATAAAAGAAAAAAACACCATCATTTCTTTAAGTGGTTGGTGTAACTGACAAGCCGAGACAGAGCAAGTAGTTAGTTTTGGAGGTTAATGATGATTTGGTTCCACTGCAGACAGACACCAAAACCCTGTCACTGTCAGTGGATAAATGATAGACGATCATTTATTAGATACTGCCCCCTTGTGTCTGAAAGCTGTTTTCAAATTGCTCAAAGAGCATAAAAAGATGACATTTTATGAAACTTCCTGAAACGAAAGAGATATTTTGATAACAGCAATTACATCTTCAGAAATCTGAGGTTCAGTAGCTTCTCTGTTGGATTGGACCACAAAGACCATGCCTCACTCTCCTCCAGTATCGGTGATCCTCCCACCACTTCACAACTAAGCTGATGTTGTCTCCTTAAACTACTTTTGATATAACATGATCCCCGCAGACCATAATCATTCCACACAAACTGGACTTTTAGCTATTTTTTTTTTTTTTTTTTTATGTATTCCTGGTGGGGTTTTCAAAATGTGAAAGAGCTCATTTTTAATTGTGAAACTGCAAACTAACAAGCAGGGTTTTTTTGACTGGTAAAATTATGGGGCAACTTAAAAACTACTTCCTGTCTTACTACAAAATAAAGCTTTCCATCATGTTCTAATGTTATTCCCTCATCAAAAACATACCTGGAGTGTTTCCTTGACTACACGCCACATCCATAATATCTGCAATAAAGTTACCGCTTGGCACAAACAGTTCTTGTAATCAAAATGAATTTTAATCAGATCTTTCGTTGAAACATCATTCAATTTAAAGATACTTTTTTGATCCCAAAGGGAAATTAAATATTTCATATATTAAATTTTGGCTAACTCAGTGGGAGAACTTTCTATATGTCTATTGACTGAAAACAAAATCAGTATTAAATAAAAGCAGCAATAGTCTTGGCGAATCCAAAGTCTGTGTCTGATCAAAAGAATGCAAGAGCTTATTAAATAATCATTCTGATAGCGTGTGAATGTGTGCATGGATGGGTGAATGACTGGATGTAGTGGAGTCCTCCAGACCTGATAAAGCTATACAAGTACAATTATCATTTATCATATTGTCTTTTATTCCTTTTTCAGATGTAAACAAGGAAAAGATATAATGTGACGTAAGATTTTAGCTGCTGAACTTTATCATCTTACTATTTTGTTGTCTTTAGAGTAGGG